>OY740806.1:10930518-11530518 GCA_963514005.1 Raja brachyura
GACCTCAGTAAAAACAACATACACAGTTCAGCTCGGCAACCGACCAAAGCTCTATTCATCAGATATATCGCAACCCCCTTGAAAACAGAAGAAAGCATTCCAGTGTTGAGTGTGCTTTTTGATGAATGGATTTCATAGCCTTCCTCGCTCATTTTTGATTTTCATCTTTCTTCCTCTCTCCCTTCCAGCCTCTCCCCAAAGATAATCTTCTTGTTTCGTCCAATTGCTCTCTTTCAATTTGCATTTCCCATCACTGCTTTGGCTGCTGATTCTTGTCTCCTTCAATGCAGGATTGTATTTTTTAAAACTGACACGTTATTCTTTCGTGCAATATTGAATCTTCTTGTTGGAGTCACACTGCACATTAGATGATTCCGACTGATTCATCAAAATTCAGAAACATCCTTTTCTTTCCTAGGATGCTGGAGACAATGATGCAGTGTTCGCTTTTGACATGGACATTGAACTAATGGACGATTGATTGAAAGATACAGCATGGAAACAGGGCCATTTGGCCCATCGAGTCCAAGCTGACGAAATGTGCTGGAAGGAACTGCAGATTCTGGTTTAAGATAGACACAAAAAGCTTGAGTAAGTCAGCGAGTCTTCATCTGAAGAAGAGTCTCGACCCAAAATGTCACATATTCCTTTTCTCTGACCCGCTGAGTTACTCCAGCTTTTTGTTTCTATCGCGAGTCTAAGCTGATCATCGATCACCCGTTCACACTAGTTCTATATTGTCCCACTGTTTAATCACTCCAGCTGCAACTAACAATCACATTGTTCCATTTTGGGACATGACAATAGAACACTCTTGACCCTTAACTTAAAATGGATTTTCTCGCTGAGAAAGTGGTGCCAGAACACAGAAAAGTACAGCACAAGTGCAAGCTCACAATGTCTGTGCCGAACATGATGCCAAGTCTGTGAGTCTGTGAGTCATTAAATTAATTTCAATACAGTGAATAGTTTAAGCTATCCAGCTGAAGTACAAACAAACTCAACATATGCTCATATTCAGTGTTCCTCTAGTGAGCAACAGTCAGCCTAGAAATTGGATTGTGCAGTGATAGTGTAGAGCTAGTCTAGTGTAAATTGCACCTGGAGTCACTTTGTACATTTTAACACATATCATTTATAGTTGAAACCACATCCATCGTATATTTGATTGATTGAACTGATTGAAACATCATGGAAACAGGTTCTTTAACCCACCGAACCCATGCCTACCATTGATAACCCAATCACACTAGTTCTATGTGTAGGAAGGAACTGCAGATGCTGGTTAAACCAAAGATAGACACAAAATGCTGGAGTAGCTCAGCAGGACAGGCAGCTTCTCTAGACAGAAGGAATGGATGACATTTCGGGTCGAGACCCTAATTCAGTAGAACACAACCCACAAACCCGCATGCCTTTGGGACATGGGAGGAAACCGGCGCACCCGGAGGAAACAGGGAGAACATGCAAACTCCACACAGACAGCACACGAGGTTGGGGTTGAACCCTGACCCCTGGCACCGTGAGGCAGAGGCTCTACCTACTGTGCCACTGCACTCCCCTTTTGGACTGGATATTTCTAGATAGGATATACGCAACATGGATGTCCTTTTCTCCGTGACAATCACATACACGGCAAAGTCGGTGACCTGCATCCCGCTCTTCTTTGCCTTACCAGACATAATGGAAACAAAAACATGCGACCGATGACCTGTGTGTTTCATTCACAGTCACAGCAGGAACAAAGCTTGCTGCAAGTCATCGAGCTGATGTGGATTGTAGAGTCTAAACTAACATGCTGAGGTTTTGTTCTCCGTATTAGCCTCATTGTGTTGTATAAATTACTGTCATCATTACAGGCTCAAACAGTGCTGAATATATATATATAGTATATTCACAGCATATTTTTATGCACCAACTCTGCAGAACTCGGAGTCTGCTCCTTGCAGTGACGTGGAGCCATTCACTGCACAGGACTTGATTGGCATCAGTGGTCAGGATGGACACCAGTTGGATAGTCTAGGGATAGCCTTGGATTCAAAAGGCATTCGTTTAAAGGCCTGTCCCACTTGGGCGACCTAATCCGTGAGTTCTGGCGAGTTTGCCCTCGACTTATACTCACAGCATGGGTCCACACCAGGTCGTAGGAGGTCTTCGTAACTCCCCTTCATGCTCGATACTTTTTTTACCCGTAGTTTTAGTCGTAGTAGGTCGTAGTAGGTCAGCATGTTAGTCGTAGGTAATCGAGGGTAGACGAAGGTAGTCGTAGATAGTCTTCATCATAGTCGAAGGGAGGACGAAGGAGATTGAAGGAGGTCGTCTTCACTCTCCACTATTCGGTGTCCAATTTTCCCAAAGTTAGTCGTAGCTAGTCGAAGCTGGTCTTCTACATAGTTGAAGGGGGTCGCAGGAGGTCTTCTACATAGTCGAAGGAGGTTGTCAACATTATCATTTATAAAACTCTTCTAAACTCACCAATTAGGTCGCCCAAGTGGGACAGCCCCTTAAGGAAGGAGATGAGGAGACACTTCTTTAGTCAGAGGGTGGTGAATCTGTGGAATTCTTTGCCACAGAAGGGTGTTGAGTTTGTCCGTGGCTATTTATAAGGCAGAGATACAGTAGATAGATTCTTGATTAGCACAGGTGTCAGAGATTATGAGGGGAAGGCAGGGGAATGGGGTTAGGAGGGAGAGATAGATCAGGCATGATTGAATAGCAGACTAGACTTGATGGGCCAAATGGCCTAATTCTACTCTTATGACCTTCCAACACAGACACACCTCCCACCCTCCCTACTCTCATCTCCACAGCAGTCTCGGGGTTGTTGGACCGTGTTCACCCTGGCCAATGCTCTTTGTGGCACTGACTCATTCCAGTCGTCAGTACAGCACAGTGGCACAGCTGTAGGGCTACTGCCTTACAGTGACAGAGACCCAGGTTTGATCCTGACTACGGGTGCTTGTCTGCACGGAGTTTGTACGTTCTCCCCGTGACCTGTGTGGGTTTTCTCTTCGGTTTCCTCCCACATTCCAAAGAAGTGATTGTGGATGATCAGGCACGATCACATTGAATGGCGGTGCTGGCTCGAAGGGCCGAATGGCCTACTCCTGCATCTATTGCCTATTGTCTATTTAGTAGGCTAATTGGCTTGTTATAAAAAATAAATTGTCCCTAATGTAGGATAGTGTTAATGCGTGGAGATCGCTAGTCGGTGTGGACTCGGTGGGCCGAAGGACCTGTTTCCACGCCGTATCTCTGAACTAAACTAAACTCAACTAAAATTGGGATTCGATCCTGACCTTAAGTGCTGTCTGCGTGGAGTTTGCATGTTCTCCCTGTGACCATATGCATTTCCTTAGGGTGCCCCTGTCACCTCTCACATCGCAAAGATGTCCGGGTTTGTAGAATTGCCCTTAGCAATTGTGTAGGGTGTGGATGAGAAAATGGGATAACCTTAGAGGTAAAAATTGCAAGTAAGGATTCCATTGTTCTGTCTTGGACATAATATGACAATAAAACACTCTTGGCTCTCTTGACTCCTGAAGTAGTGTGAACAGGTGATGGATGGTCGGTGGTCTCGGTTTCCATGCTGTAGCCCTAGTCAAGTAAACTAAACTACACAGTTAAGGGCCTGTCCCAGTTGGGCGTCATTTGTGCGACATAATTTACGCGTCACGATGCACAACGCGCACAAAATGACACACACGTGATGCGCGCACGGTGTGCATTGCGCGCGCATGATGCATGGTGACATAGGCAGTGACACTCAGTCGCGCGAGGCGCCCCAGGATTTGGGGATTCACAAAATCTTCGCAGGCCACCTGCGTGACATGCAAATGACTCCCAAGTGGGACAGGCCCCATATACAGGCAGCGCGTTAACTCAAACTAAATGAGATCCACCCTTGCAATTCCATTAAAAAAAAGTCAACATTGCACTAACCCAGTGCTAGGCATAAACGAGGAAGGGGGAAGAGTATCCTATTGTCCTGAGGAACATTCCGAGGAATTTTAAGCAATGGTCTCTGTGAGTGTATGTGTAGGACAGAACTGCAGATGCTGGTTTAAACCAAAGATAGACACAAAATGCTGGATTAACTCAGCGGGACCGGCAGCATCTCTGGAGAGAAGGAATAGGTGACGTTTTGACTCGGGGACCCTCCTTGAGTGTATGTCAGGTCATGTGAGGAACGTGCGAATGTGTAAGATTTAACTTTACATCGAAGGTTAGGAGCGAAGATGCAGTTTTATTGTTTTTGACAGCTTGTGGAGAATAATAAAGATTGGGGTGGCTATAAATAGACTGTCTGGACTGTTCATTACCTGCTTAATATTCAATGAATGTCTCTACTGAGTTGTAGGCTGAGGCTGCGACTTAGTAAAACAGAAGATAGACACAAAAATGCTGGACTAACTCAGCGGGTCAGACAGTGTCTCTGGAGAAAAGGAATAGGTGACGTTTGGGGCCAAGACCCTTCTTCAGACTGTTTCTGCACAGTTAGTGTAACAGAATGTGTATGCATTTATCTTATCAGGTGGAGGAATCGATCGGGTAGATCCACAGAGTCTCTTGCCCAGAGTAGGTGAATCGAGGACCAGGGGACATAGTATTAAGGTGAAGGGAAAAAGATTTAATAGGAATCTGAGAGGTAACATCTTCACACAAAGGGTGGTGGGTGTATGGAACAAGCTGCAGAGAAGGTAGTTGAGGCTGGAGCTATCCCAACGTTTAAGAAACAGAAACACAGGTACATGTATAGGACAGGTTTTGAGGATATGGACCAAACGCGGGCAGGTGGTACTAGTGGAGCTGGGACATGTTGGCTGGTGTGGGAAAGTTGGGCCGGTGGGCCTGTTTTCACACTGTATGACCATGACACTATAAAAAGCCACATGGAGTCGGTGTTCAAAGCAACAAGCGGTTTATTAAAACTGGTGCGTACCAAGAGACCAGCCAAAGCTAACTCCTGAGTGCGAATTTGGTACAGCTTTAAGATTCTCAACTGAGAAGATTACATAGTAACTCAGCGGGTGAGGCAGCATCTGTGGAGAGAAGGAATTGGCGACGTTTCGGGTCGAGACCCTTCTTCAGACGCCAATTCCTTCTCTCCTTGATGTTGCCTCATCCGCTGTGTCACTCCAGCATTTTGTGTCTACCTTCGATTTACCAGCATTTGCAGTTCTTTCTTAAAGATTACATAGTAACTTATTTAATGGTAAAACTAGGTCTTGATCACACAATGGAGGTTACAGGAAGACTTAATTAAGGACCAAACTAGCTTGATTACAAAATAAAGTGATTGTCCGCAAGTCTAACTTAGTTGACAGTAGATCTAATTTCCTGTTGCAATGATGAGTGCACGTTATAACACAATCAGTGAAGTTAATGAACTTGGGTGTCATCACTACAGCTTTCTATATCTCTGCCTTTGGGCTTTGTCTGTGGTTCCCTGCCAGCACATTAGTACAATCCATATCCCTATTTACTAGCTATTAACCTTCACTATTCTCTCCCCTACAACACTAGGATACTGTCCAATTCACCTCTATCCCATTGCAGACATTGGTCTATGTCTATGGAACTTCTGTGCTACAATATTGAGAACTATCTTCAGCACTCTATCTTCCCCTTTGACTACCTCTGAAGCTGGAGTAACTTTTGTGTTATTCTTTGGTTTAAACCAGCATCTGCAGTTCCTTCTTACACAAAGTTCCTTACGCTAGTTATTTCTCGGGCAATGTTTCATATTCTTCACATCTGGATTCATGATGTTCCTTCAAAAAGTGATAACAGGAACCTCTGCTACTCTGTTTAAAGGATTAGAAAGAGATAGCATCTCACAAAGGGCACCATAATAACATGCGGGAAGAAAGAAATGTAAACTTTGCATGTTAAGATACCATCAACTTGTCAAAAGATAATGTACCTCTTCATCTAGAAGGAATAAAAATGACCGAGTGAATTAGTTCCCGCAATTAATATAATAATGGCGAGTAATAGCAGCAAGTATCGACACAGCATTTATGGCCCAGACGGCCATAAAAAGGGTCAAGTGCCCTTTTTAGTTAATTCTGATGATTGGGACTAATGAGAATAAATAGTGTCTTCTGGGAATACTTATCGCTACCGTAGAAATCAGGCTCACCTGCAGAAAAGCAGCTACTTTGAACACAGCATCAAAAATATCTACAATGTACAGTTTCAGCCTCCTTAGCAGGAGTACACAAAGTTCCTTATGTGACCAATATGATCAGCCATGATCATATTGAATGGCGGTGCAGGCTCAAAGGGCCGAATGGCCTACTCCTGCACCTATTTTCTATGTTTCTATGACAAGGCACTGGAAACAGTCTTCCATTTTCAAAAAGCATTACCCAAAATTAAAAGGCTACAATGATCGGTAAACTTTGTAAGTTCACAAGCTCGTAAGTAATAGGAGCAGAATTAGGCTATTCGGCTCATCAAGTCTACACCGCCATTCAATCATGGCTGATCTATCTTCCCCTCTCAACACCATTCTCCTGCCTTCTTCACATAACCCCTGACATGAGTACCAATCAAGAATCTATCAATCTCCACCTTAAAAATATCCATCGACGGCCTCCACAGCCTTTTATTAATTCCACAGATTCATCATCCCTCCTCATCTCCGTCTTAAAGATACATACTTTTATTCTGAGGCTTTAGCCTCTGATCCTGGACGCTCCCACTAGTAAAAACACCTTGCGGTCATTTTCTATTGAGAAAGCACTGAGCTGCCGTTGAGGGTTTTAACATTTTGAAGAGGAATGAGAAAATCTAATGGCTCATAACTGCAATATGCCTCTTCGAAGATCGCGTCACGTGTGAGAATGTGGGACCTGCCATCGCAAAGAGCAGCTGAGAATCCAAACATACGACAGTTAAAGGAAGTATGTGAGCCATTTTAAAATTCATCGGCAAATGTCAAGTTTTCTGGCAAGGAAAATGTGGCGAGGAGTTGCTTTACTGAAGCACTGCGGTCCTTGTCGTGACAAAGCTCCCGAAGTGTTGTCAGGGGCAGGGCTTGCAGGATTTTCACCCAGTGAGGAATACTTCCAGTCGGAATCATCTCTGCCAAATTTGGCAACAGTTTTCCATCGTGCTCGCCAGCATTCTTCGGTCTGGATAGAGAGGAAATTTCCACTTGTGGGAGAGTCTCGAACCAGAGGGCACAGCCTCACAATAAAATGGTGTTTAGTTTAGCTTAGTTTAAAGATACAGAGCGGAAACAGGCCCTTCGGCCCACCGAGTCCGTACCGACCGTACACTAACGCTATTCATAAGAATGTCATTATCCTATCTGGGACACATGACAATAAAACTCTCTTGACGCTTGACTTTGATCCCACACACACTGGGGACAATTTACATTTATACCAAGCCATTTAACCTATACACCTGTACATCTTTGGAGTATGGGAGGAAACTCAGAGAATCTCAGTTTCGTTCTCAGAGAAAACCAATGCAGGTCATGGGGAGAATGTACATACTCCGTACAGACAGCACCCGGAGTCTGGATTGAACCCCAGTCCCTGGTGCTGTAAGGCAGTAACTCTACCACTGAGCCACCATGCCACCCCGATCATAATCTTTAGAAAGGAGATGAACAGGGTGGTGAATTTGTGGAATTAATTGCCACAGACGGCTGTGGCGGTCAAGGCATTGGGCATTTTTAAGGCAGAGATTGACAGATTATGGATTTGTACATGTGTGAGGCGTGATGGGGAGAAGGCAGGAGAATGGGAGGGAAAGATAAATCAGCCATGAATGAATTCCATTTGATGCGACTACGGAGGGTTTATGGCCCCGACCACGGATGAACAAAGGAGGAGGACTGACTGGACTTTGTTGCCTTCCATTGCAGTGAAGAATGCTGTGGTGGATGTCTGTGTTAAATTCTATTGTGTATTGTGATTGTGTGTATTTTTTAAGTGTATCACTGCTGGCAAATTCATTTCACTGCACCCTCGTTGGTTCATGTGACGAACACATTTGACTTTGACTGTTCTGCTCCTATGAATTATGAACTTCTTCTTGTGAGTGCTGGATGAGAAAGGGAGGCGGTTCTGAAGGCAGCTTGCTGAGTTGCTGCATTGCATCCTGTTACATGGCAGCCTTGGAGTGTTGTTGGTGGAGGAAGCAAATGGTTAATAGGGTTGATCTTCTTGAGTGTTGCATTGAGAACCTTGAGAAGGAAAGGTAAGGAAAGCAGGTCCAGAGAACACTGAAGGTCGAGAGATACTGCGAGTCTGATGAGGGACAAAAGCAAGCTTCGGGTCGGTTCGAGCACTGATAATGAAGGAGGCCCTTCAGGAGTATACGGAGTGTCAGGGGCTTACAGCGAACATGGAAATGTACAGCACATAAACGGGCCCTTCAGCCCATGGTGTCCATGCCGAACACGATGCCAAGAGATTATCTGCCTACACATGATTCCATATTCTTCCATTCCCTGCAGATCCATTTGCCTATCTAAAAGCCTCTTAAATGCCCCTGACATATCTGCCTGCCCCACCACCCCCTGGCAGGGTGGTCCAGGCACTCACCACCTCTTTGTAAAAAACCTGCCCCGCACAACTCCCTTAGTCCCTCTCACCTGTCTCCATGCTGTAAAGGGCCTGTCCCACCAGCGTGCAACTCCATGCGATGAGCGCGACCTAACGTGGTCGCTTGAGCCGTCCGGCGTCGCAGGGCCGGTCCCACTTCGATCGCCGGAGCCATGCGGAATTGTGCGGAGTTTGTCCCGAGTTCGTCCCGACACCGCGCGGGGCTCCGATAAACTGACTATGTCCAAACATTCCGCGCGGCAACGGCTTGTCGGCTCGCAGTCGCCTCAACATTTACACACCGCCCCAACATCATGCCTCCATGAACCTATTTGTAAGTGCCTCCGTGACCCTCTCCGTGTATGGCTCTGTGGCCCGGTGTGTGTGTGTGTGTGTGTGTGTGTGTGTGTGTGTGTGTGTGTGTGTGTGTGTGTGTGTGTGTGTGTGTGTGTGTGTGTGTGTGTGTGCCTCTGTGCCCCTCTCTGTGTGCCCACTTTGCGCCGCGTTGCGCCACTCACCCGACCTCCGCGTGGCCCCTACTGCTGGTTTGGTTGCACTTGCCACATGCAGGCGCATGCTGGTGGGAACGGCCCTGTACAGGGATCACCCGACCTCCGCGCGGCCCCCGCTTCTAATTTGATCGCGTTCATCGCATAGAGTTACCTGCTGGTGGGACAGGCCTTTAAAGCTCTATGACTCTATGACTGAACTAATCTACACTTGAAAATTAGATTGATCCGAGACAGTCAATACTGAGTTGTTGGAAGGAGGTCCTGTCTGACTAGTTTAAATGAATTTCTTAAAGCTTGAAAACATGTATTGCTGAAGGCAGTGAGGTTGATGTCAAAGGCATGAAACCAGCAAGACCTTCCACAAGGACCCACCAGCAAGACCTTCGACATTCCTCTTGGATGACTAATTCAAAAGGCTGGATGGAGCCCATGCGGTCCAGGGCAAGTTGACGAATTGGATCCCAAATTGCCTTGGTTATAGAAGGCAAAGAGTGATAATGGAGACAGGCACAAAATGCTGGAGTAATGTAATGTCAGGTAGCATCTTTGGAGAAAAGGAATAGGTGACGTTTCAGGTAGTGACCCTACTTCAGACTGAGAGTCAGGGGACGCAGTCATTCAGTCCCCTCCCCTGACTCTCAGTCTGAAGAAGGGTCTGGACCTGAAACGTCACCTATTCCATTTCTCCAGAGATGCTGTCTGACCCTCTCTATGATTAGTGTAAGAATGTCAGCTTGATGTTGGGTGCAGCCAAATTAACTTACAAACCTGTATATACCTGAGTGTGGGAGAAAACCGAAGGAAACAGACGCGGTCATGGGTAGAACGTACAAACTCTGTACAGACAGCACACGTAGTCAGGATCAAACCTGGGTCTCTGGCGCTGTAAGGCAGCGACTCTACTGCTGCACCACTGTGCCACCCTTAACTGATCAACTTATCAATTAACCTATCAACCCACACACCTTTGAGATATTGTCGAAAACCTAGATGAACACAAGGAGAACATGCAAACTCCACACAGGGAGCACCAGAGGTCAGGATTAAACCTACATCGCCAGAGAATGGGGGCAGCAACACTACATGCTGCTCGTTCACCCACTGTTGCAGATGTTCAAGGGACGGACCATTCCATCCGAGCTCGGAAATCTAATTGCTATCGCTACTATTGAGATACTGTTGGGATGCATCACATCTTGAGTAGGGAACAGCTCTACCCAATTCCCCAAGAAATAGATGTTGCCCAGACATGGACCAGACTTCCCACCAATCTGGGTGGGAGTGGGAACTGGGTGGGAACGGTCTCGGCCCAAAACATCACCCAGGCAGAGATGCTGCCTGTCCCGCTGAGCTACTCCAGCATTATGTCTATCTTCAGTGTTAACCAGAATCTGCAGTTCCTTCCTGCACACATCCCACCATTGACTCCAACTACCCCACTCTGCCTGGGAAAGCAGCCAACATAATCAAAGGTCTTTCTCACCCCAATCATTTCTTCCTCTCCCTGATCCCATCAAGCAGAAGGTACAAGAGCCTGAAAGCATACACCACCAGACTCTAGACTCACAAACAGCTTCTTCCCCTCTGCGATCGGACTTCTGAATGGTCCTTCAATAAGCTGGGGTACAGGCCCCGATTTTCCAAACGTCCTAATTACGGATATTGGTCTTTTTCTCTGGAACGATTATGCCGCAATGCTGAGAAACTGTATTCTGCACTATTCACTCTGCCTGCTGTACTCACGTTTGAATTTATTGTATTCATATACCGTATTATCTGATTTGATTGAATAGCAAGCAAACAAAACAATACCAGTACCGCTGCTTTATAGAGTCCGACACTCATGGAGCCATGCAGCACAGAAACAGGCCCTTCAGCCCAATGCCCATGATGACCCGGACACTCCATTTACGCTAGTCCCACCTGCATGCTTTTGGACATAACCATTCCCTGCACACAGCATAGAAACAGGCCCTTCGGCCCAACTCACCAATGCTGGCCAGGATACCTCATCTACGCCAGCTCCACCTGCCCATGTTTGGCTCATATCCCTCTAAACCATTCCGACCTTTTCTGCTGTAACATTTGTCCACGAGCCAAGGAGTTTGTTTGTGAATGTAACCGCGCAGCAGAAACAGCGAGGCGGAAATGGAACAAGTTGAGAGCAGAGCAGAAGCCTTTCAAGAAAGGCAATGAAGGGGAGGTGAAAATTGGCAGGATCTAGACAGAGGCACACCAGAGGTAGAGACCAGCATCAGTGGGCCAGGGCAGAAATCAACACTGAGGGAGGTTCACTTTGATATGAACAAAGCTGCAGAAACAACCTCCACAAATAAGGTGAAGAGCAGAGTAACTATGGAGAGACGAGGAGCTGAATGAAGATAGGTCGGAAGCAGCAGCTGGGCCAAGATGCATCACTGGCGGCAGAATGGAGGAACACAGGGAAGATAGACACAAAATGCTGGAGTAAGTAAGAACGTTTATAGGCCAAGTATTCACATACAAGGAATTTGCCTTGGTGCTCCGCCCACAAGTAACAGCATGACATACAGTAACAGTTACAAATGACTCAGAAAACACCAAACTTTAATAATAAAATATTAATGATAAAACACCATTGATCAAGCATGTGAACCAACAAAATACCAGATCAAAGGGAGGCTACAGATTTTTGGCTGTTGATTAGAGCAACTATTCGTGGATAAAAACTGTTTATATGTCTGGCTGTGGCAGCTTTGACAGTCCAGAGGGAAGTGATTCAAAGAGTTTGTGGCCAGGGTGAGAGGGGTCAGAGATGATCTTGCCCGCTCGCTTCCTGGCCCTTGCAAGTGTACAGTTCATCAATAGAGGGAAGGTTGCAGCCAATAACCTTCTCTGCTGATCGGACGATTCGCTGCAGCCTCCAGGTGTCGTGCTTGGTGGCTGAGCCACACCAGACCATGATGGAGAAGGTGAGAACAGGCTCTACGATGGCCGTGTAGAATTTTACCATTATTGCCTGTGGTAGATTGTGCTTCCTCAGCTGCCGTAGGAAGTACATCCTCTGTTGTGCCTTTTTGTCTGTGGAGTCGATGGTAACTCAGCGGGACTTGCAGCATCGCTGGATGGAAGGGTTAGGTGACGTTTCGGGTCGAGACCCTTCTGAAGAATACCAATACTGCAGCTTTATAGACTCACAGAGCCATGGAGTCATACAGCACAGAGACAGGCCCTTCGGCCCAACTTCTGAAGAAGAGTCTCAACCCAAAACATTACGCATTCCTTCTCACCGGAGATGCTGCCTGTCCCGCTGAGTAATGCCCTGTCCCACTAAGGAAATCTGAACGGAAACCTCTGGAGACTTTACGCCCCACCCAAGGTTTCCGTGCGGTTCCCAGAGGTTTTTGTCAGTCTCCCTAATGGTCGAAAGTGGTTTCCATTTTAAAAATCGGTACTTTTTTAGTCAAAGCCGGTTGCGATGGTAGTTGAAGGTGGTTGCCGGAGGACAAAAACCTCCGGGAACCGCACAAAAACCTTGGGTGGGGCGCACAGTCTCCAGAGGTTTCCGTTCAGGTTTCCTAAGTGGGACAGGGGCATTACTCCAGCTTGTTGTGTCTTCCTTCGGTGTAGACCAGCATCTGCAGTTCCTTCCGGCTCAGAAAGACTCAAGCAGGAAAAAAATTGTGAGCGTCTCCCCTTAGATCGAGGCTCAGTCTGAGGCACCCAGAACTGTGTGGAACAGCCAGGCACAAGGAAACAGAACAGTGATAAACACAATCTAAGATTCAGGACAAACACAAGGATCGGGGCGATGACAACTTCTCCGTCCATCAGTGGATAAAGAAAATCAGAATCATCAGAGCAGAAAGGACTGAAAATAGATCACGGACTGCCAAAAGGAAAAATATTCAAGAGTTGAACAAGAGTTATTGTTTGAAACAAGGTCTTGACCCAGAACATCGCCTATCCATGTTCTGCAGAGATGCTGCCTGACCTGCTGAGTTACTGCAGAATTTTGTATCCTGTGGTGCATTAACCAGCATCTGTAGGTCTTAGTTTCTGCACTAAAAGTGTAGGCACTTCGATCGCCGGCTGTGGGAGCTTCGATCGCCCCGACTACAGATGGTTCGACTGCCCCGACGGCGGAAGAATAAAGAGGGCGAAGATTAGACTTTTTTGCTTTCCATCACAGTGAGGAATGTGGGGAATCCATGGTGGTGGTGGTTTAGGTTAACTTTCATGTAGTGTGTGTCTAGTTGTTTCTCTTAGTATGGCTGTATGGTAATTCGGGTTTCACTGTATCTTAATTGGTGCACCTGACTAAAACCATTGAACATTTGAAAGTTTTGATGGAAAGATATAGCATGGAAACAGGCCCTTCAGCCCACTGAGTCCACACTGACTGCCAATCAGTGATTCACACTAGTTCTATGTTATCCCACTTTGTCATCCACACCCTACACACCAGAGGCAGTTGTGCAGAAGCCATTTTAACCTACAAACCATTGTGTCTTTGGGATATGGGAGGAAACCAGAGCACCTGGAGGAAACCCACCCTGTCACATGGAGATCATGCAAACACCACACAGGCAGTACCTGTGGTCAATATCAAACCTGGGTCTCAGCTCTACCTGCTGCGCCACCGTGTGAAGCAACAGGAAGGATGCATTGATGAGGAAGTGATGATGAATTCTTCATTAACAGAAGCTGGGCAGAGACTTCACTGAAGGAAGGAAACTGAAAAACCTGTGGATGAGATGACAGGCACGTCCAATGCGGATTGCTGGCCTTAACCTGAATTCAAGATTAGTTTGGTGCAGGGAAAATTGCAGTGAAAGTTTTTCTGACAGAAGATCACATTGGAGAAGTTAAATGATGGACTCAACTGAAATCAAATATGCATTTGGAGAAAAATGGCTGACAAGTCTTTCACTGAGAAAACAATCACTGAGTTGATAAAATATTTATTTGAAGGCGATTTACAAGGAAAACCTCTTTGATTTACTGGCAGATTCTACCATTGCAGAACTTAGCGTTACATGAAGGCCCTTTGGCACAGGTTTGCCGACCCAACATTAAAATCAGTGCTTGGAAAAATGTGGAATTAGGTTCAATACCTGACGCATACCAGATTACGATGCGATACGATACGATAAAACATTTATTTATCCCAGGAGGGAAATTGGTCTGCCAACAGTAATAACAACACGACAAGATACATGAAACATGAAATTAAAGTGATGTGGAAAGTCCAGGAATGGGGATGTGCAAAGATTGGGGAGGGGGGGGTGTCAGTCTACCCCATGGCAGAAGGAGGAGGGGTTGTACAGTTTGATAGCCGCAGGGAAAAAGGATCTCCTGTGGCGCTCTTGGTGGAACCAGTCTGCTGCTGAAGGTGCTCCTCAGGGTGACCAGTGTGTCACGGAGGGTGTGAACTGTATTGTCCAGGATGCTCTGCAGTTTGAGGAGCATCCTCCCCTCCAAGACCATCTCCAGTGAACCCAACTCCACCCCCAGGACGGAGCCGGCTTTCCTGAAGGGCTTGTTAATTCTGTTGCCGTCCGCAGCCCTCGCCCTGCTGTCCTTGCACACGGCAGCGAAGATAGACATAGAAACATAGAAAATAGGTGCAGGAGTAGGCCATTCGGCCCTTCGAGCCTGCAACGCCCTTCAATGTGATCATGGCTGATCATCCAACTCAGTATCCCGTACCTGCCTTCTCTCCATACCCCCTGATCCCTTTAGCCACAAGTGCCACATCTAACGCCCTCTTAAATATAGCCAATGAACTGGCCTCAACTACCTTCTGTGGCAGAGAATTCCAGAGACTCACGACTCTCTGTGTAAAGAATGTTTTCCTCATTTCGGTCCTAAAGGAATTCCCCCTTATCCTTAGACTGTGACCCCTTGTTCTGGACTACCCCACATCGGGAACAATCTTCCAGCATCTAGCTTGTCCAACCCCTTAAGAATTTTGTAAGTTTCTATAAGATCCCCCCTCAATCTTCTAAATTCCAGCGAGTACAAGCCGAGTCTATCCAATCTTTCCTCATATGAAAGTCCTGACATCCCAGGAATCAGTCTGGTGAATCTTCTCTGTACCCCCTCTATGGCAAGGATGTCTTTCCTCAGATTTGGAGACCAAAACTGTACGCAATACTCCAGGTGTGGCCTCACCAAAACCCTGTACAACTGCAGTAGAACCTCCCTGCTCCTATACTCAAATCCTTTCGCTATGAATACTAACATGCCATTTGCTTTCTTCACTGCCTGCTGCACCTGCATGCCTACTTTCAATGACTGGTGTACCATGACACCCAGGTCTTGTTGCATCTCCCCCTTTCCTAATCTGCCACCATTCAGATAATAGTCTACCCTCATGTTTTTGCCACCAAAGTGGATAACCTCACATTTATCCACATTATACTGCAAGATGCTTCAAAAAAAAACCCCAGCACCTGTCTGTAAAAAAATACTGCTGGGATGAGAGACCTCACAGACAAGAGAGAAAAAAAAAAGCACTGAATCTATACTGAGGCCCAATTTAAGGCTATTTTTAACCAGAACATTTCAGACTCCTACATTCTGAGAAAGTTTCCTCAGTTCAACAGCCACAGACATCCTAACACTAACGTGTTATGCCAGGTTCATTCTGAAAGTGAAGATTTTAACATTCAATCTGCTTAGTTCAGGCAGCGATTGAGCAGAACTGGGTTTTAATTAAAAAAAGCACTGATTTAGCTTCTCTCACAAGCTTTCAGCTTTCTTTCCAAACATTACCAAGATCTATTTGTGTCGGAAGGAACTGCAGATGCTGGTTTACACCGAAGATAGACACAAAATGCTGGAGTAACTCAACGGGACGGGCAGCATCTCTGGAGAGATGGAATTTCTTCTTTCCAGAGATGCTGCCGGTCCCGCTAAGTTACTCCAGTATTTTGGGTCTATCAACCTTGGTCTATCAATCTGGACATTTTTTGAAGAAATATCATTGAATCGCACGGTCACACAGCACAGGAACAGTCCATTCAACCCACTGATTCTGTACAGATCACATTTTCTTTCTCCCCTCATTTCTAATGACAGCCCCATGGATGTTGCTTCCCTTCAATACCCCTGGTGACAATTCACAGCGACCATTTAACCCACCAATCCACATGACCTTTGGACAAGTAAGGAGATCAGGGCGCCCAGCAGAAATCAGTGCATTCACAGCGTGAAACATCCAAACACCAGGGAGACAGCATTAGAGATTCTACTTCTACAGGTGCACAGTAGAGAGCATGCTGACCGGTTGCATCGTGGCTTGGTTCGGCAACTTGAATGCCCAGGAGAGGAAAAGACTACAAAAAGTAATATGCACTGCCCAGTCCATCATCGGTTCTGACCTTCCTTCCATCGAGGGGATCTATCGCAGTCGCTGCCTCAAAAAAGCTGGCAGTATCATCAATGACCCACACCACCCTGGCCACACACTCATCTCCCTGCTGCCTTCAGGTAGAAAGTACAGGAGCCTGAAGACTGCAACAACCAGGTTCAGGAATAGCTACTTCCCCACAGTCATCAGACTATTAAATCTGGCTGGGACAAAACTCTGATAAGTAATAACCCATTATCTGTTATTTGCACTTTATTTGTTTATTTATTCATGTGTGTATATATTTATATACGGTATATGGACACACTGATCTGTTTTGCAGTCAATGCCTGCTATGTTCTGTTGTGCTGAGGCAAAGCAAGAATTTAATTGTCCTGCTATGTTCTGTTGTGCTGAGGCAAAGCAAGAATTTAATTGTCCTATCAGGGACACATGACAATAAACTCACTTGAACTTGAACTTGAACTTGATACAAGATTGAACGCAGACATTTTGAGGCATTGACTCCACCACTGTGCCACCCCAGATAGTAATGCAGACATCTACTTCATTTGAACATCGGAGCTGCTTTAGATACAAGGTACTGCAGATGTTGATTTACAATAAAGAACACAAAGTGTTGGAGTAACTCAGCTGGTCAGGCAGCATCCCTGGAGAATATGGATAGTGACGTTTTGGGTCGGGACCCTTGTTCAATGATTATGGGGGGGAGGGGGTGACAAAAGAAAGCTGGAAGAGACGGGGGGCAGGATAGAGCCTGGCAGGTAATAGGTGAACAAAGACAAGAGGGTGTTTGACAGGCAGATACTTGCACCAAGGGCAGAGATGAAAAAAACAGACAAAAAGATATGAAGAATTGTGAATTGTGAAGCCAGAGGAGGAAATGTAGGCGGAGGATGGGGGAGGGGAAGCGGGAGAGATGGGGAGGAGGGGGAGGGGGGTACAGAATAGAGATACAGGGTACGAACAAGGTTTTCAGCCCACCAAATCCATGCCGACCAGCATTCAACCCGTACACTGGTTCTATCCTACACACTAGGGACAGTTTATCAAAGCTAATTAACTTACAAAACCTGCACGACTTTGGAGTGTGGGAGGAAACCGGAGCACCCAGAGAAAACCCACACGGTCTCAAGGAGAACATACAAACTCCTCACAGCCAGCATTTGTGGTCAGGATCGGACTCGGATCTCTGGCGCAATGAGGCATCAACTCTACCGCTGCGCCACCACGCTGCACAGGAGTTTAATACACCAATTGTTTCACACACCCGGAAAAAACTACACTCCCCAGCATGCATCGTTGCTGCTCAAGCATGCACGGGGATTGCACTTCTGAGACCTTGGGCTGGTAGGTTTCAGTCTGAAAGATTTAATTTATGGTGTTTAATTAGAATTTTATTGAAGAAGCCTATTCATAGAATAAACACTCAGGCATGTGTAGCCTGGGCAAGAATTACAATCATTCTGCAGGAGCATCAATAATTAGGATTGCAAGCCTGCCGGCCATTTGATTACCTACTAATTACTTTCGACCATTTATGTGACAGACATGTTGATTGCCCTTTGGATAGGTTGTAAAAGAGTTTGACTTCAAGCCGTACATCAGCCTCCAGCTCCTCCCACAACTCTATGGATTTCTTCTCCCTGCATTTCGTCTGGGACCCCATGTGAACTCTAACCCTCCCTCTCACGGCAGATGGCAGGATCCTGCAGCCATTTAGAAGACAACCTTTCTTTTGAAGAAGGGTCTCAATCCGAAACGTCATCCATTCCATCTCTCCAGAGATGCTGCCTGCCCCACTGATTACTCCAGCTTCTGTACATTGATATGTGTTCCTCGATCGACACCGGGATACATTGATTGCTGCGCTGATTGTGACTGCCTGCTATGTGAAGATTAACTATTAATTTCCTGCATCAGAACGAGGATATTGGTTCAGAAAGTTGGTGGTGTGGAATGTGTTTACTTCACCCTATTAACACAGGATTTATCTTTTTATTTTAGTCATCGAGCATAGGAATAGGTCTTTCAGTCCAACTCATCCACTTCAACCAAGATGACCCATCCAAGCTAGTCCCAAAGATAGACACAAAGTGCTGGAGTAACTCAATGGGTCGGGCAGCATCTCTGGAGAAAATAGATGGGTGACGCTTTGGAACAGAAACCTTCTTCAGACTCCCATCCAGTCCAATATCTTTCTAAACCTTTCCTATCCATGTTCCTGTCAAAGTGTCTTTCGTTGTTGTTATAGAGGGGAGATTTAATGGGAACCTGAGGGGCAACTTTCTTTACACAAAGGGTGGTGGGTGTATTGGACGAGCTGCTGGGGAAGGTAGTTGAGGCAGTTACTGTTGAAGTTGTATGTAATCTATACACAGGGAGGCAGGAGTCAATGCAGCCACACGTTTCATCAGGAGTGTGGGCGCAGATCTGGCAGATGGATATTACAGGTGGGGCACGATTCAGGTACTGAGGAGCAGAGTGCTGTTAGGCAGCATGTCCAATGATGTGACATATGTGGTTGTGGTCAGCAAAGGCATCGTTAGGACAAGTCCCAAGCATCTACTTTGCTACTCACACACACATTGACTGTCATTAGCAACACATTGCTAGCCTTCATATCCTGGCATCCTCATAAACCATCTCTGCACTCTCTCCAGCTTAATGGCATTTCTCCTTTAGCAGGGAGTCCAACACTGATAAATAGGTGACGTTTCAGGTCGAGACCCTTCTTCAGACTGAGAGTCAGAGGAAAGGGAAACGAGAGATATATACGGTGATGTACAGAGATCTGGAAAAAACACATGAACGATATGCAAAAAAGTAAAGATGATAAGGGAAACAGGCCATCGTTAGCTGTGGGCCAGGTGAAAACGGGTTTCAGACAATGAGACTCAACAAGACAACTTTGAAACTAGTTCAACAACTTGGGTGGGGAAGGGACGGAGAGGAGCGGATGCAAGTGTTACTTGAAGTTAGAGAAATCAATATTCTTGTATCACTATGCTTGTCGTGCATACCCGACCTCCAGTGCTATCTCCGTGGAGTTTGCATGCTCTCTGTGACCGCACAGGTTTTGTTCATGTGCTCCGGTTTCCTCCAAAACGCCTGCAGGTTGGTCAGGTTGACCAGCCAGAGAGAACCGTCCCTAGTAAGTTGGGGTAGCAGCAGAATCCAGGGAGATCCTGTTGCATTTCAAGAGGTCACCTGACCACCACCCTTCTCAAAGACAATTGGGAATAAATGCTGGCCATCTGCAGATCATATCTCCAGTAATGGGGATCAAGACAGAAGCCTCCTCTTGGTGATCGCTGGAAGCGACGGCACAATGCATTCTGTGACGTGTCGGGCAACAATTCTGTCAACATGTTGGATGATGACAGAAGCCAACGGCGAGCTACATCGTCAGACACACGAGCGAACGAACGGATGACCTCCAATGATGAGGGGAGGGATCAATCTCCATTAGTCTCACCCACGCTTCTGCTATTTTGCTCTCACAAGATTCCACCTCGTTTCTCCCCCTTACTGTCCTATCTTATGACTTTTCCCACCTCTCACCCTCACTTTCCTGCTCTCTGTCTGTCTCCACCTCATCGCCCCTTTCTCTCCCAGGTACAAATATCTGCCGCTCTGTTACTTTTCTTGACCTCTCTATTCCACCTGGTGATCGCCCGTCTGAACCATGGAGATGAGCTCATATCAATTTCAAAGTCTTTCACCACAGCAGAGATGTTGCCAAATGTAGTTATCAATGAACGCGAGTACAACCATATAAACAGCATGATCCTCCACCTCACCTCCTGTTACGTATGTGGTCACCCATTCATCTCCTGCTGTAGAAATTAACTCCTGTGCAAATGAACTGTCAGTGCAAAGTCAGAATCCAATTCTCTAAATGTATTACTTTAATAGTGCGGAGTTTGCTGTCAGTATATTTTACTCTGGTGGTTTTGCTCAGTACACAGTGTTAGTCTAGATATATGGGGATGGGATAACTGGCTGGTAGACATCAGTGCAGTAGTTCCTGACCTCCCCTGTCTATAGATTTCCACTTATACTTACCTGGCAGGGAGAGAACATGAACAAAGAGACGGATCTCGCAGGACGAGGTTATCGCATTGTATTTTGTATGTGCAATAGCAGCATGGTGGCACAGTGGTGGAGTTGCTGCCTTACAGTGCTTACAGCGGCAGGGATCCAGGTTTGATCCCGACTATGGGTGCTGTCTGGATAGAGTTTGTACATTCTCCCCATACCTGTGTCAGTTTTCTCCGAGATCTTCAGTTTCCTCCCACACTCCAGACGTACAGGTTTGTAGGTTAATTGCTTGGAATAAATATAAATAGTCCCTAATGCGTTTAGGGTAGTGTTAGTGTGGGGGGCTTGTTGGCTGGTGTCAGTGGGCCAAAGGGCCGGTGTTCCCACACTGTATCTCTAACTAAACTAAACTATACTAAACTAAACTATTGTCCGCTGTCTTTATCTGCCAACTCCTGGCTCCTTTAAGAAACATAGAAACAAAGAAAACAGGTGCAGGAGTAGGCTATTCGGTCCTTCGAGCCAGCACCCCCATTCAATATGATCAAGGCTGATCATCCAAAATCAGTACCCCACTCCCACCTTTTCCCCATATCCCTTGATTCCATTAGCCCTAAGAGCTAAATATTTTGCCAAACATCCCACACCTCACCGCGGTCCTCTAGTCATTACCAGCCCCTGTCTCACAACCTTCCCTCCATATTGGTTATCTCCCTTTTCCACACTGTCCAAACAGCACCCGTGGTCAGGATCGGACCTGGTTCTCTGACGCTGTAAGGCAGCAACTCGACCGCTGCGCCACCGTGCCACTTTTATAAATTGTTCCTGATGTTTAGGGTGTGGGGAGAATGTGTAATAACAGTGAACTAATGTGAACGGGTGATCGATGGTCGGCCTGGATATGATGGGCCAAAGGGCCTGTTTCCTTGCTGTACCTATCAAAACAAAAAATAGATCCTGCATATCTGCCTTTTACCCACTCTAGTACACCAGGCTCTTCTTTAAAAAAAAATCCAAATAAATAAGGTCTGAGTTTGCAGTTGTTTGTACAGCTTCACATCTTGTCAGTGTGGATTGCTGGGAGCCTTGGCCTGGTTTCAATAGGAACAGTTTTCAGTCGAATGACAGCATTAGTGTCCAGCAGACAAACAAGTCCTCGGGGATGAAATGCCAAACTCCACACTGTACCATGAATGCCACCTACTGGGTTCGTGCTGCCAGGATTATTTTAATAAGAGAGGATTCGCAGGGAAAATGTATCGTTCATAACCGCAGGACTTATTTCAGAACATTAAAGACAATTAATTACTACAGAAGAGTTGTCACTTGTAATGTAAGAAATTTCAGTTAATTTCATCCCATAAACAGCAGTATGATGTTGGACAGATGTTCGGTTTTGGTGGTGTTTGGGGGCAATTCTTGGTTCAGGATAATGGAGAAAACTCCCACACTCTCTGTAAAATGGCATGAAGCCAGTTACAGCTAGCGGAATGTCAAAGCAAAGTCCCACTATAACCTCATCTAGCCATGCAGCTGATAGTCTGTACTCAGGACAGTTCTGTGGATGGATAGTCTTCTAATTCAGACACAGCCATGCTCTTAATTGAGCCACATATGATACCTATATTAACAGCGGCACAGAAACCCTGTTTGAATTCTAACCTCAGGTGCTGTCTATGTGGAGTTTTCACGTTCTCCCTGTGACCGCATGGTTTCCTCCAGGTGCTCCACATCCCAAAGACATGCGGGTTTGAAGGTTAATTGACCCTTTGTAAATTGTCCCTAATATGCAGGGAGTAGATGAGAAAGCGGGGTATCGGAGAACCGGTGTGAATGGGGGATCAATATTTGGCGGGCCAAAGGGCTGGTTTCCATGCTGTATCTTCAAATTAAAACTTAAATTATATGGTGTCCCAGCAGCTTCATAAAATTGACAGTATATCCATAGATATCATAGTCAAGGTTTCAATGTTTCAAGGTTTCAAGGTCAGTTTATTGTCACGTCTACCAATTAATGTACAGTGAAATTCAAATTACCATACAGCCATACTAAACAAAAGACACACAAAGACATAAAGGTTAACATAAACATCCACCACAGCAGATTCCCCACGTTGCTCACTGTGATGCAAGGAAATAAAGTCATATAGCGTAGAATCAGGATCTTCGGCCCTACTTGCCCACACTGACCAACATTTCCCATATACACTACATTAGTCCCACTAGGCCCATATCCCTCTAAACCTTTTCCTATCCATGTTCCTTTCTAAAAAGTTGTGATAATATCTGCCTCAACTATCTCCTCCGGCAGCTTGTCCATACACCCATCACCCTTTGTGTAAAGAAGATATCCCTCAGGTTCCTATTAAATCTCCCCCCCCCCCACACACACCTTAAACCTACCTGCTCTGTTTCTTGATTCCCCTACACTGGGCAAGAGTCTTTGTGTGTTTACTCAATCTATTCCTCTCATGATTTTGTACACTTCTATAAGATCACCCCTGATCTTTCTGCACTTCAAGGAATAAAGCTCCTGCCTGCTCAACCTCCCCCTACAGCTGATGAACATCAGTATTTTACTATTCAATTCAATCACCATGTTCAAAACTATGAACATCTGTGTTAAGTGGCCAAAAATGTTAAGCTTGATGGAAGGAGAGCGATTTGGAAACCAAAAAAACCTAATTAAAAGAGAATTCATTTGCAATGAAGTTCATTGGGATTGGTATCCAATCTACCTAGAGGATGTTTCCACTAGTGGAAGAGTCTAGGACCAGAGGTTAGAGCCTCAGAATAAAAGGGCATACCTTCAGGAAGGAGATGAGGAGGAATTTCTTGTCAGAGCGTGGTGAATCTGTGGAATTCATTGCCACAGAAGGCTGTGGAGGCCGTGTCATTGAATATTTTTAAGGCAGATATAGATAGATTCTTGATTAGTATGGGGGATATGGGGCGAAGGCAGGCGAATGGGGTTAAGAGGAAACAGTCAAAGGGAATGGCGGAATAGACTTGATGGGCCGAATGACCTAATTCTGCTCATATCACTTATGAACTACCATTTCCACTTTGAAGCACTGGCTCAGTGTCTCAACATTGCCCAAGAGAATAACCCTTGTGATTCTGAACATCACTACTGACTTGCATGGATTTTAATTACAGTGATGGTTAATTATGAAGTAACTATGGAGTAAAATGGCAATCGAGACCTGAAATTCTTATTGGGAAGTTGCAACTGTACAGACAGCAGCATAGCCAGTAGAGGATTAGCTCATCAAAGAGACCTTCTTTTCACCTATACTTGTTGGAAATCCGACTCTCATAGGAAAATAAAAATGGTCCAAGCACCTGAAGCCATGGTATTTCTTGGTTTATAACTGACCAAAAAGGTATGACATTATTATCTTAATAAATTAGAAGCTGAATAACTGAGGCTCCCACAAAACAGACCAGACTCGCAGTCCCAAATATCACACAATGGGTGGTGGGTATATGGAACAAACAGCCAGAGGAGGTCATTAGATCATACGTGATAGGAGCAGAATTAGACCATTTGGCCCATCAAGTATATTTTGCCATTCAATCATGGCTGATCTATCTCTCCCTCCTAACCCCATTCTCCTGCCTTCTCCCCATAATCTCTGACACCTGTAGTAATCAAGAATCTATCTATCTGAGCCTTCAAAATATCAATTGGTGTCCTCCACAGCCTTCTGTGGCAAAGAATTCCACAGATTCACAACCATCTGGCTATCTCATAATCTCCTTTCTAAAATAACGTCCTTTCATTCTAAGGCCATGACCTCTAGCCCAAGACTCTCCCACAAGTGGAAACATCCTCTCCACATCCACCCTTTCCAAGCCTTTCATTATTCTGTATGTTTTAATGAGGTCCTCCCTGGGGATGGAAGATTGCAACCTTCACTGTTTCGACTAATGCAATCAACTTGACGTGCACCAGCGGAAGATCAAATAGAACAAGGAGCGAAGGAGATAGGCGACGTTTCGGGTCGAGACCCTTCTGAAGAAGGGTCTCGACCCGAAACGTCGCCTATCTCCTTCGCTCCTTAGATGCTGCTGCACCCGCTGAGTTTCTCCAGCTTTTTGTGTAACCCTCGATTCTCCAGCATCTGCAGTTCCTTCTTTGACACATCAAATAGAACAAGTTGTCCAACAACTTTAGGCTGTGCACGCCACACGAAAGAAGAAGAAGAAGAAGAAGAAGAAGAAGGTCCCCCCTCATTTTTCTAAACTCCTGCGAGTACAGCCCCAGTGCCGACAAATGCTCATCATGGGTTAACCTACTCATTCCTGGGGTCATTCTTGTAAACCTCCTCTGGATCCTCTCTAGAGCCAGCACATTCTTCCTCAGATATGGTGCCCAAAATTGCTCACAATATTCTAAATGTGGCCTGACCAGCAATTTATAGACCCTCAGCATTACATCACAGTTTATATATACAAGCCCCCTTGATATAAATGCTAGCATTGAGTTTGCTTTCTTTACTACCGATTGGACTTGCAGATTAACTTTTTGGAAATCCTGCATCAGCACTCCCAAGTCCCTTTGCACCTCCGATTTCTGGATTCTCTCCCCATTTAGAAAATAGTCTACGCCTTTATTCCTGCTACCATAATGCGTGACTCCACGCTTTGCTACCCAATATTCCATCTACCACTTCTCTGCCCACTTTTCCAACCTGTCCAAGAGTTGAGGCAGGTGCATTAACAAAATTTAAAAGGCAAGGATTGGAAAGGGATATGGACCTAAATCAGGCAGGTCTAATGTAGGTGGGGCATCTTGGTCAGCATAGGCAAGTTGGGCTGAAGGGCCTGCTTCCACTCTGTACAACCTAATGACTCTATGACTCTAACAATCCGGGAAACGTGTTTGTAATTTACAAACCCAGCTATCGCCAGAATGATGACCATGAATCTGTAGAAATGCACTCTACCAATATGTCCTTAACGCGCCTCACCAAGACATGTTGATTTATGAAATGTCATTTCAAGCAAACATTTCAAGGACTGCATCACTTTTATAAATGAAGGAATAC
The DNA here is from genome assembly GCA_963514005.1 of Raja brachyura. Next base: position 10,956,053 of record OY740806.1, read on the forward strand.
CAGTTTACTGTCCATTGTACTGAGCCACCTCCCATCGACACCTCTTCTTCAGGTTTTTTTTTGTTTAGAGATGCAGCGCGGAAACAGGCCCAGCGAAACTGAAGATCTCGGAGGAAACCCACGCAGATCATGGGGAGAACATCCAAACTCGCTACAGACCGCTACCATAGTCGAGATCGAACCCACGTCACAAGCGCTGAAAGCGCTGTGCAATGCTCTTATCTTTTTCCCGTAGAATAACTCCTCCAACAACATTCAAATACTGTGTAACCAGTTAATACAATTACTTAATGCAATGTGCCATCTTCCATCCTGCCGTCCCTTGCTTGCTGCACAATCCTTTGCAATAACTTTTAACTGATTTCCCTGGTGTAGGTGGTTAGAATGCTGACCAGCTCTGTAGTCTCAATGGGATTCATGTACCATCATGTATTGCATTGAAAATTACTTTCAACTGCATTTTCCTTGCTGCAGCCTTCCACATGCAATAACAATTATCGGATTTTACGACACAGAAGGAAGCTCTAGTCCAGCTTTCCAATTATCTTGATTTTATGAGCTAGCTAATTAGTACCACTTCCTTGCACGTTCACTGAATGTATCTCCCTTTCAAATCCATATTTCAGGTTGTTTTGAGTGTTATTGAGCCTACTTTAACTTTCCTCATTGAAACTCACCGAATAGTGAAAGGCTTGGGACAGAGTGGATGTAGAGAGGATGTTTCCACTGGTGGGAGAGTCTAGGACTAGAGCTCATAGCCTCAGAATTATAGGAGATGAGGGGGAATTTCTTTAGTCAGCAGGTGGTGAATCTGTGGAATTCTTTGCTACAGAAGGTTGTGGAGGCCAAGTCAATGGATATTTTTAAGGCAGAGATGGATAGATTCTTGATTAGTTCGGTGGGCGGTGCGACCGACATCGCAGCGGCCTCTGCAGTCCGTCTGTCATTTTTTTTTTTTTTTTGTCCCATTGATGGCATAGTTTGTAGTCGGTTTTTAACTGTGTATGTGTTGGGGGGCTGGGGGTGGGTGGGGGAAACTTTTAAATCTCTTCCCTGTATGGGACACGACCATTTCCTTGTCGGGACTCCGTTGTCGTTGGGGCCTAGCACCGTGGAGCGGCCTCCAACCGGAACAACTTGGGGGCTCCGGTCGAGGAGCTGGCGGAGCTGCGGACCTACCATCGCGGAGCTGGCCGACTTCGTAGTGTGGAGAGCTGCGGTGGCGCGCTGCTGCGGCCCAACTTCGGAACTCAGAGGCTCCAGCCGCAGGTCCGGGGACCGGTGACATCGGGAGCTCGCGGGTCCCTGGTGGGAGACCGCTTTTCGGAGCTCTCGCGGCGGCAACTTCTCCCGCACGAATTGCGGGGTTGAAAGTGACCTGGGGAAGGGCCTTACATCGCCCGGCATGGCTTAAACGGCCATGGGACTTGCTAGCGCCCGCCGGGGGCTCCAACATCAAGACCCGGAGCAGGGCCTTACATTGCCCGGCACGGCTTTAAATGGCCGCGGGACCTGCTAGCGCCCGCTGGGGCTTTTGACTTTGACATCGGGAGAGAAATGGAGAACCGGGAAGAGACAAGATTTTGCCTTCCATCACAGTGATGGATGATTGTGTAAATTGTGTTGGTGTGTGTCTCGGTTCTTTTTCTTGTTGTATGACTGCAGAAACCAAATTTTGTTTGAACTTCATGTGAGGTTCAAATGACAAATAAACGGTATTGTATTGTGTCAGGAGATATGTGGAGAAGGCTGGAGAATGGGGTTAGGAGGGAGATAGATCAGCCACTATTGAATGGCGGAGTAGACTTGATGGGCCGAGTGGCCTAATTCTGCATCTATCACTTGTGAGCTTATGACCTTCCTTTCGAACAGTATATTACAACTCTTGATGGTTCATAGATACCTCCTCATCCACCTCTCATTATCTTGTATGTGTGCCTTTGGTTACTGAGTCCCCTGCCAGTTAAAAGAGAACCTCCCTACTTCATTGGCCCACTTCATGATTTTTAATACTTCTATTAAATAGTTAAGTTTAAGTTACTTTGGTTTAGTTTAGTTTAGTTTAGTTTAGTTTAGTTTAGCTTAGCTTAGTTTAATGATATAGCGTGGAAACAGGCCCTTTGACTCATTGAGTCCACGTCGACCATCGATCACCCGTACACTAGATCTATGACCTACACACATGGTGTTAATTTACAGAAGCCAATTAATTGCAGAATTACACGTCTTTGGAATGCAGGAGGAAACCGGAGTACCCGGAGAAAACCCACACGGTCACAGGGAGAATGGACAATCTCTGCATGGACAACAACTGGAGTCAGGATCAAACCCGGGTCTCTGGAGCTGTGAGGCAGCAGCTCTACTGCTGCACCACTGTGCTACCCATTGTTCATGAAAGGCACAGAAATTGCCCATTAACCTTATCTGCTCTGAGAACAATTAATTTAGTCTCTCCATGTGAATCCATTGTCCCTAGTTCCAGCGTAATAAACCTCAGAATCTTCTCTAGTATCTTTATACCATTCCAGTGCGGTGGTTGAAAGACTGGATGGAATTCCTCTGTCCAACAAATGGAAAATGCTAGTCGACAGGTCAAGTAGCCTCCATGGATGTTCAGGGTCACCTTGCGGTCTGAATGCTGTGCTCAGGCAGTGAGTTGTCCTGAGATGTCAAGCATTGCCTGAATGTGTGATTAGTGCAGCTTCAGTGACTTTCAAAATACAATGGCATATGCTTCTGCAGAGGAAATATCTATAATGCTAGTGCAGAGTGGACCTGTTTATCAATTGCCTGCCAATACTCTGTACCAGATCCATATTGACCTTCAAGTGTTTTCCAGATTGTCACTTGGAGTAGAATGGAGGCTGAAGGATTAGTTTGATTTGGCATCATGTTCGGCACAGACATGGTGAGCCAAAGGGCCTGTTCCTGCGCTGTACACGATACGATATGATGCGATTCCCCCACCCCTACACCACAGCGACTTACTCTCACTCACCCTCTTTCATGCCTTCTTTTCACTAACCTTCACCAGGGATCATTTATAGCAGCCGTTAACCTACCAGCATCCCTCTGGGATTTGGGGAACAAGTCGGGCATCTGGGAGAAACCCATGTAGTCAAGGAAAGAACCTACCAACTCCTCACAAAGAGCACCTGGTGTCAGGATCGAACACGGGACCCTGGAACTGAGAGGCAACAGGGCTAGCTACAAACTCCACATTGAATTGAACAAGGCCATGTTCATCCACAAGTGTGCCTGTACCTTCCTCTTTCAATGTCTTGCTTTTCTTTCTCTTCTTTCTCAAATTGCAGGTTGATAAAGTAATTGCTGCCTTCATGTCTTCACCAGATCTGACGAAGCGAGGTTGAGGAGAAGACGGTGGAATAAACTGGAATTTGTACAGGATTAGGGATAGGATTGTGCTCAGAAAGGGTTAAAGGGAATGGGTCAAGTGCAGGTAAATGGGACTAGCTTAATTGAGCATGGACAAGTTGGGCCGAAGGGTCAGCGTGCACACTGCACGACTCTCTATGAATCTAAAGCTTCATCAAGCATTACAACATTATTAAAGCAGCATACATAGAAACCAAACAACATAGGAACAGACATCCCACAATATACCAGACATGAAGGGGAACATGTTGAAACTAATCTCTTCTACAGCACATGATCCATGCACCACCACTCCCTGTATATATCTGTGTCTATTTAAAAGTCTCTTAATAACCGCCATCATATCTGCTTCTACCAACACCCAAAGCATGATGCTCTAGGCACCAACCACCCTGCGTACAATACTTCCTTCTCTCCAGAGATGCTGCCTGTTGCGTTGAGTTACTCCAGCATTTTGCATCTATCTTCAATGTAAACCAACATCTGCAGTTCCTCCCTACACTTGACATATGCATCTCCTTTAAACATTCTATATCTCATGCCTTGTAGTATTTGACTTTTCCACCCTGGAAAAAAGTTTCAGGCTATCATGGCTCTCATAATTGTATATACCTCTATCAGGTCCCCCTTCAGCCTCTGGCACTCCATAGAAAACAATCCAAGATCGTCCAATGTCTCCTTATAAGTAATATTCTCTACCCCAGGCAGCATTTTGGTAAACCTTTTCTGCACCCTCTCCAAAGCCTTCTAACTTGTCCTGTAATGGGGCAACCAGAACTGCACATAGTCCTCCAAATGCGGCTTAACCAAAGTTCTATAACTAGTCTTGGTCTCACCATGCCAGCAATGTTGCATTTATCAATTTGCACTCTCTCTAAAACTTGAAATAAACTTTCCCCATTTGTGCTTGGAACATTGCCTTTGTTTCTCTCTTCCACTGATGCTGTCTGATCTTCTGAGCACTTCCAGCATTTTTTGTTTTTATTTAATATTTCCACCATCTACATTTTCCTTTGATTTCCATTTGCAGCGGTTAAGAACAGTTGACTAACCGTGTTTAATAACTGAGGAAGTAGCAATCTGGGTCAAAATGGGCCCAATGGCAGCAAGCAGGGGGCAGTGGTTAAAAGGTGGTTTTTGTGACGAAGGATATTGCTACTCAAGACACCAGGGCTTAGTACTGACTTTCTGGCATTTTGTTATGAACGTTAAGAACTTAATGTAGAGGAAGCAAGGACTCTGCAGAAGAACTTGGATAGGTTAGGAGAGTGGGCAGAGAAATGGCAGATGAAATTCACTATAGTAAAGTGCAGAGTCATGTATTTTGGCAATAAGAAGATTATTTTCTAAATGGAGAGAGAATCCAGAAATCAAAAGTGCAAAGGGACTTGGGAGTCCTGGAGCTAGCATTTACTGTGAGCAAATTTGGACCCTATATCTTAGGAAGAATGAGCTGGTTCTGGAGAGGGCCCAGAGGAGGTTTATAAGAATTATTCCAGGAATGAGTAGGTTAGGCAAAGTTTAGAAGGTTGTTTAGGCTGGAGTTTAGAAGGTTGAGGGGGGACCTCAGTGAAACTTACAGAATAATGAAAGGCATAGATAGAGTGGATGTGGAAAGCATGTTTTCACTGGTGGGAGAGTCTAGGACCAGAGGTCACAGCCTCAGAATTATAGGGTGCTCTTTTGGAAAAGAGGTGAGCAGAATTTCTTTAGTCAGAGGATAGTTAATCTGTGGAACTCATTGCCACAGAGGCCTGTGGAGGCCAAGTCAGTGGATATTTTTAAGGCAGAGATAAACAAATTATTGATTAGAATGGGTGTCAAGGGTTACAGTTGGGAGGCAGGAAAATGGGACTAGGAGGTAGAGATCGGCCACGATTGAATGGCGGAGTAGACTTGATAAGCTGAATGGCCTAATTCTACTCCTATAACTTGTGAACTTGTGACTTAGTTTAGTTTAGTTCAGAGATACAGTGCGCAAACAGGTCATTTAGCCCACCTCTTGGTCATCCACTACATGCACTATCCTGCACGCACTGGGGATAATTTACAATTCTTTTCAAAGCCAAATAACCTACAAACCTTTACATCTTTGAATGTGGGAGGAAACTGGATCTCCCGGAGAAAACTCACAGTCACAGGGAGTAAGTATAAACTCCATACAGACTGCATATAGTCAGGATCAAACCAGGGTCTCTGGCGTTAGAAGGCAGTAACTCTTCCGCTGTGCCACTTTGACATCCTCATTCCGCTTTCCTCCCACCCCTCCCTATGCTGTCCCACATTTCACTTTTATCTCCACTCTTTCCCTTCTCCCCTATCCCTATCCTCCCTCAGGTTTCACATTTCACTCCTCATCTTCCTTCCTTATCTGACACCCTTGTGCCTCCATTTCACCTCAAGTCTTTGTCAATATCTCCACTCAAGTGACAATCACCCCTCCTTTGTTGTACCTCCACTTCTCTTTACCAGCTTTTTCCCCTCACTCCATTACGGTCTGGACCGGAAATATCATAGAAAATAGGTGCAGGAGTAGCCCATTCGGCCCTTCGAGCCTGCACCGCCATTCAATATGATCCTGGCAGATCATCCAACTCAGTATCCCGTACCTGCCTTCTCTCCATACCCCCTGATCCCTCTAGCCACAAGGGCCACATCTAACTCCCTCTTAAATATAGCCAATGAACTGGCCTCAACTATCTTCTGTGGCAGAGAATTCCAGAGACTCACCACTCTCTGTGTGAAAAATGATTTTCTCATCTCGGTCCTAAAAGATTTCCCCCTTATCCTTAAACTGTGACCCCTTGTTCCGGACTTCCCCAACATTGGGAGCAATATTCCTGCATCTAGCCTGTCCAACCGCTTAAGAATTTTGTAAGTTTCTATAAGATCCCCCCTCAATCTTCTAATTTCTAGTAAGTACAAGCTGAGTCTATCCAATCTTTCTTCATATGAAAGTCCTGACATCCCAGGAATCAGTCTGCCGAACCTTCTCTGTACTCCCTCTATGGCAAGAATGTCTTTCCTCAGATTTGGAGACCAAAACTGTACGCAATAGTCCAGGTGTGATCTCATCAAGGCCATGTACAACTGCAGTAGAACCTCCCTGCTCCTATACTCAAATCCTTTTGCTATGAATGCTAACATACCATTCGCTTTCTTCACTGCCTGCTGCACCTGCATGCCTACTTTCAATGACCGGTGTACCATGACACCCAGGTCTCGTTGCTTCTCCCCTTTTCCTAATTGGCCACCATTCAGATAATAGTCTACTTTCCTGTTTTTGCCACCAACGTGGATAACCTCACATTTATCCACATTATACTGCATCTGTTATGCATTTACCCACTCAGCTACCCTATCCAAGTCACCTTGCAGCCTCCTAGCATCCTCCTCACTGCTAACAATGCCTCTCAGCTTTGTGTCATCATGTGTCCATCCCTTCCACAAAAGACCTGCTGAGTTCCTCCAGCACTTTGTTTTTTATTTAATATTCCAACAACTGCAACATGGTCTATAACAGCCCTTTAACAAGGTCCCACAGGGAAGGTTGGTCCGAAAGGTAAAGGTGATGGAATCCAGGGCAAAGTGGATCTGATTGATTGTAAGTGGCAGCGGCTCATGCTTGATGGATGTTTCTATGAAGGGCTGTGACCAGTGATGTACCACAGGAATCGATGCTGGGACCCTTATGGTTTACTAAATGCATTAGCAATCTAGATTTGTACATCGGATTAGCAAATTTGCAGATGACATGAAGATTGATGATGCTGTTGTCGGTAATCTTTGCCTGAAGAATGATAATGATACCCTGGCAAAATGGGCAGAGCAACGGTACATGGAATTTTATCCTGAAAAATGTGAGGTGTTGCATTTTGGAAAGGGTTACAAGGCAGAGATTTGATGGATGGTTGAACTGTTAGAGATATTGAGCAACAGAGGAACCACCATGTGCATGTCCAATGATCACTGAAGTTAACAGGACATGTAAATAAGGAGGTTAAGGATGTATACGTGATATTTGTCTTTATTAGCCAGTGTAGAGGACCAAGGGATGGCATAATAAAAATATGTATAAAATAGGTTATGCAGAGGTTCACTTGCACCTCCTCCAACCTCATCTACTGTATCTGTTGTTCAAGATGTGGACTCTTGTACATTGGCGAGACCAAACGTAGACTGGGCGATCGTTTCACTGAACACCTGACACTGGTCCACCTGAACCAACCTGATCTCCCGGTTGATAAACACTTTAATTCAACTGCCCATTCCCACACGGACCTTTCTGTCCTAGGCCTCCTCCATTGTCAGAGTGAGGCTAAATGCAAATTGAAAGAACAGCATCCCATATTCTGCTTGGGCAGCTTACAACCCAGTGGTATCAATTGTGATTTCTCTAACTTCAAGTAACCCCGGCATTCCCTCTCTCTCCATTCCTCCCCCATACAAGTCACACCAGCTTCTCGTTCTCACCTAACAAACAGCTAACAATGGCCAGTTTCCTTTATCGTTGTTACTTTTTGCATATCCTTCATTCAATTGTTCTATATCTCTCTACTTCACCATCTATATCTCTTATTTCCCTTTCCCCCGACTCAAGTCTGAAGAAGGGTCTCGACTCAAAATGTCACCCATTCCTTCTAGCCAAAGATGCTGCCTGTCATGCTGATATTTAGTGTCTATCTGTATCAAACAGTAGTTGGACCACAACTGGAGTGCTATGTGCAATTCTAGTCTCCACACTGTAGACAAGATGTGATTATACTGGTGAGGATGCAAACGAGATTCACTTGAGGAACTGGAGGCGCAGCACCTGATATTTTATTTGGGTAGCTTATTACCTAATGGTATGGACACTGAATTCTCCAATTTTAGGTAACTATGCACCTCTTTTTATTTATTTGTTTTCCCTTCTCTCTCTCTTCCATCTGGATTCACGCCCAATTCTCCCCTTCCATCACTTCCTGTCCCCTTCCACATATTCGTTCCTCTTGCTTTACAATCGCACCTCTCCTTTTGTCTTTTCTTCTCTGGCGTTTGACTACCCATCTGCTTATCAAAAACATCCTTCACCTGTATCCACCTATCAGTCGCCACACTTTGTCCGCTCCCACCTCTCTTCCAGCTTTTTCCCTCCTCCACCACCACAATCCGAAGTCCTGACTTGAAACATCATCTTTTCATGTTCATTAGTGATCCTGCCTGACCCACTGAGATAGTCCAGCATTTAATTTAGTTTAGTTTATTATCACGTACAGTGAGGTACAGTGAATAGCTTTTGTTGTGCGCTACCCATTCAGTGCAAAGACAATACATGATTACAATCGAGCCATTCACATGATAGTGGGGAATAATGGGAATAACATCATAAGCCTTCTAAGGAAATAGAGGAGTTGGGGGTTACACAAAAAGCTGGAGAAACTCAGCGGGTGCAGCAGCATCTAAGGAGCAAAGGAAATAGGCGACGTTTCGGGTCGAGACCCTTCTTCGGGGGTCTCGACCCGAGGAGTTGGTGTGCTTTCTTGGCCATTGCTTCAATATAGTTAGTCCAGGACATGTTGCTGGTGATATTTACTCCTAGGAACTTAAAGCTTTCAACTATCTCTACTTTAGCACCATCAATGTATAATGGGTATAAACACAAATGCTGGAGTAACTCAGCGAGACAGGCAGCATCTCTGGATGGAACGAAAGGATGTCGTTTCGGGTCGGTCCCTTCTTCAGACCGAGAATGAAGGGAGAGGGAGACACGGAGATATGGAAGGGTAAGGTGTGAAAACGAGACATCAAAGGGGATTAGGTGCAAGGAAAATGTAAAATAGATCATTGTCAGCTAGGTGAAGCATACAAAGATAAAATGTAATCAGGAGGGCGGAAGACTTGTCCGATGGGGGAGGGATGGAGAGAGACGGAAACACTAATAAATGTATTAGTACAACAAACCATGGATGAAGTCTCACAAGAATTTTACCAGAGAATTTATGTCATTTTAATCCATCACAATTAGAAATGTACATCCCTTGCTTTCAGTGACTCTGCCCTAAAGAGACAGTGGGCATGTAAATTTTCACAAAGATATTGACTAAATGCTGCAACAATCGGAGCTTGTTGGATCAGGTAATATCAGATTATTTTGTCTGTGGGCAGCGAGTGTTCAATCAGGACTATTTGGCACACAGGACCTGATGGTGGATGGTGTGGGCGGAATAGTCACAACCATGGAAACCAACGTGAAACAGTTTTAATCTGGACACACATTCTGAGGTGAAGGCAAAGTCCTTGTGTCAAGAAACAGGACTTGGAAAGAAAGATATTGGAAATACATTTTTGATACTATTTCTGTAGTTTTAGGTATTGATTTACAACCTCAACTGCAATTTATGGGCTGCCAATGTTAGATTCTATTCCTCTGTCCCTTTCCGCACATCGGCTGATTGCTTTTACCACATTAATTGCCAGAAGATCCATTTTATTTAAATGGAAAGATTCTAATCCTCCGACCACACTCCATTGGTACTCTGGAACGATATCATGTTTAAATTTAGAAACAATTAGGAGTGACATTGTTGAACCCTTGGTTAAATTTGATAGGACTTGGAGAAGATTTATTCAACATTTTCATACGACATGAATTGTCCCCTCTCCAACTGTTATAATAATTATTTTACCTTTATACGGTGGAACAGACTTGACGACAAAACAGGAACTTAAATTGTTGAAATTCTTTGTAGCCCAGATTCTGTTTTGCGTTTTTTTGTTTCCGTTTAGGGGGATTTTGTTTTCACAATTTTTCTCTTTTTTTCTTTTTTTTCTTTTTATCTTTTTGTTTTCATACATATAAAGGGCCTGTCCCACCAGCATGCAACTCTATGCGATGAACGCGATCAAACCGGCAGCGGGGGCCGCGCGGAGGTCGGGTGATCCCCTGTACAGGGCCGTTCCCACCAGCATGCGCCTGCATGCGGCAAGCGCAACCAAACTGGCAGTAGGGGCCGCGCGGAGGTTGGGTGAGTGGCACAACGCGGCGCAAAGTGAGGCGAACTTGGAGCGAAGTCCAAGGTAAGTTCGCCAGGGCAGAGAGGGGCACACAGAGAGGGGCACCGAGGCACACACACACATAGGGCCACGGAGCCACACATATAGAGGGTCACGGAGGCACTTACAAATAGGTTCACGGAGGCACGATGTCCGGGCGGTGTGTAAATGTCGAGGCGACTGCGAGCCGACAAGCCGTTGCCGTGTGGAATTTTTGGACATAGTCGGTTTTTCGGAGCCCCGCGCGGTGTCGGGACAAACTCGGGGCGAACTCCGCACAATTCCGCACGGCTCCGGCAATCGAAGTGGGGCCGGCCCCGCGACGCCGGACGGCTCAAGCGACCACGTTAGGTCGCGCTAATCGCATAGAGTTGCATGCTGGTGGGACAGGCCCTTAAGTTTTCTTTTAAACACTTAACTATATTTACATAGAGACCGGGAGGTCTATATTCAATGTGTATTTTGACACTGGACTCATATTTAGGTTATACCTGCCATTAATGTAACCCTGCTCCCTTTGTATCAATACCATTGTTATGTTTATCATTCTTTTTTTCTTGTCTTGTTTTTGCTTTTGAAAAAAGCTAATAAAAAGATGTAAAAAATTAAAAAAAATAAACAGGAGGTCACGCGAGTCGGGGATAAGCGGGTCACCAGGGTGGAAGGGGGACACACGTTGCACTATCAAAATACAAAGCCGGATAATATACATAAAATTGGATAATATACCACTCTGTCTCACTATTGTGAACAACCCCTTATTCTAACCTTCCATGCTGGATAAAGGTTTCACACAATGGAAAAATTATGGAATTAAAAAAGATGGAACATCTTTATAAGAAAGGCACTTTTCTTTTATTTCAGGAGTTACAACAGATTTATGGATTACACTCAAATAATTTTTTTCGATATCTACAACTCAGAGATTATGTTAAATCAAATACACAAGGTTATAGGAATAGGGAACCAGAAATCCTTGATGAATGTTTGAATAAGCATCCTAATACAGAAAAACTAACAACTTTTATTTATAATATCCTTTTAGATAGCGAGGTCCCATCGACGGAATCACATAGACATACATGGGAAAATGAATTAAGCCAACCCATAACGAAAGATATTTGGGACAAAAGTTTACAATATATACAACAATGCTCGTTAAATGCCAGACATGCTTTAATACAATTTAAAGTATTATACAGATTACACTACTCTAAAGTAAAACTGAATAGAATCTTTCCACATGTCTCTCCTATCTGCGATAAATGTCAGCATCTAGAGGCTAACTTAACACATACTTCTACAAATTGTATAAAAATTAACCATTTATGGATTGATTTTTTTAGAATAACTTCTGAAGTTATTAATACTAAACTGGATCCGGACTCAAAACTAATAATACTTGGAATATCAGAACAAAGTTTAACATTTACAACAAGCCAAAGAAATTTCCTAGATTACAGTATAATAATCGGGAAGAAATTAATATTAAAATTTTGGAAAGGTCCTATAACCCCCACAATTAAAATATGGGTTATGGAAATGTCGGAGACCCTACACCTGGAAAGTATCAGATTTGCCTTAATGGACAAACAAGAACTTTTTGTTAGAATATGGTCTTCTTTCATCGATTATTTGAAAGGGTAGATCGGTTCGGCAGGGGAACCTAATTGAAACTTGGACTCAGGATTAGATGAAAAGTTATACTCTATATTCCTTGATCTTATCTCCAATGATGTATTAATGGTAAATTGTTCCATTCCTTATGAATTTTTTCCTTTTTTTTCTCTCTTTTTTTATTAGTCTTAATCTACAAAAAAAACAAAAAATTATTAGGCAGAATTATTCAATTGATAATATAAATAATGTATGATTGATGTACACGAAATATTTCTACCATAATATGTGTTTGCCAATTTATTGTTTACCTCTAATAAAAATATATTATAAAAAATAAAAAAATAAAACACAAAGTCGTGGGAAAGCTCACCAGCTCAGGCCGCATCTGGGGAGGGAATGGGTGGGTGTCATTTCATTCAGTCTGAAAAAGGATTCCAACCCAAAATCTCACCTCTCCATTTCCTCCACAGGCGCTGTCTGACCCATTGAGTTGTTCTAGCGCTCCGGTTTCACTAACAATTCCAGCATCCTGAGGGAGGCACAGTCCTTGCGGCACAAAACCAGAGACCCCGGTTCAATCCCAACCTCGGATGCTGTCTGTGCGGAGTTTGCACGTTCTAATTATGACCACAAAGGTTTCCTCCCACATTCCAAAGAAGCACAGGTTGGATGGTTAATTGTCCGGAATGTGTAGAGAGTGGGTGAGAAAGTGAGATTACATGGAATGTGTGAGAATGGGTGTCCGATGCTCAGCCAGGGATGAAGGGCCAGGTTCCATACTGTGGCCATTAATAGTAAGATTAAACGAGAACTTACCAGTTTGAAGTTTGATCTTGATTTTATGAGGAGTTACGATGAGCGATTACGTGAAGAAGGCCATCAGTCGTCATGCGCGTCAATCGTCAAAGCAGCGGCGTGGAATCACAGATAAGACAAGTTGACCTGAAGATAGTAAGATTTGGAGAACTAGAACTACCAGACGAGCTGATAATATGAGGGTTGGGAGCAGTGGGCACTTAATCGCTCATCCTAACTCCTCATAAAATCAAGATCAAACTTCAAACTGGTAAGTTCTCATTTAACCTTACTATTTTACTTCGGAGTCACGTGAGTGACTACGTGAAGATTTCAAAGCTCTGTGATTTCACGCCAGTTCGAGTCCAGGTGTCACACACTGAATGAATTGGCCATGGATGAGTGAGAGGAAAAATTAATGCATTCAGACATTACATAGTTAGGTAACAAAACTGATGCTTTAATGTGAAAAACAAAATGATAGTGGCCCCACCCAACCTGGGGGGAAACTAAAAAACAGAATTTAAAATGGTACGAGCAAACACCCCCAGTCCGGCAATGGGTTTATTATAAAACCGGCGGAACGTCCTTTCATTGGCCCATCCTGCAGCCGCTAGGATGTTGTCGAGGGGCACGTCCATAGCCCTTGCTGCCGACATTGATGCAGCCCTGGTGAAGTGAGATTTGTAAGTGTCAGTATTCACTCCTGCCCCCGCCAGTACCTCTTTTAACCATCTGGAGATGGTATGTGCTGATACTCTGTGGTGTGATTAGGACAGCTAACTCAGAGCCTCTGAGGCTCCTGGTGACTTTAATGTACTGGTGCAAGTGTGCGACTACACATAATCGTGGATCTTCAGGGTACGCCAGGAACTCAAGCTTGGGCCCTGGTACCCCCGGCCTGCTCTGTTTAACTAATTCATAGATGACAAAGGTTATGGTGTTTACAGTGGTGATCATGTTGTCCAGCTGTAGCTTGTGCAACGTCTGGACTCGTTGTGCTGTTACCAATGCCATCAGCATGACCACCTTGAGGGTGAGCTTGGTTAAGGGTAGAGCGGCGGCTGGGGCCCACTGACAAAGTAGTGTTCGCACTACACTAACATCGCATGTGTCCGTATACCGTGGCCTGGGGGGTGTAGTGTTGTCTATTCCCTTCATAAACCTGGTAATAAGGGGATGAGTTCCCACCGGGTGGGGCCCCGTTCCCAGCACCAAATATGAGGATAGTGCACTCCTGGCACTGTTGATGGCACTGTAGCCTAATTTATGGTCATAATATAAGGTGGACAGAAACTCCAGTACATCTGTGATGCACACTGTGTCAGATGAGATATTGGAGGCATGACACTACATCTCCCACTTCTTGATGTGAGAGACGTACTGCCTTTGTGTACTGTCCCTCCAGGCCACTGTGATGACATCCATTGTTCGGTCAGCCAGTCCGAGCCCCAGGTATGGTCTCCTCAGAATCTACAAACCAATAAATTGATTCGGTCATGTAATGGGTGGTTGCCCCCCGTTACTGGGTGTACCAGCAGATCCCTGCTGTTGGGGACAGTCATGAAAGGCTGTGTCATTATTCCCAGGACTAGTGGGAACCAAGATTGCGTAGGCCAGTCTGGCACTACCAAAATGCCTGTGGCATTGTCTTGCTTTATTTTTACCAAGCATCGGCTGATGAGACAAAATGGAGGGAAAGCATACAAGAACATTCCTCTCTAATGCAGTGCGAACGCATCGACTGCCACTGCCCCTGGGTCTGGCTCCCATGAGACATATTTGGGTAACTGGTGATTAAGTCTGGAGGCAAACAAGTCAATATTCGGCATGCCATATCGGGCAACAATGTCGGTAAACACAACATGATTCAACATCCATTCTATGTTATCATTGAACTTCCGTGATCTAGTATCCGCCACCATATTATATCTACCTGGTAGGTAAATAGCCGTGACCCAAATGTTCCTTGCAATACACCAATGCCAAAGAAGTTTTGCCAATCTGTCACATGATACAGATCTTATTCCACCCATGTGATTGGCATACGCCACCGCCATGGTGTTGTCAATCTGTAGTTGGACATGCACATGACGCTTATTGCTGCAATAACCTTTAAGTCATAGAGAGCCCCCAACAACTCTAAGTAGTTCATGCTATATTGCTGTAATGTTAAGGACTCCTGCACATTCCATCTGCCCCCGCAACTGGAGATGGTATCTGTTGCTCCCCAGCCCAGGCCACTTGCATCGGTTTGTAATATTACCGTTGGTGTATCAATTTGTATTTTCTTAGAGCAGTGATGTATATTCGTAGCCCACTAGTGCAATTCTGGCATGGCATCTGGTGGTAATCGCATATGTTTCCCAAATTGGCCTGTGTGGGATTTGAGAGCCCTTTCCTTTGCACGTTGTAGATTTTGGTAGTACAAAGGTCCGAAGCGTACAGCTGGAAAGGCTGCCACAAGCTTGCGAATTACACTTGCTACTTGTCTGATTGTTGGCTGCTGGTTAGCAATTAGCTTATTGCAGGCTTCCATCAAGTCTGATTGCTTACCACTTTAGCAGTGTCACTGATATTTGAATTGAGTTAATTGTGAACCCCAGGTAATCCATTACCCTAATTGGAGTCAATTTTGACTTAACTGGATGGATTAGGAATCCCAACCTCTCAAACATGAGTTTGGTAGCTGAAACATGTGATTAGCTGATTCCTTGGAGTCCCCAATTATTAGAATGTCATCCAAATAAGCCAGAACTGGCTTCAGTAATTTTGTAAAAAGTCTGGGAGCTGAAGTCAGTCCTTTAGGCAATGCTTTGAATTGCCACAGCTGCCACATCCAGTTAAATTACAAATATCTCCTGTGTTCTCTGTGAATGAGTACTGAGTAGTATGCATCTTTTAGATCTATGCATGCCATATAACATCCTCTGGAAACCAGCTGGATGCCTGTACCAAAATTATCCATTTTAAAATGTTTATACTGCACATGGGTATTGAGTTCTGTCAGGTCTCGGATGATACGATTTCCTCCATCCCTCTTTTGCTTGGAGAATATGTTGGATACAAATTGGTGTGATTCCTGGTTCGACCTCTGAATCACCCCCTTTGTATGTAAAGCCTGAATTTCAGCTTGTACCTCAAATCTTTCCTGTTGTGAGAACACATACGTGCGGTTTGGTAAATTTTGTGTGGGTGGTGATGAATCAAGAAGGAACTCAATTTTAAAGCCTTGTATAATGTGCAGTATGAACAGGTTTGCTGTGAACCAATTCCATTCATTCAAAAAATGTCGCAATCTCCCCCTAAACTTGTAAGTTAGGGATGTGTAAGTTGTTCCACAAGGAACTATGTTCTCCTACCTTAGACGTTACCGCCGGTGTGGTCCTGGCTTCCGTACTCGTGCCTTGGGAAAGAGGGCTGATGGCGGATGCCCCCCCCCCCGCATCCGAGCTGTGGGCCGGCTGGTGCCTACCCCTAAAAAACACCTCGGTGCTTCTAGCTCGAGTCTTCCTCCTGTCCCAGAGTCTCTAGGCTGGTTTTGCCTGGTGTTGAAGGCAGCATAGGGGTGGGCCCATTGAGATGGGTCCGTGGGTGTAGTTGGGGCTCAACTCATGAGGCATATGGTCTTGGCCTAATCATCCAGTAGGTCTGCCCCAAACAGATAATTGGCCGGTTGGACGCTGCTGGCCTTGCACAGCACAGCAAATTTCGGGTTGAGTGCCGGCCGTATTGCGTGTTTACGCACACAGTTAATTTCATAAAGGGCATTACAGAGGAGCCCCATGGCCTCCCATCTACGGACCTAGCAAATTATAAAATTTTGGGGAGTTTTACCTCCTGGGCTCTTACCCCCGCTCCAATATGGCCCCAGATGTCGTGATTGACGGCCGGCACATTGAGAGAGGCAGAGTTGGCAGGTGTGTTGTATTTGCCGGTGGTCTCCTCCATAACCAGGTCCTTGAGCTGGTGCGACGCCAGGTAATTGATAGTGGTGGCCAGCTCTTCATCTAGGGGTGCTCTGGTAGGAGTAGGAATGGCGAATTTGGAAGCCAATAGACGCACTTCGGCTCCATGCCCCCAAGAGTGTTCACCTGATGTGGCTCCCTGCTCTGAGTCAGGATAGTACTGACTCTGTGTACTCCCCTCTCCAGAGAGGGAGACACTGCGCAGCCCTGTGTACGGTGCTGCTAGCGCGGGTTCCCGTGGAGACCTGGGCTGATACTGCTCCCTCCTCTGGTGCAGATCGGTCTGGAGCCACCTCTCCAATAGGTGCTCCATCTGGGAGAGGCACCCGCAGACGCTTCCCAGTGTTGGAGGGGATCCCTCCGGCCCAGACACGTCTGAGTCTACGGGCCTGGCAGACTTATGAGTGGCCTTGCGCCCCGGCAGGGACTGCCACGGCGCTTTCCTGAGGCACCAAGTCTGCTGCCGCTGGTTCCACAGCCAGTGGCCGGGAAGGTGACTCGGACAGTCGCCCGCTACCCTGCAGCTCCGCGGTCTTCTGTAGCCGGCTTCCCCGCAGACTGTCTCCTCACCTTCGGCGTGATAGGTTCTTTCCGCTAGAGAATCAGAAAAACCGAACTGGCCAAAATGACCGCAGAGTAGTTTTTTAAACCACTTACCTCAGTATTTAAACTTACCGCTGGAAGGACGCAACGCGCCTGCCAGTCAGACGCACATGACGACTGACGGCCTTCACGTAGTCACTCACGTGACTCCGAAGTAAAATCATAGTGAGGCCATTCAGGGCAGCACAGTGGCGCAGCAATGGAGCTGCTGCCTCAGCACCATAGACCCGGTTTGACCCCGACCTCCGGAGCTGTCAGTCTGGAATTTGCACGTTATCACATTGACCGTGTGGGTTTCCTGTGAGTGCTCCGGTTTCTTCCCACATCCCAAGACGTGCTGGATTGTGGGTTAATTGGCCTCTAGTTTATTGTTTAGTTTAGTTTAGAGATACAGCGCGAAAACAGGCCCTTCGGTCCACCTAGTCTGCACTGACCAGCGACACCTGCATACTAACACTGTCCTGTACACACTCGGGACAATTTCACATTTATATTCAAGTCAATTAAACTACAAACCTGCACATCTTTGGACTGTGGGAGGAAATTGAAGAAGTCGGGAAAACCCATGCAGGTCACGGGGAGAACGTGCAAATTTCATGTAGACAGTACCCGTAGTCAGGATCGAACTCTGGTTCCGGACTTGGCGCTGTAAGGCACTAGCTCTACCGATGCACCACTGTACCGTGCTAGTGTTTAGGGAGTGGATGAGAAAGTGGGATAACATAGAACTAGTGAGAACGATTGTCACTGGTCGGTGTGGACTTATAACCATATAACCAATTACAGCATGGAAACAGGCCATCTCGGCCCTTCTAGTCCATGCCGAACACTTACTCTCACTTAGTCCCATCTACCTACACTCAGATCATAACCCTCCATTCCTTTCCCGTCCATATACCTATCCAATTTATTTTTAAATGATAAAAACGAACCTGCCTTCACCACTTCCACTGGAAGCTCACTCCACACAGCTACCACTCTCTGAGTAAAGAAGTTCCCCCTCATGTTACCCCTAAACATTTGTCCCTTAATTCTCAAATCATGTCCTCTTGTTTGAATCTTCCCTACTCTCAATGGAAAAAGCTTACTCACGTCAACTCTGTCTATCCCTCTCATCATTTTAAAGACCTCTATCACTCTATGACTTGGTGGGTCAAAGGGCATATTTCCAACTTGTACCTCTAAAATAAAGTGAAAATAAATGAGCTAGGTGTGGAATGGCTGTGGTGTTCAAGGCCTGGTAACTACCAGCAGAGGCAAGTATCTCAGTCATAAACACAGGTTGCTCTTCACGTCTAAGACAAATAAAATGCCAAGGAATTGCAAGTTATCAGTGTGATAAAGGATCCCAACCCGAAAAATCGCCTGTCCATTCCCTCCACAGATGCTGCCTCACCTGATGAGTTACTCCAGTACTTTTGCTGACGATTCCAGCATCTGCAATTTATTTTGTCCTGGTTTGCACAGTGTTGCAGCGTTAGTGTTACTGCCTAATGCCGTGACTAAAAATAGGTCGCCGTTTTAAAAATTGGTAATTTTTTTAGTCGAAGCCGGTTGCGATGCTAGTTGAAGGTGGTTGCCAGAGGTTGCAGGTAGTGGAAGGTAAAACCTTTTTTTCACCCGTTTTATTCCACAAGGGGGGTCCTTACCTTCCACTACCTGCAACCTCCGGCATATGGCAACTCGTGCATGTGTGACCTATGCAAAAAGAATTTCACTATGCAGTGTATTCATGATAATAGAGAACCATAGAACCATTGATATGTAAGTCAATTCAGCAATTTGTGAAGATCATCCTCAAACAAACAAACACAATGAATCATAGTTTAGTTTACTTTGGAGATGCAGCGCAGAAACTGGCTCATCATCTCACCAAGTCCATGCCGACCAACCATCCCTGCTCACAAGCACTATCCTACACACACTAGGGACTATTTACAATTTTACCAAAGCCAATTAACCCACAAAGCTGTACATTTTTGAAGTGTGGGAGGAAACTGGAGAACTCGGAGTAAACCCATGTGGTCACAAGGATTGAACCTTGGTCTCTGGCGCTGCAAGGCAGCAACTCTACCAGTGCATCACTGTGCTGAAGGGTCTCGACCCGAAACGTCTCGACCCGAGAGGGAGAAGGGCCGTCGGAAGCTCCCAGTGAGCACTGCCGAACACACCAAGATAGGGCCCGGCAGCAGCAGCTGAGCAAGGACTCGTGTGAATGCCGGTGGTCGGACAGGTCTGCGGTAGGTGACATTGGCTGATGGATCTGAAATGTCACCCACTCCTTCTCTCCAGAGATGCTGCCTGACCCGCTGAGTTACTCCAGCTTTTTGTGTCTGTCTCCTTTCTTCTCATCTCTTCTCCCCCCCCACCCCCCCCCCATCTTCTTTCAGTCTATTGTTCAGCCTTCCTTCAGTTCTGCAGCCAGCTCGCTGTTGAACCTGTGACTTGACCTCTGATTTCCTGTGGTCTGAATGAATCCAATCCATCATCATTGTATGTCCTGTTTTTCAAAATGTGTTGAGTCATTGATAATATAAGTGAGATTTCAATTAACTCTGGTCTTTCAAAGCTCCACAGCCATGGAATACTTTCAATTCCGATATTTCAGTCCTGATAACTGGAGCACCAAACAAAACAAAAAGCAATTTATTCTCATTTTGCTGTCAATTTGACTGAAGAAACATAATTTAGGTTTTAAATATAACATAGAAAAAGGTATAACATAAAATATAGCTGTGCATACTAACCTGCATAGGTTTGTCACCAAATTAACCATTTTATCATCTAGTTCAGAGCCTCAGCCTCCATCGCATTCATTGGGTTCTATCCCACTGGGATGATAGAGGTGTTGACCCAAACATTGTGCAGTCTCATGGTCAAGTCAAACATGGATAAGTAAATCTGTTGATTGTAGACACAAAATGCTGGAGTAACTCAGTGGGTGAGGCAGCATCTCTGGAGAGAAGGAACGGATGACGTTTAAGGTCGAGACCCTTCTTAAGACTGATGTCAAGGAAGGGGACACGACAGATATAGAATGTAGTGAGAGACAGTAAGACTGGTGGGACAACTGGGAAGGGGGAGGGGATGGCGAGAGAGGGAAAGCAAGGGCTACGTGAAGTTAGAGAAGTCAATGTTCATACCGCTGGGGTGTAAGCTGCTCTAGCGAAATATGAGGTGTCTTTCCTCCAATTTGCGCTGGGCCTCACTCTGACAGTGGAGGAGGCCCAGGACAGAAAGGTACGTGTGGGAACGGATGGGCGTTAAAGTGTTTAGTAACCGGGAGATCAGATGGTTTTGGCGGATTGAGCGGAGGAGTTCAGCGAAACGATCGCCGAGCCTACGTTTGGTCTCGACGATATACAGGAGTCGACACCTGGAACAGCAGATACAGTAGATGAGGTTGGAGGAGGTGCAAGTGAGCCTCTGCCTCACCAGAAAAGACTGTTGGGGTCCTTGGATGGAGACGAGGGGGGAAGTAAAGGGACAGGTGTTGCATCTCCTGCTGTTGCAGGGGAAAGTACCTAGGGAGGGGGTGGTTTGGGTGGGAAAGGACGAGTTGACCAGGGAGTTTCGGAGGGAACAGTCTCTGCGGAAAGCAGAAAGGAGTGGAGATGGGAAGATGTGGCCAGTAGTGGGATCCCGGTGGAGGTGGTGAAAATGGTGGAGGATTATATGCTGTATGCGATAGCTGATGGGGTGAAATGTGAGGACAAGGGGGACACTGTCCTTGTTACAAATGGGGGGAGGGGGAGCAAGAACGAAACCGCGGGATATTGGGGAGACCCTGGTGAGCTTCTTCCATAATGGCAGAGGGGAACCCCCGTTTCCTGAAGAATGAGGACATCTCGGATGACCTGGTATGAAAAATCTCATCCTGGGCGCATATGCAGTGTAGACGGAGGAATTTGGAGTTGGGGATAGAGTTTTTACAGGAGGCAGGGTGGGAAGAGGTGTAGTCTAGATAGCTGTGGGAATCAGTGGGTTTGTGATAGAAGTTGATCAATAGTCTGTCCCTGTGATGGAGACGGCGAGATCTAGAAACGGAAGGGAGATGTCGGAGATGGTCCAAGTGAATTTGAGTGCAGGAAATTAGTCGTGAAGTTGATAAAGTCAGTGAGTTCTGCATGGATGCAAGAGGTAGCACCGATGTAGTCGTCAATGTAGCGGAAATAGAGTTCGGGGATAGGGCCAGTGTACGCCTGGAACAGTGATTGTTCAACGTACCCTACAAGGACGCAGGCATAGCTAAGGCCCATGCGAGTGCCCATTGCTACGCCTTGGATTTTGGGGAGAAGATAAAATCGGGCCATGCGGGGCTGGGGAATGATAATGTTGGAGGCTTCAAAGGGCAGGGAGCCGGAAGTAATAAAATCAGAAATGGTGTATGATATTAAGGTCTGGTGCTCGTCTGTGGGGTCATGGTCCAAGGATAAGAAGAAGGAGGTGTCTGAGAGTTGTCGCCTGGCCTCAGCCCAGTAGAGGTCAGCACGCCAGACTACCACGGCACCTCCCTTGTCAGCGGGTTTGATTATCAAGTCAGTGTTGCTGCATAGTGTGCAGAGCGCTGTACGTTCAGAGGGGGAGAGGTTACAGTAAGTGAGGGGAGTGGAAAAGATGAGGCGGTTGATGTCCCGCCACCAGTTGGAAATGAAAAGGTCCAAAGAAGGTAGAGGGCCATTTGGGGAAGTCCAAGAGGAGGGGGTCTGGTGGAGACATCACTGGGTGGTGAGGACTCCATCCCATAGAAAAAGGCACAGAGACGGAGGCGACGGAAGAAGAGCTCTGCATCGTGGCGGACCCGGAACACGTTGAGGTGGGGGCGGAGGGGAACAAAGGTGAGGCCTCTGCTGAGGACAGATAGTTCGGTATCAGAAAGGGGGAGGTCAGAGGGGATGGTGGGTGTTCAGAGAGGAGGGGGGCATGAGAACTATTGTGTGGGTGGGGAGTAGCTGGCAACATCTGGCTAAAAGGGGAAGGGGAAGAACCAGTGAAACCCCCACTGAGCTGCCCTGTAAGAGCGTGGAGCAGTAAGACCTTGCACAGTCACGCCCCGTGGTATTGGAGTCTGCATCGTGGAGACTGGGCCCGGTGCAGAGCCTGGGACTCGCGGCAGGCGGCGGCTGTGGCTCGCTAGTGGGCCGTGGAGTGTCGAGGATTGGCCGAGTCGCTGGTGGAGGCCGCGGAGAATGGAGTCCGGGTCAGCGGGTGAAGCATCATTATTCCCGGTCAGCGGATGGCCGGGGAGGAGGCAAGAGATGGTGGCAGTGGTGACGTCGGGGAAGCGGTGAGATTGGGGGCAGTGGCCCCAGGGAGGCGGTGAAGGTCGGTAGCAGCAGCAGCTTCGGAGGTCCAGGCCTGGGATCGGCCAGGAAGGTGGTGAGTATTGGTGCTGCTCCTTGTGGCAGCAATGGCGTCACGGGTCTCGGCATTGTGATGGTCGGGAAGGTGGTGCAGACCAGCGGTGGAACCGGGCACGCTGGCGGTCGGGTCGAGGTGTGGCGGTGGAGGGAGTGGTCTGGAGGCGGGCAAGTTTGCGATCCTTTGTGGAGTCCAGGTTGGCGAGGAAGTGTTTGTTGAGGCCGTGGAACTGGCGTTGAATGAAGTATAGTTGGGGTCCATTGCAAGTGTAGTTGAGTAAGGCCCAGAGCTGCAGGAGAGTCAGAACGAGGGCCTGTTGCTGCCAGCGCATCACAGCCAGTGTAGAACGCAGGGCGCGCAATAAGAACTGTTGAGAAAAATGGCAGATCGACTGTCGGAGCCGATAGTCCGGGTTGGGTCCGAACTGGGATGTCTGGAGCTGGAGTTGGAATCTCCGAGGTAGAAGATGGAGGTGCAGGCAAGACCCGAGAAAACAAACGTGGCTGGGGTAGCGGGTCTGGGTAACGACATGGTCGTAGAGTCGGAGGGAAGGAGGGATCACAGAGGGGGGGCAGTGAGAGAGGGTGTTGCTGAACTCTCATCGGAGAGAGGAGGAGAACCTCTTCAAAGCAGACATACCTTGAGGAGATTTCGCAGTGCAGTGGACAAAATGTGTAGGAAAGAACTGCAGATGCTGGTTTAAAGTAAAGGTATCTTAGATTGAAGAATAAATCTGTTGATTGTTGCACACTGGTCTTCCTCAGCTGAGTCATTGCACGACACAAGGGATGGGTGATGTTTTGAGTCGAAACCCTTCTTCAGACCCAATTTGCACCCAATTGATTAGCTCACCATGGATTGTATGCGATCTAACCCTCCAGTGTAGTCTCCCCTTATCAAAGACCTTGCTGTAGACCACATGGACAAGACCCATTGCCTTTCCCTCACCAGTCTTCTTGGTGACTTCTTCAAACACTCTATCAGATTTGTGAAACATGATTTCCCACACACAGAGCCAAGCTGACTATCCCAAGTCAGTGTGTGCCTATTGAAATGCTAGTAGATTTGTACTTTAGAGAAACTATGTGGAAACAGGCCCTTTGGCCCATCGAGTCCGTGCTGACCAGTGATCACCCCATGCACCAGCACTATCCTACACACTAGGGATATGGGGATCAGCCATGATCATTTTCAAAGGGCCAAATGGCCAACTCCTGCTCCTATTTTCTATGTTTCTAGGTTACTATTCAGAAACAGCATCAATTTAAAAAAAATCGTTTTGGAAATTTACTTCATCATAAAAGCATTCCATGTTTTAATTTTGAGCAGCTGGGGTTTGCATAAATAGACCCATTACATCACAACGCTCCTTTGCATCTAAGTTACAGCCAAACAAGAACATTAGATAAAGAAGGGAAGGATCCATGCTGACATCTCTCCCTGTGTGCCCACATTTAGAACAGGCTGGCAATGGATTTACTGCTGGTTACGGTGGCGCAGCGGTAGAGTTGCTGCCTCACAGCGCCAGAAACACGGGTTTGATCCTGGCAACGGGTGCTGTCTACATGGAGTTTGTACGTTCTCCCTGTGACCGGCGTGGGTTTTCTCCAGCTGCTCTGGTTTCCTCCCACAATCCAAAGATGTACAGGTTTGTAGGTTAATTGACTTCGGTAAAATTATAAATTGTCACTAGTGTGTGTAAGATAGTGTTAGTGTGTGGGGATCGCTGGTCGGCGCGGATTATGTAGGCTGAATGGCCTTTTTCCGCTTTGTATCTCAAAACTAAACTAAAAGTTCTTACCTCTAAACTAGTCTGATAGTGAATTATAATCTCAAATTCCCCTTTAACCTGGTTTACAATATCTGTTTCCCTCTGATCTGAGCAATAAGGGCTTCAACCCTTTTCGCCTCTCCTGTCGAGTCTCTGCTAGCTGCTTTCAATTTTCAGTGTTGAAAAGCTATAAACCTGAATTACATTCCAAATGGTGAAACATGACTTTCGCAGTTACAATGCTGTTAATTTTTACTATAGGGGTTTGGGTGGGAAGTCAGTCAGACTTTATTTTAGAATCTAAAGATACAGCGCAGAAACAGGCCCTTTGTTCCACCAGGTCCCACCGACCAGCCCGTTACACTAGCACTATCCTATACATTAGGGACAATTTACAATTTTACCAAAGCCAATTAACCTGCAAACACGTACGTCCTTAGAGTGTGGGAGGAAACCGGAGCACCCAGAGAAAACCCACGTGGTCACAGGGTAAAGACAGCACTTAACAGACAGGATCTAACCCAGGATATAAAAGCAGCAGCAGTACCGCTGTACCACTGTGCCAGTCTGAATGGAATGACATATTTAAAGTGAGATCATATTTCGGGTGGGAAAATATAAATTTCAATATTTCCCCACCTCTATCTCTGGTGCTGCATCAATGAATCCATGCTGACGTTCATATGCACAACTGCAGTGCAGTCTAATGTTTATTAAATCGAAAGTTTAGATACAAAAGGCTTTATTGCCCATTATTATATTACTTGTTAGTTTACACCCTAACACCATTTCCTCCTTCCTCAGTTAGTCATTGAGTGTTCAGTCTTCTCACAGTGCCTTCCTTCCTCACAAAAATATATTCTGAGATTTATGAAATAGTTCCTAAATGTCTGCCATCAGTGATCTACAATCTTACCCTTTAATCTCTTTTCTCAATCCACATTAGCCAATCCTGTGTTCATGTTATAATAATTGCCATTATTTATGTTTGTGGCTCCAGCTTTATACCTAAGTTTCTCATCCTTAAACTCAATTTGAAATTCCACAAAGCTGTGATTACTCTTTCTTTATGATGCGTTCCTTAATTAATACTGTTTCACTGCATAGAACCAAAAACAAAATGGCCTGATCTCTGATTGAATTTACAGCTCTAACAATTCATAGAATATAGAACAGTACAGCACAGGAACAGGCCCTTCGGCCCGCAATGTCCATGCCGGACATGATGCCAGGTTAAAGTAATCTTCTCAGCCAGCACATGATCCATATCCCTCCATTCCCTTCATGTCCACTTGTCTATCGAAAAGCATCTTTAATTCCACAAACATAGCTGCCTCCACCCCCCATCCTGGCAGCACTTAAGACTTTACTTAACTGTAGAGATACAGTGTGGAAACAGGCCCTTCGGCCCAACGAGTCCATGCTGACCAGTGATCACCCCATACACTAGAACTATCCTACACAACAGGGACAATTTTTTATGGTTTTACTAACCTACAAATCTGTATCTCTTTGGAGTGTGGGAGGAAACCGGAGCACCCAGAGAAAACCCATGCGGTCACTGAGAAAATGTACCAACTCCACATAGACAGCACCCGTAGTCAGGATCATATTCGGACCTCTGGTGCTGTAAGGCTGCAACTCTACCGCTGCGCCACAATGTCGCCCATTGCCAAGCATCCACCACTCTCCATGTAAGAAAATTGTCCCGCACATCTCCTTTAATTTTTTTTCCCCTTTCACCTTAAACGTACTGTATGCCCTCTAGTTGACATTTCCACCATGGAGAAAAGGTTCTGACTCCCTATCCTATCTACGCCTCTTATAGTTGTATACACTTCCATTATATCGTCACTCAATCTCCAATACTCCAGAGAAAACAATCCCAGATTGTATCTTTGACCCCAGCGGTATGAATATTGACTTCTCTAACTTCAAGTCATCCTTGCCTTCCCTCCCTCGATCCCGCCGCCTTCCTAGTTCTCCGACCAGTCTGACTGTCCTCCTGATTAAATTTTATCTCAGCGTGCTTCGTTGTCACCTTCTCCTTGCCAGCACTGATCTAGTCTACATTTCCTTGATCCACATGCCCTTTAATCTCTTATTTTCACACCTGACTCTTCCTTACCTCTGTGTCTCCCTCTCCCTCCCCTGACTCTCAGTCTGAAGAATGGGGCTTGACCCGAAAAGTCACCCATTCCTTCTATCCAAGAGATGCTGACTGTCCCGTTGAGTTGCTTCAGCATTTTGTGTCTATCCAAGGTTGTCCAACCTCTCATTATAATACCCCTGTCTCACGGTGCGAGTTCGCCCCCGAGTGACCCCGAGATTTCACTCGTGGTGATCACGTAGCGGGAACGTCGGAACTCGCTCGAGCAACTTATCGACTCGTGGCGCTAACGGCAGGTACTCGGGAAACTTGTTAACTCGTGAAAAAATGTTTCACGAGTCAAATTAACTGTTCAAGTTAAAAATGGAAACATTTAAACTCGTTGTAATAACATAGTGGCCCATGCGTTTACCTTAGTGACTCGTGAGTCAACCGTGGGAACTTTCTTATAATCTGTTCATTCGCTCGAGTAAAGACTGAACCAAAGATAGACACAAAATGCTGGAGTAACTCAGCGGACCAGGCAGCATCTCTGGAGAGAAGGAATGGAGTCGAGACCCTTCTTCAGACTTACTCGAACCACCACCCATTCCTTCTCTCCAGAGATGCGGCCTGTCCCGCCGAGTTACCCCAGCATTTTGTCTCTATCTTCGGCCTTTCTGCGATGATCTGCCACTTGTCCTTTATTACTGAGGCGCCTGCCCCATGGCTTTGTATTCGTCACTGTCTCAATGAACGGCTTTAGGATGCGGTTAAAGACCTGCCATAGGGGCAAGTCTGGGGCGGTGGGTGGGTTGGGTCCACGTGTGATGCTCCATCCACCCCCCGGGGCCAAGAGTGTGGGATTGGGAAGGAACTGCAGATGCTGGTTTACACCGAAGATAGACACACACAATGCTGGAGTAATTCCGAGGGACAGGCAGCATCTCTGGAGAGATGGGATGGGTGAGATTTCGGGTCGAGACCCTACTTCAGACTTCTCCAGAGATCCCGCTGAGTTTACTCCAGTAGTTGGTGTCTATCCCGGTGGCGGGGAGCTGGGCTTGGCCGACCAGCCGCCTCTACTTGCCGGTCAGTCCGGTGATCATCGCCCTCCGCCCGGGAAACAGCGGTGTTTTGCACCCAGTGAGTTGTCCAGCGCTCACGGTGGACGAGGGAGGACAGCAACAGGCCAGATGAATGAATAGCAGCACATAAATGAGTCAACCTTTAACATTTCTTGTTTTTATGTTTTAATTTACAAGCCGCTTCACGCGAGGCAAGTTTTATTTTCAGTCCGAAGAAGGGTCTCGACCCGAAACGTCACCCATTCAACGATAGACACAAAATAACTGGAGTAACTCAGCAGGACAGGCAGCATCTCTGGAGAGAAAGAATGGGTGATGTTTAGATCCAAATGCTGGAGAAATTCAGCAGGTCGAGGCCCTTCTGTCACCCATCCCTTCGCTCCATAGATGCTGCTGCACCCGCTGAGCTTCTCCAGAATTTTGTGTACCCTCGATTTTCCTGCATCTGCAGTTCCTTCTTAAACACTGGTCGAGATCCTTCTTCAGAAGACGATCCCTTATCCGAAACGTCACCTATCCACGTTCTCCAGAGATGTTACCTGGCCCGCATTGTTACTCCAGCTTGTTACTTCTGCCTTCCGTCTAAAGCCTTGGGATCGTCGCCGACGTGAAGACGGTACAAAGCCCCCGCGCCCGGTGCAAGGGGCGGGGAGCTGGGGAGTGGAGGGAAGGGGTCACACACATGGCCGGGAAGCAGAGGGGTGGGGGTGGGGTTGGTGACAGCCAGGGCCAACAATGAGATGGAGAAAGACAGAAACACCAACGTGCAAAGGAGACCTACAATAGCGCATGATCTCTCTCGCGTTATGGCGGGTGATTGTCGCCTGCCCGCTGTTTCTGACCCTAAAGCCTTGGGATCGTTGCCCTTTGTGTTGGCGTGGAAGGGGACAGGGAGACACAGCGGCTTTTGAGACTGGTGGGAAATCACTACCAAAGTGTCTGCTTGCAGTCAGCACACCTCTCCTACACATGTCTCCCGCACTAAGACCATCCCGCAGAGAATGATCCCAGCACCCAAGAGCCTTGTCTGTCAACCCCACCCACCCCCAACCACCCTTCGCCTCAACGTACGCCTGGGCACCAAAGCAGCTCAGGAGGCGAACCCTGAGCTCCGTCTCCCAACAATCGGAACAGCGGCAGCGGCCGGCCGGCCGGCACCCGGCATGGACTTCTCACACCCTCACACACTTACCTTCATTCACGGTTGGCTCAAGAGTAACGGGAGAGGAACTTGTTAACTCAGGAGAGGAAGTTGGAACATTGCAGCAATGACATACCCGTGGGAACTCGGTTAAACACTTGACCATCAACTTGAAATCTCGTACACAACCACGAGTCTGTTTTTTTCTTTCACTTGGGGTCACTCGTGGGATGACTCGCACCGTGAGACAGGGCCTTAACTAGTACTCCCTAATCCAAGAAGCATTCTGGTAAACCACTTCTGCAACCTCTCCAAAGCCCCCACATCCTTCCCGTCAAGGGATAACCAGAACTGTACACAATACTCCACACAATCGCTGACCATTCGACTTTTATTCTGATTATATCATGATGATCGATCGGTGGATAGTGGAAAACAAGAGGAGGTGAGGTTTGCCTCTGCCTCTCTTACTCTGTAGACCAATCTTCCAGTACCTATGATCACAAAGAAGAGGTGAAGATTTCGGAACCTACTGCAACATCAAACACTAATGAACAATTGGAGAGAATCTTTGATCAAGCTCCACATGTAATGAGACTGAAAATAACACTATTCAATATTTATAAAGAAAAATAACAAAAACAGACTCGTGGTTGTGTACGAGATTTCAAGTTAACTGCTGCTTTATCGAGCCTGATATTTTATTTACCAGTACTAACTTAATTGATCTTTTGCAACAAAAACCAAAGCACAGTGGAGGCACAAGGAATTGCAGATGCTGGTTTACAAAAAAGGAAGCAAAGTGCTGGAGTAACTCAACAGGTCAGTTGGCATCTCTGAAGAACATGGATTGGTGAGGTTTCACAGAATGCTGGAGTAACTCAGCGGAACAGGCAGCATCTCTGGAGAACATGGATTGGTGAAGTTTCACAGAGTGCTGGAGTAACTAAGCGGGTCAGGCAGCATCTCTGAAGAACATGGATTGGTGAGGTTTCACAGAATGCTGGAGTAACTCAGCGGGTCAGGCAGCATCTCTGGAGAACATGGTTTGGTGACATTTCAGGTCAGGATCCTTTGGACTCAGGCTGAAGAAAGGTCCCAACCCAAAATGTCATCTCTCCATGACCAACACATAGTAATTGATAGATACAGAATGCTGGAGTAACACAGCAGGACAGGCAGCATCTCCGGACCCATTCCTTCTACCCAGAGATGCTGCCTGTCCCGCTGAGTTACTATCTTCAGTGTAAACCAGCATCTGCAGTTCCTTCCCTCACCAACATATAGTGGACAGCTCACTGGCATGACAAGATTATTACGTTAGGATGCATTAGCCTGGCAAAGGCCTGGACAGCATGAATGTGGAGTGAATGTGGAGAGGATGTTTCCACTAATGGGAGAGCTTTGGACCAGAGGCCATCATCTCAGTATAAAAGGACATACCATTAGAAAGGAGATGAGGAGAAATGTATTTAGTCAGAGGGTGGTGAATCTGTAGAATTCATTGCCACAGATGGCTGTGGAGGCCAAGTCAATGAATATTTTTAAGGCAGAGATTGACAGACTCTTGATTAATACAGGTGTCAGGGTTTATGGGTAAAAGGCAGGAGAATGGAGTTGAGCGGGAAAGATAGATCAGCCATGAGTGAATGACCTAATACTACTCCTAGGATTTATGAACATATAGTTAGTTACTTTTTTATTGTCATGTTGTTGACGTTAGACTTGAGAGAAACAGCACGGAACATGAGTGAACAAACAGCATCATGAAGCCCAAGGAACACACCAGACAGGCCAGGGATAAAGTTGTGGAGAAGTTTAAAACAGGGTTAGGTTATAAAAATATCCCAAGCTTTGAACATCTCACGGAGCACTGTTCAATCCATCATCCGAAAATGGAAAGAGTATGGCACAATTGCAAACCTACCAAGACATGGCTGTCCACCTAAACTGACAGGCCAGGCAAGGAGAACATTGATGAGAGAAGCAGCCAAGAGGCCCATGGTAACTCTGGAGGAGCTGCAGAGATCCACAGCTCAGGTGGGAGAATCTGTCCACAGGACAACTATTAGTCGTGCACTCCACAAATCGGGCCTTTATGGAAGAGTGGCAAGAAGAAAGCCATTGTTGAAACAAAGCCATAAGAAGTCCCGTTTGCAGTTTGCCACAAGCCATGTGGGGGACACAGCAAACATGTGGAGGAAGGTGCTCCGGTCTGATGAGACCAAAATTGAAGTTTTTGGCCTAAATGCAAAACGCTATGTGTGGCGGAAAACTAATACTGTACATCACCCTGAACACACCATCCCCACTGTGAAACATGGTGGTGGCAGCATCATGCTGTGGGGTTGCTTTTCTTCAGCAGGGACAGGGAAGCTGGTCAGAGTTGATGGGAAGATGGATGGAGTCAAATACAGGGCAATCTTGGAAGAAAACCTGTTAGAGTCTGCAAAAGACTTAAGACTGGGGCGGAGGTTCACCTTCCAGCAGGACAATGACCCTAAACATACAGCCAGAGCTCCAATGGAATGGTTTAGATCAAAGCATATTCATGTGTTAGAATGGCCCAGTCAAAGTCCAGACCTAAATCCAATTGAGAATCTCTGGCAAAACTTGAAAATTGCTGTTCACAGACTCTCTCCATCCAATCTGACTGAGCTTGAGCTTTTTTGCAAAGAGGAATGGGCAAAAATGTCAGTCTCTAGATGTGCAAAGCTGGTAGAGACATACCCCAAAAGACTTGCAGCTGTAATTGCAGCGAAAGGTGGTTCTACAAAGTATTGACTCAGGGGGGCTGAATACTTTTGCACGCCACACTTTTCAGTTTTTATTTGTAATTAAATTTGGAAACCATGTATCATTTTCCTTCCACTTCACAATTATGCACCACTTTGTGTTGGTCTATCACATAAAATCCCAATAAAATACATTTACGTTTGTGGTTGTAACGTGACAAAATGTGGAAAAGTTCAAGGGGTATGAATACTTTTGCAAGCCACTGTACATAAAGAAAATATTCTTCCGGATTAAATCTTTATACAAAATCCTTTCACTATATGGATTTGGTTTGGGCTGGATTAAATTCCATTTCTTCCTTTCTCGCCTCATTTCTTTCTAATCAATATCATTTACAGAAGTTAAAAGAAAATTACCAGTGCCCCAAAGAAGAACACTTTCCCTGCAACATTAACACTGCCATTAGTACTTTTGGCAAGAAGCATACTGCTTTCCCTTCCAGACTCTGGTGAAAAAATAATTAATTTAACATTGTAATAATGTCTGTATTAATTTCTGACAATGTTTCATATCAAAGTTAATAAACGTGAAACCCATTTACTGGCAAGTGGAGAAATTAAGTATCATGAACCATTATCTTAAATTCATAAATCCTTGTTTGAAAAATTATCTCATTTTATAGGAGTCTGATCAGGAAACTAATTATTACCTCACTTCCAATCAGCACTTCGAAGTTCATTGACAATCAATTGACCCCACATATAAACCAATCAGTACCCAAGGCTTGGAACTTTGCAGTGAGAAAGGAATCAATAAGCATAGGAAGGAACTGCAGATGCTGGTTTAAACCGAAGACACAAAATGCTGGAGTAACACAGCGGGACAGGCTGCATCCCTGGAGAGAAGGAATTGGTGACGTTTCAGGTCAAGACCCGTCTGCAGACCTGTCTGCGGAAAGCGAAACGATAGATGTAGACAGTAATGTGGAGAGATATAGATCAATGGAAGATATGCAAACATGTAATGATGATAAAGGAAGCAGTCCATTGTTAGCTGTGTGCTAGGTGAGAACGGGAACCTGGTGCAATTTGGGTTCGGGAATGATGGAGAGAAAGGGCGTGCATTGGTTACTTGAAGTTAGAGAAATCCATATATTCATACCACTGGGTTGTAAGGCGCCCAAACGAAATATGTGATGGTGTTCTTCCACATTTGCGATTAGCCTCACTGACAATGGAGGAGGCCTAGGACAGAAAGGTCAGTATGGGAATGGGAAGGGGAGATGAAGTAGACAAAACTGCTGGAGAACTCAGAGGGTGAGGCAGCATCTATGGAGTCTGAAGAAGTGTTTTGACCCGAAACGTTGCCTATTTATTTCGCTCCATATTTGCCGCCTCACCTGCTGAGTTTCTCCAGCATTTTTGTCTACCTTCAATTTTCCAGCATCTGCAGTCCCTTCTTGAACAGGGGAGTTAAAGTGTTCGGCAACCGGGAGATCAGGTAGGTCCAGGCGGACTGAGTGAAGGTGTTCAGAGAATCATTAACAAAGTTGTGGATGGTGCCTTAGGGAAGACCAACCAAAATATTCTTCTTCAAAGCAGAGTGTGAAATAGTAACATAAGAACCAAGAATTGCTGGACTTTATTAACAGACTGACAATGGATCGAGAATGGATAATATTCAAGGAATATCAAGGCATTCATTTCTTTCTGGCACAAAAGTATTTAAGAAAAGATGACAAAAAAGCATTAGTTGCAAAGGTAATTAGGAGAAGTGTTCGAACCAAAGTAGTGGCATATACCAGGAAATGCAACAACCGTAGGGACTGAGAGCTAGTTAGGATTCAGCAGAGGACAGAAGGGTTGATTTGGAAGTGAAGGATGAAATTTGTGAATATGCTTGCAAGGAACATAAAAATTGGCAGTTAAACTTTTTTATAAATATGTGAAGAGAATAAGGTTTAGAGTTGTAGTGAGAGTGCTAGAGAGATACAGCATGGAAACAGGCCCTTCCACCCAGCCTGCCCACACCAACCAACATGTCCCATCTACACTAGTCCCACCTGCCTGCATTTGACCCATATCCCTCTCAACCCTTCCTATTTTTGTGTCTGTCTAAATGTATCTTAAGCGTTGAGACAGTACCTGCCTCAACTAAGTCCTCCAGCAGCTGGTTCCATACACCCACCACATTTTATGTGAACAATTTACCACTCGGTGACGTTACTATTCAATCTATCATTCTTCACCTTAAACCTATGTCCTCTGGTTCTTGATTCCCCCGCTCTGGGCAAGAGAATCTGTGCATCTGCCCGATCTATTCCTTTTATAATTTTGTACACCTCTCATCCTCCTGCGCTGCAAGGAATAGAGTCCTAGCCTACTCAACCTCTCTATTTAGCTCAGGTCCCTCGAGTCCTGGCAACACCCTGGTAAATCTTCCCTGCACCCTTTCAGGCTTGACATCTTGACACCTTTCCTATAACATGATGCCCAGAACCGAACACAATACTCTAAAGGTAGATACAAATGCTGGAGAAACTCAGCGGGTGAGTCAGCAGATGCCTCAGGCTCTAAATGTGTCCTAACCAACGTACATAATTGCAACATGACCTCCAAACTTCTATACTCTGACCGATGAAGATCAATGTGCCAAAAGCCTTTTGGACCACTCTATCTACCTGTGGTGCTACGTTCAAAGAACTATGTACCTGCTCTCCTAGATCTTTACAACACTCTGCTGGAGCCCTACCATTCACTGTGTAGGTCCTGTCCATGTTAGTCTTCCCAAAATGCAACACCTCATGTCTCTCTGCATTAAATTCTATCAACCATTCCTCAGCCCACCTGCCCAACCGATCAAAGTCCTGCTGCAATATTTGACAACTATGTTTACTATCTACAATTTACTATTGAGAGGCTTTTAGATGGGCAACTCGATATGCAGGAAATGGAGAGAAAGGGTTCATATACAAGTAGAGGGGATGTTGAACTGAGCATTATGTTCAGCACAGTGAGCCAAAGGGCCTTTCCCTGTGATGTTCTTTCTTCTATGTTTTTCTTCTATACTTCAGATGAATTCACTTCAAATAAATACGGAGCTTGCTGAGCAGAGAGCCAAGCAACTACAGACAGCTTGTGTGATGGTTGCAATGCTTCCCTGCTGTGGTGCAAGGATGATCGTTCATGCTGATGGCTTCCTGCTAGGAGGAGAACATTTGGGATTTGTGTTGGTGGGTATTTAAAACGCAGACACGGTTTTGCACCCATCCTTTTCACCAATCCTCCGATAACCCAACCTGACCTTATGATATTGAAGAGCGATGCTGTGTGGATGTCGGATGTCTCTGCCACCTTTGGTCCTGGGTGTGAATTGATGCACATTAGTGACCAGAGCATTTTAGTTTAATTCATTATTGTCACGTGCACCGAGGTACAGTGAAATGTTTTTTTGTTGTATGCTCTCCAGTCAGCGAAAATAATACACATGATTACAATGGGGCAGCACAGTGACACAGTGGTAGAGTTACTGCCTTACCGCACCAGAGACCTGGGTTCAATCCTCACAACGGGTGCTGGCTGTACAGAGTTTGTACATTCCTCCTGTGACCATGTGGGTTTTCTCCTAGTGCTCTGGTTTGTTCCCACACTCCAAAGACATGCAGATTTGTAAGTTAATAGGTTTCTGTAATTTGTCCCTAGTGTGTGGGAGGGAACTAGTGTCTGTGTGATCATTGGTTGGTGGGTCAAAGTTGGGACATTGTATCTCTAATCCAAAATAAGAACCGTCAAGTCTACCACTGTATACTGATACAGGATATGAGAATAGCATTTAGTGCAAGTAAAGTCCATTAAAGTCTGATAAAAGATAGTTTGAAGGAAGGAAGGGGAGTTAGTCTACCCCACGACAAAAGGGGGAGGTGTTGTACAGGTTGATAAACACCGGGAAAAGGATCTCATGTGGCGCATTTATATTACATATTTATATCTGCCTGTCCCGCTGAGTTATTCTAGCACTTTGTGTCTATCTTCAGTTGAAACCAGCATCTGCAGTTCCTTCCTACTTGCTTGGCCTTGTCCCAGCCACACCTCTCTTCCACCTTTCTTCCCCCTTTGAAGAAATGACCTACCGAAAATATCGCCTATCCATGCTTGACCCAACGTTTCGATAGTCACAAAATACACTTATCCATGGCAAGAACATTATCCCTCAGCTCAGGACATTAAACGTGCACACACAACTCCAAATTAGATCTCACCATGACTCAATATTGTTACAACAATTCGTCCTTGATCCTGCACTTGAATCAACCAGCAGTGATAAACCTCATTCCATTTTCCTTCCTCTCGGGGAAGTTATTTGTTTTCTTTTTCTTTGTACCCAATTATAATTTCCCTGGAGATAGACACAAAAAGCTGGAGCGGATCTCAACGGATCAGGCAGCATCTCTGAAGCAAAGGAATCGGTGACAGTTCGGGTCGAGGTTATTTTTCACACTCCGAGTCTGAAGGAGGGCCTCGACTGGAAACGCCATCTATTTCTTTTCTCCAGAGATGCTGTCTGACCCGCTGATTTACTCCAGCATTTTGTGTCTACCTTTGGTGTAAACTAGCACCTGCTGTTCTTTCCGACACATTTTGTCGGGCCCACAGTTTGTCCTTTTTTGTAAACCAGCACCTGCAGTTCTTGCTTCTGCGTTGTTCAAGTAATTAATAATTCTGATTGCAGCTTCTTTAACTCTCCCCACTTCTGTGGTTAAACTGAAAGCTCTGTTTAAACATAAGGAGCTGAACGTGCTAGTTTACAAAAAACAACACAAAGTGTTGGATTGACTCAGCAGATCAGGCAGCATCTCTGGATAGGTCTGCATTTACTGATTTCTCCCCACATTCCTTTAGTACAACGATGTAACATTTGCAATCTACTGGTCCTCATGCATCAAGTGCATCTTTACATTAGAATTACTTTAGAGGTAGAGAGTGGAGTATCCTACACACACTAGGGACAATTTACAATTTTACCAAAACCAATTAATCTACAAACCTGCGAGTCTTTGGAGTACGGGAGGAAAGGTGAGCACCCGGAGAAAACCCACATGGTCACGGGGAGATCGAACAGACTCCATACAAACAGCACCCATAATCAGGATCAAACCCAGGTCTCTTGCACTGTAAGTTGCTACTCTACCGCTGCACCACCATGCATTCCAGTCTATAAACGCTTGGAAGATTGAAGTTGTTACATTTACCTCAATTCCCAAAACAACCTAGAATCCATTCTGTACCAAGTGATTTATCCAGTGCAGTTTCATAGCCTTTCATATACCTTTACTTTATCAATTTCTGGCCCATTTGGAAGCACCTTAGGATATGTTAAGGGCTTTAAAGTATTGCAGTACAACATGTTGTTGTTTCTTCTGTTTATATAGATTGGGAGAAGAAGGAACATCATCAATAAAGCAATAAACATTCTCAGTTTCAAGAATAATCTTGTGCAGCAGTATGTAATGGTCTCAGCAAGAGTACAGCTCATATCTTACCTGGTATTGAACATTGAACCAGACTTGGTCAATATTCGAGTAATAAAAGAAGCATTTAGCTTACAATCATTACTAGCATAACCTAGTTCAATTGTAGGCTTGAAACAAAAAGAAAATTCACATATTTACTTCTCCCGGCTTTGGAGAAGTTAATTATCCATATTTCACATCTGCCCATCCAAAACAAAATCACTGATATTCTCTAGAGATCCACGATAAAAAATATGCTTCTGGCGTCACGGTGGCTCAACGATAAAGCTACTGCCTTACAGCACCAGGGTTCGATCCTGACTGCGGGTGTTGTCTGTACGGAGATTGTACGTTCTCCCTATGACCTGCGTGGGATTTCCCCGGGTGCTCCGGTTTCCTCCCACACTCCAAACATGACCAGTTTTGTAGGTTAATTGGCTTGGTAAAATAGTAGGATTAAACGAGAACTTACCAGTTTGAAGTTTGATCTTGATTTTATGAAGAGTTACGTTGGTGATTACGTGAAGAAAGGGACTGAGTGACTGGTGCAGTGGCTGAGGGACTGGTGCAGTGGGCAGGGATTCAAGTTTCTTGATCACTGAGACCTCTTTTCGGGAAGGCATGAGCTGTATAAAAAGGACGGGTTGCACTTGAACCCGAGGGGGACCAATATCATGGCGGGGAGATTTGCAAAGGAGACTTTAAACTAGAAAGGCTGGGGGGAGGGACTCGGGTAGAGGGGGCTAGGGGACAGGGTGTAGGGCAAGAGGCAGAGAAGGGAAACACTCGGGCCCAAAATGTAGGCGAGAAAGAGGAAAAAGATAATAAACGGAGAATAAGGGATGGTGGGTTTCTAAAATGTGTATATTTTAATGCTAGGAGCATTGTAAGAAAGTGGATGAACTTAGAGCCTGATTGACACCTGGAAATATGATGTTGTGGCAATCAGTGAAACATGGTTGTAGGAAGGCTGTGACTGGAAACTAAATATTCCAGGATTTCGTTGTTTCAGGTGTGATAGAATTGGAGGGTCCAGAGGTGGAGGTGTTCCATTGCTTGTCAGAGAAGACATTATAGCAGTGCTTTGGCAGGATAGATTAGAGGGCTTATCTAGGGAGGCTATTTGGGTGGAACTGAGAATTGGGAACGGTGTAGCAACACTTTTAGGGGTGTATTATAGACCGCCAAATGGGGAGCGAGAATTGGAAGAGCAAATATGTAAGGAGATAGCAGATATTAGTAGTAAGCACAAGGTAGTGATTGTGGGAGATTTCAATTTTCCAAAAATAGACTGGGAAACACATTCTGTAAATGGGCTGGATGGTTTGGAGTTTGTAAAATGTGTGCAGGATAGTTTTTTGCAGCAATACATAGAGGTATCGACCAGAGAAGGGGCAGTGCTGGACCTCCTGTTAGGAAATGAGGCAGGTCAGGTGACAGAGGTATTCGTTGGTGAGCACTTCGGGACCAGTGATCACAATACCATTAGTTTCAATATAATAATGGAACTGGACTTAGGGTTGAGATTTTTGATTGGAGAAAGGCTAACTTTGAGGGAATGTGTAAGGATTTAAAAGGAGTGAATTGGGACATTTTGTTTTATGGGAAGGTTGTAGAAGAGAAATGGAGTACATTTAAAGGGGAAATTGTAAGGGTACAGAATCTTTATGTCCCTGTTCGGTTGAAAGGAAATAGTAAAAATTGGAAAGAGCCATGGTTTTCAAGGGAAATTGGACACTTGGTTCGAAAAAAGAGAGATATCTACTATAATTATAGGAGGCATGGAGTAAATGAGGTGCTAGAGGAGTATAAAGAGTGTAAAAAGAATCTTAAGAAAGAAATTAGAAAGGCTAAAAGAAGATATGAGGTTGCTTTGGCAAGAAAGGTGAAAGTAAATCCAAAGGGTTTCTACAGCTATATTAATAGCAAAAGGATAACGAGGGATAAAATTGGACCATTAGCGAGCCAGAATGGACAGCTATCTGCAGAGCCAAAAGAGATGGGGGAGATATTGAACAATTTATTTTCTTCAGTATTCACCAAGGAGAACGATATTGAACTCTGTGAGGTAAGGGAAAAAAGTAGAGTAGCTATGGAAACTATGAGATTCAAAGAAGAGGAAGTACTGACACTTTTGACAAATATAAAAGTGGATAAGTCTCCAGGTCCTGACAGGATATTCCCTAGGACATTGAGGGAAGTTAGCGTAGAAATAGCAGGGGCTATGACAGAAATATTTCAAATGTCATTATAAACGGGAATAGTGCCTGAGGATTGGCGTACCGCACATGTTGTTTCATTGTTTAAAAAGGGTTTAAAGAATAAACCTAGCAATTATAGACCTGTTAGTTTGACATCAGTGGTGGGCAAATTAATGGAAAGGATACTTTAGAGATAATATATATAAGCATCTAGACAAACAGGGTCTGATCAGGAACAGTCAACATGGATTTGTGCCTGGAAGGTCATGTTTGACAAACCTTTTTGAAATTTTTGAAGTGGTTAATAGGGAAATTGATGAGGGTAAAGCAGTGGATGTTGTCTATATGGATTTCAGTAAGGCCTTTGACAAGGTTCCCCATGGAAGGTTGGTTAAGAATGTTCAATCTTTGGGGGTGTTAATGGCGGAGTAACAAGATGGATTCAACAGTGGCTGAATGGGAGATGCCAGAGAGTAATGGTGGATGGCTGTTTGTCAGGTTGGAAGCCGGTGACCAGTGGGGTGCCTCAGGGATCTGTGTTGGGTCCACTGTTGTTTGTCATGTACATCAATGATCTGGATGATGGGTTGGAAAATTGGATAAGTAACTATGCAGATGATACTAAGATAGGTGGTGTTGTGGATAATGAAGTAGATTTTCAAAGTCCACAGAGAGATTTGGGCCATTTGCAAGAGTGGGCTGAAAGATGGCAGATGGAGTTTAATGCTGATAAGTGTGAGGTGCTACATCTTGGCAGACAAATCAAATAGGATGTACATGGTAAATGGTAGGGAATTGAGGAATGCTGTGGAACAGAGGGATCTAGGAATAACTGTGCATAGTTCCTTGAAGGTGGAATCGCATGTAGATAGGGTGGTAAAGAAAGCTTTTGGTGTGCTGGCTTTTATAAATCAGAGCATTGAATATAGGAGTAGGGAAGTAATGTTAAAATAATATTAAAGTAATGTTAATCTGGAGTATGGTGTACAATTTTGGTCGCCTAATTATAGAAAGGATGTCAACAAAATAGAGAGAGTACAGAGGAGATTTATTAGAATGTTGCCTGGGTTCCAGCAACTAAGTTACAGAGAAAGCTTGAACAAGTTATGTCTTTATTCTTTAGAGCGCAGAAGGTTAAGGGGGGACTTGATTGAGGTCTTTAAAATTATGAAAGGAATAGACAGAGTTGACGTGGATAAGCTTTTCCCATTGATGGTAGGGAAGATTCAAACAAGAGGGCATGACATGAGAATTAAGGGACAGAAGTTTAGGGGTAACATGAGGGGGAACTTCTTTACTCAGAGAGTGGTGGCTGTGTGGAATGATCTTCCTGCAGAAGTGGTGGAGGCAGGATCGATTTTAACATTTAAAAGGAAAGTGGATAGGCATATGGACGGGAAGGGAATGGAGGGATATGGGCTGAGTGCAGGTAGATGGGACTAGGGGAAAATAAATGGTCGGCACGGACTGGAATGGCCGAGACGGCCTGTTTCCGTGCTGTAATTGTTATATGGTTTTATGGTTATAAGAAGGCCCGCCAGGCCGCATGCGCAGCAAACTTCAAAGCAGCGGTATGAAATCACAAATAAACAACACCAAAGTAAACAGTAAGATCAGTGACTCGAGAACTACCAGATGATCTTTTATGAGAGAGGGTTTGGCGTGGTGGGCACGTAATCACCAACGTAACTCCTCATAAAATCAAGATCAAACTTCAAACTGGTAAGTTCTTGTTTAATCTTATTATTTTACTTCGGAGTCATGTGAGTGATTCCGTGAAGAGTTCAAAGCTTTGTGATTTCATGCCGCAGATTACAATCTCGGCATCCTACTGCATTTGATTGACTCGAAAGAGAAATAAATGCATTAGTAATAACATTGTATTCAATGTAATGATAGGGTTTATTTAACAATGTAAACAAACAACAGTACCCCTAAAATTTAGGTACTTAAAATGTCATTGGCAAACAGCCCTGGATTGACAATTGGCCAATGATAAAATTCTGAAACATCAGCTCATTTGCCCATCCGACAGCTGCTAAAATTTGGTCGAAGGACACATCCGTCCCTTTGGCCGGCAACACAGCTGCTACCCTAGTATAATGAGATGTAAACACACTATCTAAATGCTATGCTGATGTTGATGCTGACATGGTAGAATGAGAATTACAATCGTCAATGTTAATACCTGTTTCAGCCATCTTGAAATAGTCTGAACTGACCTTCTTTTGTGTAATTGTTTATTGACTAATACACAGTGCTGAATCCATACTTCTAAGGATTCTGGTTGCCTTGATAACATAAAAATGAGACCGTGGGGTATTCTAAATGATCTTAAAAATCATGCCAGCCCTGGTCTGCTCTGCTAGTGTAGACCAGAATGTAAAATTTATTGGCATGAACAGCCAATTCCATCCTGTCCAGCCACAGTGTTTGCAATGTTTTGCCGTCGTTGTGCTGATATTAGAGTCATGACTAAGGATGTAGCTGGAACCCCTTGGTGAAGTAATGTTTACACATTTACAATAACCAACTGCATAATCTTGTGATGTGAGTACTTGTATCAATATCTTTTTAACAACTTGATATCCGGGTTGGACCCGACAATGTAGTTCCCTTATGTTACAGCTGTAATTTCTCTATAACTGAACTATTGTCAATATCACTTAAAACAAACTGAAAATGTCAGTAATTTGTATCGTATCAAATGTATCATTAATATTTAACAAACATTTATGATCCTCTCAATAGAGATGTACTGCTTTTTTGGATGCTATCCATGCATACTGCAGTGAACACCCTCATGGCTAAATGTGACAACCTGAAGCATAAGTCAATCCATTGAAAATGTGTAAGTCAATAATCGTTTAACTGTGCAAAGACCAGTCTCCTGAACCACAGCAAGCTCTTGGCATAACTTTTTGGTCAAGCTTTTTGGCATAACTGTACCATTGTGCCATAATGCCTGATGAAGCAGGCAACATGGACGCTTGGCCAGTCCGATAGTACAAATCCAAATGAGGTCTTACTGACTATTTTAAGACCCAGCTAATGAGGAAGACATAAAATCCATTCCTCCTATTGAAGCGAGAATGTATTTCTCCACACTGTTGAGTCACATTTTTGCAAACAGTGAAACATGCATAAACATGACGAACATTTGATGAAGTATTGAATCATGCTTTCATCATACTTTGAGATCCAACACTTATTCTGCGTTATCATCAATCTATACTGGACGATACACCAGTGGCAAGGAGATTAATTACAGGATATTCTTCCTAATTACCATGAAACTAACATATGTCACCATTGTAGAGTAGCAACACAATTTGTACATGAAGGATATGTATATTCACTCAAAACCGTACTCAACGGTGCAGTTAGTGTATATATTTAGTTGATACTAACAACTGAAGA
This sequence comes from Raja brachyura, assembly GCA_963514005.1. The sequence continues at coordinate 10,998,786 of OY740806.1, forward strand.
ATTGGTAACTCATGCAATCTCCACTACCTTTGAGTAGTTGATGGTATTTGGAACTTCTCATCTTAGAGTTCTAAACATCAGTTCATAATAACTGAATTCAACCGACCACACTACTGTAGCAAGTTTCAAGTTCAATGAATTATTGTCATGTTTAGCAATGCTGAATACTGTTACTTCATCATTGTGGCTGAAGTAGCCTCAGCTGACAATAGCACAAGGTTGCTACCAATGATCTAATTGCTACTTACACAATATCAGTTCCTTGATTTGCTCAGCTGCTATATTGCCAATTACTCTTAATGAAAATAACTCAGTTTTGTAACAGATTGCTGTACCCGATACTCTCCATTCTTCATAATAACATGCCAATGCTTATTGCATGGGTGGTTTGCATGAGACCTTCTGCCCAATTTCCAAACCCTGGCCATAATCCAACTTACTTGGAATGCTCCGGATGTGCCTCAACCAAATATTTTAATATGTACAAACAAATGCAAATATTACAACGTGTGAATGGTGCACTACCCAAATTTTGGAAGTGCTAGACCCATTTAGTTGAGCATGATTGGAAGGTGCATGGAATTTCTGAGCTATCATGCTGCCCCCAGCTCCAGTGAACCACTACTGCCGATGAGCACCTGGGGTGCGTTCTTAACAATGACTTTTGCCCGTTGTTGGCCAATTTAATTCATCTGCCAGGCTTCTTCCCCTGTAGAATAGACCTACCTGAATAACTGATTCAGCAGCTGGCTCTCACATCCCCCTGTTGGCGTTGGTCACTGGCGGCACATATGTGCTTGAGTCTGTTCTATTGACATCTTTAGAGCCCGGAGTCATCTTGACCTTTTCCTCTTACCTCCTCAGAGAAGGTGATTCGTAGGCAACTCTAACAGGCGCTGCCGCTGGCCGTAGGATACAAATACTGATACAAACCCATTGGCCTTAACCCAATAGAATATTTTACTGGGATGGTAACTTTATTGTCAGAAAAGGTACCTCTGACACGTGCCCTTCATCCTTTTGGTTATGCCCCTGAGACTCAGTGTCAGCAGGATACTCACCCATCTTGGTCTCTGCCTCCGAGAGGGAGACCTTTGTAGCACTGCATACAACAGTTACTGTATTTAGGATAGTCATTTCAACACACTATCCAGCCCCGGTGTGGAATTCATCCCCCGACTCCGTGGGCCTTGCTCTCTAGCCCCGGTGGAGAATCATCTCCTGACACCGTGGGCGAGCAGATATGTGTGAATTTGAGCAACCCTGTCCCAGGCTTTGCTGGCGCCGCCTTTCATATAGGCCGGTGCTTTTTGACATGAACAACCCTGCATCAGGCGCTGTTGGCACAGCTCTCCCGTAGGCCGGCACTTCACACATGAAGCAGCCCTGTCAGGTGCTGTTGGCACGGCTCTCCCATACGCCGGTAATGTCACAAATGAAACAGCCCTGTAGCAGGTGCTCCTGGCACGGCTCTCCCGTAGGCCGGCACTTGCATATATGAAGCAGCCCTGTCAGCCACAGCCTGTCCCATGGCATCCTTGCAGGCTGGGGAGCCGCTAACTGCACTATTAGCAGCTCCTTATCTCGCAACCCAATCAATTTTGCCGGTTTATCTGCATTTGCTGTCGGACTGGAATTTCCCCACAGTCCATAACCGGCAACTTGTCCGGCTGCGAAACTGGCAGGAAAAACCTCTGTAAAAAGAGGCTCCTGCCTAAAAACCCCATGTAAGTAAAAAACCAAACTTACCTTTTAAGTTTAACTTACCACGGCAGGAGCTCTGTCCTGCCAGACTGGTGCTTGCGCCAATGCGGCTCACGTAATGCTGCGCATGCGGCCTGGTGGGCCTTCTTCATGGAATCACTCACGTGACTCCGAAGTAAAATTGTAAATTGTCCGTAGTGTGCGTAGGATAGTGTTAATGTGCAGGAATCGCTGGTCTGTGCGGGCTAGGTGGGCCGAAGTGCCCGTTTCCATGCTGTATTTCTAAACTTTCAACTCTAAACTCTAAGCTCTACTGGGACAGAGATAACTGAAAACTGTGTGTGATTGGGTGTTTGTAGGTATAAAGAGTGAGGAGTGTTCAAAATAGTCTACAGCTTGATGCAAACATACAAATTAAACATGTGATGATGTACTTATACAAAACTAATGAACCCATAAGGATTTAAATATTATTAATTGGGTGGCAGAGTATTAAAATCAGCAGATAAGGTGCACAGAAGAATATAAACAAAAGACACTGAATGCTGGAGTAACTCAATAAGTCAGACAGCTTCTCTGGAGAACATGGATAGGCGACGTTTCGAATTGGGACCCTTATTCAGATTGATTGCAGTCGGGAGAGAGGGTGGGTTGAAAGCTGGAAGAAAGGTGGGATTCGTACGATAAAAAAGCCTGCATTATCGAGATGAACTAAACATTTCTCCAACTATTTGCGAATAGAAAGGGCAATCAAGGATAATATTAACTCTGAAGACAATCGATAGACGGATGATGGATTAAAGTAGGAAATCATAAGGCATGTTGCAGAGTTACTTTGCATCAGAATTCCCTGGAGGAAGAAGTAAACACTTCAAGAAAAATAATTAATATGATTCTTTGAGTTACAAAACCAGGAAAACAAAAATTGGGAAGAATAAAGCACTAAAATCTGATAACTTGCTCAGATCTGAGAAGTTTCACAAGTAACGTTAAGGGCAATTAGGGAGAAAGTTTCAGATCCTTTTAATATCCATCTTCCAAACCTCTTAATTCAAGAATAGTTTCTTTAAATTGGACAATTGCAAATGAAGTCTCATTACTTATTTAAGAGAATAGTACAAACTATTGGTCTGTCAGCCCAAATTTATTTTGAGAACATTAATGGCAATTTAATTAGGAACAAAGTGAGGGACGGCTTAGGAAATGTGAGCTGATTTTAAGAAGACAAAATGAATTGGAATGGCTTTTCTGAAAAGAGCCTAATTGATCTTTTAGTTAGTATTTGAATTGGTACACAGTTGAACATCGATGGATAAAGCTTAGATAGATCTCCAGAAGTCATTCAAAATGGTTCCACATGAGAGCATCTGCTAGAAAACTAAAGCATCTGAACCGAAATGTATTGAACTTGGAGATTGCAGAAGACAGAATAGCAACCTCGAAATTCAAATGCATGTTAAAATGCCGCTGGTGAGATTTGAGTTCAGCCTAGAGGTCAAACTGCATCTCTGGAGAACATGGATCGATAACGTTTCTGGTCGGGGCATTTCAGGTCGGGACCCTTCTTCAGACGCAATGAGGAATCAGACTCAGTTGGCCCGACCCCAAGCGCCATGTAGCTACGTTTTTCAGAGATGCTGCCTTGCCCGCAGAGCTACTATAGCACTTTGTGTCTTTTTTTGTAAACCAGCATCTGGTGATCCTTGTTTCTACCTAGAATACATATGTAGCACAAAGTGTGGTAAATAAGGTTGGTGTCCAGTAGGCATGTATGTCATCTTGGAACATGACACAGTGGCAAGAACAAAGAAATGGTTCAGAGAGATGCCAGATAAAAGACCTCTAACAAAGGGAGGGCAGGAGGAAAGGGAACAGGGTGGCAGTTAGAAAAGTTAATGTCATATACACTCCATCATAGTTAGGGAGTAGGGAGCTCCATCAGTAGGGAAGCTCCTTGTGAGCGCTGTGCAGCCATTCTGGAGTAGATCCAGCCAATGGCCGAAGGAAACAAGAACAAGTCTCGCGGCCAAAGTGACATGAGAATGAGGATGGACCAGACAAGGACCGACCAGTGACTGAGCATTTATGGTTTAGTTTAGTTTAGAGATGCAGCGTGCAAACAGGCCCTTCAGCCAACCGAGTCCGCACCGACCAGCGATCCCCGCATATTAACACAACCTGACACACATTAGGGACAATTTACATTGTCAGACCTATACTTCTTTGGAGAGTGGGAGAAAACCCACACAGGTCACGGGGAGAATGTACAAACTCCGTACAGAAAGCACCCGTGGTCGGGATCGAACCAGGGTCTCTGGCACTGTAGGTGCTGTAAGGCAGCAACTCTACCGCTGCACCACCGTGCCACGCATACTGAAAGGTATGGTTGTGAAAAATAATTTCACCGTGCTGTGCGTATGCGACAATAAAGAACCACTGAACCATTGAACCATCCTCTGCGTTACGAACCTGCACCTCAGGTCACTTTTTAATATTTCTCATCTTAAAACTATGCCCTTTAGTTTTAGATTTCCCCTGTTCTGTGAAACGGAATGTGACCATTCACCTTATCTATTCCCCTCATGACTTTATAAACCTCTATAAGGTCACACTAAAACTCTTTTTGCTCAACAATCCCAGCCTATCCAGTCCTGGTAACATCTTTGTGAATAGTTTATGTATCTTCTCCAGCTTATGGTGACCAGAACTGCTCACAAAACTCCACTAGGCCCGTGTGGAAGTAAAGGTCTTGCTGTGAATGCTTGGCTGTTGTTTCAATGTAGTTGGTCTATGACAGATGGTTGGTAATATTAACATCAAGGACTTCAAGCTCCGACCAGTTCCATTCGTTTACCATACTCCCTGAAGACTCCCCTCTCCCATCGGGCAAAAGGTATAGAAGTGTGAAAACGCACCCCTCCAGATTCAGGGACAGTTTCTTCCCAGCTGTTATCAGGCAACGGAATCATCCTACCACACCCAGAGAGCAGTGCTGAACTACTATCTACCTCTTTGGAGACCCTTGGACTATCTTTGATCGGATTTTGCTGGCTTTACCTTGCACTAAAACTTATTCCCTTATGGTGTATCTATATACTGTAAATGGCCCGATTGTAATCATGTATTGTCTTTCAGCTGACTGGATAGCACGCAACAAAAGCTTTTCCCTGTACTTCAATACAAGTGACAATAAGCTAAACTGAACTAATCTGGGGTAAGGAGAAACCTAGAGTAAAGGGCCTGCCCCACTTGACTATTATTTCAGCGACTGCCACCATCACTGACTGCCGTATGAGGTCACCAAAAAAGTCGTGGCGTGATGTGGCGTAACGTGGCGTGATAATGTACTGACACACGGTGTTTTGAAATGTTCAAATCTTTTGGCGACCCTGATATGATGCCGGCAGTCGCCGAAAAAATCGCCGAGTGGGACAGGCCCTTAAGACATCTTCAGTGCAGGATTAATTTCAATGTAATTAGTGGGCAACTGGCCAGAGTATATTGTAACCAGAAATTGTCAGGTAATACAGTGACATAATGCATAGTATTGAAATAATTAATTCAAGTACAACGCAGTACTTCCTCACAAGGGGAAAGAAACTTATAGAGTGTGATCAGAATCTTTTCGAAACAACAATGAGCAAAGCTGTAGATTAACACTTGGAGAATTAAATTTGAAGAACCAGCCTGGAGTTGCTGAAGAAAAATTAGTTCAATTAAGATCAAAGGAATTATTTGATGAGGTAACAGAAAAAATAAAAGATAGACACCAAAAAAAATGGATTAACTCAGCGGGACTGGCAGCATCTCTGGAGGGAAGGAATGGGTGACGTTTCGGGTTGAGACTCTTCTCCAGAGATGCTGCCTGTCCCGCTGAGTTACTCCAGCTTTTTGTGTCTATCTTCAGTTTAAACCAGCATCTGCAGTTCCTTCCTCCATTCCCTGCACATCCGTGAGCCTTTCCAAAAGCCTCCTCTATACAACTATCACATCTGCCTCCACCACCACCACTGGCATTGGGTACCATGAACCCACCACTCTCTGTGCAAACAATGTGTCCCACACATCTCCTTTAAACTTTGCCCCTCTCACCTTAAAACTATGCCCTCCAGTCCTTGACATTTATACCCTGGGAAAAAAAATGTCCTGACTGTTTACCTTCTACCTATGCCTCTCATAATTACCAGTCTTCCATCAGCCTCCAATGTCCCAGAGAAAACAATCCATGTTTGTCCAACCTCTCCTTGTAGCCAATACCCTCTAATCCAGGCAACATTTTGGTAAACTTCTTCTGCACCCTCTCCAAATCCTCCACGTCTTTCCTTGTAATGAGGCGACCAGAACTGTTTGCAATACCTTACCAAAATCCTGACAACAGAAAGAAGGAAGTCACAGAACAGAAACGTCTTTCCAACCAGAGGATGTTGATGCCTAATATTTAGATTATAGTTTCTCTACACATTCACTAGTATTTTAATGTTGAGCTCAGAAAGTAGCATTTCAATGTTTTCAACTGACAATGAGCTTGGACATCTTGTAAGCACTACAGGGTGGTCATAGATGGCAAGAGATCACAGATACACTGACAGAATGGGTCAACCGGAGACAAATTAAATTTAGTACTGGGAATTTGAAAGTTGTGATTTCTCAATGAGAAATGTGGGACACCATTGAATGAATGGCATAGTTCTCAGAGAGTGCGTGAGAACTAAAGGTGTATACGTGTGCAGGTTTTCAATAGGGCAGGAGAGGTTGAGGGAGCAGTTGACATAAACAGGGAAACTTGGGCATCCTAAAGTGATTTGACTCAAATCCTTGAGTCAAAGTGTAAAAGCAAAGCTGCAATGCGTTTGTTGAGAACTTGTACCTATTTGCAGATGGTAAACATTACACCTCTAAATAGGTTCCAAACTATGTAGACTTGGAGGCATTACTTTTGACGTTGCATTACTATGGTCTATCTATTTATCTGTTTATTTTATGTACTGAACTTTTGTTGTTTATTATGAGTTTTACAGAGTAATAGGTTTACATATCTGCTGTGTTGCGGCAAATAGGAATTTGTTTGTTCCATTTGGAATATATGACAATAAAACACATAATGTGTAGGAAGGAACTGCAGATGCTGGTTTACACTGAAGATAGACACAAAATGCCGGAGTAACTCAGCGGGACAGGCAGCATCTCTGGATAGTAGGAATGGGTGACGTTTCGGGTCGAGACCCTTCTTCATTCTGAAGAACACAAAACGTTACCCATTCGTACTATCCAGAGATGCTGCCTGTCCCGCTGATTTACTCCAGCATTTTGTGTCTATCTTTAACAATAAAATACTCTTGACTCTTTTTGTGGATCAGGGACGGAGATGGGCAAAAGGCATGCGGCATGTGTGAACAAAAGTGCAGTGGTGGGCCTGAATAAAACACGAGTTGGACACAATTAAATCCTACAGCAAGAATGTGCAGAGAAGATTATTTACATGCCAGGCTCCAGGGGTGAGTGGATTTTAACTGTAAAATTAAAGTGAACAAACCAGGCTTTGTTTTCTTATAGAAGAAGGCTAAAAGAACAAATGTAAAATCATGTTGGATTTGAAGGAGTAGCAGAGAACCTGTTCCTATTTGCAGATGATTGGTAGACCAGGAGCTTTGATGAGCAGTTGGGGAATCAGTCTGAAGCTTTCAAAAAGCTATAGGATGGACATTTAAGGGAATAACATTTGAAGTATTGTGTAGATTTTGCAAGAGATTGGGACTGATGGACTACCGTTAAAAAAAAAACTGGCATTGATTAGGGTGGCACCTTGGCGCAGGGGTAGAGTTGCTGCCTCACAGCGCCAGAGACCCGGGTTGGATCCTGACTACGGATGCTGTCTGTACGGAGTTTCACATTCTCTCCGGGATCTCTGTTTCCCTCCCACACTCCAAAGATGTACAGGTTTGTAGGCTAATTGGCTTGGTCTGAATGTAAATTGTCCCTTGTGTGTGTAGGATAGTGTAAGTGTGCCGGGATCACTAGTCGGCACGGACTCAGTGGGCCAAAGCGCCTGTTTCCGTGCTGTTTCTCTAAACTAAACTAAAGATCTGTGGGACCAAATGACTGCATTCTGAGTTGAAATGATTCGATAAAATTACATTCATGGCTGAGTGGAATCAAATTTGTCACAGGAGCATAGGACAGTGAAATAATCAAAGGCACAAGGAACTGCAAATGTTGGAATTTTGAGCAAACCACGAAGTGCTGGAGGAACTCAGCGGTCAGGCAGCATGGACAGGGAAGGCTTTCAGATTCAGATTCAATTTTTAATTGTCATTGTCAGTGTACAGTACAGAGACAACGAAATGCATTTAGCATCTCCCTGGAAGAGCGACACAGCAAATGATTTGAATAAATAATAATAAGTGTCCGGGGGGGGGGGTGATTGGCAGTCACCGAGGTACGTTGTTGAGTAGCGTGACAGCCGCCGGAAAGAAGCTGTTCCTGGACCTGCTGGTTCGGCAACGGAGAGACCTGTAGCGCCTCCCGGATGGTAGGAGGGTAAACAGTCCATGGTTGGGGTGAGAGAGGTCCTTGGCGATGCTGAGCGCCCTCCGCAGACAACGCTTGCTTTGGACAGACTCAATGGAGGGGAGCGAGGAACCGGTGATGCGTTGGGCAATTTTCACCACCCTCTGCAATGCCTTCCGGTTGGACAGAGCAGTTGCCATACCAAACTGTGATGCAGTTGGTAAGGATGCTCTCAATGGTGCAGCGGTAGAAGTTCACCAGGATCTGAGGAGACAGATGGACCTTCTTCAGTCTCCTCAGGAAGAAGAGACGCTGGTGAGCCTTCTTGATCAGAGTTGAGGTATTGTGGGTCCAAGAGAGGTCGTCGGAGAGGTTGACTCCCAGGAACCTGAAGCTAGAAACACGTTCCACCTCCGTACCGTTAATGTGGATGGGGGTGTGCATGCCGCCCCTGGACTTCCTGAAGTCTACAATGAGCTCCTTGGTCTTCTTGGAGTTAAGGGCCAGGTTGTTGTCAGCGCACCATGCTGCTAAGTGCTGGACCTCCTCCCTGTAGGCTGACTCATCGTTGTTGCTGATGAGGCCAATCACCGTTGTATCATCTGCATACTTGATGATGGTGTTAGTACCATGTACAGGTGTGCAGTCATAGGTAAAGAGGGAGTAGAGGAGGGGGCTCAGCACACAGCCCTGTGGAACGCCGGTGTTCAGGGTGAGGGTTGAAGAGGTGTGCTTGTCTAACCTAACAGACTGGGGTCTGTTGGTTAGAAAGTCCAGTATCCAGTTGCAGAGGGAAGGAGTGATGCACAGGTTACCGAGTTTGGTGATCAATTTTGATGGTATAATGGTATTGAATGCTGAGCTGTAATCGATGAACAGCATTCTTACGTAAGTGTCTCTGTTGTCGAGGTGGGAGAGGGCGGAGTGAAGTGCCGTTGAGATGGCATCCTCCGTACTCCTGTTCTTGCAGTAGGCAAACTGATAGGGATCCAGTGTGGGGGGTAGGCAGCTTTTGAGGTGTGCCAGGACCAGCCTCTCGAAGCACTTGGTGATGATGGGGGTAAGTGCAACTGGGCGGAAGTCGTTGAGGCTTGCCGCAGTGGAGTGTTTTAGCATTGGCACGATGGAGGTGGTTTTAAGGCACGTGGGGACAACTGCCTGGGCAAGTGACAGGTTGAAGATATCAGTCCAGACATCTGCCAGCTGCGCCGCACAGACCCTGAACACGCGCCCGGGGATGCCGTCAGGGCCAGCAGCTTTACGTGCATTAGTCCTACTCAGTGCCACGTATACGTCGTAGGGGGTGAGTGTGAGGGGTTGGTGATCGGCAGGTAGCACAACCTTGATGGCTGTCTCTAGATTGTCCCTTTGTAATATGTAATATGTGAATATGTGTTTCTGTTCCATTCTGTTTTGTAGTTTTTTTTTGCACAATCCACAAGCACTGCCACTTTTCATTTCACTGCACATCTCGTATGAGTATGTGACGAATAAACTTCTTGACTTGACTTGACTTTGGATACGGATCCTTCTTTGGTTTGAAGAAAGGTGCTGACCAGAAACACTGCCTACCCATGCCCACCAGAGATGTTACCAGACCTGCTGAGTTCCTCCAGCACTTTGTGTTTTGTAAAAGTGAACTAGCCTCTTGTTTCTGCAGGATCGTTCTTGGCCTGGATAATCCCGAGACCCCCAATACTGGGGGCACTGACTGGAGAAAGCAGAGAGTAGCATCGAAAGCAATGAGAGTCTGTGGCTGGGACAGAGTCCTACTCCATCGAGGGTTCCCCGAAGACCAGAGACCAGGAGGACGGAGCCGGCAAAGATGACGGATGAGCTGGGTGAGGAGTAAGGCCAGTGGGAGAGGGGGGGGGGGGAACTAGAGTCTGGCACATGGCACCTTCAGGAGGCACCCCCGGGGAACATCGGTGAATGAATGGGCGAGGAGAGGACATCATTTACTTGTCAACTCAAGGAAGGCGATGACCTGAAGCCCGCAGCAGCCTGGGGCTTGCCTGAATCAGGCACCGCTCATAACAACTGAAGCCTGGACTACACTTGGACAATGGTACCAGATATGGTGCCCCTTGCCTACGGGCTCCATAGACCATTGCTGTACAACTGCTAGTCAGGGTCGTATGGTTCACAAGTTATAGGAGGAGAATTAGACCATTCGCCCCATCGAGTCTACTCTGCCATTCAATCATGGCTGATCTCCACCTCCTAATCCTATTTTACTGCTTTCTCTCCATAACCCATGACACCCGTTCTAATCAAGAATTTGTCTATCTCGGTCTTAGAAATACCCACGGCCTCCACAGCCCTCTGTGGCAATGAGTTCCACAGATTAACTACCCTCTGACTAAAGAAGTCCCACTCACCCCCTTTCTAAAAGAGCTCCGTTTAGTTCTGAGGCTATGACCTCTGGCACTAGACTCCTCCACTAGTGGAAACATCCTTCCCACATCCACTCTATCTAGGCCTTTCATTATTCAGTAGGTTTCAATGAGGTCCCCTCATCCTCCTAAACTCAGGTGCGTAGAGTCCCAGTGTTGTCAAATGCTACATCACATGCTCACCCAGTAAATGCTACAGTGATACTCTAATGGACTGTTTGTATGAAATGTTTTTACTGTGGATTTGCAATTCGCACAGATGACAATAAAGCACCATAGAACCATTGAACCATAGAACCATAGAACCATAGAACCATAGAACCATAGAACCATTGAACCATTGAACCATAGAACCATAGAACCATTGAACCATCGAAACATTGAAACATTGAAACATTGAAACATTGAAACATCGAACCATTGAAACATTGAAACATCGAAACATTGAAACATTGAATCATTGAACCATCGAATTGAACTCAACATCAGTTGGGATTGGAGGGATTGCTAAAAGGTCCCAATTCCGTGTCCATTATTTAAGTCAATTATCATGCTATCCTTCAAGCAGAATCTCACAAACTGCCCATAATTGTATTATTATAAAAGGTCTTTCAGCGATAAAATTACACTCTGAAATGATAGATATATTTATTAACATGCATAGAGCACCATGATGTTACTTAAGCAATTGATTCAATTAGGAAAATAATTTTCTTCATAATAAATCCCAGGATAATAAATGAATTAAACGCAATTACCAACAATAAGTGATGTTTCATTAGTATCTTTCCAATGCCAACTATCTCCTCATTACACTATGTCTTTAATTGATGGCAATATATACAGCAAATATGTTAAAGGGTTGTTAATCTCCAACTCTTTGCAAATTGTGTCAACATGCACTAATTTTGAAAGTGTTATTAGTTTTTAACTAATACGATTTCAGACCCCGCTTGATGAGGTCTTTGATGAGAAGGAATGCAAATAACTAGCGGTTATATTACTGCTGGTGCGGGAGAGACAGCACAGTCTGTGTGTGTGTGTGTGTGCCAAGCACCTCCCCACCATTGAAGGGAATTACCAGAATCACTGCCTTAGAAAGGCAGCCAGCATCATCAGAGACCCACGCCACCCTGGCCACGCTCTCATTTCACTCCTGCCATCGGGAAGAAGGTACAGCAGCCTAAAAGCTGTAAGGTCCAGGTTCAGGAACAACTTCTTCCTGACAGCCATCAGGCCATTAAATACTACAACCTCCAAATTAGCTCTGAACTGCATAGACTATTACTGTTATTATTGCACTATTATTGTTTGCTTGCTTTTTATGTGTACATATATGTGTGTGTGTGTGTGTGTGTGTGTGTGTGTGTGTGTGTGTGTGTGTGTGTGTGTGTGTGTGTGTGTGTGTGTGTGTGTGTGTGTGTGTATATATATATACTAGACTAATTGGGACCCATTAGGTGCCAGCATCACATGGGAGGGCTAGTCCCTCAACGCAATATTCCACCTCTCCACCAATTCCAATATTGGTGGCCAGTGGGGGGGGGCGGCTTTATGGAGCACTAGTATGGGTGCTGTGGGCTGAAGCAGCTTTCCAGAGGGCTAGTATGGCCATTGTGGGCCGAATGGGTTCTTGGGCTGGCTGCTCAATCAATCAAGTCTGTTGTGCTGGCAGCTCACTCACTCACGGCTGGTGAGCTGGCAGTTGACTCATGCCTATTCCTTGAAATTCAATTTCAAGCAGGGTGCTTGGCCACCAAATTCAAGTGCAGTTTCATACCATTTCAAGCAGGGTGCAAGGCCACTAATGACAGCGAGTCATGACCTCTCCCTCCTCCATCTTGCAGAGACTGAGCCACGCCCACATTTCTGGGTTTTATAGTCCTTCCCCCCCCTACCACCAGAAGGGGGGTGGCCTTCATGGCGTGATTGACAGGAGAGAGAATCTCAACATTTTTTTAAACACTAATAACTCTTTTATTTTTCATCGATGGGAAAAATCTTCGGCACCTGATCAGCAGAGGGGGACTTTGAATAAGCTGGCCAAAAATCACAGCAGTAGGTGGCAGCATTTTTTCTAAAATCAATATAAAGAAAAACAGGAACTGGTCAAGATCAGACAGATAGATAGATAGATAGACAGATAGACAGATAGACAGATAGACAGATAGACAGATAGACAGATAGACAGATAGACAGATAGACAGATAGACAGATAGACAGATAGACAGATAGACAGATAGACAGATAGACAGATAGACAGATAGACAGATAGACAGATAGATAGATAGACAGATAGATAGATAGATTTATAGATTTATATATAAAGATCAGTCTTTTAGTAATATATATATATATTACTAAAAGTCTGATCTTGACCACTTTCTGTTGTTCTTTATATTGATTTGAGAAAAAACGCTGCCACTTACTCAGAATCCCCCTCCGCTGCACAGGACTAGAGGATTTTTCCCATCGATGAAAAAAAAAAAAAAAAATATATATATATATATATATATATATATATATATATATATATATATATATATATATATATATATATATATACTAGGCTAGGTGGGACCTGTTGAGTCCCATGTTCACACGGGCTGGTCACCCAACGCAATATTCCACCTCTCCACCAATTCCAATATTGGTGGCCAGTGGGGTGGGGTCTTCAAACCCACCACCACCAACAGCCATTTGCAGTGCTTCACTTCAAACCCACCACATTTTCATTCTCAAACCACATTAAGGGCACTCAAGGTAGTAAAATCACACTCATAGTTTAGTAGACATGTGTTCATTGTTATTCGCAGCTCAGACTGAGAGATGTAACCCTCTTGCACCCCCATCTTGCAGAGACTGACTGAGGCACTCAACACTTCTGGATTTTATAGTCCCTCCGGAAGGGTTACAGCCTTCAGGAGAGAGAATCTCAACATGTGTTAAACAATAATAACTATTTTATTTTTAATCGATGGGGAAAATCCTCTTGCCCTGCACAGCGGAGGGGGACTCTGAGTAAGATGGCCAAAAATCACAGCCGTAAGTGGCAGCATTTTTTCTAAAATCAATATACAGAACAACAGGAAGTGGTCAAGATCAGAATTTTAGTAATATAGATATATACCACACACATACGTACACATAGAAACATGAGTAAAGACAAGAGTATATACATATACTCAAACATATATATATATATATATATTAAGGGCAGGCACGTGCCGTCAGGGTAGGCAAGGTAGGCATTGCCTACCCTGACTAAAATTATAACATGGTAATAACTAAATATAAATAGTAAAGGCATGGGAGAATTGTGCCTATCTAAGAGATCGATCTTTTAGGTAGGCATAATTCTCCGTGTCTTTCATCCGCAGCGCTTGTAACCCTTGAAGGTCTGTGCAGCCCCCGTTCCGACAGCGCTGCCTGAAGCTGTTAATGACAAGCGGGGCTGAAGGCAGCAGAAATTCTGCCTTTGCAGCACTACGCATGAACAGCAGCCTGCTGCGCATGTGCAGCGCTAGTTTCTTGGTGGGGGTTTCAAATATGGATTGTCATTATTTAAATGTATCTTAGGAAACAAAGAGAGAAGAATGGAGTTTGTGTACCAATAATGTGGTAAGTACATTTTGTGTTTATGTTTTCAAATACTGTATTTCCCGGGGTTTGGGGGTGGGGGGAGAGCTCCTTTCACAGTGTTTGGGGAGTCTGGCCCAGGGTTAAGTTGCGGGGATGGCACGAATGTTGTGAGGTAGGGGATCGGGATAATGTCACTTGCGACACTCCTTGCACGGGGGGGCGAAGCAGCTCGGGTGGCTGTGAGAGGCATGACAGAGGAACCGGCCGCCACCTCAGCGCCTTCTACCGGTCCCCGCTCACCACTGGCAGCTTTCCGTTTAAAAAACTCTCTCCTGCTGCTCGCTGGCCTCACTCATGTCCCACAAATCCTTAAATTACAACAGCGCGATTGAGGATATTCGGCTGTGGGAATTTAAGGATTTGCAGGAAGCCGCTGACATGAGCGAAGTCGGCGAGTGGCAGGTGAGAGGTGTTCAGACGGAGAGCACTGCCAGAGGTGAGCGGGCCGGCAGAAGGCGCTGAAGTGGCGGCCAGTTCTGCTGTCGGGGCCCGGCGGCTGCTCGCATATGTTTAATATTTTTAATATTTAAATATTTTTTTTAAACCAACTGACTGCCTACCCTGAGTAATTACTCATGGCATGTGCCTGATATAGGGATATATACAAATACCTGTATATTTCCTACACATACGCAGTTCAGCGGTGCCTGGTACACAATGTTGAGGAATCATGATGTATACAAATACCTGTGTATATGTGTGTGTATATATATATATTCCATTGTGCTGCTGCAAATAAGAATGTATTTGTTCTATCTGGGACATGAAGCAATAAAACACTCTTGACTCTTGACTCTTGCCGCTCCGAGTGCAGGTTTGTGTCCAATGAGTAACAAAAGTCGACGGCAGAATGGAGCATTGTGGAAAAACCACAATGCGCTCATCGATACAATTGGATAAAAAGTGGGAAAATCCAGACACCCATACAGTTTGTGAAGGTGCTGTCAGTAACTATGGGGATGCTGATAGACCTCAGGATATGGGATCTAAGTGAAGCTTGAGTGAAGAAGGGTCTCGAGCCTAATCGTCATCTATTCCTTTTCTCCAGAGATGCCCCCAGACATGCTGAGTTACTCCAGCTTTCTGTGTCAGTCTTGATCATCAATAGCTTTTGAATTCACAATATTTATCCAACTGTTGTTAACAGACATGGCATGGACACCAAGGGTATCCCCCCACCTCCAGTGTTCAGGTGACAGTCCAATTTGAAGAGAGTTGAATTTTGAAAGATGTGAAAAATAAGTGTCTGATCAGAACCCTGTCGGTACCAACACTTCAGTTCAATGGTCTCGAAGGGTCTCGCCCCGAAACATCATCCATTCCTTCTCTTTTTTTTTCACTTAAATTTTTATCAATTTTTAAGAGATATTTTCAAAACAGTGCAACACCATCACCATAAATAAAACAAAGTAAGAAAAATAGCAATCAAAATAAGAAAATAAGTAGATGGGGGGAAAAAAAAGAAAAGAAAAAAAAAGTAAATAAATTAAAAAATTTGAATATGACTGTGTGGTTCACTTACCAAATTAAAAAAAAAAAATTACATTGATTAGTTATCAGGAGATAATTCAACATTCATGCAAACATACCATCTAGTTCTATATAACGCAATCTTCCCATATCTGGCTCGGCATTTATCTAATTGGTGTCATGGCTCAAATAAACAGTCCATTTTTCCCAGATCATCTCAAATGAATTCTCCTTGACTCTCAAGGAATATGTCAATTTCTCCATATTAAAGATGTCTCGCACAATTTCTAGCCACTGTTCCTGTTTTGGACTTTTTTTCATGAAGCCTCTGCCTGGTAATGGCCTTCTTACTTGCTGCAAGCAAAGCTTTAATCAAATATGTATCTTCTATTTTTACACTATCTTTAATACGCCCTAGATACATCACAGGGCAGGTATTTAGGATTTTATAACCCAAGATATTATTTACAGCTGCATTAACATTTTCCCAGTATGGCCTTATCTTTGCACAGTTTCAGAAAATATGCGAGTGGTCTGCCTCCGTACTCCCACACAGCCTCCAACAGTGTTGTTGGACAGCAAGTTGTATTTTGGGTGTTATAAAAAAGAGAGATAGATTCTTCCAGCAAAATTCTCTCCATACTAGTGAGCTTGTGGATGAACATTGCGTTTCACACATTTGATACCAATCTTCTTCTGTTATTTGAATCTTTAATTCTGCTTCCCATTTTGTTTTCATGTAGAGCGTTGATTCTCCCCCGCTTGCCACCAGAGCTTGGTAGAAAGCAGAGATGACCCGAAACCCCTTCTGTTTGTATGCATCCACAATCACCTTGATCACATTATTTGAAGTTTCATCTAGTTCTGGCCTTATCTCTTTTATAAAGTAGTCTCTTAATTGCAAGTATCTAAAAAAATCTTTGTTTTCGAGACCATACTTTGACTTTAAATCTTGGAAGCTCCTAAGCTCGCCATTTTCTGAAACTGTATACATTGCCGTTATGCCTTTTTGTGCCCATTCTTTGAATTTTGAATCATACACCCCTGGCATAAACTTTGAGTCATATGCGAACCATTTCAATGCGAGAACCCCTCTTTTTAATTTGTATTTTTCCACTATAACATTCCATATTTCTAACGTAAATGCTACTATTGGATCCATATCATGTCTCAAAGCCCCTTTCAGATATTTGTCTCCCACCAAAATCTGGGTCTGGTAACCCTGTATCTCCCTTTCCATTCCTTTCCATCGAGACACATAATCAGGTCTACACCAACAAGCCAGAGGTCTGAGGTGAGCTGCATAAAACTATTTCTTCAGATTTGGTAAAGCCATTCCACCCTTGCTTTTCGGCAGTTGAAGTGTTGTTAGTTTTATTCTTGGTTTTTTGCTATTCCAAATGAATCTAGAGATCATTTTATCCCAAGCTATGAATTTATCTCTGGGAACATTAATTGGGAGAGATTGGAATAAATATAGTAGTTTAGGTAGGATATTCATTTTACCGTTTGTATTCTGGCACTGAAGTCTAGAGGAAGGGTCGACCACCTCTCAACATCTTTTTTGATGCTTTCTTCAATTTTATTATAATTAGTTTCAAACAAGTTGGAAAGTGTTTTGGTTATAGTTACACCAAGATACTGCATCGTTTAGAGTTCCATTTCAGATTATATGCATCTCTGATTCGTTGGGATGGAGAATAATTGAATGAAAGAATTTGTGTTTTTGTTATATTCAATTTATACCCTGAGTGGTATCCATATGTTTCAAATAGGTTCATCAGATTTGGGAAACATATATCTGGTCGTTCAAGAAAAATAATGATATAATCAGCGAAAAGAGCAACAATATGTTCTTTCACCCATATTTTGACCCCCTGGGTCTTCTCTCTGCCTTATTGCTTGTGCTAAGGGTTCAATATACAAAACGATGAGAGTAGGAGAAAGACAGCATCCTTGCCTTGTGCCCTCTCTAACTGGATCCTTTTTGATATGTTTCCATTTAGCTTAATCCTAGCTGTAGGCTCCTGATATTTTGTTTTAATACACCGAATTGCATCTTCATTGAAACCAAATCTCCTCAGTACTTTATATAAGAATAGTAAGATTGAACGAGAACTTACCAGTTCGAAGTTTGATCTTTATTTTATGAGGAGTCGAAGTGAGGGATTTCGTGAAGAGCCTGCCGGCGCGCATGCTCGACATACTTCAAAGTAGCGGCGTGGAATCACAGAAACCAACAAAAGAAATGACTTCGCATAGTATGATTGAATTGACTAAGACTACCAGATGAAGGTGATTGAGGGTTGGGCGAGGAGGGCACGAAATCCCTCACTTCGACTCCTCATAAAATAAAGATCAACCTTCGAACTGGTAAGTTCTCGTTCAATCTTACTATTTCATTTCGGAGTCACGTGAGTGACTTCGTGAAGACTTCAAAGCTTCTGTGATTACACGCCCTGGACCACGTCCATGCTGACACACCACTACCAGGGATGGATGGGAGGAACAAACTTGCTCAATAGTTCATACTGCAAAACAAGAGCATATTTATTAATAACAAATCAAAACCCCTCATGCGAGGACATCTCCACGTTCTTGACCTGCATTCAGCACGGCTTCTGCGAACTGTAGAGGAGCAGCAACAGGCTTGTTATAAAAACGCTGGAACACAGCTTCATTCGCCCATCCTGCTGTGGCGAGAATTTGGTCCATGGGCACCTCCATGACCCTCGCCGCTGACGTCGATGCAGCCCTGGTGGAATGAGACTTGAACACATTAATGTCGATACCTGACTTACCCAAGACGACTCGAAGCCACCTGGATATCGTCTGGACTGTCACTCGATGATGAGGTCTCTTATGAGTGACAAGCAGGTATCTCTCCATTCCTCTGATGCGTGCCGTCACTTTGACATAGTGGCGGATATGTGAGACTAAACATAGCCTAGCATCTGCGGGGTATGCCGGGAACTTCAGCTGCAGCCCTGTGCACCCAGGTCTATGCTGCTTTAGTAGCTCGTCAACGAAAAAGACTACTTCTGTAGGGGTAGCTGTCATTCTGTCGACACGCAGTTTGTGTAGTGTCTGTACCCTCTGAGCTGAAGTCAGCGCTATTAACATCACCAGCTTCATGGTGAGTTGGTCCAGTTGGAGCCCTTCCATGGGAGACCACGTCCTGAGCAGGGTTAATACGTCCCTGACATCCCAGGTGATATTATAGCGTGGTGTAGGCGGATTCATATTGAATATACCCCGCATGAGTCTGGACACTAGCCTGTTGGATCCTACCCCAATCTTGAGGTAGAATGATAGCGCACTTCTGGCGCTGTTGATGGCACTGTAACTTAAGTGTTCATCATGGTGCAACCCCGCGAGGAATTCCAGGACGTCGGTTATTGTCACGTCATCGTACGTGATGCGAGAGCGGCTGCAGTAGGCTTCCCACTTCTTAATATGCGAGCGGTATCTTCGCCTTGTGGACTCTCGACACGACGCCCCGATGGTATCCATGGTCCGAGCCGAGAGGCCGTATTGGACTAACGGCCTGTTCAGAACCTGCAAGCCAACAAATTTAAATAGCCATGGCAGGGATGTGGCTCCCCTGAGACAGGGTGAGTAACCAATTGTGGGCAACCCTTCAAAAGGACCCAAGGTTCGTTGAGCATGTCAAAGACCACCGGATACCAAGGCTGTGTGGGCCAGTCGGGTATAATAAGGATGCCCTTGGCAGCATCTGCCTGAATCTTTCGCAATACCCGACTGATGAGGCAAAACGGAGGGAAGGCATAGAAAAACCAATTCCCCCAGTCCAGCGAGAATGCATCTAGCGCTATTGCCCCAGGATCTGGTTCCCATGAAACGTAGGCTGGTACCTGATGGTTCAACCGTGACGCAAAAAGGTCAATGTCCGGTTTACCAAATTTGGCTGTGACTTTAGAAAAAATCTCAGGATGCAACATCCATTCAATGTTGTCATTAAATTTGCGTGACCTGGTGTCCGCCACAGTATTAAGCTCACCTGGCAAATAGGTAGCTGAAATCCAAATGTCTTTTTGAATACACCAGAGCCAAATTGAGTTAGCCAATTTGTCACACGAAACTGACCTGGTACCACCCATATGGTTTAAATATGCCACAGCTGTGGTGTTGTCTATTTGGAGACGGACGTGTGCTCCAACAAGCTTGGAACAATATGCACGAAGTCCGTGGAATGCTGCCAGCAACTCCAAATAGTTAATCCCTTGAGTCAACAACATCGATGCCTCAAGGGTGTCCCATCTACCCCCACAACTAGAGCAATTATCAGTAGCTCCCCAGCCATTGGAGCTTGCATCAGTCTGTAAATATACCACCGGATTAGCCTCCCTGACAGGCTTAAATGAGTTGCTAATGTGACACACCCACCATTGCAACTCAGTTATCGCTTCGGACGGCAGCTGCATAGATCGATCGTAATGACCAGCGTTCCGTTTTAACGCAGTAATTTTAGCTCTTTGCAAATTCTGATAATGCAAAGGTCCATATCGTGCTGCCGGAAACAAAGCCACTAACTTGCCAATTACTGTGGCTGTATGCCGAATCGATGGTATATTGGTGCCAATTAAATCTCTGCACACCTTAGTGACTTCCTCAATTTTGTTAATTGGAATAGTTATCCTCATGCTCATTGAGTTCACCGTGAACCCTAGGTAATTAATTACCTGGGCAGGGCAGAACTTCGATTTCTCTGGATGGACAATGAATCCTAATTGTTGAAATATATTGACAGCAGCTGCAACACCCTGTTCAGCCAATTGCAGGGTGTGGCCCACAATAAAGACATAATCTAAATAGGCCATAACAATATGATGTCGTTGTCTCAAATAAGCCATGATTGGCTTCACCAATTTAGTGAACAATCTAGGGGCTGTAGTAAGCCCATTAGGCAAAGCCTTATACTGCCAAAGTTGCCCCATCCAGATAAATTTCAAAAACCTTCTATCATCTTTCTGGATGGATACTGAATAATATGCATCCCTCAAATCAATGCATGCCATAAAGCAGCCATGAGAAATCAATGATTTGGCTGTTTCAAACGTATCCATTTTAAAATGAGTATATGTTACAAACGTATTCAAACGGGTTAGATCAATAATGACACGACAGCCTCCATCCTTCTTAGGTCTAGTAAATATGTTCGAAACAAATTCAATTGGCTCATGCACTGTTTTCTCAATCACACCCTTCTGTTCCAAACTTAAAATTTCCTTGTAACCTGCTGCCTGTTCTGCAGCAGACAATTTGAACGTACGATCAGGCATGTGCTGGGATGGAGGAATGTCGCCATTAATAAACTCAATTTTATGCCCCCGAATATTCCGCAACACATACTCATCACCAGTAAAATTACCCCATGCATCCAAAAACAACCGTAAACGACCACCAACATGGGAAGTTAAACAGAGAGAAAAAAGAGAACCAGACCCCCTCACCTCCGTGGTTACCGGCGGTCCTTGACACGTGTGGGTGGCCGTGGAGGTGCTGGGTTGGCTTGAGGGCGCGGCGTCTTTGATTTCCACAAAGGTCTCTGCCGACCCTGTCCTAAAAAAGACCCTTGGTGCTGGTTCTGGTGCTGTTGTCGTTGTGGAGCTAGAGGGCGAGTCCTCGTCGAGGCACCGGCCGACCCTCGTGAGCGAATGTATGGAGCTTTTGAGCCTGACGGTGTGGGGGCACTCTGAGAGCGCATGATCCCCACCGTTTTGGCTTGTTCGTCAAGCTCTTTGACTCTCTTCGAGAGGTCCTCACCAAAGAGCTGACGGGGCGGCGGCGGCGGCGGTGGTTTGCACAATCCTGCAAACTTCGGGTTGAGTGCTGGGCGGATGCTATTTTTGTGAAACCCGTTGATTTCGTGCTGGGTCGCGCACAATAAGGCCAGAGCATCTTCCTGGTCCAAATTCAGTTCGTCCCCGTCCACCGACCGCGCAAAGGCGGTAATACCGGCCGTGACGAGTTTCAGGATCCGCTGCAATTTTAGCTCCTGTTGACGGATAGCCGCACTGATGTTGCCCCATATTGGCGTATTGACCACAGGCACGTTGAGGGAGTTGCAGTTTGATGGAGCCTTGTGCCGGCTCATAGCCTGGATGAGGACTTCTTCCTGCAGCACCTGATTATTAAGAAAGTCCACTGTGGCTGCCAGCTTTGTATTTAGAGGAAGACCAGCCGTATGTGGGGCCGCGAATTTGGTCGCCACATCCAAGAGTTCTTCCGCTGGCACCTCCAACGGAGTTGGTACGGGATCCACCAGAACCTCCTCCTCCTGCTGCTCCAGGCTGATAGTAGATGTTGGTGAAGACGCCCTGTGCCTGTTGCTGCCCTGCTGTTGTTGACGTTGAAGCAGGAGCTCCAGCAGCCGCTCCATACGGTCAATACGCCCTTCACCCTGAACACTCAGGTGGTCGGAGTCCTCCGGCTCTGAAAAGAAAACCGGGCTCCTGTCATCGGCCCGCACCTCGTCGAGGCCCTGCCGGTGCCGGTAGTTGTCGCTAACAGCCGCCGAGGCGAAACTGCGCGATTCCTGCGTGGGCGTGTTCAATCGCCTCCGTTTAGCGAGAGCTGAAGCCGCTGCCACTAAGGGCACTTGCGGCGAGGTGTCGGCACCAGCCGAAGCATGGCTGCCTGGGGCCCGCACAGTCTTGCCGGCTGCCCACATCGTGGACGTTGCCGACGCATGGTCTCGCCCACCCATCCATGGGGGGCTCGGCGACCGTGACGAGACCCGACTCGACCGACCCGTCCCGGCGTCGAGAGTCGAGGTGTGCCGGCTGGACCTCACAGCCGCCCCGGGTCTCGCCCTGGAACCTGACCGCTCCTCCGCGATAGGCAATGCCTTAGCCCTAACAGGGTTAGGCTTCTGGGCTCCTGCCCTCCCCCTTCTCGGAGGGCTGAGTGGAACAGACCGTGCAACGGCACGTGCCCTGCTCGAGGTCGCCAGCGAGCCCGCTGACGACCTGACTGCCATGGCAGGGTCCCCCTGCTCTGGCGGCACACCACACTCCTCCTGGTCGAACTCCTCCGAGCTGTGGTGTGCTGGCGGACCTGGACCTGTAATCACAGGGCTTACCCACATCTCCGCCTGAGTCCCGGCCTGCGCTGCAGGTATTGCCGATGGTAAAGGCCCCGGAACTGTTGACCGGCGAACTCGTCCTGACGTCCTCCGGCCCTTCGAACTCCCATCCATGTCCTTGCTGCAAGACATAATCAGACAACAAGGACCACCAACTAAAGGTAGAATACTCACCTCCGTGGCCCCTTATGAAGGGCTGGCGAGGAGCGCGCTCCACCGCCAGCCGTCGCAGCAACGCGTTACGACGATATGTCGAGCATGCGCGCCGGCGGGCTCTTCACGAAGTCACTCACGTGACTCCGAAATGAAATACCCAACTAACACTATCAAAGGCTTTTTCTGCATCTAAACTGACCAGGACCATATTTGTATCTTTTTTTTTAGCATTATCCACAATGTGGAGGGTTCTTCTAATATTATCCTGTGTTTGACGCCTCCGAATAAATCCAGTTTGGTCTTCATTAATCAGATCTGGTACAAAAGTCTTGAGTCTTTTGCAAATGATTGAGGTAAATAGTTTGTAGTCTGCATTTAAAATTGAGATTGGACTGAAATTTTTACATTGTTCTTTGTCTTTGCCTGCCTTGGGTAAAATGGTAATAATTGCTTCCTTCCATGATGGGAGAGCCCTGCCCTCATTAAGGGTCCAGTTAAAGCAAGACAGGAGCAGAGGTGTTAGCTCTTTCTTAAAGGCCTTGTACCATTCTGGTGGAAAGCCATCGCTGCCTGGTGATTTACTAACCTTGAGTCTACTGATTGCTCCTTAACCGTAAATTGTGACGTAATGGTATTATTTTTTGTCTCACCAACGGATGGCAGATCAAGTGAGTTAAGAAAACTTCTCATTGTCCTTTCGTCAGCTGATGGTGGTTTAGAATAGAGTTTCTTATAGTATTCTTCAAATATTCTTTCTGTCTCATCTGGCTCGTGTGATAATTGATTGGTTTTAGGATCTCTTATTTTATGAATTGTATTAGAGGCCTGCTGTTTACTAGAGCACATTACTTGTGATGATGTCAGGGTGATCAGCTTTCCACGTATAACTGCCTTCATAGCATCCCACAGTATTACAGGATCCACATCCCCGTTATCATTCTCTTCTATGTACCTTTTTATCTCTTCCCTTATTTGTTCCACATTTGCCTTATTATTCAAAATACCCACATTGAGCCTCCAAACAGTATTTATTTTTCTACTATTCAGGTGCACTGTCAAGCTGATCGCACTGGGATCAGATACATCTGCCACCCCGATTTTACACTCTGTGATCCTGTGACTTTCACCCGTATTCATTGAAAAGTAGTCAATCCTGGAGTAGACTGAGTGAGGTACTGAATAGTGTGTGCAGTCCCTTTCTAAAGGGTGAAGTTCTCTCCAAACATCAATTAGACCCATTTCCTGACCTGCACTTGGTCAGATGCATCTTGGTTTTTTTAAGCTTGTTGTATCCAAATTATGATTCATGACCACATTGAAGTCCCCTCCACATATCAAAATACCTTCAGTCTTTTAAAGCAATAATGTCAAACAGAGTTTTGGAAAAACATTTGGTACTCTCTGGGGGGGCATATACATTAATCAGTGTCACAACTTTGTTTTCCAACTTTCCTTTAATTAATACATACCTTCCCTCTTTGTCCCTGACTTCTTTATGGCATTCAAATTGGACTGCACTTGTAATAAGAATAGCCACTCCCCTCTTTTGGCTAGTTTAATAGGAACTATAAAATGCATTTCTAAAGCCAAAGCATTTTAGTTTCTCATGTTCGTGTTGGGGCAGGTGGGTTTCTTATAAAAATAGTACCTGAGCCTTTTCTTTTTTCAGTTTAGCCAGGACCCTGCTCCTTTTAACTGGATTATTCATCCCATTTACATTGAGTGACACCAATTTGATAGTATTACGTGACATTTAATTTACCTACCCCTGTCTTGCATTCATAAATCTGCAGATAACTTGAAACTGTGCAGGTCTGAACAACTGGACAACATGTGCCATGTTCATCCATTCCTTCTCTCCAGAGATGTTGCCTGTCCCGCTGAGTTACTACAGCATTTGTGTCTATCTGCAATTTAAACCAGCATCTGCAGTTCTTTCCTTCACACATATGCCTGGTACACACTGGTGAGGAATCATGATGTATGCTCTTCCCTGTCAACTAAAATAAAGAACAATAAGACAGAGTTGGTGATAGTAGGAAAAGTGTGGGCGGAACGGTAGAGTTGCTGCCTTACACTGCTTACAGAGCCGGAGACCTGGGTTCGAACCCGACTATGGGTGCTGTCTCTATGGTGTTTGTACGTTCTCCCTGTGACCATGTGGGTTTTCCCTGAGATCTTTGGTTTCCTTCCACACTCCAAAAACGTACAGGTTTGTAGAGTTTTAGGTTAATTGGCATAGTATAAATGTAAATTGCCCCTTGTGTGTGTTAGTGTGCAGGGATCACTGGTCGGCATGGACTCCGTGGGCAGAAGGGCCTGTTTCCGTGCTGTACCTCTAAATTAAACTAAGCGAAAAAAAGTGAGCAGCCATTGAGCGGTGGGCTGCCGTTGAATTCCATGCAGACGTTTATAAGGAGTTAAGCGCCTGTCCCACTTGGACGACATAATCCACAAGTTTAGAAGACCCTAGATGTGTTGAAGAAAATATCAAGGTCGTGTTGACTCGCCAAAGTAAAAGACCTCCTACGACCTCCTACAACTATGTCTACGACTTCCGACGACCCCCCTCGACCCCAGTCTTCCACACCCTAAGACCAACTACAACTAGCTACGAGTGGAAAATGATTACATGATAAAAATATGTAATGTTTGCATTTTTTTGCACCTGCGACTGCCTACGACTACCTACAACTATCTACCACTACCATCATGACCTACTATGACCTACCTATGACCTACCTACGAGTAAAACGTTTTTCCATGCCGCCCTTTTTTTTACTCATAAACATTTTTTATCAGGCTGGAAAAAACACCGCAACCTACTTAGAAACATAGAAACATAGAAAATAGGTGCAGGAGAAGGCCATTTGGCCCTTCGAGCCAGCACAACCATTCATTGTGATCATGGCTGATCGTCTGCTATCAATAACCCGTGCCTGCCTTCTCCCCATATCCCTTGACTCCACTAGCCCCTAGAGCTCTATCCAACTCTCTCTTAAATCCATCCGGTGATTTGGCCTCCACTGCCCTCTGTGGCAGGGAATTCCATAAATTCACAACTCTCTGGGTAAAAAAGATTTTTCTCACCTCAGTCTTAAATGACCTCCCCTTTATTCTAAGACTGTGGCCCTGGTTCTGGACTCACCCAACATTGGGAACATTTTTCCTGCATCTAGCTTGTCCAGTCCTTTTATAATTTTATATATTTTTATAAGATACCCCCTCATCCTTCTAAACTCCAGTGAATACAAGCCTAGTCTTTTCAATCTTTCCTCATATGACAGTCCCGCCATCCCCGGGATCAATCTCGTGAACCTATGCTGCACTGCCTCAATCACAAGGATGTCCTTCCTCAAATTAGGAGACCAAAACTGTACCCAATACTGCAGATGTGGTCTCACCAGAGCCCTATACAACTGCAGAAGAACCTCTTTACTCCTGTACTGAAATCCTCTTGTTATGAAGGCCAACATTCCATTAGCTTTCTTCACTGCTTGCTGTACCCGCACACCAACTTTCAGTGACTGGTGTACAAGGACACCCAGGTCTCGCTGTACCTCCCCTTAACTAACCTAACCCCATTCAGATAATAATCTGCCCCCTTGTTTTTGCCACCAAAGTGGATAACCTCACATTTATCTATATTATACAGCATCTACCACACTTCTGCCCACTCATTCAACCTGTCCAGGTCGCCCTGCAACCTCCTAACATCCTCTTCACAGTTCACACTGCCACCCAGCTTTGTGTCATCCGCAAATCTGCTAGTGTTGCTCCTAATTCCCTCTTCCAAATCATTTATATATATGGTAAACAGTTGCGGCCCCAACACCAAGCCTTGCTGCACTCCTCTCGCCACTGCCTGCCATTCTGAAAAGGACCCGTTCACTCCTACTCTTTGCTTCTGGTCTGCCAACCAATTTTCTATCCATGTCAACACCCTACCCCCAATACCATGTGCTCTAATTTTAGTCACCAGACTCCCGTGCAGGACCTTATCAAAGACTACATCCACTGGCACCCCATCATTCATTTTACTTGTCACATCCTCAAAAAAATCCAGAAGATTAGTCAAGCATGATTTCCCTTTCATAAATCCATATTGACTTGGACTAATTCTTTTACTGCTATCCAAATGCTCCATTATTACCTCTTTAATAATTGACTCCAGCATCTTTCCCACCACTGGAGTCAGGCTAACTGGTCTGTAATTCCCCGTTTTCTCTCTCCCTCCTTTCTTGAAAAGTGGGATAACATTAGCTATCCTCCAATCCACGGGAACTGATCCTGAATCTATTTAATGTTCTCCTTCTCAAATTGCAGATTAAAGCTAATCATATTATGATCACTACCTCCAAGCGGTTCCTTTACCTCCAGTTCTCTTATCATATCTGTTTCATTGGACAACACTAAATCCAGAATTGCCTTTCCTCTGGTCAGCTCCATTACAAGCTGTTCTAAGAATCCATCTTGGAGGCATTTTACAAACTCTCTTTCTTGGGGTCCTGAACCAACCTGATTTTCCCAGTCTACCTGCATATTGAAATCCCCCATCACCACAGTGGCATTACCTTTGTTACATGCCAGTTTTAACTCCTGCTACAACTTAAACCCTACATCCGGGCTATTATTTGGGGGTCTGTAGATAACACCAATTAGTGTCTTCTTGCCTTTGCAATTCCTCAACTCAATCCACAGTGACTCTACCTCGTCAGTCCGTATGACTTCCCTCGCAAGGGACTGAATTCCATCCCTCACCAGCAGAGCTACCCACCTCCTCTGCCCACCTGCTGTCCTTTCTATAGGATGTATAACCCTGAATATTAAGTTCCCAGGCCCGATCCTCCTGCAGCCACGTCTCAGTAATCCCCACAATGTCATATCTACTTGAGGCCACGAGTACGCGGAGACCACTCACGAGCATGATGAAGAGTTATGAAGACCTCCTACGACCTCATGGCGACCATGCTGCGAATATGAGTCAAGGGCAATCTCGGCAGAGGTCGCCAATTAGGACGTGAAAGTGGGACAGGGGCTTTATGCAGGTCAGGGAGGATGAATTCAGGGGGATATTCGCTTCCAACCTATCTGGATCTCCACCCACTCCCTCATGGTCTTCTCCAGCTGGCGCCTTCCAGGATATCACAACATTGGGGTGGTACAGTGGAAGTACGCAGCTGGAAGAGACGCTGCCTCACAGCACTAGAGACCTGTGTTCGATCCTGACCTCGGGTACTGTCTGTGTGGAGTTTCCATGTTCTCCCTGTTACTGTATAGGTTTCCTCTGGGTGCTCCATTTTTTTTAGACTTTTGACATTAAACTTTAGCGATACAGCGCGGAATCAGGCCCGTCGGCCCAATGAGTCTGCTCCGACCAACGATCACCCGTACCCTAGCACTAGGGATAATATGCAGAAGCCAATTAACCTACGAACCTGCACATCTTTGGAGCATGTGAGGAAACTGGAGCACTCAGAGGAAGCTCACGTGGTCATAGTGAGAATGTACAAACTCTGTATAGTCAGCAACAGCAGTCAGGAATGACTCTGGTGTTGGAAGGCAGCACCACCACCCCAAAGATGTGCGGGTTTGTAGGTTAATTGGCCCTGGTGTGCATGGGATGGATGAGAAAGTGGGATAACATAGAACTAGAATGAAAGGATGATCGATGGTCAGCATGGATTCGGTGGGCAGAAGGGCCTACTTCCAAAGATAATTTTTCTCCAAGTTCTCCAGGGATTCTGCCTGATCCACGGAGTTACTCCAGCACTTTGTGTCTTTGTTTTGTGAACCAGCATCTGGGCAGCTTATGGGCCTGTCCCACGTAGACGATTTTTCAGCGGACTGCTAGCGACTGTCAAGTTGCCGGCAGTCGCCTGAAAACCGGAAACTGGAATGGTGACAGTCAGAGTGGAATACACACACATCGCAAAGGCGGGGGCCAGGGCAAGCGGGGGAGCACTGTCTGAAATTCACACGGTACAAAGCCAATGCGATACAGGCACACACCGCGATGAACAGGAAGGTTGGCGCTGTAATTAAGACGGCTAGCACAGTGTACGGTAAGTGCTTTAAAAGGGGGGAGAACGGGGGAAAAGGGGGAAAAGGGGGGGAGAAGGAGGGAGAAGGGGTGGAGTCAACTTTTAAAAGGCCAGACAATGTTTATTAAGCCAGAGATACACCGCTGTGAAGTTTGGCGGGCATTTAACATTACCGGCCAGTTATCCTTGGTTCTGAAAACCCGTGCTTGCATTTTTTCCCCCCAATGAGCCAATGAAAATGACCAGTCAGCAAAGGCGACTAACTAAAACTATCTACGACTACCTCGACTACCCACAACTACATGGCGACCCCACTATGACTACAGGATTATCGATTTTCTCCATGGCGACCAATTTTTCAACATGTTAAAAAATTTGTGGCGACCATACTCGCGAGCCCATCAGCGAACGTGTGGCGACCGTGTATCTCCTGCACTCGTGTAAAAAGTCTCCAAGTGGGACAGGCCCATTACAACCCACTGGTACGAATGTTGATTTCTCTCATTTCAAGTAACCCCGTCACTTCCTCTCTCCTTCCTTCCCCACACTAGTCATCCTGCTTCTTCCACTGTCCCTATCCCTGTGTCCCTTCATTATCATGTCTTCCCCAGCCAACAATGGGCCATAATGGGCTCCACACTTCCTTGGTCACCTGTTCCAGCCCCGATTTGTTCTCGAATTTTCCTGCCACCAGTTCCCCCCCCCCCCCCCCCCCCCGCTCTACTGTCCTTCTGAAGAAGGGATCCGACCTGAAGTGCTACCCAATCTTTTTCATCCAGAGATGCTGTCTGACCTGTTGAGTTACTCCAGCACTTTCTGTCTATCCGCGGTATAAACCAGCATCTATCGGATTCACACCTTACCCTTCCATATCTCTAGACTCCCTCTCCCCTGACTCTCAATCTGAAGAAGGGTCTTGACCCGAAACATCACCCGTTCCTCTCCAGAGATGCTGCATGTACCGCTGGGTTTTGTGTCGATCTTCGGGGTAAGCCAGCATCTGCAGTTCCTTCCTATGCATTTTGTCTGCTGTTCCTTGTTCCTACAGTGCTGACTTTCATGGTGATTCAATGATTCAATGAGTCAATTGATTCACAGGCCATGGTCTATACAAGTTTTGCCACTCTGATCAATCCATCCACCTGCCTTGCCACCTCCACCTTCCTTATAGCCACAGAATTAAAGGACGTTCATTTAAGAAGGAGATGAGAATTAATTTCTTGAGTTAGAGGGTGGTGAATCTGTGGAATTCTTTGCCACAGAGAGCTGTGGAGGCCATCAGTGGATATATTTAAGGCAAAGATAGATAGATTCTTGATTGGTATGGATGTCAAGGGTTATGGGGAGATGGCAGGGGTTAGGAAGAAGAGATAGATCAGCCATGATTGAACGGTGGAGTAGACTTGATGGGCTGAGTGGCCTAATTCTGCTCCTATCACTTATGACCTTATGACTTTCCTACGATGTTATGGTTCTCAGTCAGTCTGACAAAGCTGACCCTGTCCAACGGATGAGCACAAATCGCACTCATTGCACGTATACCTTTCCCTTTCTTTGTTTTGAGATGCAGCACGGAATCAAGCCCTTCGGCCCACCAAGCCCGCACTGACCAACAATCCCTGCACATTAACACCATCCCAGGGACAATTTTACATTCACATCCAGCCAATTAACCTACACACGCGTACGTTTCTACAGTGTGGGAGGAAACCGAAGATCTCAGGGAAAACCCAGGCAGGTCACGGGGAGAACGTACAAACCCCGGCGCAGACAAGCACCCGTAGTCAGGATCGAACCTGGGTGTCCGGTTCTTTAAGCGCTGCAAGGCAACAACTCTACCACTGCGCCACTGTTCCGCTCTGGCGAGAGAGTTAGCACAGAGAGCTCTTTCATTATCTTGCAGCTAACAAGTGCAGAGGACGAGACTGGAGATCAGGAGAGCATTTGTGCTGTAGTCACTTGGAGATGGAGAAATAGGAGCTGCCAGATTATCAAAGGCACAATTAAATTAAAGCTTCCCGGGTAGTCATTTCACTCAATCACGATTACCACTGAAAATGCGGATAAACTGCAGTCATCTTCAAAATGATCAGTTGCAATGGATTCATAACAAAGTCATACTGTATCTCTCATCATCCATAATGTGTGTCAGAATCAATTTCCAAGAGTGGAAATGTCAAAGACAAGAGGGCAAAGCTTTCAGATGTGAAGGGCAATGTTTAACAGGGATGGGTGGGGTAAGCTGTTTTACACAGAGGGTGGTGAATACCTGGAACACACTGTCACACTGGAGGCAGATGTGAGAGTGATGTTGAAGAGGCTTTTAGATAGGTGCATGGATATGCTGGGAATGGAGGGGGGAGGGGGGAGGGGGGGAGGGGGGAGGGGGGAGGGGGGAGGGGGGAGAGGGGAGAGGAGAAAGGAGCAGAGAAGATTTGATAGGAAGTTGAGAAGCACCTCTTCACACAAAGGGTGGTGGGTGCATGGAACGCGCTGTCAGAGGAAGTTGTTGAAGCAGGTATAATAACAACTTTTAAAAGATATTTGCAAAGGCACATGGATAGGAAGGTTTTAGAGGGATATGGGAGAAACATAGGCAGCTGGGACAGGTTGGACCAAACGGCCTCTTTGCACACATGTATGGCTTGTTCAGCTGAGCCCACAGCTTCCCCTTGTAATCAGCATACTTCGGAGTCACGTGAGTGACTACGTGATGACCCCGCCAGCACGCATGCGCGACATATCGCCGACCGCATTGCGAAGCGACAGGCAGGAGGAGCGCGGCTCCTCCAGCGTAAGTTAAAAAACGGCCCGCAGGTAAGTACTTACCAGTCTGAGGTTGTTTGTCCGCTCTGTGTTGTGTTTCAGAGCGCACCATGGAGTCCAGGACAAAGTCCAAAAGAGCCGCTGCCAAAGTTGCTGCTGAGGACCGCGAAGGAGGCAGCCAGCAGCGGCCGAGTTCTCCTGAGCTGCTGGTTCAATCCGCAGCCCCCGACGTCACGCCGCTACAGCCCACAGGTGCTACTCGGACTGGCGGCAAAACCACCCGGAAGTCGGGCAGGTCCGTGACTCGGCTGTGTCTGGACCGGAGGACACCCCGCTCGTGGGAAGCGATGGCGGTCGACTGTCCCGCATGGAGCGGATGGTGGAGTAATTGCTCCAACGTGACCCACTGCAGCAGGGGTATGGTCACAGTGGGTCTCTTAGCAGACCCACGGCAGCATCATTTTCAGGACTGACAAATGTCTCAACCTCCTTGCAGGGGAGAATTAGGAGTCAGAACTGGGCTGACTCTGAAAAAGGGGGCATGGCTGAAGATATATCTATGCTAGGGGTGCCAGAAGAGGAGCTATTTGGTATGGTCACAAAGTGTGCGATGCCTACCCAAAAAGGGCTGCCATTACATCTAAAGTTGGCAGCCAGTATCAATTACATGGTGACTAACCAACTGCAAGAGCAAGCCATCAATGACACGGCAGCCAAGTACTTAGCTCCGGAGAATTGCGTCTCCCTCAATGTGCCTGCTGTTAACAACCCCATTTGGGGTAACATGAGCCCTGGGATCAGGAGCCAGGACGTCAAACTCCTGAAGATCCTCAAACTGCTGGCTGCTGGGATTACGGCCGTTGACAGGACAATGAATGGAGTTGAAATGCCGGAGAAGCTGCAGGACGTGCTAGCTCTCGTGTGTAACACTCAATATGAGATCAACGGTTACAGGAAGAGCGTCATCCGGCCTGCACTTCGCGGGGTCGTGCAGACCCAGCCGCCAACATTGCTATTTGGGGACAACCTGCCTAAACAGGTCAAAGACCTCGATGAAGAGGCAAAGGCAATTGGCATGATTAAGGTGCCGGCTGCCACCAAGCCCCCATACCAGCGGCGGCAGCACCCCTATGCATCCACCAGCAGACAACGCTATGGTGATAGACCACCTGCTGGTGAAAGCTGGAAGGCTGGTCAACCTGTTTAACGGTCTTTTTTAGGCCATGGCCCAGCACGGCCTTCTTGGAAGATGCGCCAACCCCACACCAAAGCTCCTCCACATCAGAAGAAACAAGGATAGAGGCAACCAACGCAGCACCGCCGGTAACCATGGAGGTAGGTGGGCCTGGTTGCCTCAGGAACATCGCATGTTTAGACTCCACACGGGTTGGGGGATGGTTACACTTGTTTCGGGATGCATGGAGCACTTTAACTTCTGATCCTTTCATACTGGAAAGTATTCAGGTATATAAAATTCAATTTGTTCACAAACTCCCTTCCCCTGTTCAGCATACACCTAGCCGGAAGTTTGTACTTTCATAGAAAGAAAAGACAGAAGGTCATGCTGAACTCTTAAGACTAAATTCAAAAGGGGTAATTGAGAAAACCAAAAGTGAGTCTCATGAGTTTGTATCGAACATTTTCACTAAAAATAAAAAACCGGCGGATGCCGCATCATCATAGATTTGACTGAACTGAATACTTTCGTGCAGTATGCCCATTTCACAATGGAAACCTTTGTCACTGTCAAACAGCTAATTTCCAATAGGTACTTCATGGCTTGCATCGATCTAAAGGATGCATACTATTCAGTACCAATAGACAAGGATCATCGCAGATATTTGAAATTTGTCTGGATGGGGCAGCTCTGGCAGTACAAAGCACTACCTAATGGATTGTCATCAGCGCCCAGACTGTTTACCAAATTATTAAAACCAGCTTTAGTGTGTCTCAGGAAACAAAAACATATTGTTATGGCTTACCTCGATGATATTTTAATCGTGGAAAAAACTTGGAGTTGGCCAAACTGGCCGTCTCAGCCACCGAGCACCTATTTCAAAAGCTGGGATTTATCATTCATCCAGATAAATCAAAATTGATGCCTTCTACTACTATGGACTATTTGGGTTTCACAATTGATTTTTTTCATATGTCTGTCACTTTGCCACTGAACAAAGCGTCAGACTTGATAGAAGCATGCAACAGCCTTACTGGCACCAGGAAACAAATCTATTCGGCAAGTAGCCAGAGTGATTGGGAAGCTAGTGGCTGCTTTTTCAGCCACACAATTTGGCCCACTTCATTACTAAAAGCTATAAAGGGCATAAATAGCAGCACTCAAGCACCATGTGGGCCATTTTGACAGGCCAATGCAATTACCGAGGGAAGGCAAAATTTGAATTACAATGGTGAATAGACAATGCTCGACATTGCTCTAACCCCATCACAATCACAAATACCTCGGTTATACTACAAACTGATGCCAGCGCAAAAGGTTGGGGAGCAACTAATACCACCTCCAGTTGTGGTGGTAGATGGAGTGTACATGAATTAACCCTACTTCCGGCACTAGGAATTAATTATCTGGAAATGAGAACTTACCAGTTTGGAGTTTGATCTTTATTTTATGATAAGTTACGATGAGGGACTACGTGCCCACCACTCCCAAACCCTCTATTATAAAGGTCAACTGGTATGTTAGTTCTCTTATCTTACTATGTTAGTCAACTCTGGTATCAGTGATTTCATACCGCTGCTTTGAAGAATGTCGTGCATGCATGCTGGCGGGGTCTTCACGTAATCCCTCATCGTAACTCCTCATAAAATAAAGATCAAACTCCAAACTGGTAAGTTCTCATTTAATCTGACTACTCAGCTGGTTGTCGGTGGTGGTTACTGCTTTGAAGTGCTGCACTGCAAATGGTTGTCGGTTGTGGTTTTACGGTGGTTTTATGGTGGTTTCACCCTGCTTGAAATGGTATGAAACTGTATTTGAATATGGTGGCCTTGCACCCTGCATGAAATGGTATGAAACTGCATTTGAATTTGGTGGCCTTGCACCCTGCTTGAAATGGAATGTAACTGCACTTCAATTTGGTTGTCTTGCACCCTGCTTGAAGTGGTATGAAACTGCACTTGAATTTGGTGGCCTTGCACCCTGCTTGAAGTGGCATGAAACTGCACTTGAGTTTGGTAGCCCTGCACCCTACTTGAAGTGGTAGAAAATTGCACTTGAGTTTGGTGGCCCTGCACCCTGCTTGAAGTGGTTGGAAACGGCACTTGAGTTTGGTGGCCCTGCACCTTGCTTGAAGTGGTATGAAACTGCACTTGAATTAGGTGGCTTTGCACCCTGCTTGAAGTGGTAGGAAACTGCACTTGAATTCGGTTTCCTTGCACCCTGCTTGAAGTGGTAGGAAACTGCACCTGAATTTGGTGGCCTTACACCCTGCTTGAAGTGGTATGAAACTGCAATTGAATTTAGTGGCCTTGCACCCTGCTTGAAGTGGTAAGAAACTGCACTTGAATTTGGTGGCCTTGCACCCTGCTTGAAATGCTAGGAAACTGCATTTGAATTTGGTGGCCTTGCACCAAGGAATTTCAAGGAATAGCCGTGTCAACTGCTCGCCCACCGGCCATGAGTGAGCTTCCAGCACATCAGACTTGAGTGACTGAGCTGTCACCCCAAGAATCCATTTGGCCCACAATGTCCATACTAGCCCTCTGGAAACCAGTCCCTTCAGCCCACAATACCCATACTAGCACTCCAGAAAGCCCCCCCCCCCCCCCCGCACTGGCTACCAATATTATAACCATATTACAATTACAACACAGAAACAGGCCATCTCGGCCCTTCTAGTCCATGCCGAACACTTACTCTCACCTAGTCCCATCTACCTGCACTCGGACCATAACCCTCCATTCCCTTCCTGTCCATAATTGTCATTGGTGGAGAGGTGGAATACTGCTTTGGGGGACCAGCCCTCCCGTGTGAACATAGGACCCAACGGGTCCCACTTAGTCTAGTAATTTCTATAGTTAAGTTACACTTTAAGTGAGACATATATTGGTTGCTCATCTGTTACCTATCTCTCCCCTTCCTTTGCCTAAATCAGGAATTGGCAACCTTGTTCTGCTTAGGGGCCAGGACAAAAGCCCAAAGCCTCTAGTGCAACCAAGTAAGTCTGTAGTTCACAGTTCAGTTGGTGTTTAGATAAATATTACTTTAGAGTCAGCGAGTGATACAACATGGAAACAGGCCCTTCGGCCCAACTTGCCAACATGTCCCAGCTATATTAGTTCCACCTGCCTGCGTTTGATCCATATCCCTCCAAACCTGTCCTATCCATGTATCTGTCTAACTGTCTCTTAAGCCTTAGGATAATCACTGCCTCAACTCCCTCCTCTGGCAGCTTGTTCCATACACCCAGCACCCTCTGTGTGAAAAAGTTACCCCTCAGATTATTTTCCCCTTCACCTTAAACCTCTGGTTCTCCATTCATCTACTCTGGGCAAGAGACTCCATGAAACTACACAATCTATTTCTCTCATGATTTTATACGCAAATATTTTATACACATTTAGACACGTTGCCTAGTTTATTGCTGACAACGTTTTGCACTATTTCTCGATACATATGACAATAATAATATACCAAACATAAGTGAATTTTCTTTCCTTGAATGTAGCTCAGCAAGGCAGCTGCAAGGACATGGAAATCCCTTCAGACCCAAAGCAGAGAAGGAGACTTAATTGGATAAAAGCTCCTTGATCTGAAGAATTTGCTTTATTTCTTTCCCCACAGATGTTGCTTGATCTGCAAAGTGCCTCCAGCATTCTCTGTTTTCATTTCCAATTTTAATTTAACTTTATTTTAATTTGAAAAGACTGAATGTGAACTGTCTGGGACCGTATATAGTGTTATTCTCTGTTAGTCAGTGACATCAACTGTGATTATAATAACAGGTACTCACTTACATGGATCTTAGAGTCATGGAGAGTCATAAAGTGACACAGAGTGGAAACAGGCCCTTCGGCCCAACTTGCCCACACCGGCCAACATGTCCCAGCTACGCTAGTCCCATCTGCCCGCGTTTGGTCCCTATCCCTCCAATCCTGTCCTATCCATGTACTGTACCTGTCTAACAGTTTCGTAAATGTTGGGATAGTCCCTGTCTCAACTGCCTCCTCTGGCAGCTTGTTCCATACACCCACCACCCTTTGTGTGAAAAAGTTACCCCTCAGATTCCTATTAAATCTTTTCCCCTTCACCTTGAACCTATGTCCTCTGGTCCTCAATTCACCTACACTGGCCAAGAGACTCTGTGCATCTACCCAATCTATTCCTGTCATAATCTTACGCACCTCTATAAGATCACCCCTCATCCTCCTGCGCTGCAAGGCACCCAGCCTACTCAACCTCTCCCTATAGCTCAGACCCTCTAGTCCTGGCAACAACCTCATAATTATTTTTGGACCCTTGCAAATAGCTTGTTCAAAGCTTCCCCCCAGTCTAGTTTCAGTCAATAAAATACTGAGTCAAGCACTTGTGCATCTAAAATTTATTTTAGAAAAATAAATAACAGTTCCCCACTACTATACCTAACCACCATGGGTTTGATCCTTGTATCTGCCTGGCCACACCCTCCTAGCCTCATGCAAACAGAGACACTCCAGAAGGTCACGTAGTCCTAAGCGTTCTCCCAGAAGATCGACACAGGACCTTGTGGGAGCGGTCTTTTATAGGTCCCCAAACCTTGAGGGGCCGAACCACATGGGGGTGGTCTCTATACAGTCCAATAACAGAAATCGATCAACTCAGTACATGGTAGGCACTTCCCTAACCCAATACCCTATCCCTAACAGCAAAGAGTAGCCGGAAGCCAGAAGAGTTGGGAAACTTTCATAGGACAACAGAAGGAAACAAAACGGGCAATACGGGCTGAAAAGATGAAGTATGAAGGGAAGCTGGCCAGGAATATAAAGAAGGACAGTAAAAGCTTCTTTAGATATGTTAAGGGAAAAAGAGTAGCAAAGTCAAATGTGGGTCCCTTGAAGGCAGACATGGGTGAAATTATTATGGGCAACAAGGAAATGGCAAAAGAGTTGAATAGGTACTTCGGATCTGTCTTCACTAAGGAAGACACAAACAATCTCCCATATGTATTGGAGGACAGAGGATCTAAGGGGGTAGAGGAACTGAAAGAAAATTTCATTAGGCGAGAAATAATATTGGGTAGGCTAATGGGACTGAAGGATTATAAATCCCCTGAGCCTGATGGTCTGCATCCCAGGGTCTTCAGGGAGGTGGTTCTAGAAATAGTGGACGCATTGGTGATCATTTTCCAATATTCAATAGATTCAGGATTGGAGGATAGTTAATGTTATCCCACTTTTCAAAAAAGACGCAAGAGAGAAAACGGGGAATTACAGACCAGCAAGCCTGACTTCGGTGGTGGGAAAGATGCTGGAGTCAATTATTAAAGAGTTAATAATGGAGCACTTGGATAGCAGTAAACGGATTAGTCCAAGTCAACATGGATTTATGAAAGGGAAATCATGCTTGACTAATCAGATTTTTTTGAGGATGTGACAAGTAAAATGGATGAAGGGGTGCCAGTGGATGTAGTATATCTAGACTTTCAGAAATCATTTGATAAGGTCCCGCACGGGAGGCTGGTGACTAAAATTAGAGCACATGGTATTGGGGGTAGGGTGTTGACATGGATAGAAAATTGGTCGGAAGACCGGAAGCAAAGAGTAGGAGTGAACGGGTCCTTTACAGAATGGCAGGCAGTGGCGAGTGGAATGCCGCAAGGCTCGGTGTTGGGGCCGCAACTGTTTGCCATATATATAAATGATTTGGAAGAGGGAATTAAGAGCAACACCAGCAAGTTTGCGGATGACACAAAGCTGGGTGGCAGTGTGAACTGTGAAGAGGATGTTAGGGGGTTGCAGGGTGACCTGGACAGGTTGAGTGAGTGGGCCGATGCATGGCAGATGCAATATAATATAGATAAATGTGAGGTTATCCACTTTGGTGGCAAAAACAATGGGGCAAATTATTATCTCAATGGGGTTAGGTTAGGTAAGGGGGAGGTGCAGAGAGACCTGGGCATCCTTGTACACCGGTCACTGAAAGTTGGCTTACAGGTACAGCAGGCAGTGAAGAAAGCTAATGGAATGTTGGCCTTCCTAGCAAGAGGATTTCAGTATAGGAGTAAAGAGGTTCTTCTGCAGTTGTATAGGGCTCTGGTGAGAGGACATCTGGAGTATTGTGTACAGTTTTGGTCTCCTAATTTGAGGAAGGACATCCTTGTGATAGAGGCAGTGCAGCGTAGGTTCACAAGATTGATCCCTGGGATTGCGGGACTGTCATATGAGGAAAGATTGAAAAGACTAGGCTTGTATTCACTGGAGTTTAGAAGGATGAGGGGTAAATCTTATAGAAACATACAAAATGAGAAAAAGGACTGGACAGGCTTGATGCTGGAAAAATGTTCCCAATGTTGGGCGAATCCAGAACCAGGGGCCACTGTCTTAGAATAAGGGGGATGTCATTTAAGACTGAGGTGAGAAAAAACTTTTTCACCCAGTGAATTGTGAATTTATGGAATTCCCTGCCACAAAGGGCAGTGGAGGCCAAATCACTGGATGGACTGAAGAGAGGGTTAGATAGAGCTCTCGGGGCTAGTGGAATCAAGGGATATGGGGAGAAGGCAGCTTATTGATAGTGGACGATCAGCCATAATCACAATGAATGGCGATGCTGGCTCGAAGGGCTGAATGGCCTCCTCCTGCACCTATTTTCTATGTTTCTATGTTAATAATACAGTAACTAATATATTGTATTCAAATGGAGCTTCTGGAAGGAAGCAAACAAGAATAAACATTGAAACATATGCCCTGACATTCAAACAGTTTCTCCAAGGCTCAACAGTTTGACCAATCATCAACCAACAGGAGGCCCATCTTGCAACATTGTTTATACTATTTACAATGCCCCATGCAGCGATCCAATCAAAATGATGCATTTAGGGTTTGTTTGCAAAACTGCTATACATGTTATCAATTTAGGGGAAACAAGGAGAACACCTGGACCCCTCACCATCCTGCATACCAGTGTGAGCCTAGACTGGCTGGCACCATCCAAAGCCTGTCAATTTCAGTTGACAAGGATTAAGCATCCTGACAAGTACAGTGATCCTCCATTTTATGGTGTCTTTAATTTGGCCAGTATTAACACCCTTCCCAGCTTATCTATATATATTTTATCTTATATTTATTTTTATTTTACCCAAATCATTGTTGGATATGTAGACGGTGTGATGACAGATGCCTGCAAAGGGGAATCAATAGTTTTTTCACTCGGACAATAATCTGCTGCGCTCCAAGATGTATTAATATTATGAAGCTTTAAAACTACGACAAAGACATCACAGTGGCGCAGCAGTAGAGTTGCTGCCCCCTAGTGCCAGAAACCCGGGTCATATACTGAATATGGGTGTTGTTTACGTGGAGTTTGCACGTTCTCCCTGTGACTGCGTGGGTTTCTTCCGGGTGTTCCGGTTTCCTCCCACACTCCAAAGATGTACAGGTTTGTAGGGTAATTGGTTTCAGATAAAATGTAATTTGTCCCTGGTGTGAAGGATAGTGCTGGATGTACAGAGCGATTGCTGGTCGTGGCCGCCCGGGTGGGCAATGCGGCTGCATCTCTAATGTTTAAAATCTAAAATGCATGTGGAAGGTGAATGTGAACCCGCGCATTAAGTCAGCAGAAGAGAATACTAGGCTAGGAGTAAAGGATAGGCAGGGGGTAAACAAAATTTAGTTTAGTTTAGTTTAGTTTTGAGATGCAGAGCTGAAACAGGCCTTTCGGCCCACCGTGTCCGCACCGACCAGCAATCCCCCAACACTAACACTATCCTACACACACTAGGGACAAATTAACATTTTTAACAAACCAATTAAAGTTCAAACCTGTACGTCTTTGGAGTGTGAGAGGAAACCAATGATCTCAGAAAAACCCATGCAGGTCACGGGGAGAACGTACAAACACCATACAGACAGCATCAGGATGGAACCCGGGTCCCTAACGCTGTAAGGCAGCAACTGTAGGGGTGAGGGGTGAGAACAAACAGGACTACAAAGAGAAATACTGCTCAGGGAACTCAGAAAGTTAAAAAGTCAAGTCTAGATGCTGTGCCTTTGCACTGAGCATGTGCAATAAGGTGGATAAAATATGTATGTAAATGGTTGTGAATATGTATGATATCATTACAAATGTGTTGCAGGGATGGAAATTGAATTCCCAGGAGTAATCAAAATATAGGAAGAACAGACAAAAAGGGAAAAGAAGCTTGGGAAGCTAAACTGATTATAGAGATTATCGAAATCATAATTTAAATTCAATTGGGGGTTACACAAAAAGCTGGAGAAACTCAGCGGGTGCAGCAGCATCTAAGGAGCGAAGGAGATAGGCGACGTTTCGGGACCCTTCTTCAGACTGGTCAGGGATCAGGGAAACGAGAGATATAAACAGTGATGTGGAGAGATAAGGAACAATGAGTGAAAGATATGCAAAAAAGTATTGGTGATAAAGGAAGCAGGCCATTGTAAGCTGTTTGTGGTGTGAAAATGAGAAGCTAGTGCGACTGGGGGGGGGGGAGATGGAGAAGGAATGTCAGGGCCAGAGGGCTGAGGGAGAGGTGGGGGGGAGGCAGTCTGGATTAACAGAATTGAGAAAATTCAATGTTTAAGCCCAGAGGATGCAGACTCCCCAAGCGGAATATGAGGTGTTGTTCCTCCAACTTGCGGTGTTGATCACTCTGGCCATGGAGGAGGCCCAGGACCGAGAGGTCGGATACGGAGTGGGAGGGGGAGTTGAAGTGCTGAGCCACCGGGAGGTCGGGTTGGTTATTGCGGACCGAGCGGAGGTGTTCGGCGAAACGATCGCCCAGCCTCCGCTTGGTCTCACCGATGTAGATCAGCTGGCATCTGGAGCAATGGATGCAGTAGATGAGGTTGGAGGAGGTGCAGGTGACCCTCTGTCGGACTTGGAAAGACTGCTTGGGTCCCTGAAAGGAGTGGATGGGGGAGGTGAAGGGACAAGTGTAGCATCTCTTGCGGTTGCAAGGGAAAGTGCCCGGGGAAGGAGTGGAGCGGGAGGGAAGGGAAGAATTGACGAGGGAGTTGCGGAGGGAGCGGTCTTTGCGGAAGGCAGACAGGGGGGGAGATGGGAAGATGTGGCGAGTGGAGGGGTCACGTTGGAGGTGACAAAACTGGCGGAGGACTATCTGTTGTATGCGCTGGCTGGTGGGGTGAAAGGTGAGGACCAGGGGGACTCGGCCCTTGTTGTGAGTGGGGGAATGGGGAGAGAGGGCAGTGTTGTGGGGTATGGAGGAGACCCTGGTGCGAGCCTCATCTATAGTGGGGGAGGGGAAACCCCGTTCTCTGAAAGATTTAAATTCAATTGATGTGTAATCTCTGTGGGACAAGAAAATATCCATGGGAGATGTGAACCGTAGAAGAAACAAAAACCTGCAGATGTTGGTTTAGACCAAAGATTGTTATAAAGTGCTGGAGTAATTCAGCGGGTCAGGCAGCATCTCAGGTGAACAAGGATGGGTGAGGTTTGGGGTTATCCCTTCTTCAGACATCCAAACAGGCTCCCAGGTGATATTGAGGATGGCATTCAATAGAGTATTGGAGGTATGTTGTTCATACAACTGTGATTATGGGTGACGTTAATCTGTACATAAATTGGGATAGTGTGTTTCATAATGATTATAGACACAAGATGCTGGAGTAACTCAACGGGTCAGGCAGCATCTCTGGAGAAAGAGGATGGACGACATTTTGGGTCGAGACCCTTCTTCAGACTGAAAGTAGAGAGAAGGGAACTGAAGGCAAGAAAAGGCACCTTGTATGTGTCATGGTGCTCATCGGTGGGTCCTGATCTGGGGGTAAGTGGGAGGAGGGTTAATAGTATTATTCTAGTTTAGTTTAATTTATTATAATCAATTGTACTGAGGTACAGTGAAAATCTGTTTTGTTCTGTGCTATCCAGTCAGTGACAAGATATACATGATTACAATCAAGCAGCCCACAATGTACAGATGCAGGGTAAAATGATTAATTATACCTTTGTACTATTCGTAAGCAGTTATTCATAGTCACAGAAAAGCCAGTCCTCCAAAACTATGCCGCTTATCAAGCATTCATTTTCACTCATTCTATTCTAACTAATCTTATTCTCCCCACATTCCAATCAACTTCTTCCCAACTCACTCCATTCTACTGCTCAAACACTCGCGAGAGGAATAGATCAGGTAGACGCACAGCCTCTTGCACAGAATAGAGGAATCGAGACCCAGAGGGCTTAGGTGTAAGGTGAGGGGGAAGAGATTTAAAAGGAACCTGAGGGGTAACTTTATCACAGTTGAAGTATGGAATGAGCTGCCAGAGGAGGTCGTTGAGGCCGGGATTATCACAATGTTTAAGAAACATTCAGACAAGTACATGGATAAGATGGATTTAGAGGGATATGGGCCAAAAGCAGGCAGATGGGACTAGTTTAGATGGGACAATTAGATTGGTCAATGTGGTCAAGTCGGGCCGAGGGGCCTGTTTCCATGCTGTATGGCTCTGTG
Organism: Raja brachyura; assembly: GCA_963514005.1. Next base: position 11,042,227 of record OY740806.1, read on the forward strand.
ACTCTATGACTAGGGTAACTTGCAGTGCTAGTTAACTCACACATTATGCAGACGTGAAAGGTAACTGAACACCTGGACGTGGCGCAGATACTTGGGTACAAACCTCACACAGAATGGAGGTCAGAATCAAACCCAGGCCAAATGAGCTGTGAGGCAACAGGCCTGCGTGCTGTGCTAGTGAGTCACCAGATGAATTTACTCTGCTTTACAGTGCGCTGAGTTATTGAAGGCCAATTTTATTGTTAAAGGTATCCATGTATTATTACACTTCTGAAGTATGAATTGGCTATTATGTTCACAGCAAGAGAGTCAGAGCCATGTGGTGTTACATTCAGTTCCCAGGACTTCCATTGTGAGAAAATAGTTTTGGAGATGTAATGACTCAACAGTCATCACTGCAGCCTGTCCCAAAGGTACATTGTCCTTATTATATTCCTCACAGAGAAAAGACAGCATTTAAGAGTTATCTTTGGCAGATCCTTCTGGGCGACACAGCCAGTGAGTTCTGCACTTCACACACTTTGTGATCAACACAAAGGTGTTCCTTCTTTTCCCAGTGAGTGTGTGTGTGCCTGTGTGCATGCGTGTGTGCATATATGTGTATGTGTGTGTATGTGCCTGTGTGCATGCGTGTGTGCGTATATGTGTATGTGTGTGTCTGTGTGTTAGTTTACTTTATTGTCATTTTCCCAAGGTACAATGAAAAGTTAAAAATCTTTCTCTGTGGGTGTGTGTGAATGCGTGTGTGTGTGCGCGCGTGTGCGGGTGTGCGTGCGTGCACGCGTGTGTGTGTGCGTATGTACGTGTGTGCATATGTGTTTGTGTGTGTGTGTGTGCATGTGTGTTTGTGCATGTGTGTGTGTGTGTGTGCATGTGTGCGAGTGTGCATGTGTGTGCGTGTGTACGTGAGTGGGTAAGTGTGACTATGAGTGAATGTGCGCTTGTGTGTGCGTGTGGATATGTATGCGTGTGTCTGTGCATGTGTGTACATGTGTGTGCCTGTCTCTGTGCGTGCATGTACGTGTGTGTGTGTCTGTGTGTGCATGCATGTGTCTGTGTGCATGTGTGCATGTCTGTGTGTGAGTGTCTGTGTGTGCGTGTGTGTGTGTGTGCACGTGTGTGTGCGCGCATGTGTGTGTGTGTGCATGTGCGTGCGTGTGTGTGTGTGTGTGTGCGCATGTGTGTGTGCGTATGCGTGTGTGTGTGCGTATGCGTGTGTGTGTGTGTGTGTGTGTGTGTGTGCGCGCATGTGTGCATGTGTGTGTGTGTGTGTGCGTGTGTGTGCGTGTGTGCGTGTGCGTGTGTGCGTGTGCGTGTGTGTGTGTGTGTGTGTTTAGTGTATATTATTGTCATGTCACCGAGGTACAGAGAAAAGCTTTCTGCGTGCGTGTGTGTGAATGTGAGAATGCCACTATCTTCGAACCTATGTCTGTGTGTGCATTCATGCCTGTGCATATATGTATGTGTGTACATCATTGCCCGTGTGTTTGTGTGTGTGTATGAATGTGTGTATGCTTGTGTGCATATGTATGTGTGTGCATGTTCCTGAGTGCGTGTGTGTTTGCATGCGTATCTGTGTGAGTGTATATCTCGGTTGTAATCATTCATTGAAAGCATAATGAATAAAAACCTACAGAAGAAATCATCTGGCCTCTTTGTTAATTAAACTACACTTGACCCATTTAAATGAGCAGCAACTACCCACCATTGCATCACAACTCAATGCCTTTACCTCCACTTGTGGATTTGTCACGAGGAAATAGCTCTATTAATCAGGCTGACGGCAAGTGTCTTGAAGTGAGCCGTTTGATCATCGGCTGGCAGGTCGGTTAATGGAAAAAGCTGCTTGCCACAAACATACTTACACCGTCAAGAGATTAAATGTTGAAATTGAAGGTTTGTTTCATCCAGCTGATGTGAATGTAATATTTGAAGCAGCCATCACCGAGGGATCCATATAGATGCCAATATTATGTGTAGAAAGGAACTGCAGTTGCTGGTTTAAACCGAAGATAGAGACAAAAAGCTGGAGTAACTCAGCGGGAGGAAAGGTATAGGTGACGTTTTGGGTCCGCATGAGGTACATTTGATTCCAAGTGAGAGGCAGAAGGCACAAAAGATGAAAGACAATGCCTTTGGTTACTTGGTGGGATTCCCTATACTTGTACAATAATCTGAAGAAGGGCCCTGACCCAAAATGTCACACATCTTTTTTCTCCAGAGATGCTGCTAGACCCGTTATTTAACTCCAGCATTTTGTGTCTATCCTTGGTATAAATTAGCATCTGCAGTTCCTTGTTGTAGATCGGCTATTGCATGCTAGCCAATTATAGTGCTTGTTAGTAGAAGCCCCGCCCTATATATGCTTTATAATATCATAACTCGTCAGGCAGTAGATGTAGCAGCTGGAAATGTAACATACAGCTGATCTGATGCTGTAAGTGTTTAATAAAAATATGTTGTATCTTGCCTTGTGTTTGAGTCATGGCAGTTACATGGTGTCAGAAGTGGGATTCGAACCCATGCCTCAATTGGAGATGGCGAGTCCATTTGACTGCCGGAACTCGGGGCTGCTGGTGATGTGTTGAAAGTCCCAACTTCTAGCAAAGTTCTTAAACGCTTGGCTGGTGAATTGCCAGCCATTGTCAGTTTGAATGCGTGCCGGGGATCTGTACACGGAGAGGTGCTGTTGTAGCTTCGTGATCACAGCCTCTGAGGAAATGGTTTGTAGTAGGCCTATTTGGAACCATCAAGAGTAAGAGTCCACAAGAACCAGGTAGTGTTTACCATGCCATTCAAAGATGTCGGTAGCCAGCAAAGACCATGGGAGAGGAGGAGCTGGTTGAGGTAGAAGAGGTTGTTTCTGCTGATGTGGTGTTAAACTGTTGCAAGTAGCGCACGCTTTGGTTCTTTCACGTATGGCAGGTGGTTAGACAAAGACCAAAGATGAAACGACAAAAGATGTGACTTCAAAGCTATCTTTATCTCACATCATTTGTCTTTTCATCTCTGACCTTCATCCTACCATCTGCCTATCAACCCTCCCCCTCACCTGTATCCACCTATCGCTCGCCTGGCTTTGTCCTGTCCCGCCTCTCTTCCAGCATCCCCACCACAATCAATCTGAAGGAGGGTCCCAACATGAAACATTACCTATGCATGTTCTCCAGAGATGCTGCCTGATCAGCACTTGGCTTCTTTAGTGAAAATCTACTGCCATTTTCTGTCGGCACAGAACAAGTGCTTTTGTCAGGATTTTCTTCCGGCTTGCTATATTTGAATGTCCAGTTCTGTTCTTAATCTCACACTTTGTGTGATTTAGTCGGAAATCCATCTTCTGTTGTGTAAGCTGTAGCAGCATTTTAATGGAAAGCTGAACAATCAGTCACAGCACAGTAAGGCTGGGTGATTGTTCTTTGCCACAGCTTAACTGGTAGCAAGAAGTCCAAAACGCCACAGCCAAAGCTTAATCAAGTGAGAAGTGCAGAGGTGCAGTTTACAGAGAGAAAATGGCCAGTAAAACTGGGCAGTATGAATAGGTTATTAAGCTGCTGAGAAAGTAAAAGCAATTATAGCGCATATGATATATTGTGTGAAAGGGATGTACAGTGGATAGGCACAAAATGCTGGAATAAATCAGCGGGTCAGGCAGCATCTGCAGAGAAAAAGGATGGACGGTGTTTTGGGTCGGGATCATTCTACAGACTGAATGTAAATGGAGGGAACTGGAGACAAGAAAAGGTATTTTTATGGGTCCTGGTGCTCGTCTACGGGTCATGGTCTAGGGGTAAGTAGGAGGAAGGTAAATGGAGTTATTCTAGTTTAGTGCATTTATTCTAATCACGTGTACTGAGGTACAGTGGTGATCTGTTTTCATGTACGCTATCCAGTCAATGCAAGATGTTCATGATTACAATCAAACCGTCCACAATGTACAGATACAGGATAAAGGGAATAACGTTTAATCCAAGGGTATCATGTTTAGTTATGCCTTTGTACTATTCGTAAGAGCGACTTGGAGCAACTTGCCAAAGCCAGGGAGAGGATGAAGGCTGCCATCCAGAACCCGCCAATGATGACCAGCTGCCCTCGAGGGTGCGCTTCACGAATTGGACTCGTGAGCCATGTCAGAACTCACCAGAATTGAGACTGCACCACCCGCCATCATCATTACCGACGGGCCACCACCACATAGGTATGTTACAAAACTTACCTTGAGCGGCGCTTCACTTCTGCCGCTCCCCGTGTGCGCAACTTTCGCGCCTTGCAGAGGGGGGCGGGCTTAAAGTGCCGTTTTTCCACAGGCAGGGAAAATCGATGAATGTCGGGCGATTTGGTTGCTGAAGAAAAATCGCTCCGACATTTCATCAATGAAGGTATTTTTAAATTACTCTAGATTATTTATTAACTAGAGTAATTTAAAAATCACCTTCAAAAGCCGTGACCGCAGACAACCGGAAGCATTTTGCGTAGGGAAGAAAAAAAGGTAAATACTTTATTTTTATATTAAACGTTGGTTTTTCGGGAGGCATTAATAATATTTTCATGTTGCGAAATGGGTTCCCCTAAAAATGTATGAACCCCCAGTATTTTTCCTCCCGACTTCACCGCTAACCGCAACGTTCCAATCCACCGCATTCCACTAAAACCCACTCGCTAGTTGATTTAAATGGCCATTAATTTACAGGCATTAAACACTAAATTCCTTCCATTTGGCCCAGAAATTCATGAAAATTAGATTTTAAAATTATGTTATATTGTGGATTATTGTGTGAATGTTATTTGGACACTTAGGTAATTTTAAAAAAGTTTATCTTTTCTTAAGAAATTGATAGATGTTTAGATCTACTCATTGAATTTTGTAATTAGCTACAATTAGATAACTAACTAATTATATGCTTTAATTTCAGGTAATCCAAGTAAGATTGTTTAATATTTGTTTCAGAATGCTTCAATCTATAATAACTGAAAATTTCATTGAGTTCTCTTAATTTTTAAGAATGTTATGGACATTTAACTTTTCCAGATCACAGCTTTTGAGTTAAATCAATTGAAAGGCAATGGGGAGCAAGATGCTCATTTCCGAGTATGAAAATGGCCATAACTTTCTTAATACTGAAGATATGAAAGTAAATTAGGTGTCAAATTAAACTTCTTTTTATGCTTTATCTGATGGGATAAATTGCAGACTAGATTTTTAAAATCTCAAAATTTTGTAACATTGCTACACCACAAGCTGGTATTCATAAAGTTATAGAGCACAGAAACACACCCTTCAGTCCTCCAAATCTATGCCAATCGTCAAGCATTCATCTTTAATCATCCGACTCTTAACTAATTTGGGTGGAAAAGTCACCCAATTCCTTCTCTCCAGAGATGCTGCCTGTCCCTCAGAGTTACTCCAGCATTTTATGTCTATCTTCAGTTTAAACCAGCATCTGCAGTTCCTTCCTACACGGATATACAGTAGATATGTTCTTCAAGCATCTCCACAAGTATCAGCTGGTATTTATTAAAGTCGATGATCCAATGCTTTAAATCATGAGGTTAGCTCAGGAGAATGAAGGGGACAATGATGTATGTAATGAAGAGGGTTTGAGACAGTACCACAATATGCCCCCCACCTGCCAAATGACACTTATACAATATTCTTTGTCATTTAAGTTAATTGAAAAGAAAATTGTGCATGCTGTTGAATAGCCCTGCTGATTTACTATTAGCTAATCTGCGTTCTATTCTAAGACCGATTTCAGCCCTGTATTACTTTGGAAGATAAAGAAAATTAAGTAAAAATTGTGCAGATGCGAGGAAAGCCGAAATAAAAACAGGAAGTACAGGAAACACTTAGCATGTCAGGCAGCACCTGTGGATAGAAAATCCAATTTAGTTTCAAATTTGGCGAAACTGGGATAAAGGGAGAACAAGGGTTGTACTCACACATGTGCAATTATCTCTCCTTTCAAGATGTGATGAAACGTCCTTGATCTGCAATGGAACTGTTGAAAAGGGATAGGTGACGGGTAAAGAAGGGTTGAGACCCTTCGTCACCCATCCGATGAAGGGTCTCGACCCGAAACGTCACCTTTTCTCCAGAGATACTGCCTGACCCGCTGAGTTACTCCAGCGTGTTGGCTCTGTAACTGTTGTGCTATGATACTGAGATACGATACTGCAAGATTAAAGGCACTGATGATTTTTCTACTCTGAGGCTGATAATTTTTTATAGAAACAAGTGTAATGTATGCAACGTTTGTATTCGTCATCAACATGTACATGCGAGCGCCCTCTTGAGGCCAGGGGAAGAAGCTGCCAAGTTTGCCTGTGCCTCGTCACTGATGACGAGTGACCTTCTAGAGGCTTCTGTTTGTAGTTGGAAATAAGGCAGACTCGCAGATCTCATCGGTATCAGACGTCTCTTTATTGTGCTAGTCACAACAGGGTTTTATTCAGACATTACATAGTGTCAGAAGTAAAAAATGACGGGATTCAGGCCACCGGGACCACTCTCCTTGCAAGGGAAGTTAGCCAAGAATTATAAGGACTGGATAAAGGCGTTCCAGCTCTGGGAGACGGCAACAGAGCTGACGAGTAAGCTAAAAAAGATTAGGTGTGCAACATTCCTCCTCGTGGTGGGCCATCTGCACAGCAGATTTATGAAACCTTTCAGATCGCCCCAAAGGTCTGAGCCCGACTCCCAGACAGACCACATCACCGAGAGGCAGGAACCAGTCTCCCAGACACATGAAATCTTCTCCCAGACGGGGTGAGCCTCCCAGATGGAATGGCCCATCTTAGAGACGGAGTAAGTCTCCCAGACGAGACGGAGAGTCTCCAAGACTGAGCAAATCTCCTAGACGGAGGAGCCAGATGCCCAAACAATGGAACCAGATGCCCAGAAGGAGAAGCCAGATGCCCTGAAGGAGCAAATCCCCAGATGAGAAAGAAGCCCGTCTCCTAGACGCCTGAGTCCGTCCCCCAGATGCCGGAGCATTTCCCAGACAGAGCAAGAAACAGCAAGAAGGAAGCCCATATCCCAGCCGCACTAAGCATTCAAGACATTACACAGCGCTTGGTGTAGTAGAGCAAAACGAAGAAGCAACTCGGACGGGATAGATGCTGATTTAACAGGCACGTTGCAGTATTAATACATTAACCTGTTCCCATTGCATCTTCCTGGTACAAACTACATAGAGGATTTTTTTTAATGCAATCGTTTGTTATTTTCTTTCTTAATATATGACATCTGTTTTAATACACATGTCGTAATGACTTGAACGCAGGAATATGTATTGAATTTTATTTTATTCTCGTAACAAGGTTTTCAGTAGTTTAACTTGGAATGGAGTTGGGATTTGAGTTCATGTGGTCGCGGTTCCTGTTAAAGATGCAAGTTTATATCATTATTGTTGTGGTTTGTTTTCGCCAGTTGAAGATTTTTATTAATATAAACAATTTTTTGCCTGTGGTCTTTGTAATTCTTTATAATTTTCCTTTATTGTTTTGTAACTTCGGTCTGTTTTAATATGTGTACAGAATACGGTTGCGGAATATTTTCTGGAGATATTCTAATATGGCACGATTAGTTATATTTCCTTGTAGATCAAAACCGTTGTAGTTTGTAAGATCTCATTGCTTTAACTTTGCTGTTTGGCTTGGTTTACTGCCTAGTAATATTTTAAGCAGGTTTCTGAATAGATTTTTTTAAAATTGCAAAACACCTGTTAATTGTCATATAAGTTGTGACGTTTGTGACCCCAAAGTGGAAGGGGGAGATGTAATGTATGCAACGTTTGTATTCGTCATCAACATGTACATGCGAGCGCCCTCTTGAGGCCAGGAGAAGAAGCTGCCAAGTTTGCCTGTGCTTCGTCACTGATGACGAGTGACCTTCTCGAGGCTTCTGTTTGTAGTTGGAAATAAAGCGGACTCGCAGATCTCATCGGTGTCGGACGTCTCTTTATTGTGCTAGTCACAACAGGGTTGTACACAGACCTTACAACAAGAAACAGTAGATGCTGGTCAATGCACAAAAGGTTAGAAAGTGCTGGAATAACTCAGCAGGTCAGGCAGCATCCCTGGAGAACATGGATAGGTGACGTTCAGGGTCGACATACTTCTTCATACTTGATGTTTGTGATCTTATTTAAACGTACAAGGTTCCGGCAGAGCAAGACTTATTTTGGGGAGATGGTTTCCCTTGGTTAGTGATTCTACAGTTGGGCAGTGTAAAAGGTGCAGACTAAAGTTAACATATTTAGGACTGAGATGGAGAAATTAATTAATTCAGAGGTGGCACAATTGTGGAATTCAAAACCATAGTGCATGGTGAAGACTAATACACTATAGTTTCCTTTATATAGTAGATACTGGTAGCATAGGGGGTGAGAGCAGGTATTGAGGGGGGTAGCTCACCAGAGGAGGGGACACCAGAACCAACTGTTGAGCCTTCCAGAACGTGTCGTGGGCCTAACTCAATGAAAAGCCAGTGAAGGGAGATGGCCACTTGATAACCCCAATGATATACTTGCATCTACACAATCATTTTTTCAATGGGGTGGAAGATTGCAACCTTCACGTGGTCCGCCCTGTTTCGACAACTGCAATCAATCCAGCGCGCACAATCAAATAAGATCAAATAGAAAAAGTTTAGGCTGTGCACTAATGTACTTGTAGGCAGCTGATTTTTTGCATGTGGAAATAGTTATTGTCCTTAGAATAAGTGTGTATAATCAGTTCATATAGTACTTTGGCTTTGGGCTTGTTTTCCTTGATTGAGCATTTATCCTGGTCTTATAGCACAAGTACTTTGTGTTTTAATTGTAATTTATGGAATGAGGTAGTTAAATTTCGAGACTCAAAGAGGCACCATAGTATTTGATAGAGCTACTACCTAACAGTGTCAGAGACATGGCTTTGATCCTGACCTCAGATGCTGTCTGTGTGGACTTTACACATTCTCCCTGTGACCAGATGGGTTTCTTCCAGGTGCTCTAGTTTGCTGTCACTTCCCATAGACATGCGAGTTTGTAGGTTAATTGTCCTGTGTCAAATAACGGGCTGAATGTATCGGGCATGGATGAGAAAATGGGATAACATTTGACTAGCATGAGCAAGTGATCGATGGTCAATGTGAACTCTGTGGGCCAAAGGATGCATGAGGAGCGTTTGATGGGCCTGGGCCTCTACTCACTGGAGTTTAGAAGGTTGAAGGGGGTCTTATTGAAACCTACAAAATAGTGAAATGTCAAGATAGAGGGGGTATGGAGAGGATGTTTCCACTGATGGGTGAGTCTAAGACCAGAGGGCACAGCCTCAGAATAAAAAGACGTGCCTTTAGAATGGGGATGAAGAGCATTTTCTTTAGCCTGAGGGTGGTGATCAATGGAATTCATTGCCTCATGCAACTGTGGAGGGAAAGTCATTGAGTATTTTTAAAGTGGAGATTGATACGAATTTGATTAGTAATGGGCCTGTCCCACTTAGGTGACTTTTTAGGCAACTGCAGGAGACTATGCAGTCACCACATGCTCGCCACATGTTCGCGGGTAGTTGCCGGGGAGTCACCTGCATGGTCGTGAGGAGTTCCCGCATTCTGGGAACTAGTCGTGGCCTCATTTTAAGACGCCGCAAATTTTTAAACATGTTGAAAAATTAGCAGCAACTAGAATGAAGCCGCCATGGAGAGTAGCGAGAATTCTTGTGCCCTAGGTGGGTCGCCAGGAGGTCCTAGTGGGTTGTCAGGAGGTCGTTGGTTGTAACCGGTGAATTTCATTGGCTCATCGGGTAACAAAAAAAGTAAGCAGTAGTTTTCAGAATCAAGGATAACCGGTAATGTTAATGTCTGCCGAGCTCATAGCCGTGTATCTCTGGCTTCTTAAACGTTGTCTCCACTCCTTCTCGCCCCTGCTCCCCACCTCTTTTAAAGGACTTACCGTACACTGTGCTTTTTCAGCCGTCTTAATTACAGCGCCGACCTTCTTGTTCATCGCAGTGTGTGTCTGTATCACCGTGGCTTTGCACCGTGTGTATTTCACTCAGACAGTGCTCCCCCGCTTGCCCTGTCCCCCACCTGCATAACGGGCTGGTGACGGAAGCTGTGTGTGTGTGTGTGTGTGTGTGTGTGTGTGTGTGTGTGTGTGTGTGTGTGTGTGTGTGTGTGTGTGTGTGTGTGTGTGTGTGTGTGTGTGTGTGTGTGATCTACTCTGACAGTCGCCGTTCCAGTTGCCGATTTTTCACGAGACTGACGGAAACTTGACAGTCGCCGGCAGTCACCTGAAAAATCGGCAAAGTGGGACAGGCCCATTCGGGCATCAAAGATTATGGGGAGCAGGCAACAGAATGTGGTTGAAAGGAAAAAGTAGATCATACATGACTGAATGGTGGCGCAGAATCAATGGGCAGAATGGCCTAATTGATAGGATCCAAGTGATAGGAGCAGAATTAGGCCATTCAGCCCATCAAGTCTATTTCGCCATTCAACCTAACCCCATTCTCCTGCCCTCTCCCCGTAACCCCAGACACCGGTACTAATCAAGATTATGCAACTGCAGAATCATGAGCTGAAACACAAAATGCTGGAGGAACTCAGCAGGACAGGCAGCATCTGTGGAGGAGATGGACATTTGTAAAAACGAGCATTAAGGATTAAGGGGAGAGAGCAGAGATGTGGGATTAGGATAGAGGATTGGCTAAAGCAAGCTGAAAGTGCCAAATGGCCTGCTCCTGCTGCTCTTTGCTACGGGTGTGTGTTTACTCTATGGCGAGCATCATTTTTGGGAAAGGAAGTACTCTCATTTTTTAAATTCCAGTTGCCATGGAAATTGGGGAGACAGATGGTGAAGAGAACATGAATAACTGGAGGAGTGGAGCTCCCACCTTGCACCTGTCACTTTATCTGAGCTCCCGCCGTGACAAGATTCACTGTTTTATTGCAGCATTGCTGCAAAGTCTCGTTATAAAGTGAATTATTCCCTGAAAACCAAAATAACAGTCACTTGAAAAATAGCCTGAAAACTGTAATGTCCAGGTTCAGGAGTAGCTATTATTGTAGTCATTAGGCTGCTAAAACAACCACCAAATAAGCTCTGAACTACATGGACTATAATTGTTATTATTGCACTATTAATGTGTGTTTTTATGTGTGCGTGTGTGTGTATATACACACACTGAACGGTTTTTCTTCTCATTTATTATATTGTTTACAGTGTACTATTTTTACATATCCTATTGTGCTGCTGCAAGTAAGAATTTCATTGTTCTATTTGGGACGTACGACAATAAAACATTCTTGACACTCTTGACTCTTGACATAATGATATAAGGAATGATTGACCCACACAGTGCCAGGAAACTATCGAACGCCAGCTCGGGGTTGAGGCATGGGAGACTGCAGATGCGGCAATCCTGAGCAAGACACTACGTGCTGGAGGATATCCGTGGGTCAGGCAGCATCTCTGGAGGGTCAAGAGTGTGTTATTGTCATATGTCCCAGATAGAACAATGAGATTCCTACTTGCAGCAGCACAACAGAATATGTAAACCCAGTACACTGTAAACAATATAATAAACGAGAAATAAAGTTTATTGTGTGTATACTGTATAAACACATACCCACATATACATTATATATAATTATATAATATATACGTTATACATGTATGTGAGTGTGTATGTGAGGCAGCATCTGTGGAGGGAATGGACAGACAACATTCTTTGGACTGTTTTTTTTAAGTAAACCAGCATCTGCGGTTATGAAAGGTGGTACAGAGAATCACGGAGTCATACTGCACAGAAACAGGCTCTTCAGCCCAATGTTTCCATGTCGATCAACATGTCCCATCCAAGCCAGTCCCCTTTGCTGGTCTGGCCTACATCCCTCTAAACCTTTCCTATCCATATACCTGTCCACAATTATTCAAATTATGTTACTGTACCTGCTCAGTTACCTCCCCTAGCAGCTTGTTCCATATACCCATTACCCTCTGTGAGAAAATGTTACCTTTCAGCTTCCTATTACATCTTTCCCCTCTCCCATTTAAACCTAGACTATTTAGTTCTTGATTCCAAAGTTCAGGTAAAAGGCTGAAGTGCATTCACTATACCTATTCCTCTCAAGATTTTAAACATCTCTCTAAGATCATAGAAACATAGAAACATAGAAACATAGAAATTAGGTGCAGGAGTAGACCATTCGGCCCTTCGAGCCTGCACCGCCATTCAATATGATCATGGCTGATCATCCAACTCAGTATCCCGTACCTGCCTTCTCTCCATACCCTCTGATCCCCTTAGCCACAAGGGCCACATCTAACTCCCTCTTAAATATAGCCAATGAACTGGCCTCAACTACCCTCTGTGGCAGAGAGTTCCAGAGACCCACCACTCTCTGTGTGAAAAAATTCCTTCTCATCTCGGTCCTAAAGGATTTCCCCCTTATCCTTAAGCTGTGACCACTTGTCCTGGACCTCCCCAACATCGGGAACAATCTTCCTGCATCTAGCCTGTCCAACCCCTTAAGAATTTTGTAAGTTTCTATAAGATCCCCTCTCAATCTCCTAAATTCTAGAGAGTATAAACCGAGTCTATGCAGTCTTTGTTCATAAGACAGTCCTGACATCCCAGGAATCAGTCTGGTGAACCTTCTCTGCACTCCCTCTATGGCAATAATGTCCTTCCTCAGATTTGGAGACCAGAACTGTACGCAATACTCCAGGTGTGGCCTCACCAAGACCCTATACAACTGAAGTAGAACCTCCGTGCTCCTATACTCAAATCCTTTTGCTATGAAAGCTAACATACCATTCGCTTTCTTCACTGCCTGCTGTACCTGCATGCCTACTTTCAATTACTGGTGTACCATGACACCCAGGTCGCACTGCATCTCCCCTTTTCCTAATCTGCCTCCATTTAGGTAATAGTCTGTTTTCCTATTTTTGCCACCAAAGTGGATAACCTCACATTTATCCACATTATACTGCATCTGCCAAACATTTGCCTACTCACCCAGCCTATCCAAGTCACCTTGCAGTCTCCTAGCATCCTCCTCACAGCTAACACTGCCCCCCAGCTTAGTGTCATCCGCAAACTTGGAGATATTGCCTTCAATTCCCTCATCCAGATCATTAATGTACATTGTAAATAGCTGGGGTCCCAGCACTGAGCCTTGCGGTACCCCACTAGTCACTGCCTGCCATTGTGAAAACTACCCGTTTACTCCTACTCTTTGCTTCCTGTTTGCCAGCCAGTTCTCTATCCACATCAATACTGAACCCCCAATGCCGTATGCTTTAAGTTTATATACTAATCTCTTATGTGGGACCTTGTCGAAAGCCTGGAAGTCCAGATACACCACATCCACTGGTTCTCCCCTATCCACGCTACTAGTTACATCCTCGAAAAATTCCACAAGATTCGTCAGACATGATTTACCTTTCGTAAATCCATGCTGACTTTGTCCAATGATTTCACCACTTTCCAAATGTGCTGCTATCCCATCTTTAATAACTGACTCTAGCAGTTTCCCCACTACCGATGTTAGGCTAACTGGTCTGTAATTCCCCGTTTACCCTCAGCCTCCTGCGTTCCAAGGAATAAGGTCCCAGTCTGCCCAACCTCCACCTATCGCTCAGGCCCTTGAGTCTTGCTGCAGCTTGCAATGAGAGTTTCCTCCCCCTGGCTTTGTTATCACTCTTCCTCTTCGTTTAGTTTTATAGATACAGCACGGAAACAGGCCCTTCAGCCCACGGAGTCCGCACCGACCAGCGATCCCCACACATTAACACTATCCTACACACACTAGGAGCAATTTACATTTTATACCAAGCCAATTAACCTACAAATCTCAAGGTCTTTTGGTGTGTGGGAGGAAACCAAAGATCTTGGAGAAAACCCACATGGTGACAGGGAGGAGGTGCAAATTCCGTACAGACAGCACCTGTAGTCAGGATCGGACCCACGTCTCTGGCGCTGAAAGGCAGCAACTTTACCGCTACACCACCGTGCGCCCAGACATTCCATCCTCAAGTTCCTCCAGCACTTTATTTTTTTATTTTTTAAAGAATTTCATGTGTTCTCCATCTGTTTAGCAGGCTCTCAATCTGTATCAGTTACAAAGCTCATAGGTTTTTCACCGTGTCTCTGTACGTTACCAATAACAATACCGAGATAGAAAATGCCAGTCTTAAATGACTGTCCCCTCATTGATTCTGTGCCATGTTATTCCCAGGTGCAGGAGCATAATGTTGGTCATTAACTTCTAGTGTAACACACTGGGACTGAAACCATAAAACCACTTCACAAACCCATCGTCCAAAATATATAGTCATTGTAACATTCACTTCACATCGAGCAGCCTTTGTTACATCACCGACAAGTTTCACGAGTCAACAGCTGTTATATGTACTGACAAAGGAACAATGAAATTCTCACTTGCAACAGCATCACAGACAAACCTCTCATGATTTGGGGTCCATTCCTGAGGGTCACGCTACATTTTCCACCTGTAATATGGAACTGGTTAGCAAAGGCGGCATGGTAAACAGCACTAGTTTAATATGGATATATTTGATGTGTTCAGCACCAACTGTTGTGAGATATTTCACAGGAGTAAGTAAGTAAGTAAATTTTATTTATATAGCACGTTTAAATCAACTGGCGTTGAAACCAAAGTGCATTACATAGAAGAAATAATTAGGTTTCCGTACATCCATAGAAAAATTTAAAAAAAGGAAAATGACACAACACATCACAGAATTCAACATGAACGTCCCCCCCCCCACACACCAGAATCAAAATTCTCCACTGTGGGAAAAGGCACCAGAAGGTTCAGTCCTCTTCCTCTGTGATCACCTGAGGTCGGGGCCTATTTGTGGCCTCCGCAGCCAGCCCGATGTTTTCAGGCCCTCTTGCCGGATGATGGAGCTCCACTCGGGAGAAACACTCCCCAGCGGCTTGGAGTATCTGGAACGGCCGCTCCCTCCCCGGAGACCGCAGCTCCCGATGTCCACAAGCCGCGCTGGAGGGCAGCACGGTGGCGAAGCGGTAGAGTTGCTGCCTTACAGCGCCAGAGACCCGGGTTCGATCCTGACTACTGGTGCTGTCTGTACAGAGTTTGTATGTTCTCCCCATAACCTGCGTGGGTTTACTCGGAAATCTTCAGTTTCCTCTCACACTCCAAGAGACGTACAGGTTTGCAGGTTGATTTACTTGGTACAATTGTCACCTTGTGTGTGTAGGGTAGTGTTAATGTGCGGGTAACCACTAATTGGCGTGGACTCAATGGGTCTAAGGGCCTGGTATCTCTAAACTAAACTAAAAGTCTTATTTTACTTCTTGCGTGGGGCGTGCACAGCCTAAAGTTGTTCTATTTGATCTTATTTGATTGTGCACGCCGGGTTGATTGCATTCGTCGAAACAGGGCGGACCACGTGAAGGTTGGTATCTTCCACCCCAGTAGTTCCTTCTGAGAAGCGCGGCTGTATTTAAAACCAGGTACCTTCCCCATTCGTCTCGACCCGAAACGTCGCCTATCTCCTTCGCTCCTTAGATGCTGCTGCACCCGCTGAGTTTCTCCAGCTTTTTGTGTAACCTTCACCATTCACTTGGTTAACCAATGTAACATTGTCAAATTTTCAACGTTTTGTTTGTATGAAAAGATACAGCACCACTGACTCCACGCCTATCATCGCACACCGTTCACAACATTTCCAACTTATCCCACTTTTACAACCAGGCCCTACACCCTAGTGGCAATTTACAGGGAACAATTAACGACAAACCCAGATGTATTTGGGCGATGGGAGGAAACTGGAAATTCTGGAGGAAAGTCACAGGGGGAATGTGTGAACTGCACACGGGCAGTTACCGTTTATTTTTTAAGCAAAAATTATTCAATTAACTGATATTTACAGTCCAATATTAAACCTAAAAAAACCCACCACCATAATACAAGACAAACAAATATACTAAATACACTATTATACAACTGTATTACAATCCTTATTGAGGATGACTTCCATCCCACGCGGAGCCCAATGGTCCCGGAAATCCTCCAGGGCGCTCGTGGACAGCGCATAGTCCCTCTCACGTACCACCCGGGCGTGGACGTAATATCGGAAAAGAGGCAGGCAGCCGGCTCGGGCAGAGCCCTCTTCCGCTTGGCACTGTGTCAGCTTGGCCAGGCCCAGGAGCAACCCAACCAGGACATCTTTGGCCCCACCCTCTCAAAGATGAGGATGGTGGGTGTGAAGTGCAGCCAAAAGGCAAGGAGCAGCCCCTATAGGTGTTGAAACAGGGGCTGCAGCCTCACGCACTCCATGTACACGTGGTGCACAGACTCTTCCAGCCCGCAACAGTGGCAGGCGCCTGGCGAGTCTGCGAACCGCGAGAGTAATAGGTTGCAGGGAACTCGTCGGTGCAATACCCTCCACCCCAGGTCCCGATGTAGAAGGGGAGAATTCCTGCATAGAGGAACCCCCACCGGGGGCCCCCCTCGTGACCGGATGGCAACATCGACCGCCACTAGGTGTGCGGACGGCGGATGGCAGACAAGGAAGTGCAGGGTGTGGACGAGGAACCCGTACAGGACACGCCTCCCTGCGTCTCGGAGGGAGATGAAGGGTGTCGAGGAAAGGATGCTCAGATTGTGCAGGACCAGCTCCCGAGAGGGATTACGGTGCCTGGGTCCGACGAGCACTTCCGGCTGAGCAGGGATTTGCTCAGGACTTGTTGAGACTCCCCGACACCCGGTGGGGTGGGACAAGGGCTGGCCGCTCTCATGAGGGAGGCCTCGTCGACGGCAACCAGCTTCCAGACTCTCAACAAGTCCCGGTCGAAGCCGGGCATCCCCTGCAAGACACCACGGCTGATGCCCACCATCGGTATCTGGGCACCTCCTTGGAAAAAGTGTATCACCAGCACGTGCCACTTGGGAGGATTTCCAGAGTACAGGTATCTCTGCAGGGTCCTGAGGCAGAGAGCTGCCAACTGGGTGCAGATGCACACCAGCGACTGACTGCCCTCCTCGAATGGGAGACTCAGGACTGCTGCAGAGACCCAGTGCTTTCCGTTGCCCCAGAAGAAGCCCATCAACTTCTTCTGGATGATCCCAGCAAAGGTGGCTGATGGGACCAAGGTGGTCAATCTGTCCCAGAGCATGGAGGGCAGCAGTTGGTTAATGACCAACACCCTGCCCCAGTAGGAAAGCACTCTGAGGAGACCCGACCAGCGCCCCAGCTGGGTGTCAACTTTCATCTCCAGCTCCTGCCAGTTCTCCAGCCAGGTCTCCGCAACAGGATTCAGGTAGACTCTCAAGTAGAGGAGGTGCGTGGTGCGCCACGTGAAAGGCCAGTTTCCCCCAGTTGATCCTGGCAGAGGCGGCGGGGGAGAGGACCCGTTGGCACTCGCGCATCCTCTGCAGGTCGACGGGGTCAGTGACGTCATTAGCATGGGCCGGGAGGACCACCTCCATGTCCGGCTCGCTTAGACCTATGCCCGTCAACCTCCTCCGAAGCAGACTAAGGAATGGCTCCACGCAGATGACGTACAGTTGGCCGGACAAGGGGCAGCCCTGACGTACTCCTCTGCGGAAGGGAATGCACGATGGTGCAGTGGCAGAGTTACTGCCTTACAGCGCCACACACCCAGGTTCGATCCCCACAAAGGGTGCTGTCTGTACGGAGTTTGTACGTTCTCCCCGTGGCCGCATGTGTTTTCTCCGAGATTTTCTGTTTCCTCACACATTCCAAAGACGTACAGGTATGTAGGTTAATTTTAAGGAGTTAGGCGGGTCAGGGAGGATGAGTTCAGGGGGATATTCGCCGACAACCTATCCGGATCTCCACGCACTCACTCCCTCACGATTTTTTCCAGCTGGCGCCTTCTAAAACTAAACGGCAACTAAACTAAAACTGTGCCGATCCACTGTGCTGCCCTACTTCACGTAGGTCAATCAGAACCATCATGTTGCATTGAAAGTGGAAAAGGATGTTTAATCAGAAGGAAACTACACTCAATAACTAAAATAGGACATTTTTCAACAGGTTCCTGGGCAAGGAATCTGCTGTTATGGGCTGAGAGAAATATTTTTATAAACCCTTTGAATCGAGTTTTTTTGGGAGTAAATGAAAAATGTAATTGATTTCATGCTCTGGATCAGAGAGTGGAGCAGAGTTAATGGCAACGAGCCACAATATGCAGGAACAGTCAAGAGAGTTCTTGCATGCTGCAGCTTTACAGGCACAGTAAATGCAACAACACAACAAATCAGTTATCTATATATTACTAAAACTCTCATCTTGTTTGTTTGTCTGTCTGTATGCGTGTCTGTGATGAGTGTGATCCTGAAATTACGCCAAATTACACGATACTGCTACAATTTTTGGCCCACCTTACTCACCATTGTCCTGTGGTGTGCTGCATCAAGTTTCATTCAGATTGATGGTTAATTGTGCAAATTATGCACATTTTAAACTTTATAATAACCACTTTGACAAAAAATTTCTTCCATCTACACTGGCGTCTGACGTCACAATGTGATCTCATTTACATAAACGGCCCATTAGCAGTATTCCATCGTACAATGACATCACAATGGGATCTCATTTACATTGTGGACTGGGTAATGTCCACCACTTTCTGCAGCTTCCTTCAATCCTGGGTGTTAGAATTACCAAACAAGGCCATGATGCAACCAGTCAGTACATTTTCAACGACACATTTATCATTCAGAGATCATTCAGATGAGTAGAAAGTGCACAAGGGCAGATGTTAGTCTAGTTATTTTAGACTTACTGCACAGAAACAGGCCCTTTGGCCCACAGGTGTCAACCGTACACAATCATTATTCTACACACACTCGGGACAATTCACAATTTAACCAAGCAAATTAACCTACAAACCCACACAGGTCACAGGTGTTAATGTACAAACTCCGTACAGACAGCACCCTGGGTCTGGATGGAAACTGGGTCCCTTGCGTGTAAGGCAGCAACTCTACAATGCCGCCCTGTATTTGAAATAAGGGTGAGAGTCATTTTGAAATGATATCAGCATCAAAATATGGATTTTCACTCATCATCCTCTTGTGTTTTGATTCTGTTTGTTTCAAGCAGTGGGTGGCTCAGCAGTGACAGTAAACATTGCGACTTCAAAGAGAATCATTACACTTCACTGGGTTTCAATTTTGAGTGCAGGTATTTTAATAATTTTGATTTTCCAATTTACCAGACATGAGCAATTTGACACTTAATTTGATTTTCTGAAAAAAAAAGAATTGAGAAGATAGATTTGGATTTTGACCTCACTGCTAGCCAACTTCTGAAAGGAAAACAAATAGACTGAGAACAGACAAGTCTAAGACAAGATTGGCATTGACTTGAGCAGTCTAAAGGCAGGTCATCGCTTTAGTTGATAGCAGGGCATGTTTCCGGTGAGCTGTGTTAGTTAATTTTTAACCAAATCCCCTTGGTTGTGAGATATATGTATTGATCTGCAAGAATTTATTGACTCAGCACTAAATATCTGGGAAACATCTTTACTGGACATCACTAATAATGTTTTCATTGATAATTCAGTAATGTCATTTCCCAGTCTTTCCCTTTAATTCTTGGCGAGCTGAATGATTAATTTGCCGGCAATAGACACATATTGCTGGAGTAACTCAGCGGCTGAAATAGCATCTCCGAAGAAAAGGAATAGGTGACGGTTCAGGATGAGACCCTTCTTCAGACTGAGAGTCAGGGGAGAGGGAAGCTCGAGGCATGAAATGGTACAGAACAAATCGGAGGCGGCACCGATGGCCATGGAACGGTGGAGCCCACAATAGTCCATTGTTAGAAACATAGAAACATAGAAAATAGATGCAGGAGGAGGCCATTCAGCCCTTCGAGCCAGCACCGCCATTCAATATGATCATGGCTGATCGTCCGCTATCAATAACCCGTCCCTGCCTTCTCCCCATAACCCTTGACTCCACTAGTCCCTAAGAGCTCTATACAACTCTCTCTTAAATCCATCCAGTGATTGGGCTTCCACTGCCCTCTGTGACAGGAAATACCATAAATTCATAACTCTCTGGGTAAAAAAGTTTTTTCTCAGCTCAGTCTTAAATGACCTCACTTTATTCTAAGACTGTGGCCCCTGGTTCTGGACTCACCCAACATTGGGAACATTTTTCCTGCATCTAGCTTGTCCAGTCCTTTTATATTTTTATATGTTTCTATAAGATATCCCCTCATCCTTCTAAACTCCAGTGAAGACAAGCCTAGTCTTTTCAATCTTTCCTCATATGACAGTCCCGCCATCCCAGGGATCTTGTGAACCTACACTGCACTGCCTCAATCACAAGGATGTCCTTCCTCAAATTAGGAGACCAAAAATGTACACAATAACTCCAGATGTGGTCTCACCATAGCCCTATACAACTGCAGAAGAACCCCTTTACTCTTGTACTGAAATCCTCTTGTTATGAAGGCCAACATTCCATTAGCTTTCTTCACTGCCTGCTGTACCTGCACGCCAACTTTCAGTGACCGGTGTACATGGACGCCCAGGTCTCGCTGTACCTCCCCCTTACCTAACCTAACCCCATTGAGATAATAATCTGCCTCCTTGTTTTTGCCACCAAAGTGGATAACCTCACATTTATCTATATTATACTGCATCTGCCACGCATCTGCCCACTCACTCAACCTGTCCAGGTCCCCCTGCAACCTCCTAACATCCTCTTCACAGTTCACAATGCCACCAAGCTTTGTGTCATCCGCAAACATGCTAGTGTTGCTCCTAACTCCCTCTTCCAAATCATTTATATATATGGTAAACCATTGCAGCTCCAACACCGAGCCATGCGGCACTCCACTCGCCTCTGCCTGCCATTCGGAAAAAGACCCGTTCACTCCTACTCTTTGCTTCCGGTCTGCCAACCAATTGTCTCTCCATGTCAACACCCTACCCCCAATACCATGTGCTCTAATTTTAATCGCCAGTCTCCCGTGCGGGACCCTATCAAAGGCTTTCTGAAAGTCTAGATACACTACATCCACTGGCACCCCTTCATCCATTTTACTTGTCACATCCTCAAAAAATTCCAGAAGATTAGTCAAGCATGATTTCCCTTTCATAAATCCATGTTGACTTTGACAAATCCTTTTACTGCTATCCAAATGGCCCATTATTACCTCTTTAATAATTGACTTCAGCATCTTTCCCATCACCGAAGTCAGGTTAACTGGTCTGTAATTCCCCGTTTTCTCTCTCATTCCTTTCTTGAAAAGTGGGATAACATTAGCTACCTCCAATCCACAGGAACTGATCCTGAATCTATTGAACATTGGAAAATGATCACCAATGCATCCACTATTTCTAGAGCCACCTCCCTGAGGACCCTGGGATGCAGACCATCAGGCCCAGGGGATTTATCATCCTTCAGTCCCATTAGCCTACCCAATACTATTTCTTGCCTAATTAAAATTTATTTCAGTTCCTCTACCCCCTTAGATCTTCTGTCCTCCAGTATATCTGGGAGATTATTTGTGTTCTCTTCAACTCTTCTGCCATTTCCTTGTTGCCCATAATAATTTCACCCGTGTCTGCCTTCAAGGGACCCACATTTGACTTTGCTACTCTTTTTTCCTTAACATATCTAAAGAAGCTTTTACTGTCCTTCCTTATATTCCTGGCCAGTTCCCCTCGTACTTCATCTTTTCAACCCGTATTGCCTGTTTTGTTTCCTTCTGTTGTCCTATGAAGGTTTCCCAATCCTCTGGCTTCCGGCTACTCTTTGCTGGGTTATCCATCTTTTCTTTTAGTTTTATTCTATCCCTAATCAGAACCAGAATGCCTTTTATTGTCACTATACACATGTACAATGAGATTAAAAGCTGCTCCTACTCAGTGCAAAACAAAACAAAAAAAAGGGGGGGGGGGGGGGGATAATGTGCACAGTTTCTGCAGCGTTATATACATATCTATAAAAAGACAATGGATAAATAGGATGGATAATAGGATCCCTATATCCAGTATGGGTTATTGCACATATTGGAAATTACAGTTACAGTACAAATTACAGTAGGTGGATCGATGAAAGTCCGGGGGTTAGGCTGTGAAGTCAGTGCATGTGTGAGTTCCGGGAGATAATGGATTTTGGAAAGAAACTGTTCTTGAGTCTATTTGTCCTTGTGCTGATGCACCTATAGCGCCTCCCTAAGGGTAGCAGGTTGAACAGGCAAATGCAGGATGGGAGCTGTCCTTGATAATGTTCTTCGCCCTGCTGAGGGAGCGGGAGGTGTAAATGTCCATCAGAGAGGGGAGAGGGCAACCGATGATCTTCTGTGCTGCCCTAACTACCCTCTGAAGCCTCTCTCTGTCTGCCATGGTGCAGCTGCCGTACCATGCTGTAATGCAGTATGTCAACAGGCTCTCAATAGACAAGCGGTAGAAGGTCAGCAGCAGGTTGGAGTCCAGGTTGTGCTTCCTGAGGACCCTCAGGAAGTGCAGCCGCTGCTGAGCCTTCTTGATGACCGCTGTGATGTTGTCTGTCCAGGAGATGTCAGCGGAGATGAGGACGCCGAGAAACCGGAAGGTGTGGACCCTCTCCACACACTCGCCGTTGATGTATAAGGGGGCTAAGTCGGTGCTGTGCTTCCTGAAGTCGACAATGAGCTCTTTGGTTTTCTTGGTGTTCAGAGCCAGGTTGTTTTCTGAGCACCAGGCTGTCAACTTCAGGACTTCCTCTCTGTAGGCTGCCTCGTCTCCCCTTGAGATGAGTCCGACTACTGTAGTGTCGTCAGCAAACTTGACGATTCGGTTGTTGTTGTGGGCCGGACTATAGTCGTGGGTGTAGAGACAGTATAGGAGGGGGCTTATCACACAGCCCTGCAGGGAGCCGGTACTCAACATGTGAGTGGAGGAGAGGTGGGGGCCGAGTCTCACAGTCTGGGGCCGATTGGTGAGGAAGTCCTTTATCCAGGCACATGTGAGAGTGGGGAGGCCGAGAGTGACCAGTTTGTCGATGAGAATGTCCGGAATGATAGTATTGAAAGCTGAGCTGTAATCCACAAAGAGCATCCAGACGTAGCTCTGCCCCTGCTCCAGGTGGCTCAGCACAGAATGGAGAGCTAAGGTGATGGCGTCTTCTGTGGACCTGTTTGGGCGATAGGCGAACTGGTGGGGGTCGAAGTCTGGAGGGAGATAGTCCTTGATGTGCTGGAGGACCAACCTCTCGAAGCACTTCATGATTACCGGAGTGAGGGCCACGGGACGGTAATCGTTTAGGCTGGTGATGGGAGACTTCTTCGGCTAACTTCTCTTGTCAGCCACGGTTGCCTCCTACTCCCCTTAGAATCTTTTTGGAATGAAATGATCCTGCGTCTTCCAGATTATGCCTAGAAATTCCTGCCATTGCTGTTCCACCGTCATTCCTGCTAGGATCCCTTTCCAATCTACTTTGGCCAGCTCCCCTCTCATGCCTTCATAGTCCCCTTTGTTCAACTGCATCACTACCGCTTCCGATTTAACGTTCTCCTTCTCAAATTGCAGATTAAAACGAATCATATTATGATCACTACCTCCAAGCGGTTCCTTTACCTCATGTTCTCTTATCATATCTGGTTCATTGGACAACACAAAATCCAGAATTGCCTTTTCTCTGGTCGGCTCCATTACAAGCTGCTCTAAGAATCCATCTTGGAGGCATTCTACAAACTCTCTTTCTTGGGGTCCTGAACCAACCTGATTTTCCCAGCCTACCTGCATATTGAAATCCCCCATCACCACAGTGGCATTACCTTTGTTACATGCCAGTTTTAACTCCTGCTGCAACTTACACCCTACATCCGGGCTACTATTTGGGGGTCTGTAAATAACACCAATTAGTGTCTTCTTGCCTTTACAATTCCTCAACTCAATCCACAGTGACTCTACCTCATCAGTCCATATGTCTTTCCTCGCAAGGGACTGAATTCCATCCCTCACCAGCAGAGCTACCACCCCTCCTCTGCCCACCTGCCTGTCCTTTCTATAGGATGTATAACCCTGAATATTAAGTTCACAAGCCCAATCCTCTTGCAGCCACGTCTCAGTAATCCCCACAATGTCATATCTACCAACCTGTAACTGAGCCTCAAGCTCATCTACTTTACTTCTTATACTTCGCGCATTCATATATAATACTTTTAATTCCTTACGCATCTCACCTTTTACATCGATCCCTATTACACTTGGCCATACTCTCCTATCCCTTTGTGAGCTTCCTTTCTCGTTAATTCTGGGGTCATTAACCATCCCTTTACTCTCTTTCCCTTTAACTCCATTGTTGGCTGTGGAGTAGGCGATAAACAAGAGATACGAACAGTGACAATAGTAGGATGACTAGGTGGTGGAAGGACGGAGAGAGCGGGAATGCAAGGGTTCCTTGAAATTAAATAAAGCAATATTCATATCACTGGGGTATAAGCTACTCAAGCGAAATATGACGTGCTGTTCCTCCAATTTGCGCTGGGCCTCACTGTGACAGTGGTGGAGGCCCAGGACAGAAAGGTCAGTGTGGGAATGGGAAGGGGAGTTAAATGTTTGGCAACCGGGAGATCGTGCAGGCCAAGGTGGACTGAGCAGGGGTGTTCAGCGAAACGATCACCCAGTCTGTGCTTGGTCTCGCCGAGCTGTACCAACACTTCTCCAAACCATATTCTGGGACTAATCACAGCATCGGAGACCCGGGTTTGATCCCGACTATGGGTGCTGTCTGTACATGCTGAGTTTATACGTTCTCCCTATGACCGCGTGGGTTTTGTCCGGGATGCTTCGCTTTCCTCCCATACTCGAAAGCCGTCTAGTTTTGTAGGTAAATTAGCTTTGTATAAGTGCAAATTGTCCCTAGTGTGTGAAGGATTGTGTTAATATGCGGAGATCACAGGTCGGTACAGACTTGGTGGGCCGAAGGGCCTGATTCCGCGCTGTATCTCTGGACTAAACTAAACTAAACACCTGTGACCTTTCAGACTGGTACAATTGGTGATTAGATTTATGAGTTTTAGTATACAACTAAGTCAGGTGTTTTTGCTTTCAATTTTGGTGACCTTCATGATGCAAGTCAGAACAGGTCTTCCATCAAGGAAGGCCATTAATCCAAGGAAAAACATTCCATCCATTAATCCACTGATAATTCTCACATGATTCTGCTTAGTCAGCTATTTCAGTCGCTGCACCAACACATCACTGCTGGCAATCCAGCGACTTTCACAGCAAGTACAATCACGATTAATCACAATCACAATAATATTTTATTAGCCGAGAATGTTTTGCAACATACGAGCAATTTTATTTGGCAAGTCGGTCATACAAATAAAAAGCAACGGAACACACAAAATACATTTTAACATAAACATCCAGCACAGTGACTCCTCCACATTCCTCACTGTGATGGAAGGCGAAAACAAGTTCAACTTCTTCCCTTCTTTGCTCTCCCGCGGTCGTGGGCCTCAAGCTTTCCGTTGATGGAATGATCTTGACTCCCGTAGCCAGCGGCGTTTGGGCCCTCCGCATTGGAGCGATCAGCTCCTGCATCGGGGGAATGTCAGCTTCCCCGCGCCGGCAATCGGACCCCGGGTCGGGTCTGGTCGAGCCTCTGCTTCGTTGGAGCTCCCGACTCGGCCTCACCCGACTGCGAGCTCTCAATGCCGCGAGCTCCGCAGGCCGCGGTTGAAGCGATCCCAGGGAAGCGATCAGCTCTGATGTTAGTCCACACCCCCGTGGTGGGGCTCAAAGTCCAAGGAGGCCACCAGCTCCATCGATGTTAGGCCGCAGAGCGACCGGAGATGCGACACGGAAAACAATCGCATCTCCGGCAAGGTAAGAGACTGAAAACAAGATTCCCCGACCTTCCCCCTCGCCCCACATAAAACAAACTGGAGAACATTTACACAAACTTTTAAACCACACTAAAAATAAAAATAAAAAGCCAAAAATTGTACAGACTGTTGGCGGGGCTGTCAATCGTGCGGCGCCCCTGGTCGCAACGCTTATCCACCACGCACTATTTAAGGGGCTGTCCCACTTGGGTGACCTAATTGGCAAGTTTAGAAGAGTTTGAAAAAATGACATGTGGAAGACCTCCTTTGACTATGTAGAAGACTTCCTTTGATCTCCTTCAACTATGTTGAAGACCAGCTTTGACTAGCTACGACTAACTTCGGGAAAATTGGACACCGTATAATGGAGAGTGAAGACGACCTCCTTCGATCTCCCTTCGACTACGATGAAGATTATCTATGACTACCTTTGACTACCCTCGATTATCTGCGACTAACATGCCGACCTACTACGACTTACTACGACTAAACCTACAAGTTAAAAAGTATTGAATATTTCCATGGCGACCTTTTTTTACTCACGGGCATTTTTTAACATATTGAAAAAAAACGCCGCAACCTAGCTGAGGCCTCGAGTACGGGGAGACCACTCTCGAGCATGAAGGAGAGTTATGAAGACCTCCTACAACCTCGTGTCGACCATGCTGCGAGTATGAGTCGAGGGCAAACTCGCCAGAACTCACAGATTAGGTCGCCCAAGTGGGACAAATTTAGTTCCCAATTTAATTTGTTAAATAGCTAACTGAAAAGAAGATCTATTTGCAATGCTAAGAAAAGACATAGAGTGCTGAAGTCCCTCAAGCGGCATCTCTGAAGAACATGGATGTGATATTTCAGGCTGGGACTCCTCGTCAGACTGATTGTAGTGGGGATGGGGAACAAATGCTGGAAGAGAGAAAGGGGAGATTAGGTTTGGCAAATGATGAGTGGATATGGGTGTGAGTGTGTTTTGATGATTGGACATCAGCCAGAGATGAAAAGCCAAAAGGTGTGAGATAGGAAAGAAGAAGTCCACAGGTAGTGCAGCAGAAGAGTTGGCACCTTGCAGCGCTTACAGAGCCAGGTACCCGGGTTTGATCCCAGCTACAGGTGCTGTCTGTACGGAGTTTTCTCCGAGATCTCCAGTTTCCTCCCACACTCAAAGACATCAAGTTTGTAGGTTAATTGGCTTGGAAAAAGTGAAATAGTCCCTCGTGTGTGTAGGATAGTGTTAATATGGACTCGCTGGGCTGAAGGGCCTGTTTCCGCACTGTATCTCTAAACTGAACTAAACTAAACAAAACTACAGTGGCTTGCAAAAGTTTTCATACCCCTTGAACTTTTCCACATTTTGTCACGTTACAACTACAAACGTAAATGTATTTTTGGGGGTTTTTATGTGATAGACCAACACAAACTGGTGCATAATTGTGGTGGAAAGAAAATGATACATGTTTTTCAAATTTTTTTCAAATAAAAAACTGAAAAGTGTGGCGTGCAATAGTATTCAACCCCCTTTACTCTGATACCCCTAAATAAAATCCAGTGCAACCAATTGCCTTCAGAAGTCACCTAATTAGTAAATAGAGCCCACTTGTGGAAAATCTAATCTCAGTATAAATACAGCTGTTCTGTGAAGGCCTCAGAGGTTTGTTAGAGAACATTAGTGAACAAACAGCATCACAAAGCACAAGGAACACAGGGATAAAGTTGTGGAGAAGTTTAAAGCAGGGTTAGGTTATAAAAAGATATCCCAAGCTTTGAACATCTCACGGAGCACTGTTCAATCCATCATCCGAAAATGGAAAGGGTATGGCACAACTGCAAACCTACCAAGACATGGCCATCCACCTAAACTGACAGGCCGGGCAAGGAGAGCATTGATCAGAGAAGCAACCAAGAGGCCCATGGTAAATCTGGAGGAACTGCAGAGATCCACAGCTCAGGTGGGGGAATCTGTCCACAGGACAACTATTAGTCGTTCACTCCACAAATCGGGCCTTTATGGAAGAGTGGCAAGTCGAAAGCCATTGTTGAAACAAAGCCATAAGAAGTCCCGTTTGCAGTTTGCCACAAGCCATGTGGGGGACACAGCAAACATGTGGAGGAAGGTGCTCTGGTCTGATGAGACCAAAATTGAAAGTTTTTGGCCTAAATGCAAAACGTTATGTGTGGCAGAAAACTAACACTGCACATCACCCTGAACACACCATCCCCACTGTGAAACATGGTGGTGGCAGCATCATGCTGTGGGGATGCTTTTCTTCAGCAGGGACAGGGAAGCTGGTCAGAGTTGATGAGAAGATGGATGGAGCCAAATACAGGGCAATCTTGGAAGAAAACCTGCTAGAGTCTGCAAAAGACTTGCGACTGGGGCGGAGGTTCACCTTCCAGCAGGACAACGACCCTAAACATACAGTCAGAGCTACAATGGAATGGTTTAGTTCAAAGTATAATCATGTGTTAAAATGGCCCAATCAAAGTCCAGACTTAAATCCAATTGAGAATGTCTGGCAAGACTTGAAAATTGCTGTTCACAGACGCTCTCCATCCAATCTGACTGAGCTTGAGCTATTTTGCAAAGAAGAATGGGCAAATATTTCAGTCTCTAGATGTGCAAAGCTGGTAGAGACATACCCCAAAAGACTTGCAGCTGTAATTGCAGCAAAAGGTGGTTCTACAAAGTATTGACTCAGGGGGGCTGAATACTTTGGCACACCACACTTTTCAGTTTTTTATTTGTAATAAAATTTGGAAACCATGTATCATTTTCCTTCCACTTCACAATTATGCGCCACTTTGTGTTGGTCTATCACATAAAATCCCAATAAAATACATTTACGTTTGTGGTTGTAACGTGACAAAATGTGGAAAAGTTCAAGGGGCGTGAAAACTTTTGCAAGCCACTGTACGTGCGATTTGAAGCTAGAGGAAGGAAAGTAGGTAGAAAGGGGAGGGACATGGGAGAAATGGATGAGAGCCCAGGTGGGGCAGAAGGAAGGGGGAAATAACATGGGAGGGGGGGGATGAAGGAGGGGGAAGGGTCTTGGTTATAGAATCATAGTCATACTTTGTCCACACAGGCCAGCTTGTCCCACCCAGCTACACTTGTCCCGCCTACCAACATTTCGTGCATATCCCTCTAAATCTGTCCTATCCATGCACCTGTCTAATTGTTACTTAAACTTTGCAATGATCCCTGCCTCAACTACCTCCTCTGGCAGCTCGTTCCATCACCCCTCATCTTCCTGCGCTCCAAGCGTTGGAGTCCGAGCACGCCAAGCATTGGAGTCAACCTCTCCCTCTAGCTCAGACCCTCTACTCCTGGCAACCTCCTCGTAAATCTTCTCTGTACAGTTTGAAGAAGGGCCTCGATCCAAAATGTCACCCATTCCTCCTCTCCAGAGATGCTGCCTATCCCGCTGAGTTACTCCAGCATTTTGTGTCTACCTTCTCTGTACCCTTTCCAGCTTGCCCATAAGTTAGTTACCTAAAAGTGGAGAATTCAATGTTCATACTGTTGGGTAGGAAGCTGCCCAAGCTGAATGTTCCTATGCTATTCTGATGTCTTCTGTCCTAACAGGGATTACTGGATTTAGTTAATATTTGAGAAGTTTTGGTTTAAAACACTCTCAATTTTCTATAGCACTGTCCTTGTTTGACACGCTACTTATTTAAAAAAAGCATCAACTAAATAATAATATTACTTGCATTGTACAAATTTGTGTTAATGCCCATTATGAAATAGTACAGACAGGACTTGCTGCGCTAATTAATTTAATTAACAGCTCCTTCTGCTATATCTCTCATTCACAGCAGGACCACAAGTGCCAACAAACTCTGACCACACTTCCAATCTCTACGTTACATACTAATGAGCAACACACTCTACCAAAGCCTAGACTGACTCCCCTGTCCTCAATCTTTGCACATCCCCGATCCTAGACTTTCCACTCGTCACTTTATTTTCATGCTTCATGTATCTTGTTGTGCTTTATAACTGCTGGCAGACCAATTTCCCTCCTGGGATAAATAAAGTTCTATCGTATTGTACATCTCGATGAATCCTGGTATGTGCTAAGTCATTTGCTGTCAATAGAGGTTAATCTTGAAATTTTTGCTCTATACGGACCATTACGGTCACCGTGGATACCAGTTTGGCTTAAATTGTATGCACACATTTTAGCAAAGGTTGTGTTGGTCATTGCATAAGAAGCACAGTCTTACAGATGGCATCAACATTACTGTCTAATATCCTATAGTTTGCTAAACAGTTGTGCACCACATTGAAGATAATGCAATTACTGCATCCAATTTATAATCCTTTCCCACTCCCCTGACTCTCAGACTCAAAACGTCATCTATTCCTCTGCCTGATATTCTGTCGTGCTGCAGCAAGCAAGAATGCCATTGTCCTATCTGGGACATAAGACAATAAAACACCCTTGACTCTTGACTCTTGAATTTTGTGTCCATCTTCGGTGTAAACCAGCATCCGGAATTTTTTTCCGATACAATCCTTCACCACTTCTGGTAGCTCCAATGTGATCCCATCACCAGTGCTTCTTCCCCAATTTCATACCCACTCCTTTCTGCTTCCCACAAGGATCTTCATGATTCTCCGTCATGATTCCCTGGTCCACTCAACCCTCCCTGTCCTGGCATTTCCCCTTGCAATTGTTTAACTTAAAGATACAGCAGGATGCTTATGTTGCGAAGATTCCCTTGCAACCGCAGGAGATGTAACACCAGCCCATGTACCTCCTCCAGCACATCCACCCAGGGACCCCTAGAAGTCTCCCCAGGTGATACAGAGGTTTGCGTGCACCTCCTCTAAACTCAGCTACTGCATTTGGTGTCCCTGATATGGCTTTCTGTACATCAGCGAGCACAAGCATAGAATCAGCGACCGTTTGGCTGAACGCTTACACTTGGTCCTCCATGGCATCTGGATCTCCAGGTCACTAATGCCCCTGTCCCACTTAGGAAACCTGAACGGAAACATCTGGAGACTTTGCGCCCCACCCAAGGTTTCCGTGTGGTTCCCGAAGGTTTTTGTCAGTCTCCCTAATGGTCGAAAGTGGTTTCCGTTTTAAAAATCGATAATTTTTTTTGTCGAAGCCGGCTGTGATGCTAGTTGAAGGTGGTTGCCGGAGGACAAAAACCTCTGGGAACCACACGGAAACCTTGGGTGGGGCGCAAAGTCTCCAGAGGTTTCCGTTCAGGTTTCCTAAGTGGGACAGGTGCATAACCATTTATCGCCCCTTCCCATTCCCATTCCTATTCCCACTGTCATTTCTAGAGTGAGGCCACACACAAACTGAAACAACAGCACCTCATCTTCCTCTTGGGTCGCTTATAACCTGACGATATGCACATAAAATTCTCCAATGTCAGGTAACCAACGTAAAACATCCCACCATCCACTCCCACCTTTTTTTCCCTTCTCTTCCTTGTGTCACACCTGGATGATTAACCATTTCCCCCTTTCCCCTTCCCCTTCTCCCTCACCACCTATATTCCTTCCTCTGGCTTCATATTTTGTGCCTTTCTACCTTTATCTCATACATTTTGTCTTTTAACTCAGCAGGCTTTGTCCCACCCCCACCTCCCTCCCAGCTTTCTCCCCCCCAAATACAATCAGTTTGAAGAAGGGTCGAGAAGGGTTCTCCAGTGATGCTGCCTGACATGCTGAGCTACTAAAGGAGATGTGAGGGGCAAGATTTGTATGCAGAGAATGGTGTGGGTACCTAGAAGGAGCTGCCAGGGGTGGTTCAACTGGTTAGGCAGTATCCCTGGTGAACATGGGTAGGTGACGTTTCGGATCAGGACCCTTGTTCAGACTGATCACAGGGGTTGCGGGAAGAAAACTGGAAAGGGGAAGGGATAAGATAGAATAAGGCAATTAATTGATGCACAGCTAAAGGGCTTTTTGAAAAGTAGATTGTTGCATAAAGGGCAGGGATGAACAGACAGTTGTAAGCCTGAAAGGGATAAAGAGTGTGAATTGTTAAGCTCAGGGATAGAAAAGTTACAAGTTGGAAGTGATACAGGTGACGCAGCGATGGAGATGCTGCGTTACAGCGCCACAGATGCAGGTTCGATCCTGACGACAGGTGCTGTTTGTACGGAATTTGTCTGCTCTCCCTGTGGCCACAAGCATTTTCTCCCGGTGTCCTGGGTTCCACCTACACTCCAAAGATGTGCAGGTTTGTAGTTTAATTGGCTTCTGTAAATTGTGAGTGGGATAAAACTAATGTACAGTACAAGTGTTCGCTGGTCAATGTGACTCGGTGGGCTGAAAGTCGTTTTTCCCACACTGAATCTCTACACTAAGGTGGAGGGCGTTGGTGGGCATTAAGTGGCATTATGAGACATTTAGGTAGGCACATGCAAGGCATGGAGGGATATGGATCACAGGCAGGCAGAGGAGATTAGCTTAACTTGCACGAAAGCAAATGCAATGCTCGCATTAATTCCAGAGGGATTGTATACAAAAACAGGGATGTAATACTAAGGCTCTAGAAGGTGCTGGTCAGGCAGCATTTGGAATATTGTGAGCAATTTTGGGCACGATATCTGAGGAAGGATGTGCCGGCTCTGGGGAGGGTCCAGAGGAGTTTTACAAGAATGACCACAGGAATGAGTATGATGAGCATTTGACGGCACTGGACCTATATTCGCTGGGGTTTAGAAGAATGAAACGTACAGAATAGTGAAAGGCTTGGATGGAGTGGATGTGGAGAGGATGTTTCCTCTAGTGGGAGAGTCTAGGATTAGAGGTCATGGCCTCAGAATTAAGGACATTCTTTTAGGAAGGAGATGAGGAGGAATTTCTTTAGTCAGAGGGTGGTGAATCTGTAGAATTCCTTGCCACAGAAGGCTGTCAAGGCAAAGTCAGTGGATATATTTAAAGCAGAGATAGATAGATAGATCCTTGATTAGTACGGGTTACTAATCAAGAGGCTAAGGTGAGAAGGCAGGAGAATGGGGTTTGGAAGGAGAGATAGATCAGCCATGATTGAATGGTGGAGTAGACCTGATGGGCAAGTGGCCTAATTCTACTCCTATGACTGATGATCTTACGATCATGTTCAACATGAACATTGTGGACTGAAGGACCCGTTTGCGTTCGGTATTGCACTGCATTGCATTCTATATTCAGGATATCTAAACACTTTGCACCCCAAACTGTTTGTACAGTGAAGCCACAATCTTTGTAGCAAGGATAAACCTATTTCATTTCGGAGTCACGTGAGTGACTTCGTGAAGAGCCCGCCGGCGCGCATGCTCGACATATCGTCGTAACGCGTTGCTGCGACGGCTGGTGGTGGAGCGCGCTCCTCGCCAGCCCTTCATGAGGGGCCACGGAGGTGAGTATTCCACCTTTAGTTGGTGGTCCTTGTTGTTCGTTATGTCTTGCAGCAAGGACATGGATGGGAGTTCGAAGGGCCGGAGGACGTCAGGACGAGTTCGCCGGTCAACAGTTCCGGGGCCTTTACCATCGGCAGTACCTGCAGTGCAGGCCGGGACTCAAGCGGAGATGTGGGTAAGCCCTGTGATTACAGGTCCAGATCCGCCAGCACACCACAGCTCGGAGGAGTTCGACGAGGAGGAGTGTGGTGTGCCGCCAGAGCAGGGGGACCCTGCCATGGCAGTCAGGTCGTCAGCGGGCTCGCTGGCGACCTCGAGCAGGGGGCGTGCGGCTGCACGGCCCGTTCCACTCAGCCCCCCGAGAAGGGGCAGGGCAGGAGCCCAGAAGCCTAACCCTGCCAGGGCTAAGGCATTGCCTGACACGGAGGAGCGGTCAGGTTCCAGGGCGAGACCCGGGGCGGCTGTGAGGTCCAGCCGGCACACCCCGACTCTCGACGCCGGGACGGGTCAGTTGAGTCGGGTCTCGTCACGGTCGCCGAGCCCCCCATGGATGGGTGGGCGAGACCATGCGTCGGCAAGGTCCACGATGTGGGCAGCCGGCAAGCCTGCGCGGGCTTCAGGTAGCCATGTTTCGGCTGGTGCCGACACCACGCTGCAAGTGCCCTTAGTGGCAGCGGCGTCAGCTCCCGCTAAACGGAGGCGGTTGAACACGCCAGCGCGCGAATCGCGCAGTTCGCCTCGGCGGCTGTTAGCGACAACTACCGGCACCGGCAGGGCCTCGATGAGGTGCGGGCCGATGATAGGAGCCCGGTTTTCTTTTCAGAGCCGGAGGACTCCGACCACCTGAGTGTTCAGGGTGAAGGGCGTTTTGACCGTATGGAGCGGCTGCTGGAGCTCCTGCTTCAAAGCCAACAACAGCAGGGCAGCCACAGGCACAGGGCGTCGTCACCAGCCTCTACCATCAGCCTGGAGCAGCAGGAGGAGGAGGTTTTGGTGGATTCCATACCACCTCCGGTGGAGGTACCAGCGGAGGATCTTCTGGATGTGGCGACCAAATTTGCGGCCCCACATTCATCTGGACTTCCTTTAAACACGAAGCTGGCAGCCACTGTGGACTTTCTTAACAACCAGCAACTACAGGAAGAAGTCCTCATTCAGGCAATGAGCCGTCACAAGGCTCCATCCAATTGCAACTCCCTCAACGTGCCTGTGGTCAATACGCCGATATGGGGCAACATCAGTGCGGCTATCCGTCAACAGGAGGTAAAACTGCAGCGGATCCTGAAGCTCCTCACGGCCGGTATTACCGCCTTTGTGCGGTCGGTGGACGGGGACGAATTGAATTTGGACCAGGAAGATGCCCTGGCCCTCCTGTGCGCGACCCAGCATGAAATTAACGGGTTTCGCAAAACCAGCATCCGCCCAGCGCTCAATCCAAAGTTTGCAGGATTGTGCAAACCACCGCCGCCGCCCCCGCCCCGTCAGCTCTTTGGGGAGGACCTCTCGA
Organism: Raja brachyura; assembly: GCA_963514005.1. The sequence goes on from OY740806.1 coordinate 11,076,952, forward strand.
AGAGAGTCAAAGAGCTTGACGAGCAAGCCAAAACGGTGGGGATCATGCGCCCTCAGAGTGCCCCCACACCGTCAGGCTCAAAGTCTCCATACATTCGATCACGAGGGTCTGCTAGTACCTCGACGAGGACCCACCCTCAAGCTCCACAACGACAGCAACATCAGACCCAGCACTAGGGGTCTTTTTTAGGACAGGGTCGGCAGAGACCCTGGTGGAAAACAAAGACGCCGCGCCCTCAAGCCAACCCAGCACCTCCACGTCCGCACACGCGTGTCAAGGACCGCCGGTAACCACGGAGGTGAGGGGGTCTGGTTCTCTCTTTTCTCTCTGTTTAACTTCACATGTTGGTGGTCGCCTTCGGTGGTTTTTGGGTGCATGGGGTAATTTTACTGGTGACGAGTATGTGTTGCAGAATATTCAGGGGCATAAAATTGAGTTTATTAATGGCGACATTCCTCCATCCCAGCACATGCCCGCTCGAACGTTTAAATTATCTGCTGCAGAACAGGCAGCCGGCTATAAGGAACTGTTAAGTCTTGAGCACAAAGGAGTGATTGAGAGAGTGGTGCATGAGCCAGTTGAATTTGTTTCGAACATATTCACCAGACCTAAGAAGGATGGAGGTTGTCGTGTCATTATTGATCTAACCCGTTTGAATACTTTTGTAACATATACTCATTTTAAAATGGATACGTTTTAAACAGCCAAATCATTGATTTCTCATGGTTGCTTTATGGCATGCATCGATTTAAAAGACGCATATTATTCCGTATCCGTCCAGAAATGTGACAGAAGGTTTTTGAAATTCATCTGGATGGGGCAACTCTGGCAGTACAAGGCTTTGCCTAATGGGCTCACCACAGCCCCTAGATTGTTCACTAAATTAGTGAAGCCAATTATGGCTTATTTGAGACAACGACACCATATAGTTATGGCCTATTTAGATGATATCTTAATTGTGGGCCACACCCTGGAATTGGCTGAACAGGGTGTTGCAGCTGCTGTCAATATATTTCAACAATTGGGGTTTATTGTCCATCCAGAGAAATCAAAGTTCTACCCTGCCCAGGTGATTAATTACCTAGGGTTCATGGTGAACTCTACAAGCATGAGGGTTACCATTCCAATTAACAAGATTGAGGAGGTTACCCAGGTGTGTCAAGATTTAATCCGCACCAATATACCATCGATTCGGCACTTAGCTACAATAATTGGGAAGCTGGTAGCTTTGTTTCCGGCAGCGCGATATGGACCTTTGCATTATCAGAATTTGCAAAGAGCTAAAATTGCTGCGTTAAAACAGAACGCTGGTCATGATGATCGGTCCATGCAGCTGCCGCCCGAAGCGATAAATGAGTTGCAATGGTGGGTGTGTCACATTAGCAGCTTATTCAAGCCTATTAGGGAGGCTAATCCGGTGGTATATTTGCAAACTGATGCAAGCTCCAATGGATGGGGAGCCACGAATAATTGCTCTAGTTTTGGTGGCAGATGGGACACCCTTGAATCAACGATGTTGTTAACTCAAGGGATTAACTATTTGGAGTTGCTGGCAGCATTCCACGGACTTTGTGCGTATTGTTCCAAGCTTGTTGGAGCACATGTCCGTCTCCAAATAGACAACACCACAGCAGTAGCATATTTAAACCATATGGGTGGTACCAGGTCAGTTTCGTGTGACAAATTGGCAAACTCAATTTGGCTCTGGTGTGTTCAAAGAGACATTTGGATTTCAGCTACCTATTTGCCAGGTGAGCTTAATACTGTGGCGGACACCAGGTCACGCAAATTTAATGACAATATTGAATGGATGTTGCATCCTGAGATCTTTTCTAAAGTCACAGCCAAATTTGGTAAACCGGACATTGACCTCTTTGCGTCACGGTTCAACCATCAGGTACCAACCTACGTTTCATGGGAACCAGATCCTGGGGCAATAGCGCTAGATGCATTCTCGCTGGACTGGGGGAAGTGGTTTTTCTATGCCTTCCCCCCGTTTTGCCTCATCAGTCGGGTATTGGGAAAGATTCAGGCAGATGCTGCCAAGGGCATCCTTATTATACCCGACTGGCCCACACAGCCTTGGTATCCGGTGGTCTTTGACATGCTCAACAAACCTTGGGTCCTTTTGAAGGGTTGCCCACAATTGGTTACTCACCCTGTCTCAGGGGAGCCGCATCCCTGCCATGGCTATTTAAATTTGTTGGCTTGCAGGTCTGAACAGGCCGTTAGTCCAATACGGCCTCTCGGCTCGGACCATGGATACCATCGGGGCGTCGTGTCGAGAGTCTACAAGGCGAAGATACCGCTCGCATATTAAGAAGTGGGAAGCCTACTGCAGCCGCTCTCGCATCACGTACGATGACGTGACAATAACCGACGTCCTGGAATTCCTCGCGGGGTTGCACCATGATGAACACTTAAGTTACAGTGCCATCAACAGCGCCAGAAGTGCGCTATCATTCTACCTCAGTTTGGAGGTAGGATCCAACATGCTAGTGTCCAGACTCATGCGGGGTATATTCAATATGAATCCGCCTACACCACGCTATAATATCACCTGGGATGTCAGAGACGTATTAACCCTGCTCAGGACGTGGTCACCCATGGAAGGGCTCCAACTGGACCAACTCACCATGAAGCTGGTGATGTTACTAGCGCTGACTTCAGCTCAGAGGGTACAGACACTACACAAACTTCGTGTCGACAGAATGACGTCTACCCCCACAGAAGTAGTCTTTTTCATTGACGAGCTACTAAAGCAGCATAGACCTGGGTGCACAGGGCTGCAGCTGAAGTTCCCGGCATACCCCGCAGATGCTAGGCTATGTTTAGCCTCACATATCTGCCACTATGTCAACGTGACGGCACGCATCAGAGGAATGGAGAGATACCTGCTTGTCACTCATAAGAGACCTCATCATCGAGTGACAGTCCAGACGATATCCAGGTGGCTTCGAGTCGTCTTGGGTAAGTCAGGTATCGACACTAATGTGTTCAAGTCTCATTCCACCAGGGCTGCATCGACGTCAGCGGCGAGGGTCATGGAGGTGCACATGGACCAAATTCTCGCCACCGCAGGATGGGCTAATGAAGCTGTGTTCCAGCGTTTTTATAACAAGCCTGTTGCTGCTCCTCTACAGTTCGCAGAAGCCGTGCTGAATGCAGGTCAAGAACGTGGAGATGTCCCCGTATGAGGGGTTTTGATTTGTTATTAATAAATATGCTCTTGTTTTGCAGTATGGACTGTTGAGCAAGTTTGTTCCTCCCATCCATCCCTGGTAGTGGTGTGTCAGCATGGATGTGGTCCAGGGCGTGTAATCACAGAAGCTTTGAAGTCTTCACGAAGTCACTCACGTGATTCCGAAATGAAATAGTAAGATTGAACGAGAACTTACCAGTTCGAAGGTTGATCTTTATTTTATGAGGAGTCGAAGTGAGGGATTTCGTGCCCTCCTCGCCCAACCCTCAATCACCTTCATCTGGTAATCTTAGTCAATTCAATCATACTATGCGAAGTCATTTCTATTGTTGGTTCTGTGATTCCACGCCGCTACTTTGAAGTATGTCGAGCATGCGCGCCGGCGGGCTCTTCACGAAATCCCTCACTTCGACTCCTCATAAAATAAAGATCAACCTTCGAACTGGTAAGTTCTCGTTCAATCTTACTATTCTTCATTTCAAATGCTTCAGGTCTTTGCCGACAAAGAGGAAGTGGGAGTTTGATGGAATGCAACTCGTTAAATCAAAGCTCACGAGGTCAGTTCTGTTGTGCTGCAGTTCCGAGAATTATTAGATTGGAGAATGTGAGTCTGCTATGCAATAAACTAAAGCTGCTGCCTTAGATAAAGTTGTATTATTGCCCCTCAAATTTGCTCTTTATGGCCCACAACTTAAACATAAGATCTATTGAAGGAGATTAAGCATCTGACAAACAGAACTGACCAATTAATCTTTGTTAATGATTCTTATTTTGATTGGACAATCGTGATTCCCATTATCCCCAGAAAGATAAGATCTCTTGCAGGAAATTTCTTACTCGAAAGAAAGAGATCATAACTCAAGGCTCAGGAGTTTTTCAGATGTTATGAGAGCCAAAGAATTTCAAGGGGTTAGTGGAGGAAATTGGCACTGTGGAAAATGATTAAACTCTTCTTATTGAATGGAGCAGCATGTTCAGGGGAATTAATGTCTGAATCCTCTTCCTATTCATTTTGTTTCTTTGCTCTAGGTTGCAAAGAATGGAAGAGCAAACTTTCGGTGAAAACTTAAATTAATTTCTGATCAAGGCGATTGTAGATAGTTCAGTTTAGTGTAGTTTAGAGATATAGCATGGAAACAGGCCTTTCGGCCCACCGGGTCCACGCCAGCCAGTGATCCACATACACTAACACTATCCTACACACACTAGGGACAATGTACATTTATACAAAGCTAATTAACCTACAAACATGTACGCCTTTGGAGTGTGGGAGGAAACTGAAGATCTCGGAGAAAACCCACGTGTTCACGGGGAGAACATGCAAACTCCATACAGGCAAGTACCGGTAGTCAGGATTGAACCCGGGTCTCTGGTGTTGTAAGGCAGTAGCTCTACCGCTGTGCCACAGTGCTGTGCAGTTAATGTATTTCTCCCAGATAATGCAGTCAATGGCAAAATTAGCTGAAAACTAGACTAAGTGGGACCCGTTGGGTCCCATGTTCACACGGGAGGGCTGGTCCCCTGATGCAATATTCCGCCTCTCCACCAATTCCAATATTGGTGGCCAGTGGGGGGGCTTTCTGGAGCACTGGTATGGGTTCTTGGGGTGGCAGCTCAGGCCCTCTAGCCTGATGTGCTGGCAGCTCACATGGGCAGTTGACCAATGGCTGTTCCTTGAAATTCCATTTCAAGCACGGTGCAAGGCCACCAAATTCAAATCCATTTTCCTACCATTTCAAGCAGGGTGCAAGGCCACCAAATTCAAGTGCAATTTATTACCACTTCGAGCAGGGTGCAAGGCCACCAAATTCAAGTGCATTTTCCTACCACTTCAAGCAGGGTGTAAGGCCACCGAATTCAAGTGCAGTTTCCTACCACTTCGAGCAGGGTGCAAGGCCACCACATTCAAGTGCAGTTTCATACCACTTCAAGCAGGGTGCCAGGCCAAAGAATTCAATTGCAGTTTCATACCACTTCAAGCAGTGTGAAAGGCCGCCAAATTCAAGTGCAGCTTCATAACACTTCAAGCTGGATCCAAGGCCACCAAATTCAAGTGCAGTTTCATACCACTTCAAGCAGGGTGCAAGGCCACCATATTCAAATGCAGCTTCATACCATTTCATGCAGGGTGCAACGCCACCACATTCAAATGCAGTTTCATACCATTTCAAGCAGGGTGAAACCACCATACACCATAAAACCACCATACACCATAAAACCACACCACACACCAAACACCAAACACACCAAACAGTAGAAATACAGTATATTCAGCTTATTCACAGCTCAGACAGAGATGTGACCTCTCCCTCCCCCATTCATGCAGAGACTGAGCCATACCTACACTTCCAGGTTTTATAATCCCTCCCCCTCCCACCGGTAAAGGTGTGGCCTTCATGACAGGAGAGAGATTCTCAACATTTTTTAAACACTAAAAAATATATTTTTTTCAATGATGGGAAGAATCCTCTGCACCTGCTGAGCGCAGGGGGACTGAGTGGGATGACCAAAAATCACAGCCGCAAGTAGTAGCGTTTTATCTAAAATCAATATACAGTGCAAACAGGAAGTTATCCAAAGCACCCAAGCCACCATTTGCAGTAGTGTCTTCTCACTTCAAGCCAAAGCACCCAAGCCACCATTTGCAGTAGTGCCTTTTCACTTCAAGCCAAAGCACCCAAGCCACTATTTGCAGTAGTGCCTTTTAACTTCAACCCAAACCCCTCAAACCAACATTTGCAGGCAGTGCCTTTTTACTTCAAACCAACCATATTTTTATTTTCAAACCACATTGAGGGCACGCACAGTTGAGTAGACATGTGTCCAGTGCTATTCAGAGCTCAGAGAGATGAGACCCTCTGGTTTCTCCATCTTGCAGAGACTGAGTGAGGCACACCACTTCCAGGTTTTATAGTCCCTCCCCCTCCCCCCAGCAGGGACAGCAGCGAGAATGGGGAATGTGTTACAAACATTAATATCTCTCTGATTTTTAATCGATGGGAACAATCCTCTGGTCCAGGAAGGCGGAGGGGGGCTCTGTGTGAGGTGGCCAAAAATGACGGCCATAGGTGGCAGAAATCACAGCACAGCAAGCCAAAATCGGTCAAGATCAGACTTTCAGTAATATAGATGGTCAGGGAGTGACACTAACAAGTCAAGTCAAGTTTAATATCATATGCACAGGTACAGTACAGTACAGGTACAATGACAATCGTGCTTGCAAGCAGCTTCACAGGCACATAGAGATTCAGGCACAGACAACACGCAAACAAAAAGATGTAAATTCAACGTAAAATTTACAAACAGGCTACAAAGAAAACATGCAAATGTACACAATTCAAAAGGAAGTCCATGGTAGTGCAAGAGGTGGTCCATAGTATTCCATTGCCGATGTAGGATTGGGTTTGCAAAGGTTTGTTCAAGAACCTGATGGTTGCAGGAAAGTAGCGGCTGATGGTGTTGGACTTCAGGCTTCTGTTGCTCCTGCCCGATGGTAGCAGTGAGAAGAATATCACGAAGGAGGCACATTCACAAAGGAGGGGCGAGTGCAAGGTTCTCTCACCCAGAAGATGGCGACTCTGACCTTTTCCACTGGGGAGGACTGTGGAGACTCGTTCCCGAGTATGGAATTAATGATGGATGGGGCCTCCACAGGTCAGGACGGACGTGATGACTCTGATTCTCTGGGAAGAGGGCATGACCTGGATGATGGGGATCATTAATGATAGATGCTACCTTCTCGAGATGGTACGAAGGGCTGTGCCCCTGATGGACCGGGCTGAGTCCATCATTCTCTGTAGCCTTGTCATGTCCATGTTGACCTTTTCACCCATTTACACTAATGCAATGTCCTGAGCAGGCAACAATGATGCTGTGAAGATAGAGTAACGTGTGACATGATTGCCAAGTAAACCACAGCCACAGCAGTAAGAAATATGGCCCCATTAGTTTCACTGCATTCTTAGACCAATAGGCCAAAGCAGTGGTCTAAAAGTAACACATTTTCTTGATGTATTTCACAGTTTCAGTTTATCGATCCAGTATTTGATTAGTAAGGGTGTCAGGGGTTATGGGGAGAAGGCAGGGGAATGGGGTTAAACGTAGTAACATAGAAAATAGGTGCAGGAGGAGGCCATTTGGCCCTTCGAGCCTGCACCACCATTCATTGTGATCATGGCTGATCATCCATAGTAACCCATGCCTGCCTTCTCCCCATATCCCTTGATTTCGCTCGCCCCTAGAGCTCTATCTAAGAGTGGGGAAGATCGATCAGCCATGATTGAATGGCAGAGTAGACTTGATGGGCTGAATGGGCAAATTCTGCTCCTAGAACTCATGAACTTATGAACAGTACTTGTGGGACAAACAGGAGATTTTTTTTGCAAATTCCAGTCAAAAGCTATGTGCCAAATAAGTGCAGCATTTTGACAAAGGTTTAAAGAGTAAACAGAAGGGAAAGTTCAAGAGGACAGTGTGTACATTTGAGACCAAGAATCCATGGGGTAAGTTGAAAGCTAAGAGTAAGTTCTCAATAGCAGGTTCCTCAAAGAAAAATGATTTTCAATCCCTGTTGATTCTCTCTGGGGGAACATAAAATTAAACCATGTTGTCTAAATTAGCTGACACTTCGACACATTACGGCAACCAAGAAAATTAACTGACATCTCTATTATATGTCACGCAGTGTTTTAATACAGTTTCATAACTTAGCATTTACAATAGGTTTGTATTTAATCAATTTACAGATGACATACTGGGCCAACCACGTCTTCAACATCATCACAAGTCTTTTTGGCTATAATCCTACTCTATCCATTCAGTGGTACATTGTGTCCAGTGGAATTATATTTTTTCACACAGCTCAGCGACAATCCTACTAAATATTAGGCACAACCATTCTAAGTACAAGAGTGCAGTAAAGTAGAACACACTGGGTTTGTACACAAGATTCAATACATTTTAGGCACCAACTTGACCCCTTCAAGTCCAAAGATTTAAAAAATGTCCAGTCGTAACTTAGCCTAGCGACAGCTCTGGCTCGGTGTTGCAGAGGTCGGCCAGACCAGGTAAGGTGTCAGCATCCTCCACCGCTGCTCTGTGCCGCTGCAGGGCACATCTGACCTGCACACTCGGTCACTTGGAGCGGCACCCGATCTAAGAGAGCCCCAGGCTGCTGCAGGGCCTCCAGCGGCCCACTCCGCTGACTCGACCCACTCCGACGGTCCCTCATCATTGGGACGTGATCGCGCCGTCCCTCGTCTCACAAGGCCACCGCTCGGCCTTGATGTCCCGGGGCACCTCCTGCAGCTGACCCAATGCACCTCTGAGGGCCTTGGAGGTGAGCTCTCAGCCCTCTCACTGTCATCACTCTGTTCCTCTGTCCGCTGCCGCTATCTTGAAACTCCACATAAACAAGATCCTTTGTGCTTCCACATGGAAGAATCTATCATGTTGGTGCATGGACATGAGGAAAATGAGAATAACGTACATAATACCAAATACCCTGATCTAAAATGGATGGCTTCCATCCGATTTAATATTTCCATCATATTAAGGGATTGGACACGCTTGAGGCAGGAAACACATTCCCGATGTTGGGGAAGTCCTGAACCAGGGGCCACAGTTTAAGAATAAGGGGTAGGCCATTTAGAACGGAGATGAGGAAAAGCTTTTTCATGCAGACATTTGTGAATCTGGGGAATTCTCTGGGGTAGACGGTGGAGGCCAATTCCCTGGGTGCTTTCAAGAGAGTTAGATAGAGCTCTTAAAGATAGCGGAGCCAAGGGATACGGGGATAAGGCGGGAACGGAGTACAGGTTGTGAATGATCAGCCATGATCACAATGGATGGAAATGCTGGCTCGAAGAGCCGAATGACCTACTCCTGCACCTATTGTCTATTGTCTATCATTCTGTGAAAGCCAGATCCAACAGCAGATACCACTAATTATGCCACACTGACTGGCTGATTCGATGACTTATTTCCATAGTTATGCCAGTATCGCAAAAAAAATGTCCTATGCAAAGGATCTGCTTGCCAGATGGTGCCCAACCCAGGTGACTATCTACAATCACATTTTACAATCGCTGCACACTCTTAAATATCTACTACTACAGTGATAATACCTACTTTAACTATGATCAACGGACTGTAAATGGCTTGATTATTTATGCTAACTGGTTAGCATGCACGCAACAAAAGTTTTTCACTGTACCTCGGTACATGTGATAATAAACTAAACTGAACTGAACTCATTCTTACAGGAAGGGTATATTCAAGTACAAATCTAACAAATCTAACCTAACAAGGTGGGTCTTGACCCGAAACGTCGCCTATCTCCTTCACTCCTTAGATGCTGCTGCACCCGCTGAGTTTCTCCAGCCTTTTGTTTATCCTCGATTCTCCAGCATCTGCAGTTCCTTCTTTAACAAGGTGAATGATTATCCTAACAGGAACATAGGGAGAAAATAGGAATATGGCCAGCCAGGTGGCAAAGCTGTTAGAGCTGCTGCCTCACAGCGCCAGACACCCAAGGTCGATCCTGACCTCGGGCGCTATCAGTGTGAAGTTTGCGCTTTCTCCCTGTGTGAGTGTGTTTCCTGCAGTTTCTCAGATTTCATTCCACATCCCAAAGACTTGCAGGATTATAGGTTGATTGGCCACTATAAAATGCCCCCTAGTGTGTAGGGCAGGGGCCCCCGGGCCAAATCTGGCCCATAACCCGAAATCATCCGGCCTGCAGGTGTATTTTTTTCCCTCAATCATCCGGCCCGCAGACTTCCGTCATCTCCGATACTTGGAATGTTTAAGTGAGAACATCAGACAAGGGTCTCAAGATCCATCAGGGCAGGAAAAAGTGCCTGAGAGAGCTTGGTGAGGGGCCTCGCATTGACCATTACTTTCTAAGAGGTCGGCCAAATCAGTCAAGTGAAGCCCAGTGGCAGGTTAACCACCACAGTCCACAGGGTATCAGCACCCCAGGCCAAGCTCAACCAAGTACTGTCTCACCAACGGACACGAGTCCAGAGCCCAACCAGCCATAGTCAGCGGTAGAGAGGAAGATGGAAGGAAAAGAGCCGAATGGAGCAGTCACTGGCTGTGGCTGAAGAGAAAAGATGCTGTCTGGGCTGCCACGTGACCATCTAGAGGCTAACAATAAGACACACACCCAGGGCTGATCAACCTGCTGTGGGCCTGCCTCGGCTGAGGGTGTCTTGTGATAAAAGGCCGAAATACCCAGTGTCGTTGAGGTGCACAACTGAAGATGTGTCTGATTCATAACAGATTCACCTACTGGTCATACCCAAGAATACCAAATGTCAATTATAGTGAAAAACCTTAGGGATTGTAACATCCAGTCCTACTAATCAATGTGCAGATGCTGGAAAAATCGAAGGTAGAAAAAAGTGCTGGAGTTATTTTCTCCAACATCTTTTCTACCTCCAGTACCTGGAAGGCGATTTGGCTGTACGCATCCTGTGCAGAGCTTCCGGCATGGCCGTGCTCCTTCTGTGTCTGGGCTTCACTGTCGGAAACGGAGTTGCCAGTAGGCCTGGGACGAGTGAGTATGATATTTGAGCTCAGTGCTCCGGGTGATGTCCTCGAAGGGGCGGGATCTATGTGAACACGTGATTTGATGCCTGCCATCTGGGGCAGGATGGGGGCGGGATCCACGTGTACACGTGATAGATGTGGCACGCCATCCCCTCACAGACATACGTCCTGGCCCCTTGGCAGAAAAGGTTGCCAACCCCTGGTGTAAGGGAGTGGATGGGAAAGTGGGATAACACAGAACTTGTGTGAACAGGTGATCGATGGTTGGCATGGACGTGGTGGGCCGAAGGGCCTGTTTCCATGCTGTAAATTTCTATCAAGAGGTGCGAAAGAAAGCACTTTTGCCTTTAGAAAATTCCACCTTCTGATCACAAGCCATCTATGGACGGGAAGGGAATGGAGGGGTATGGTCTGTGTGCAGGTAGATGGGACTAAGGGAAAATAAATGGTCGGCACGAACTGGAAGGGCCGAGAAGGCCTGTTTCCATGCTGTAATTGTTATATGGTTATATGGTTATATAATCCAAATACATTCCTGATGCATTTGAGAGGGTGGGTGTTGACATCCTAAAATAAAAGTCTTCGATCAACTTGCCTTATTATTCAACACTGCTCTCGATGATAAAGGTCTGTTATGACACCCTGGAGTGAAAACAAATATCAAAATGTACCCTTGCCTTCAATGTATTTGTAATACCTAAAGAAAAGGCCATTTGAAGTTGAAGACCTCAAGCCTAGGTCAACTGAGTGGACATGATACCTACTGTCCCACATGCTTCTGAGACATGAATTACATACAACTGAAAAAAACTGGGACATGTCAACATTGTGTAGGAAGGAACTGCAGATGCTGGTTTAAACCGAAGATAGATGCAAAAAGCTGGAGTAACTCAACGGGTCAAACAGTGTCTTTCCTGTCACCATTGTTGGCTTGAGACATAAAGCCACCATTAGATGAAACAAACCCCTGTCAATGTCTTTCTTAACATCCATACGCCAGGATCAAGTGTTGAATCTGGTAGAGCCGCTACCTCACAGTGCCAGATACCCGGGTTCAATCCGGACCTTGGCTGCTGTCTGTGTGGAGTTTGCACGTTCTCCCTGTATCGGGTGATCAACCCGAAACATCACCGTCTGAAGAAGGGTCTCGACCCGAAACATCACCCATTCCTTTTCTCCAGAGATGCTGACTGTCCCGCTGAAATACTCCAGCTTTTTGTGTCTATCTTTAGTTTAAACCAGCATCTGCAGTTTCTTTCTACATTTCACCTATCCGTTTTCTCCAGCAGGTTCTTTTGAAGTGTTTATCCAAACTCCTCCAGCTGCCTGACTCACTGGGTTACTCCTGCAATTTGTCATACAGTGTGGAAACAGGCCCTTCAGCCCAACTTGCCCATGCCGACGAACATGCCCCATCTGCACTAGTTCCACCTGCACGCGCTTGGCACATAACCTGCTAAACCTTTCCTATACATGCACCTGCCCATCTGCTTGTGTTTATCTTTGGTATAAACCAGCATCTGAAGTTCTTTGTTTCTACCCAATGACAAGGAGCTGAGTAATAGGAAGACAAATTCAACATAAATTCAACATAATTAACCATCCTCTAATTGAAAAAAAGAGTGTCTTAGATCTGCAATTTACAATTGACACAACATGCAGTGGTGTTCAGAATGCTGCTCTGAATCTTTCCCCCTCTCTTTGAAAAATTATTTCCCAATATCCTGTTACAACTTCATTAGTAGAACGGCAGCAGGTTCTTTTGAAGTGTTTATCCAAATTTCTCTGCATATCCTCCGCCAAATGTATGGCAAATGAATTAGGAGAAGTCCTTTGGAAGGTCGAGCAGAAAAACTCAGCTGTTTGTGTATTTCCAGTAACTGACTGTCGTCCATGCAGGATTTTCAGAATGTATTCTGCAGTGCTACTTCTATTTAGTTTAGCTTAGTTTGCAGCGTGGAAACAGGCCCTTCGGCCCACCAGGTCCGCACCGGCACACCAACACCATCCTACACACACCTACAACACCATCCTACACACACTAAGGACAACTTAACATTTACACCAAGCCAATTAACCTACAAACCTGTATGTCTTTGGAGTGTGGGAGGAAACCAGAGCTTCATGGAGAAAACCCATTCAGGTCACGGGGAGAACGTACAAACTACCTGTACAAGGCACCCATAGTCAGGATGGAACCTGGGTCCCTGGCGCTGCAAGGCAGCAACACTACCACTGCACCACCTTGCCACTCACCTGTGAAATATCATTATAATTGCTGAGGCTCTATAAGGTGCTGGTCAGGCCGCATTTGGAGTATTGGGAGTAATTTTGGCACCCTCTCTGGGGAAGAATTTGCTGGCTCTGGAGAGGATCCAGAGGAGGTTTACAAGAATGATCCCAGGAATGAGCAGGTCAACATATGATGAGCGTTTGACTGGGCCTGTACTTGCTGGAGTTTAGTAACATGAGGGGGTACTTCATTGAAACTGACCGAATAGTGAAAGGTTTGGATAGAGTGGATGTGGAGAGGATGTTTCCACTAGTGGGAGAGTCTAGGACCAGAGGTCATAACCTCAGAATGAAAGGGTGTTCCTTTGGGAAGGAGATGAGAAGAAATTCCTTTAATCAGAGGGTGATGAATCTGTGAAATTCTTTGCCACAGAAGGCAGTGGAGGCCAAGTCAATTGATATTTTTAAGGCAGAGGTAGATAGATTCTTGATTAGTTCGGGTGTCAAGGTTTCTGAGGAGAAGGCAGGAGAACCGGGTTAGGAGGGGGAGATAGATCAGCCATGATTAAATGGCAAAGTAGACTCGATGGGTTCATTGGCCTAATTCTGCTCCTATCACTTATGACCTTATAACAGTATGTACTGAACAGATCAAATATTTCACTATTAAACAAGTGCTCTCACCTCAGGACAAAAGGACTTCATTTTTTGTCTATTTTCTGCATGTTGGGTGAAGTCAGCCAAACTACAGCAGCTGCTGCTAATATCGGTATGGCACTCGTATCCATATTCCATAAACCATTGATAATAATTATAAAAATGAACTGATTGGCAATGCTCAGTTAAGCAATCTGTTACATCCACATTACACGATGGTGAAAACAAAATGAGGTGGCTCACATTGCACTGGGCCCACAGCCCAGAATCATCATTCATATCCTTCACATCTGCCTTTAGTAGTCCAGGTAGTAACATTGTCATCGACAGCGTGGAAACAGGCACTTTAGCCCAACTTGCCGACAACGGCCAACATACTAGTCCCACCTGGCTGCATTTGACCCATATCCCTCTATACCTGTCCTAGCCATGTACCTGTCTAAATGTTTCTTAAACGTTGCAATAGGAGGGGATGTAAGGAGACGATGTCACTGACAAATTGCAGAAGGAAAAGTTTAGAGAGTGGACAAAGAAGTGGCACAGTCATTCATTTTGGTAGCAGCAATAAAGACGTAGACTATTTTCTAAACTGGAAGAGGATTCAGAAATCGCATGATGGGAGTGCTGGTGCGGGATTCCTTAAAGGTTAATTTGCAAGTTGAATCGGTAGTAAGGAAGGCAAATGCAATGTTAGGACTTATTTTGAGACGGCTAGAATATAAAAACAAGGATGTAATGCTGATAAGACGCTGGGCGGACCAGACTATGTGGAGCATTGTGAGGGTCCAGAGGAGGTTTACGAGAATGATCCTGGGGATAATTGGGTGAATATATGATAAGTGTTTGATGGCACTGGCCCTTGATGGAGTTTAGGGGAATGACGGAGGAACTTATTGAAACTTACCGAATTGCGAATGGCTTGGATAAAGTGGATGTGGAGAGGATGTTTCCACTGGTGGGAGAACGTAAACTAATGGCTCAGAATAAAAGGACATGCCCTTAGAAAGGAGATATGAAATTTCTTTAGTCAGAGGATGGTGAATCTATGGAATTCATTGCCACAGAAGGCTGTGGAGGCCATCAATAGGTATATTAAAGGCGGAGATTGACAGATTCTTGGTTATTACGGGTGTCGGGGTTATGGGGGGAAGGCAGGATAATGGCATTGAGTGGGAGAGATAGATCAGCCATGATTTGAATGGCAGAGTAGACTTGATGGGCCGAATGGTCTAATTCTGCACCTATGACTCGTGAACTGACGAGTGAACCTATGAACAATCTGCACATTTGCATCCAGAGATAAGGATCCGATTGTGACTCAATCTTCAGGCTGGAAGCTCTGCCCACAAATCACACTGGACAGCCTTGAACAGACTGAATGGTTGGAGCGGCATTACTCCTTCTGAGAAGACTTGAACTGACATTAATAAATAATTCTTGCAAACCTTTATGGATGCACTGTAGAAGGTATACTGTCGGGGTAACACCACAGCATTGGTGTTACCCCAAGATCAGCTCCACCAATGACTCCAAGAAATAACAGAGTTGTAGATGTAGCCCAGTCCATCACAGGGACCAGACTCCCCATCATTGATTCTACACGTCATGTGCAAGGTCTCAGGGAAGCAACCAACATCATCAAAGACTGGTCATTTACTCTTCAACCCACTCCCATCACTTAGTAGCTTGAAACCAGATTCAGAAGCAGCTTTTTCCACTCTGTTATCAAGTTTCTGAATGGTCCTTCCATGAGATAGGGAATAGTCCCATTCTCCTCGACATCACAGGGGACATTGGACTTTGGCTCTGTAACCCAAGACGAACAGGTTTGTAGATTAATTTGCTTTGTAAATATATAAATTGTCCCTAGTGGATGTAGGATAGTGTTATTATGCGGGGATCGCTGGTCGGCTCATTCGACCAGAATTAGACCATTCGGCCCATCAAGTCTACTCTGCCATTCAAATCATGGCTGATCTATCTCTCCCACTCAATGCCATTATCCTGCCTTCCCCCCATAACCCCGACACCCGTAATAACCAAGAATCTGTCAATCTCCGCCTTTAATATACCTATTGATGGCCTCCACAGCCTTCTGTGGCAATGAATTCCATAGATTCACCATCCTCTGACTAAAGAAATTTCATATCTCCTTTCTAAGGGCATGTCCTTTTATTCTGAGCCATTAGTTTACGTTCTCCCACCAGTGGAAACATCCTCTCCACATCCACTTTATCCAAGCCATTCGCAATTCGGTAAGTTTCAATAAGTTCCTCCGTCATTCCCCTAAACTCCATCAAGGGCCAGGACTCAGTGGGCCGAAGGGCCTGTTTCCCTGTTGTATCTCTAGACTCTAAACTAAACTCTAAAACTGTGTAGAAAGGAACTGCAGATGCTGGTTTCAACTAAAGATGGACAGAAAAAGCTGGAGTAACTCAGCGGGTCAGACAGCATCTCTGGAGAAAAGGAATCAGTGATATTTCAGGTCAAGACCTTTCTTCAGACTCACGGGTGACGTTTCAGACTCAGAAGAAGGGTGTCGACCCAAAACGTCACCTATTCCTTTTCTCCAGAGATGCTGCCTGTCCCGCTGAGTTACTCCAGCTTGTCTCTGTACCTGATGTGCTACAATACTGTGAGCCATATTTTACACTCTGTCCCACTAGCATGCGACTGCATGCGGCAAGCACGACCTAACGTGGTCGCTTGAATGGTACGGCCTCGCGGGGCCAGTCCCACTTCAATCGCCGGAGCCGTATGGAGTTGTGCGGGGCTGGTCCCGACATCGCGCGGAGCTCCAAAAAACTGGTCAAAAATCCCGCGCGGCAACGGCCTGTAGGCCCGCAGCCGCATTGAGGCCGCACGCAACGCCTCGACGTCGTACGCAGGGCCTTGACGCCGTACGCAGCATCTTGACGCTGTACGCAGTGTCTTGATGGTGTACACCGAGCATGTGGCATTGAGCGATAATGTCACCGCCCGGCGTGCCGTTGCGTGATGACGTCACCGCACGACGTCCAAATTCAGTCGGCCCGCCTCCTCCCCAGCTGATTGGTGACTATGATCTCGGGACCAGCTCCATACGGCTCCGCGGTTGGAAGTGGGACCGGCCCCGCAAGGCCGTACGCCTCAAGCCACCACGTTTGGTCGCGCTCGCCGCATGCAGTCGCATGCTGGTGGGACAGGCCCTTAATTACCACCAGGGAAAATTTACAATTTTTACCACCGCCAATTAACCTACAAACTTGTACATCTTTGGAGTGTGTGCGGAAACCAAAACACCCGGGTTAAACCCACACGGCCACGGGGAGAAGGTGCATACTCCATACAGACAGCACCCAGAGCCAGGATTGAACCTGGGTCTCTGGCACAGTGAGTCAGCAACTCGACCTCTGGGCCATTGTGCCACCATAAATCTAAACCTAAACTTCAACAAAAAACATAAAAACACCCAAATGCAAATGCTGGAAATCTTAAAAATAAAATAGACAGGAAGATGGAATTCCTCAGCAGAGGGCACAGCACCGATGCAATCTTTCTGACCCAAGGGTTTTTGACCTAATTATTAATCCTGTCTCTTGTTCCACAGTCACTGCTTGATCTGCTGAGCACTTCTCCCGTTTTCTCTTTTTACAATCTCTGGTGCTCAGAGTTTTTTTCCAAACAACTGAAATTGGAGGAAATATTTTTAAGATATGAGCAAAGAATATATGAATATATGAATATATTAAGGCACAGAATTAATTAGGAACATCAGACAAAGGGAAAATAGATAGTATAGACAGTCCGATGCCCTTTACCAGCATGGGAATGTAAGACTAGAAGGCATACGTTTAATTTAAGAGGGGCAAAGTTCAAAGGAGAGGTGTGGAGCAAGATGTTTTACACAGAGAGTGGTGGGTGCCTGGAACGTGTTGCCTGGAGCCGTGGTGGAGGCAGGAACGATAGTGGCATTTCAGAGATATTTGGATTGGCACAAGGACTTGCAGGGAGTAGAGGGATATGGATCCTGTGTAGGCAGAGGAGGTGAGTGGCACCTGGCTTCATGTTCAGCAAAGACATTGTGGGCCAAATGGGTCTTTTTTTTGGTGTGGTATTGTTCTGTATGCTATTGAAAAATAACTAAGATGGGCTGATGTTCGTCTTTGGTTTTTAATCTGCAAACACTGAAGCCTGAGAGGTCAGGAAACCTGGTGCAATGCTGTTCCTCATCACTCTCCGGGCAGTGATTCCCTCCTTTGGCCCTTGACAATCCCTCTAAGAATTTGCTTCGGGCTGATCCCGATATGGGCCCCAGTTGAGGATATACGCTCTACATGTGTCAAACAAACCGATGTGGCATCCCTAATCTTTCAGCATGTTTAGTTTTGTTTAGTTTAGGGTTACAGCGTGGAAACAGGCACACTAACACCATCCTACACACACTAGGGACAATTTACATTTATAGCAAGCCAATTAACCTACAAACCCGTACATCTTTGGGGTGTGGGAGAAAACCGGAGCACCCGGAGAAAACCCACACCGGTCATGGGGAAAAGGTACAAACTCCGTACAGACAGCACCCTGAGTCAGGATCGAACCCGGGTCTCTGGTGCTGCAAGCATTGTAAGGCAGCAACTCTACCACTACGCCACTGTGCTGCCCAGACACAAAGTCCCCAACTTGCTTGGATACAGATGGGTGAGCCCTAGAGACTGTGCTTGGACCCACTGGTCACAGTCCACATGATTTAGACCAATGTTACACTGTCATTCACCACACCCTTTTCCAAAGCCTGCTACAGGCAGCAACTTCAATGGGTCTGGACTGAGTCTTAATTACGAAGTCTGGATTTTGATGCAGAGTTGGGTAAGTTCTACTCCAAATTGTATGAAAGACACAAACATTCTGATAATTTTTGTAAAATCATTCCATGTTTTGTCACAAGATCATGGAGAAATGAGGAAGGATGCGAGCAGGGAAATCATAGCTCAGGGAGATGATACAATGAACAGTATCTACAATATTTCTGAACCATTTTGAACAGAGCTCTGTTCTTTCTCTGCGGTTCCTTGCAACTTCACTTCTGCACAGCGCTGCAAAGTCATACTCAATCCCTGCATGCGCTGGTAGCTCTGTTCCAACAATGTTCTGTCAATTCTGTACCAAAAATGTTCCGACTTCGATCATGACTTGGATCTTGGGATGTATTTGCATGTGTCTGAACCGCATTCCTCCTCGACCTGTGAGGCTCTGGGGCAAGTTCCTGAACTACAAGGTCTTGTATTGCCACCGATGGTACATTGTGTGCAGGTGGCTTCTTTATCATACGATTTGGAGTAGTTTCCAGTGTCATTTGTGTTAACACCTCCCACACTACTGAATGTGCTGTTCATGACAAGACCGCTGAACATGCTTTCGTTTCTTGGTTCAAAAACATTGCTGGTTGTTCCCAGGTCATGTAGCCTTTCAGAAGGTGGGCTGACGATGCTGTCATCCCAAGACAGACCAGTGCTATTTAAATCATACGTTGGCTCAATCTCGCTCTCGTCCCAGGATCTGATGGGGGTATTCTCATCGTAAGGTTCACTGGTCTCGTGCCATTCCCAAATTCTACTGGAAGCTAGCACATCATAAGGTATACTGGAGACAGTCCCTTCATAAAGGGTATTATTGTTGTTGTCGTCCCCGAACCTGCTGGAGGAGTACCCATCGTAATGCATGATGGCGATGCTGTCATCATAAGGTTCATTGGTGTCATGCCACTCCCATTGTCTACTGGAGGCTAATGTGCCATAAGGCACGATGGACAGAGTTGCATCATAAAACGTGTCGGCTTCACCCCTGTCTGTCGACCTGCTGGCGGAGTACTCATCATAATGTATACTGGAGATGTTCTCGTCAGATGGGCTGCAGATAGGTCCCTCACAATTCTGGCAGGTAGCACTCTCTTCACAAGGACTACTGGCATATAACCTGCCAGTGTCACTCCTATCAAAGCATCTGCCCGTGACACATCCATCATCACAGTTTGTGCTACACGTTTTTCTATCACATGTTCTGCAACTGTTAGTTATATTGCTGTCATCGTGATAATGTCTGGGAGTATCGGCAGTATCGTATGTTTTTCTGCTCTGCCCTGCATTATACTGTCGGCCACTGACAAGTGATTCATAAGGTCTGCTGCTAAGTGTGGTATCGTATTGCTGGCTGTTGCGACTTGTTTTATAGATACTGTCTGACTTTGTGTCGCATATACCGCAGGTATCGCAACGCCCACTGCTGACCTCTTTATCATACAGACTGCTGGTGGGACAAGTGTCGCAAGGTCGGACGCTACATCCTGTACCGCAGCCGTTGCAGGTGACATTCATGTCGTTGGCTCGGCACGGCAGATCCAAATATTCGGTGCTGTTGCTGGCAAAAGTGTCGTACAACCTGCTGGCTGTTTCCCAACCGCAGGGAGTCGAGTTTGAAGCAGCTTCAGAAAGTCTGCTACCAAATCCCACGTCATTCGTGGTAGTATACCCCACGTCATAGAATTTATTGCTTAGATCTGTGTCATACTGATTATGCGAGTGTCCATTGTCAAAGGACATACAGCTGAGACCTGTGTCTTGGTGGCCATATGTGTATCCATCATCAAAGAACTTGCTGCTAAGAGATGTGTCATGGTGATTGTGCGACTGTCCATTATCATAGGATTTGTTAAGACCCGTATCGTGGTGGCTGCATGTGTGTCCATTATCATAGGATTTGCTGCTAAGACCTGTGTCATGGTGACCATATGCGTGGCCGTTATCGTAAGACTTGCTGCTCAGTCCTGCATCAAAGAATTTGCTGGAAAGTCCCGTGTCGTGGAGATTTGAGATGGGCGCCATGTCGTGGGACTTGCTGGAGGAAGAAATATCATAGAGTTTTCGGGAAAGACCTGAGTCATAGAGATTGCTGAAAGTTCCTGTATCGAGGGATCCTGTCTCGCGGAATCTGCTGGTGTGCCCAGTGTGATAGAGATTGCTGAGATGTCCAGTTTCAATGGATCTTCTGGAATGGCCTGTGTCGTAAAGATTACTGAGACGTCCTGAGTCAAGGGATCTTCTAGAAACGTCCGTGTCATATAGATTGCTGAGATGCCCTGTGTCAATGGACCTGCTGGAAAGACCTGTGTCGTAGAGATTGCTGAGACGTCCTGACTCAAGGGATCTTCTAGAAACGTCCATGTCATATAGATTGCTGAGACGCCCTGTGTCAATAGATCTGCTGGAAAGACCTGTATCGTAGAGATTGCTGAGACGTCCTGACTCAAGGGATCTTCTGGAAAGACCCGTATCTTGGAGATGGCTAAGACGCCCTGTGTCAATGGATCTGCTGGAAAGACCTGTATCGTAGAGATTGCTGAGACGTCCTGACTCAAGGGATCTTCTAGAAACATCCATGTCATATAGATTGCTGAGACGCCCTGTGTCAATGGATCTGCTGGAAAGATCTGTGTCAAAGAGATTGCTGAGACATCCTGTCTCAAGGGATCTTCTGGAAAGACCCGTATCTTGGAGATGGCTAAGACGCCCTGTGTCAATGGATATGTTAGAAAGACCAGTATCATGTAGATTGCTGAGAGCTCCTGTCTCAAGGGATCTTCTGGAATGACCTGTGTCGTAGAGATTGCTGAGATGTCCTGAATCGAGGGATCTTCTAGAAATGCCCGTGTCATATAGATTGCTGAGACGCCCTGTGTCAATGGATCTGCTGGAAAGACCTGTATCGTAGAGATCGCTGAGACGTCCTGACTCAAGAGATCTTCTGGAATGTCCTGTGTCGTAAAGATCGCTGAGACGTCCTGACTCAAGGGATCTTCTGGAATGTCCTGTGTCATAAAGGTTGCTGAGACGTCCTGACTCAAGGGATCTTCTGGAATGTCCTGTGTCGTAAAGATCGCTGAGACGTCCTGACTCAAGAGATCTTCTGGAATGTCCTGTATCGTAAAGATCGCTGAGACGTCCTGACTCAAGAGATCTTCTGGAATGTCCTGTGTCGTAAAGATTGCTGAGACGTCCTGACTCAAGGGATCTTCTGGAATGTCCTGTGTCGTAGAGATTGCTGAGACGTCCCGACTCAAGGGATCTTCTGGAATGACCTGTGTCATATAGATTGCTGATTACTCCTGTGTCAATGGATCTGCTGGAAAGACCTGTATCATGTAGATTGCTGAGACGTCCTGTCTCAAGGGATCTTCTGGAAAGACTTGTGTCTTGCAGATGACTAAGACGCCCTGTGTCGATGGATCTTCTAGAAAGACCACTATCATGTAGATTGCTGGCAGCTCCTGTCTCAAGAGATCTTCTGGAATGACCTGTGTTGTAGAGATTGCTGAGACGTCCTGAGTCGAGGGATCTTCTAGAAACGCTTGTGTCATATAGATTGCTGAGACGCCCTGTGTCAATGGATCTGCTGGAAAGACCTGTATCATGTAGATTGCTGAGACGTCCTGTCTCAAGGGATCTTCTGGAATGACCTGTGTCGTAAAGATTGCTGAGACGTCCTGAGTCGAGGGATCTTCTAGAAACGCCCAAGTCATATAGATTGCTGAGTGTTCCTGTCTCAAGGGATCCTCTGGAAAGACTTGTGTCTTGGAGATGGCTAAGATGCCCTGTGTCGATGGATCTTCTAGAAAGCCCAGTATCTTGGAGATTGCTGAGAGCTCCTGTCTCAAGGGATCTTCTGGAAAGACCTGTGTCATAGAGATTGCTGAGACGCCCTGTGTCAATGGATCTGCTGGAAAGACCTGTATCATAAAGATTGCTGAGATGCCCTGTGTCAATGGATCTTCTGGAAATATCTGTATCAAAGAGATTGCTGAGATGCCCTGTGTCAATGGATCTGCTGGAAAGATCTGTGTCAAAGAGATTGCTGAGAGGTCCTACCTCAAGGGATCGTCTGGAAAGGCCCGAGTCATGGATATTACTGAGTCTCCCTGTGTCGGTGGATCTTCTGCAAGTCCCAGTGTGGTAGAGATTGCTGAGAGGTCCTGTCTCGAGGGATCTGCCCGACTCATTCAATCCGCTGATGCGCCCATTTTCGAGGGATTTGCTGCTACGCTTCGAGTCGTAGAGTTTTCTAGGATGTCCTGTCTCACGGGAATCAATAAGATCTGAGCCAAAGGATTTGCTGGTGAATCCTGTGCTGTAGTCTTTGTCAGAAATTCCTCTGCTGTAGAACTTATTGCTCTCTCCCGTGTAGTCAGCGTAGGACTTGCTAGTAAGTCCTGTTCCATAAAGCTTGCTGTAAGGTCTGTCCTCAGTAGATCTGCTAGTGTCTCCTGTGTAACTGGTAAACCTTGCGTCAGCGGGCTCGGTGTAAAATCCTGCGTTGTAGGCCCTTCCGTCATATCCTGTGTCAAAGAGCTCGCTGTTAAAACCCAGGCCATTGGATTTACTGGTGGAATCTGGGCTGTAGCTTTTGCTGTGAAGTCCTGTTCCATATAACCTGTTACTCCCTGCCGTGTCACTGGCTCTGTCGGTACTTCTCGTGGGGTGGTGACTGCTGGTCAGATGCGTGTCATAGAGCTTACTGTCACAACTCATGTCATAATGCTTGCAAGAGCATCCTGCATCATAGAGCTTGCTAGGGTGTCCAGTGTCATCGCTCCTGGAGGTTAGGTGTGTGGCGTAAACACTACCGATGCCTTCCGCAGCAGACAGGCGCCCGGCGTGATGATGCCCCCTGGTGCGTGGCCTGCACTTGGACTCAGCGCTCTGCATCTTGCGAGCGACATCGCGGGCGCACCTGTTGCAGAGAGCCCCAGTGCCGTTGTTGCTCAAGGTGATGGTGTGCCCACAGAAACTGCAGGAGATGGCGGTGCCACACAGCACACATTTGATGTTGGCCTCACCCAGGCTGAAGGACAAGTCGATC
Organism: Raja brachyura; assembly: GCA_963514005.1. The sequence goes on from OY740806.1 coordinate 11,100,488, forward strand.
CCGCAGTGCCAGCAGCTGGTCTGCGTGCCACACCGCATGCAGGCATCGTGCTCCTCGCTGCCAGCGGGCTGCAACTCAACCTCGTCGCAGCAACAATCCGCAGCGGGACACATTCGGCACACCGCACGGCGAGAGCACATTCTGTCCAGGCCACAGAATGCGCTCGCAAATCTTCCCCCTCACCCCGACAGGGGAAGCCTATCGCGAGAGTTTGGCTCCTAGGTCAGAAAGTCTACTGGCCAAGGCTTGCGTCACATAGTCTTGCCCTGCTGGGTCAGCAGACCTGCTGGTTGGGGACTCCTACTGTAACACTCGCTCCTCACTCTTGATCGAAAGCCCGCAGGGAACTGCGCCGCCACATTGCGTGTTCACAAGTCCCCTGTCGCAGCCCACTGACATGTCATGCGACAGAGCCCACTGCTATGTTCAGGTGACACTCTGCTGGTAGCTCCCATGCCATAACCTCCGGGATCTTCAAGAGTTGACCGGTTTAGGACATCTCTCCCTCCTTCGGCAGTCCCATATCACAGTTCGCTAGGACCTCCCCTGCCTTCGGGAGCTGCTGCTGACTCAAGGTTAATGTCAGCGGCATATGCCCTGTGTCATACTGCCTGCTTGTGACTCCGACATCACAAACGTGTTTGGGCAAAGTTCCTGTACGTTTTCACCAACAATTAAACATATTTATTTATATTGCTTCATTGCAACTTTCCAAATCCCCCTCAAAGACCTGCCCCCTGGAGTCGCTGATTTGTTCGAATTAGGTCTTCAATGATAAAGGCCCCATTATGTTAGACCTCCTCTCCCCATCATGCCGGCCAGATGCTGTGCAGGCAAAATAATGCAGATGGCCTTGGCAGGACAGGTAAAACCAGCCCTGAGATCACACACATGCCCATTGAAGGAACATGAACAGAAGTACCTTTTGCTCATGAACATAATGGAACTGGAGTGCAACTCCCTAATAACAAAGAACTGCAGATGCTGATTTACTCCACAGACAGACACAAATTGCTGGAGTAACTCAGAGGGTCAGGCAGCATCTCTGGGGAAAATGGATAGGTGACATTTTGGCTCAGAACTCTTCTTCACGTGGGTTCTTCTTCTCCTTCTTCACTTTCTCCTTCTCCTTCTTCTTTTTCTTCTGCCTTCTTCTTCCTCCTTATTCTCCCTTGTTCGCCCTTATTCTTCTCCTAAAACACCTCAAAAAGGCAATCAGCACCATTAAAGACCTACACCACCCCGCCCATGCTCTCATTTTAAGCTACGGGGAAGCAGGAAAGAACCTTTGCAGCCTTAATATATTCAGACTCTTTTACAGCCAACAAAGTATTTTTCAGTGGTCCCTTTAGTTTAGCTTAGCTTAGTTTAGTTTAGTTTAGTTTAGACACGGGGCGGAACAGTAGTGCAGCGGTAGAGGTGCTGCCTTACAGCGCTTGCAGCGCCAGAGACCCAGATTCGATCCCAACTACGGGTACTTGTCTATATGGAGTTTTACATTCTCCGCATGGGTTTTCTCTGAGATCTTCGGTTTCCTCCCACATTCCAAAGTCGTACAGGTTTGTAGGCTAATTGGCTAGGTATAAGTGTTAAAGAATGAACTGCAGATGCTGGAGAATCGAGGGTTACACAAAAAGCTGGAGAAACTCAGCGGGTGCAGCAGCATCTAAGGAGCGAAGGAGATAGGTGACGTTTCGGGTCGAGACCCTTCTTCAGACTGGTCAGGGATCATGGAAACGAGAGATATAGATGGTGATGTAGAGAGATAAAGAACAATGAATGAAAGATATGCAAAAAAAGTATTGATGATAAAGGAAACAGGCCATTGTAAGCCGTTTGTAGTGTGAAAATGAGAAGCTAGTGTGACTTGGGTGGGGTGAGATAGAGAGAGAAGGAATGCCAGGGCTCGAGGGCTGAGGGAGAGGTGGGAAGGGGAGGAGGCAGCCTGGGTTAACAGAATTGAGAAAATTCAATGTTTAAGCCCAGAGGATAGGTATAAGTGTGTCTTTAGTGTGTGCAGGATAGTGTTAATGTGTGGGGATCACTGCTCAGTGTGGACTCGGGGCCTGTTTCCGTGCTGTATCTCTGGACTAAACTATGATATAGCGCAGAAACAGGCTCTTGGGCCCACCAACTTCTTGCTGGCCACTAATCACCCGTACATTAGGTCTATCCTGCACACTAGGGACATTTTTTAGCAAAACCAATTAACCGACAAACCTGCATGTTTTTGGAATATGGGAGAAAGCTGGAGCAACCAGAAAAAAACATATCTATATGACACGGGCGTTCCTAGAAGATCCCTCGACTCAGGGCGTCTCAGCAATCTCTACAAAACAGGTAATTCCAGACGATCCCTCGACTCAGGACGTCCACAGGGAGAATGTACAAACTGCATAGAGATAGAATACGTAGTTGGAATTGAACACCGGTCTCTGGCGCTATGAGGCAGCAACTCTACCGATGCTCCACCGTGCCGCCCACACAGGGCGGAGACGCCAGACTCGGCACAGACAAATATGTGACAATCACCAAATAATTTTGATAGATAAATGTCGGTCAGGACACTATGCGGAACAAACTGCTCGACATGAAAATATTACCCTCCATTAAAATGCATCCTGCTTGATCACCACCCAGCCTTCCTACACTCACCAGCTCTGGATGCAGCAGGCTGAGGACATTGATCTTCTACATCCTTGAAGTGGGCGTTAAGGTCCATATGGTGGCAGGGCCTCAGAGAACACAGGTTGGAGACTCCACTCCAGGGAACCTGTGCAGGCACTGACAGAAGACAAAGAGAGAATCCCTCTCACTCTTCACTAAATGACTCTCTCTCTCACTAAAATGGGAGAGACTCATAGAGTTATACAGCAGAGAAACAGTGTAGTTTAGTTTAGTTTAGTTTAGGGCAGCACAGTGGTGCAGCGGTAGAGCTGCTGCCTTACATCGTCAGTGCCCCGGATTTCAATCCTGACTATGGGTGCTGTCTATATGGAGTTTGTACTGTGTAGATTTTCTCCGGGTGCTCCAGTTTCCTCCCACTTTCCAAAGACGTGCTGCTTTGTAGATTTATTGGCTTCTGTAAATTGTCCCTAGTATGTAGGATTGAACTAGTGCACAGGTGATCACTGGTCGGTACGGACTCAGTGGGTCACAGGGCCTGTTTCCACACTGTATCTCTAGACTAAACTAAAGAAATAGGTTCTTCAGCGCAACTTGTCCATGCAGTCCCAAGGTGACCATCTGGTCCAGTTTGCCTTTATTCGACCTGTGCCCCTCTAATCTTTTCCTCTCCATGTCCCTTAAATGTTGTTATTATAGCTGCAGAGAATTGGCAATTTGAAAATATCTAAACAGATTTAACTCAGATAGAAAAATACATTCTCTGTGTCTAATCCCAAGCCTATGCTTCCCATTGAAATCATCATAACGCTGAAGACTGCAGCAAAGTCTGTCCATACTACAGGAGATGGTGCGGGAGTGTTGTGGAGCAGAGGGATCTAGGAGTGCCGGTGCATAGTTCCTGGAAAGTGGTGGCAGAGGTGGATAGGTTGGTCAGGACGGATTTCGGCACCTTGGCCTTTATCAGTCAGAGTATCGAGTATAGATGTTGAGAGGTCATGTTATAGTTACATAAGATGTTGGTGAGGCCACATTTGGAGTGTGGTGTTCAGTTCTGGGCACCATTTTAAGCTTGTCCAGCTTGAAAGGCTTCAGAGTAGATTTAGCAGAATGCTGGGTGATAGGGGGAGGTTGAGCAAGCTTGGGCTGAGGGGGAAGGGGGGGGGGGGGGGGATCTTATAGAGGTGTACAAAATCATGAGAGGAATAGATCGGGCAAACACACAGAATCATTTGTCCAGAGTAGAAGAATCATGAACCAGGGAACATACCGTAGGTTGAAGGTTAGAGGGGAAAGATTTAATGGGAACCTGAGGGGCAACTTTCTTACATAAAGGGCGGTGAGTGTATTGAACAAGCTGCCAGAGGAGGTAGTTGAGGCAGGTACTATTGCAACGTTTAAGAAACATCTAGACTGGTACATGGGCAGGATAAGTTTAGAGGGATATGGGCCTAATACAGGTAGGTGGGACGTGTAGATGGGGCATCTTGATCAGTGTGGGTAAATTGGGTCGAAGCACCTGCTCCCACTCTCTATGACTCTATGATTCTCTGAGTCTATGGTATGGGATTGTGCAGGAGAGGGCAGTGAGGAGTGTGGCACCATCAGTCTAGGAGGAGCCTTGGATTTTCATATTCCACAGCACAGGCTCATGCACCTGGACCTTGCCAACATTTCAGTGGTTGTTCCTACTGTGCTGACTCACCAGGTGACACACTTGCACTGGTAGAGCCACTGCCCCACAGCACCAGAGCCTGGGTTCAACCCCGACCTCGGCTGCTGTCTGGACGGATTTTGTACGTTCCCCCCGTGACCGCGTGGGTTTCCCCCGAGTTCTTCGGTTTCCTCCCACACTCTAAAGACGTACAGGTTTGTAGGACCGCGTTAGTGTGCGGGGATCGCTGGTCGGTGCGTATTCTGTGGGCCGAAGTGCCTGTTCCCACGTGGGCTAGTCAGCATCTTTGGTGTAGTTTACTTTAGAGATATAGCATGGAAACAGGCCCTTCGGCCCACCAAGTCCGCATCGACCATTGATCCCCACACACCAACACTATCCTACACACAGACATTGTGTCTATCTTCGGTGTCTACCAGCATCTGCAGTTCCTTTCTATGCCAATTCGCCGTATTGCCTTGTTTCCGTTCTCTCAGCTTTTGTTCAATGAATCTACATCCAAGGAACAACAACCGATCTTTTGATCAGACAGATTACAACCTTCCTTCCAGACTCAACAATGACTTCAACAAGTTCAGATAATGACTCTAATATTCCCATCTTACCTCCTTGTGACCCATCTTTTTGTGTCTTTGCATAAGTGATTACCAATCACTTTTGCCTTTCATCATCATTACTTTCACTATTGAACCCTATCTAGCAGCCTGCCTCTCACAGACATCCCCGTTAGTTCCATGCTTCCCTGCTGTTGTAACTGCATTTTAAAATCTTGTTTAATGTATGGCATTTTCAGAACGAAAAATCAGCCTAGAGATTTACCTGCACTATTTTCCCAGTCTTATAAAGTGTATGTTTGTGAGTCTGTGTTCTGTGTTCTGCGTGTGCGTGTGTATGTTTGTATGTATGTGTGTATGTATCTCACGTCTCGAAACATCATCCAGAGGCGATTCTATCCAGAGATACTGCCTGGTTACTCCAGAGACACAGCTAAGTTACTCAGCATTTTGTGTCTATATTGAGTGCAAGAGTTGGGACGTCATATTGCAATAATGTAAGATGTTGTTAAGAGCACACTTGGAGCGTAAAGGTCTTTTTGCTGAGGAAGGGTGACACTAAATTACAAATGGTGCAGACAAGATTCGCAAGGATGTTACTGGGCTGGAGAGCTTGTGTTATAAGGAGGGACTCGGAAAGCTAGTGTGATCGATTACCTTTTTGAGGTACTGTATATAAAATAAGGAGAGGCATAGTAAATGTGAATATTTTCAAAATGCTGGAGTAACTCAGCAGGTCAGGCAGCATCTCTGGCGAAATGGACTAGGTGACTTTTCAGGGCAAGACCCTTCTTCAGACTGTCTCAGTCTTGCAGATCCTTCCTGTACATGTGAGTATTCACAGCAATTTTCCTAGAATAGGGGACTCCAAAACTAGAGGACATGGGTTGAAGGCGAGGGGGGAAAAATTTAAGGGAGAACTCAGGTGCAGCGTTTGTACACAGAAAATGTTGGGTATGTGGAACAGGCTGCAAGAGAAAGTGGGAGAGGCAGATACAATTGCGAATATCGTCCCGCTGTACAAGAAGGGAGCAAAACAGAATAGTAGGAACTATATCTCTTGTTTCCCTTATCCCTAACCAGTCTGAAGAAGGGTCTCATCCCGAAACGTCATCCATTCCTTCTCTCCAGAGATGGTGCCTGTCCCGCTGAATGACTCCAGCTTTTTCTGTCTATCTTCAGTGGGAACTATAGGCCAGTTAGTCTGATGGGTGGTGTTTGGTGGTTGGAAAGATTTTAGAGTCCATAATTATAAAGGATGAGGTTACGGAGTACTTAGAAGTTCACGATAAAATTGGCTGAAGTCAGCATGGCTTTGTGAAGGGGAGGTCTTGCCTGACGAATCTGCTGGAATTCTTTGAAGAAGTAAATAGCAGGACAGACAAAGGAGAGCCAGTCGATGTTGTTGATCTAGATATTCAGAAAGTCTTTGATAAGGTGCCAAATGTGAGTCTACCAAGAGAGATGAGAGCCCATGGTATCAAAGGCAGATACTACTAGCATGGATAGCAGGTTGGCTGGATGGCAGAAGATAAAGAGTGGCAATAAAGGGAGCTTTTTCTGCTTGACTGCCAGCAACTAACAGGGCTCAGTGCTGGGGCTGCTGCTCTTCAAGTTGTATATTAATGATTTAGACGGGGGGATTCAAGGCTTTGTGGCTATTGCGGATGCTACAAAAATAGGTGGAGGGGCAGATAGTGTAGAGAAAGCAGGGGCTCTCCAGAAGGTCTTGGACAGGTTGGGAGCGTGGGCAGAGAAGTGGCAGATGGAACATACTGCAGCAAAGTGTGGAGTTATGCATTTTGGTAGTAGGAATAAAGGCGTAGACTATTTTCTAAATGGTGACGGAATCCAGAAATTAGAGGTGCAAAGGGACTTGGGAATGCTGGTGCAGGATTTCCATAAAGTTAATTTGCAAGTCCAATTGGTTGTAAGGAAGGCATACAATGCTCGCATATATTTCAAGAGGGCTAGAATACAAAAACCGGGATCTAATGCTGAGGTTCTATAAGGCGCTGGTCAGGCCACATTTGGAGTTTTGTGAGCAATTCTGGGCTTACAACCAGTGTGCTATCAACCAGATCTGAGGAAGGATGTGCTGGCTCTGGAGAGGGTCCAGAGGAGGTTTACAAGAATGATCCCAGGACTTAGTAGGTTAACATATGATGAGCGTTGAATGGCATTGGGCCTGTACTCACTGGAGTTTAAAAGGATGAGGGGGAACATTATTGAAACTTATCAAAGAGTGAATGGTTTGGATAGAGTGGATGTGGAGATGATGTTTCCACTAGTGGGAGAGTCAAGGACGAGACGTCATAGCAACAGAATTAAAGTACGTTTCTTTAAGAAGATGAGGAGGAATTTATTTCATCAGAGGCTGTGGAGGCCAAGTCGATGGATATTTTTAAGGCAGAGATAAATAGGTTCTTGGTTGTCAGGGGTTATGGGGAGAAGGCAGGAGAATGGGCTTAAGAGGGCGAGGTAGAATAGCCATGAATGGATGGTGGAGTAGACTTGATGGGCCGAATGGCCTAATTCTACTATCACATTACCTTATGACATGACAACCTTTAAAGGGCATTGAGACAGGTACATGGATAAGATAGGTTAAGATTCATGGCGGGTACCTTTCAGAATGGCAGGCAGTGACAAATGGGGTACCGCAAGGCTCGGTGCTGGGACAGCAGCTAATTACAATATACATGCATGATTTAGATGAAGGGATTCAAAGTATCATTAGCAAATTTGCAGATGACACAAAGCTGGGTGGCAGTGTGAACTGTGAGGAGGATGCTATGAGAATGCAGGGTGACTTGGACAGGATGGGTGAGTGGGCAGATGCATGGCAGGTGCAGTTTAATGTGGATAAATGTGAGGTTATCCACTTTTATAACAAAACAGGAAGGCAGATTACTATCTAAATGGTGTCAAGTTGGGAAAAGAGGAAGAACAATGGGATCGGGGGGTCCTTGTTTATCAGTCAATGAAAGTAAGCATGTAGGTACAGCAGGCAGCGAAGAAAGCGAATGGCATGTTGGCCTTTATAACAAGAAGAGTTGAGTATAGGAGCAAAGAGGTCCTTCTGCAGTTGCATAGTGCCCTAGTGTGACCACACCTGGAGTATTGTGTGCAATTTTGGTCCCCTAATTTGAGGAAGGACATTCTTGCTATTGAGGGAGTGCAGCATAGGTTTACAAGGTTAATTCCTGGGATGGCGGGACTGTCATATGCTGAGAGAATGGAGCAGCTGGGCTTGTACACTCTGGAGTTTTGAAGGATGAGAGGCGATCTTGTTGGAACGTATATGATTGTGAAGTGTTTGGACATGCTAGAGGCAGGAAACATGTTCCCGATGTTGGGGAGTCCAGAACCAGGGGCCACAGTTTAAGAATAAGGGGTAAGCCATTTAGAACGGAGATGAGGAAACACTTTTTCTCACAGAGAGTTGTGAATCTGTGGAATTCTCTGCCTCAGAGGACGGTGGAGGCCAGTTCTCTGGATACTTTCAAGAGAGGGCTAGATGGGGCTCTTCAAGATAGCGGAGTCAGGGGATATGGGAAGAAGGCAGGAATGGGGTACTGATTGGGAATGATCAGCCATGATCACTTTGAATGGCGGTGCTGGCTCGAAGGGCCGAATGATCTACTCCTGAACCTATTGTCTAATGTCAATTGTCCAGGAGCGACATGGTTCAAATGTGCTCTAATGGGACTAGCCCAAGTAGACACTTTGTTTTCATGAACAAGTTGGACCAAAGAGCCTGTTTCCATGCTGTGCAACCCCATGAGTCTAAAACACCCCTGGTTATCTGGTGTCTTTCAGGGAAGGTAAACCTGCTGCCTTTATCTGGCTTATATCTGACCAAGGGCATGAAGATTGATTCAGCTCCCCTGTGAAATGATTTGCTATCAGAACTTCTCCATCCTATTTTTATGTCATTGTGCTCTTAATTGGGAAAGCAACAATCTCTGGACCTCAATCCGTGAACATCTCCACCCTCTGTCAATCTCCTTCTTTGGGACACATTTAAAAACTTGAATCTTCAGTCCTGTTATTTTGTTGTCACTAACATTTCCACCACGTGCCCTTGTGTCAAAATCCCGCTGATAAAAGCACCTGGGGACAAATTCCTCCACTTAACGTGTCAGGAAATTGCGAGCTGCTGAAAGCTGGATAATTCATTCGACGCCGAGTGCTTGAAGAGATGGTGATCATTGTGACTGCTTGAAATGTTATTGATGTTAACAAGCACTTTAAGTGTGGAGTATCCAACTGAGCACTTTAAGTGTGGTGAGTTGCGCTGAGGTACATGTAGATATGCTGAATGATACTGAATGCGTTGTGGTGCAGCTGATGGTGCCTTATAAATGTTGCAATTCACGCTGAATACGTGAAGCGATAGTGAGCGGTGCCAAATATTTGGGTAATGTGCTTCATGCTGAGTGCTGTCACGAATGCAGAGCATGCCCACCTCTCCGACAATGTGGATGTTGCCAAATACTTTAATTAACATGAATTATGTACTTTAAATAAAATGCATTGAGTTTGGTAACACATTGGGTTGGATCGGGCCAGGAGCAATCACTATTGCAGGCTTTTTCCCCATGTACTGTGGATGGACCTGGACACATTGTGTACACTTTTATTGTCCTTAACAAAGAACTATTATATGTAAATAAATGTTCAATTAATGTAAGACATAACATAATTCAATTTAACATTTTACATAGATTATATTATTCGAAAACTAGACTGAATAAAATATTTTCAAATGTTTCCCCCATCTGTGATAAATGTCTAACTCAAAATGCCACTATAGCACATTCCTTTGTCTCTTGTATAAAACTGTATACATTTTGGAATGACATATTTGGAATTTTTACAAAACGATTTAACACAAAATTGAACCCCAATACAGAACTGATTATCTTTGGATCAGTGGAAGAGGGAAGTAAACTAACTATATTCCAAGAAGCTTTTCTTTCTAGATAGTGCCAAGTTATAAAAAGGGGAAGTACAATGGGATTTGGTGGTCCTTGTTCATCAGTCTATGAAATTAAGCATGCAGTGAAGAAAGCGAATGGCATGTTGGCCTTTATAACAAGAGGAGTGGAGCAGAGGAGCAAAGAGGTCCTTCTGCAATTGTACAGGACCCTAGAGCACACCTGGAGTATTGTGAGCAGTTTTGGTCCCCTAATTTGAGGAAGGACATTCCTGCTATTGAGGGAGTGCAGCGTAGGCTTACAAGGTTAATTCCCGGGATGGCGGGACTGTCATATGCTGAGAGAATGGAGCGGCTGGGCTTGTACACACTGGAGTTTAAAAGGATGAGAGTTCATCTAATTGAAACATATATGATTGTTAAGGGTTTGGACATGCTAGAGGCATGTTCCCGATGTTGGGGAGTCCAGAACTTGGGGCCACAGTTTAAGAATAAGGGGTAAGCCAATTAGAACGGAGATGAGGAAACACTTTTTTCTCACAGAGTTGTGGAATTCTCTGCTTCAGAGGGTGGTGGAGGCCGGTTCTCTGGATACTTTCAAGAGAGAGCTAGATAGGACTCTTAAAGATAGCGGAGCCAGGGGATGTGGGGAGAAGGCAGGAATGGGGTACCGATTGGGGATCAGCCATGATCACATTGAAAGACGGTGCTGGCTTGAAGGGCTGAATGACCTACTCCTGCACTTATTGTCTACGGACAAGAATCCATTGGCAGTTTGCAAACATCAATCAAACAGTCATCAAATTACAAAATTATCACCCTTATTCGGAATACACTTATAACACAATACGGGTGAGCCGGCACGAGCAAAGCCCTCTTCTGCCTGGCACCGTGAATAGCGGATGGCCAGCTTAGCCAGGCCCAGGAGCAACACAACAACGACTTCTTCAGCCCTACTCCCTCCCCTATGCACAGGGTGTCGAAAGATGAGGATGGTGGGTGTGAAGTGCAGCCAGAAGGGAAGGAGCAGCACCTTTAGGTATTTGAACAGTGGCTGCAACCGCATGCACTCCATATCAATAGTCAATTGTCAATAGTCAGGTTTATTCGGCATGTACACAATAAAGTGCAGTGAAATGAACTTGCCAGCAGTGGTACAATAAAAAAAAACACACAATACACAATAAAGATTTAACACAAACATTCACCACAGCATTCATCACTGTGGTGGAAGGCGCAACATTTAGTCAGTCCTCCTCCATTTTCCCCCATGGTCGGGAAATATACATGTGGGACGCAGACTCTTCCAGCCCTCAAAAGTGGCAGGTGGCAGTTTAGTCTGTGAACCACGAGTGAAACAGGTTGCAGGTAAATTACCCTCTACCCCAGGTCTCTGATGTAGAGGGAGAGAATCTCTTGGGGGCCCCCCTCGCGATCGGAAGGCAACACCGACCGCCACTGAGTGTCCATGCGGTGGACCAGGATGAGGAAGTGCGGGGTGTGGAGCAAGAGCCCGTACTGGAGATGCTTGCCTCCTTCTCAGAGGGAGTTGAAGGGTGTCGAGGAAAGGTGGCTCATGTGTGGCACTGGCTCTTGAGAAGGTTTACAGTGCCTGGGTCCGACGAGTACATCCGGCTGAGCGGGAGTTTGCTCAGCCGCTAGTACTCCACACGTTCCAGCACCCCCAGCAAGCGGCGGGGCGGGAAAAGGGCCGGCCCTTGCACTTCATATACACGTGGAACACAGTCGCTTCCTCGTAGCACAAGTTACAAGCGGCTGGCGAGCCCGTGAACTGGCATGAAACTGCACTTAGTCTAGTTTTTCTATGTTTCTATGAGTTACTACAGCATTTTGTGTCTTTTTTTTTCAATCAACACCTGCAGTTCCTTGTGTCACCATCCACACGTCTCACATAATGCACTGATCACCATCCCTGTACACACAATGTACCAATCACCATCATTGCGTAACACACAATGAACTGAGCATCATCCGTGTACACACACAGTGTAATAATCACGTTCCGGAATCTTTCCTGGGAGCTGGCCCTACACAACATGAGCCGCCTTTCCGAGATGCCCAGCATGCCATTCCATGATGATGACAGAGGTTTACTGTGAAGGTTTCTCCTGCACACTCTACACTGCAAGGCCACCAAATTCAAGTGCAGTTTCCTACCGCTTCAAGCAGGGTGCAAGGCCACCTATTTCAAGTGCAGTTTCATACCACCAAGCAGGGTGCAAGGCCACCAAATTCAAATGTAGTTTCACACCATTTCATGCAGGGTCCAAGGCCATCAAATTCAAATGCAGTTTCATTCCATTTCATGCAGGGTTCAAGGCCACCACATTCAAATGCAGTTTCCTACCGCTTCAAGCAGGGTGCAAGGCCACCATATTGAAGTGCAGTTTCATGCCACTTCAAGCAGGGTGCAAGGCCACCAAATTTAATTGCACCTTTCATACCACTTCAAGCAGGGTGCAAGGCCACGAAATTCAAGTGCACTTTCATGCCACTTCATGCAGGGTGCAAGGCCACCAAATTCATGTGCAGTTTCCGACCACTTCAAGCAGGGTGCAAGGCCACCAAATTCAAGTGCAGTTTCGTACCACTTCAAGCAGGGTGCAAGGCCACCTATTTCAAGTGCAGTTTCATACCACCAAGCAGGGTGCAAGGCCACCAAATTCAAATGTAGTTTCACACCATTTCATGCAGGGTCCAAGGCCATCAAATTCAAATGCAGTTTCATTCCATTTCATGCAGGGTTCAAGGCCACCACATTCAAATGCAGTTTCCTACCGCTTCAAGCAGGGTGCAAGGCCACCATATTGAAGTGCAGTTTCATGCCACTTCAAGCAGGGTGCAAGGCCACCAAATTTAATTGCACCTTTCATACCACTTCAAGCAGGGTGCAAGGCCACGAAATTCAAGTGCACTTTCATGCCACTTCATGCAGGGTGCAAGGCCACCAAATTCATGTGCAGTTTCCGACCACTTCAAGCAGGGTGCAAGGCCACCAAATTCAAGTGCAGTTTCGTACCACTTCAAGCAGGGTGCAAGGCCACCTATTTCAAGTGCAGTTTCATACCACCAAGCAGGGTGCAAGGCCACCAAATTCAAATGTAGTTTCACACCATTTCATGCAGGGTCCAAGGCCATCAAATTCAAATGCAGTTTCATACCATTTCATGCAGGGTTCAAGGCCACCACATTCAAATGCAGTTTCATACCATTTCAAGCAGGGTGAAACCACCTTAAAACCACCATAAAACCACCATAAAACCGCACAAAACACCACATAAACAACACACTCACAGTTCAGTAGACATTCAGTGTGTTCAGTTGATTCACAGCTCAGACATAGTTGTGACCTCTCCCTCCCCCATCTTGCAGAGACTGAGCCACACCCACACTTCCGGGCTTTATAATCCCTCCTCCCTGCCACCGGAAGGAGCGTGGCCGTCATGGTGTGATTGACAGGATATAGATTCTCAACATTTTTTAAACACTAATAACACTTTTATTTTTCATTGATGGAAAGAATCCTCTGCTCCTGCTGAGCGGTGGGGGACTGAGTAAGATGGCCAAAAATCACAGCCGTAAGTGGTAGCATTTTATCTAAAATCAGGAAGTGCAAACAGGAAGTTGTCAAGTTTAGACTTTTAATCTTGTGCTTTATTTTGAATCAACCACCACCAACAACCATTTGCTGTTCTTTGTTTCGAACCAACCACCACCAACAACCATTTGCAATGCTTTATTTCAAGCCAACCACATTTTCATTTTCAAACCACATTAAGGGCACTCACAGTTTCGTAGACATGCGTTCAGTGTTATTCACAGCTCAGACTGAGAGACGTGACCCTCTCGCTCCCACATCTTGCAGAGACTGACTGAGGCACTCAACACAACACGAGTTTTATAGTCCCTTCGGAAGGGGCGTGGCCTTCAGGTGAGATAATCTCAACATTTTTTAAACAATAATAACTCTTTCATTTTTCACCAATGGGAAATATCCTCTTGTCCTGCACAGCAGAGGGGGACTCTGAGTAAGATGGCCAAACATCACAGCCATAAGTAGCAGCATTTGTTCTAAAATCAATATACAAAACAACAGGAAGTGATCAAGATCAGACTTTTAGTAATATAGATTAGGTGCAGTAGTAGGCCTTTCGGCCCTCCGAGCCAGCACCGCAATTCAATATGATCATGGCTGATCATCTAAAATCTGTACCCTGTTCCTGCTTTTTCCCTGAATCAATCGTTCAGCCCTAAGAGATAAGTCTAACTTTCTCTTGAAAACATCCAGTGAATTGGCCTCCACTGCCTTCTGTGGCAGAGATTTCCACAGATTCACAACCCTCTGGGTGAAGAAATGTTTCCTCATCTCAGTCCTAAATGGCCTACCCCTTATTCTTAAACTGTGACCCATGGTTCTGGACTCCCCCAACATTGGGAACATTTTTCCTGCATCTAGCCTCTCCAATCCATTATGAATTTTACATGTCTCTATAAGATCCCCTCCCATCCTTCTAAATTCCAGTGCATACAAGCCCAGTCAACCCTTTCTCTCATCATATGTCAGTCCCGCCATCCCGGGAATAAACCTGGTGAATCTGCACTGCACTCCCTCAATAGCAATAATGTCCTTCCTCAAATTAGGAGACACAAATTGCACACAATACTGCAAGTGCGGTCTCACTGGGACCCTGTACATTTGCAGTAGACCTCCTTGCTCCTAAACTCAAATCCTCTCGCAATGAAGGCCAACATGCCATTGGCTTTCTTCACTGCCTGCTGTAGCTGCATGCTTACTTTCAGTGACTGATGTACAAGCACACCCAGGTCTTGTTATACCTCCCCTTTTCCTAATCTGACACCATTCAAAAAATAATCTGCCTTCCTGTTCTTGCCACCGAAGTTGCCACCTCACATTTATCCACATTATACTGGAACTGCCATGCATCTGCCCACTCACCCAACCTATCCAAGTCACCCTGCAGCCTCATAGCATCCTCATCGCAGCTCGCACTGCCACCCAGCTTTGTGTCATCCGTCACTTTTAATTCCCTCGTCTAAAGCGGATCAGGCAGCAACTCTGGAGAACATGAAGATGTGAAGTTTTGGCTTGGGACCCTTCTTCAGAGCATGGATGGTGCTCAGTACATTTATGTTTAAGTTTAGATTTATTATTAGAGAAAACCTTTGGATTGCATGCTATCTAACCAGATCAGATAATCCTGTAGATAGATACAATCAAGCGAAACTCAAGTACAATTGGTAGGGCAATGGGGAAGATACAGAGGGCAGAATGTAATTCTCAGCATTGTCGCCAGTTCCAGAGCCAAAGTCCAATGACCAAACAAGTAGATATGGGGCACGATTCACAGGAGGAAAATAGGTTATAAGAGTAGGGAGAATGTATGGATGGGAGAAGATCCTTTTTGGACCAACACACAAAGAGTCGCTACACTCCTGCAACATCATGCTGTCCACCACATTATGTGAGGCACTGTGCATTCTGCAGCTAAAGCTCATTAAACATCACCACATATGAGGCTGTTCCTTCTCTTTATGAAAATGACCTGGAAAACATCCCTGTCTGTCAAAGCTTTGGTGTCTAGGAAAGAACTGCAGATGCTGGTTTAAATCGAAGTTAGACACTAAATATTGGAATAACTCAGCAGGACAGGCAGCATCTCTGGAGAGAAGGAATGGGTGATGTTTCAGGCCGAGACCCTTCTTCAGACTGAACTTTGGTCCAACTGCTCTAATGGCGTGAGTCAAGCTGGATGGGCGGTAGTTTGTCTACCACCCCAGTATGTACATCCCGGACACATGGACTCACTGGACATTGGGGATGTGTTTTGTGATCTATGACATTGCTGGTGCTAGTCCAGTCGATGTTTTGTTTATTTTATTTTTAAGACACAACATGGATACAGGCCCTTCGGCCCACCAAGTCCACGCTGACCATCGACCACCCACTCATACTGGTCTACGTTATCCCGCTTTCCCCTCCACTCCCTACGCACTAAGGACAATTTGCAAAGGGCCAATTAAGCCACAAGCCTGCACCTTGTTGATATGTGGCTGGAGTCCATCGGCAAAGTCTAATCCTCATGGGATGGTTTTGATTTTGGTGAATCCTCCTCTCTGACCTTATCTTGGCTGAGACTGAAGCAGAATTGAATCTCGGTTCCTTTGAAGGACATCTTCCTCAGCACACCTCCCACAGTTGCCTGGAACAAGTTAAGGAATATGCAGGAAGGAACTGCAGATGCTGGTTTAAAGCCTGCAATGATGCACAGATGGGGGGCAGCGAGAGAGGGTCTTGCAGAACTCTCATCGGAGACAGAACTTCTTCAAAGTAGGCATACCTTGAGATTTTTGATAGTCCCTCTCACCCTGCACCCCTCTGTGCATCGTTGCTGACTTTAATTTATCCTTTTGCATCCCTCTCATTAATTCTTTGTACCTCTTCCTATCTCTAGTTTCCTTCTCCACTGACTCTCAGCCTGAAGAAGGGACTTGACCAGAAATATCACCTATTCCTTTTCTTCAGAGATGCCACCTAACCCACTGAATTACTCCAGTATGTTGTGTCTACCTTCGGTGTAAGCCAGCATCTGCAGTTGTTAAAGCTCTGGAATAATAAACGCCATCGGACATGATGCTCATAGTAAAGACACAACTTCATTACACTAGTGGGAGTAGAAGAGTCACTCAAGTATGGTCACATACTTGCCAGCTCCTCGCGAGCCCACTCAATTATATTGTGCACAGGCAGTATATTTATTCATGAGCATTCCACGGGTCCAGCTAATCTCACAGCTAATCATGCAGTCACCTGCACTGGTTTGTATCGTGTCTAGAACCAACTTTGTTTTTCTCTGCAGTTCTACTTTGTATCGGGCCTCTTCCCTCGTAAGTCACAACACCCTTTGCTGTTCTGAAAAACCACCTGTTATCCTTGAGAGAGTACCTGTTGTAGAGAACCGCGAGTTTGGTGTTACATTTGGATGGTAAAATGGAATTAAAGGCAGAGCAATAATCTATGATTATGAGTCTGATGTAAGTGTCTCTCCTATCCAGGTGTTCTAGGGATGAGTGTAGGGCCAGGGCAATGGCATTATCCGTGGACTTGTTCTGACAGTAGGTGAACTGCAGTGGGTCAAGGCCGCTGGGTAGAATGGAATTAATGCATGACATTACTAGCCTCTCAAAACATTTCCTTATGGTGGATGTCAAGGCTACTGAGCGGTAGTTGTTTAGGCGTGAGGTCTTGCTTTTCTTTGGCACCGGGATGATGGTGGTTTTCTTGAAGCAAATGGACACCTCAGAACGCAAGAGAGAGATTAAAGATGCCCGTGAATACTCCGCTAGCTGGTCCGCGCAGCTGCTAAGTACACGTCCAGAAACTCCGTCCGGAACAGTTGCTTTTCATGGGTTTACCCTCCAGAATCTAACCTCTGCTACAGTCACCCTGGTGAGAGGCACACCGGAGTCTAAAGGGCCAGGTGTCACCACCCTTTTGGCCTTCTGTTCAAAGCGAGCATAGTAGAGCATAGAAAAGCATTCAGTTCATCAGGTAGGGTTGCACTATCACCAATGATGTTGCCTGACCTTGCGTTGCAGCCAGTTACAGTATCTTATTCAGACTTTGCCACATTCTCCGTGTGTCATGAGGTCATAAGTGATAAGTATAGAATTAGGCCATTTGGCCCATCAAGTCTACTCTGCCATTCAATCATGGCCGATCTATCTCTCCATCCTAACCCCATTCTCCTGACTTCAACCCATAATCACTGACACCTATACTAATCAAAAATCCATTTATCTCTGCCTTAAAAATATCCACTGACTTTGCCTCCACAGACTTCTGTGGCAAAGTATTCCACCGGTTCACACCCTGTGTCCAAGTGATTATACTGAAACTCAAGTTTGTCCTGGTATTGCCTCTTGGCATCCTTGATGGCTTTGCAGAGATCATAGCGGGCCTTCTTGTCCCGATCGGGATCGTTTGACTTGTAAGTACCTCACAGTTCATCCATGGTTTCTGGTTGGGGAACACTTGGATTGCCTTCATTGGCGCACAGTCTTCCACGCACCAGCTGATGAAGTGGGCCAGTGGCCGGATATCAAATAATGATGAGACGGAGAACAGGAAGTAGATTGAGAACCTTGTAACCTGGTGGCAAGAAAACAACCTCTCCCTCAATGCCAGCAAGGCAAAGGAGGTTGTGATCGAGTTCAAGAAGCAAAGTGGCACGCACACTCCAGTATACATTGATGGCACCAAGGTAGAGTTGGCTGAAAGCTTAATGTTTCCAAGAATAAATATCACCAACATTTTGTTCTGGACTAGCTTCATCGAAGCAATGGCCAAGAAAGCACATCAATGCCTCTACTTCTGACGAAGGCTTAGGAAATTCGGCATGTCCTCAACAACCCTCACCAACTTCAAAAGATGTGCCATAGAAAGTATTTTATCAGGATGCATCACATCATGGTACGGGAACAGCCCCATCCAAGGCTGCAAGAAATTGCAGAGTTGTGAATGTAGCACAGACCATTACACAAACCAACCTCCCTTCCATTGACTCCATCTACACCACATGCTGCTTGTCGAAGGCCCAGTCTCACTTTTCCTCCTCTTCCCTCCTTCGTTAAGCAAGAGGTACAGATGTTTGAAAATGCATACTTCCAGATTTAGGGACAGTTTCTTCCCAGCTGTTATCAGGCAACTGAACCGTCCTCTCACCAGCGAAGGAGCGGTCCTAACCTCTCATTAACCATTGGAGACCTTCGGAATATCATTAATCGGACTCTATTCATCGGACTATATTGGACTTTATCTTGTACTAAATGTAATACCCTTTACCTTATATCTGTACACTGTGAATGGCTTAATTGTAATGATATAGTCTTTTCGTTAAAGAAAGTCTTTTCACTGTACATATGACTGTAATAAACTAAAATAAAATAGTAAGATTAAACGAGAACTTACCAGTTCGAAGGTTGATCTTTATTTTATGAGGAGTTGCGATGAGGGATTTCGTGAAGACCCCGCCAACACGCATGCGCGGCATCCTTCAAAGCAGCGGTGTGGAATCACAGACTCGACGAAAAGTAAGGATATTAAGATTAAACTGCGAACTAACCAGCTGAACATAATGATCGAGGGTTGGGAGCGGAGGGCACGAAATCCCTCATCGCAACTCCTCATAAAATAAAGATCAACCTTCGAACTGGTAAGTTCTCGTTTAATCTTACTATTTTACTTCGGAGTCACGTGAGTGACTTCGTGAAGACTTCAAAGCTCTGTGATTACACGCCCTGGACAACGCCCATGCTACCACACTGCCGCAATCCTGATGGAGGAAGTTTGTTAAAGCAATCCAGACTGGACAATCTGAAAATAATGAACATTTATTAAACACAAATCATAAACAAACCCCCTGACTGGGGACAAATGATATTAGGGAGCAGCCCTGAGTACTGCATCCGCATATGTTGCAGGTCCGGCCAATGGCTTATGGTAGAACCGTTGAAAGGTTGACTCACTGGCCCATCCTGCCGTAGCGAGGACGTGATCCATGGGCACCTCCATGGCCCTCGCTGTTGATGTGGATGCAGCCCTGGTGGAATGAGATTTAAACAAGTTAGTGTCAATACCCGCTGCATCCAACACTTCCCTGAGCCACCTGGAGATCGTCTGCACTGTCACCCGGCGATGTGGTTTTTTGTGGCTTATAAGCAGTCCTTGTTCCGAATTCCTGATCGACCGGGTCAATGTAGCAACGGAGATGGGTGACTGTGCAGAGTGTGGCATCAGAGGGGTACGCCTGGAATTCCAACTGCAGCCCCAAAGATCCGGGTCGATGCTGCTTCAGCAGGTCTGCAACGTAAAACGTTATTTTCCCAGGGGTAGAGAGCATATTGTCAATGCGCAACTTTTGAAGCGCCTGTACCCGCTGAGCAGACGTGAGCGCCATCAACATGACCACCTTCAGGGTGAGCTGGTGAAGAGGTAACCCCGCCATGGGGGACCATGATCTTAACAGGGACAGGACCACTCCTGCATCCCAGACAACGTTATATCTGGGCCGTGGAGGGTTTGTGTTAAATACACCCCTCATAAACTTCGACACCAGATTGTTGGTCCCCACTCCTACCGGAAGGTACGAGGACAGCGCACTCCTGGCGCTATTGATGGTACTATAGCTGAGCCCTTCATCATAGTGGAGGCCCGCCAGGAATTCCAGGACGTCAGGTATTGTGGCAGAATCATAGGTAACACTCTTCCTTAAACAGAATAGTTCCCATTTCCTGATCTGGGTCAGGTACTGCCGCCTTGTAGATGCTCTGCATGATGCAGCGATTAAATCCATGGCCCTCGGTGAGATCCCCGTGTTCAGCAAAGGCCTTTTCAGAACCTGCAGACCAACAGGTTTAAATAGGCGTGGCACGGATGCGGCTCGCCAGTGACGGGATTAGTAACCAATTGTGGGTTGTTTCCTATTCGCACCCACGGGCGCTTCAGCATCTGAGAGACCACCGGGTACCACGGTTGTGTCGGCCAGTCGGGTATTACCAGAATGCCTGATGCAGAGTCTAATTTAATCTTCTGTAATACCCGACTGATGAGGCAGAATGGGGGAAAAGCGTAGCAACACCATTTCCCCCAGTGGAGCGAAAAAGCATCCAAAGCCACTGCCCCAGGATCTGGTTCCCACGATACATATGTTGGTATCTGATGGTTCAGTCTAGACGCAAATAGGTCAATATCTGGCATACCAAATTTTGTCACAATTTCAGCAAACACAAGGGGATTCAGCATCCACTCAATGTTATCATTAAAAACTCGTGACCTGGTGTCCGCCACCGTATTGAGTATCCCCGGAAGGTACGTTGCTGATATCCAAATACCCCTTTTGATGCACCAGAGCCAAATTGTATTTGCCAAATCATTACAAGATACTGACCTGATACCACCCATATGATTTATATAGGCTACCACCGTGGTGTTATCGATTTGAAGGCGGACATGTGCATGACGCAAATTACTGCAATATGCCCGCAGTCCATGAAAGACCCCCAGCATTTCCAAATAATTAATGCCTTGCACTTGGAGAAGCGTGAACTCATGAGCGTCCCATCTGCCACCACAGCTGGTTACAGTGTCAGTTGCCCCCCAGCCTTGTGCACTCGCATCAGTTTGCAACAGAACCGTGGGATTCGGGAGAATGATGGGTTTGGAACTTACTCCAATATTATGAACCCACCATTCCAGCTCAGTTTGCTCCCCTATGCCTAAGCGCATAGGTCTGTCAAAATGTCCGGTATTCAATTTTAACGCCAGAATTTTACTTTTTTGTAAGTTTTGGTAATGCAACGGACCATAGTTTACGGCCGGGAATGTGGCAACCAGCTTGCCAATTACCTTAGCAACCTGCCGAATGGTTGGCCTGTTGTTGTCAAGTAAACTGATGCATGCTTGTTGAACGTCCACCACTTTGTCAACTGGGACCGTGATTTCCATCTGGTTAGTGTCTATAGTGAACCCCAAATAGTCCATGACCTGCGAAGGGTTGAGCTTGGATTTGTCTGGATGGATTACAAACCCCATTCTTTGAAACAAAGATATAGCGGCCGAGACTGCCAACTGGGCGTGCTCTAGGGTTTTCCCTGCTATGAAAATGTCATCTAAATATGCCATTATAATATGGTTTTGTTTCCTGAGATGTGCCAATAAAGGTTTGACAATTTTAGTAAATAGTCTCGGCGCTGTTGTAATCCCATTAGGCAAAGCCATATATTGCCATAATTGACCTTCCCAGACAAATTTCAAGAACCTTCGATGTTGTTTAGCAATAGGGACTGTATAGTACGCATCCTTCAGGTCAATGCAAGCCATAAAGTACCCATGACTAACCAACTGCTTGGCCGTCTCAAATGTCTCCATCTTAAAATGGGTATATTGTACGAAAGCATTCAACTGGGTTAAGTCGATGATAATCCGACAGCCTCCATCCTTCTTAACCCTAGTAAAGATGTTGGAAACAAACTCCAATGGCTCGTGCATCGTTTTTTGTATCACCCCTTTCTTTTCTAATCGTAGTATTTCAACATGAGCCCGCTCCTTCTCTGACTGAGAGAGTGCAAATCTGCGACTAGGCTCATGTTGCGAAGGGGGATCTCTGCCATTAATAAACTCTATCTCATAACCCTGAATGCTTTGTAAAATAAAAGGATCCGTAGTTAGGGTATCCCAAGCAGACCGGAAACCCCGAAGCCGTCCCCCCACCGGTGAGGTTACTAAAGCTACGTTGTGGACGGACCCAAGCCCCCTTACCTCCAAGGTTAGCGCCGGGGTCTGGACTGTGGTGTCTTCGCTCCTCGTGTGGCGCGGCCCTGTTGCCGCATCTTCCAAGCTGGCTTGGGCTGGCCTTGGAATAAAAAAGGCCTCTGCTGTTGGGCCCCCGCCGAGGAATATGTTTGGGAATATGTTCTGGGGCCTTGGTCCACCGATGTGTGGGGCCTGAACGAGGAACGTGGCTGCTGCCTGGTGTAACCGGGAGTTTTGGATGAATAAGACTGTCTCATCATCCCCACAGTCTTGGCTTCCTCGTCCAGTTCCTTTACGCGTTTAGGCAGGTCTTCCCCAAACAACTGCCTTGGTGGTGGTGGTGCGGTGGAGGTGCTGCATAATCCCGCAAATTTGGGATTCAAATTTGGCCGGATGGAGCTCTTCCTGAAACAGTTTATCTCAAACTGTGTGGTGCACAGAAGTGCTAGCGCATCCTGCTGCTCCTCGGACACATTCGTGGCATCCAGCGACCGAGCAAAAGCCGTGATACCTGCTGTCAGCAGCTTTAAGATTTTCTGGAGCTTGCCCTCCTTGACCCTTGTGTTCGCCGACATGTTCCCCCATATTGCTGCATTCACTTTCGGTACGTTGAGGGAGTTACAGTTTGCTGGTGCCTTATACTTCCCCACTGTTTCCGAGAGCACGGTATCCTGGAGCTGGTGCGTAGTCAGGAAATCGATTGACGCCGCTATTTTGGGATGTAGTGGTCCTCCTGCCGCCGCAGGTGACCCAAATTTCGATACCGCCTCCAACATTTCCTGTGGGTTCTGGACCTCTTCTCCCTCCTCAGGCTCACCCATACTTCCTTGCTGGCTCTCAAGCGACGGGGAGATAGAAGGTGGCGGCTGCATGTAGCTCCCAGACCTCTGGGATTCCCGTTCCTGACGCTCCAGGTCCCGCTGATATAGCACCTCCACCATATGCTCCAACCGGCCGATACGACCGTCACCGCTGTACGCGGGCCACTGGTCGTCTTCCCCAGCCTCTCCAGAGGAACCGGGGCTTCCAGCAGTTGTCAACACCCCCACGGAATGTACTGCCGGGAAGTCGCCAGCTCCCACTCCAGCGGGGCTGTGCGACTCCCACACGGACACACCGCTGGTCCGCCGTCGTTTGGACAGCAGCGGCCCCTCTGTCTGATGGGAGGGAAGAGGGCTAGAGTCAGTACTTGCACCAGAAACTGGACTCTCTGATGTCCGTGCGGGCTTACCACCACAGCGTTCCACATATAAACGGGACTGTGGCGGCGCATGGTCTGCTTTACCCGCCTCAGCAGGGGCGCTGGACCGTACTTTGCTGCCACCGGCCCGCACTACGGCAGCCTGTTCCGGTGGTGTGCCGGTACATCCTGCCCCCACAGGGATCCTCGGCACGCCAGCATTGCCACTGGTCTGCTTCCTTGCAGGTTTCCCCAGTGGCTTGTCCCTGCCTGCCGTACCGACAAGGCTGGACTTTAGCGAGGCTTCCCCCCTGTTCTGCCCGCGAGGGACCTTTAAAGGGGGGGATGCACTCGCGGACACGCTTGCTCCAAGAGCCCCACGTGCCTTACCTCCAGCCCTGGTCTTGGGCACTGGAGTTCTAGAGTCAGGGTCTCCCAGCCCCTGCTCCTGCGCGGACACCCTCTTCTTGGCCAGAGGGGTTGTGCCGGGTCTGGTCAGCTGCTCAGAGCTCCCCGACTGCCGCGACTTTTTCCTCGGTGGTGTCTCAGCTGCTCCCGATGTAGCGGGCAGCTCCGAGGACTTCACTCGCTGAACGCGACTCCCACTCCTTCCTCCTTCCATGGTTCTGAAAAAAACACACACAGACCACACAAAAAACGGTAAACCAGCTCAAGGTTAACTTACCTGCAGCTGCTTACCTTTTTGAAGGAGCCGGTTGAGGGAGCGCACTCCCCCCCCCAGCTGCCGTGAGCAAATGCGCGCGACGATATGCCGCGCATGCGTGTTGGCGGGGTCTTCACGAAGTCACTCACGTGACTCCGAAGTAAAATCCAAACTGGCATGCAGCTGAAACATCATTAGGATTCTTTCTGATATTGATAGTGGTTTATTACTGCCATGTGTACTGATGTGCAGTGAAAAACGTATGCCATCCAGTCAAATCATGTCATACATAGGTATGATTACAGTAGATACAAGTACAAAGATGGTGCAAAGAGAAATATGCCAGAGTGCAGAACATAGCCTTACAGCGTTATAGTATTTCAGCTATAAAGAAAGTGGAGAAAAGTGTACATTTATCAGGATGCATCACGACTTGGTTTGGGAACAGCTCCATCCAAGATCGCAAGGAATTGCAGCAAATTGTGGACGCAGCCCAGACCATCACACAAACCAACCTCCCTTCCATTGTCTCCATTTATACCTCACGCTGCCTCGGCAAGGCCAGCAGCATCATTAAGGATGTGTCGCACCCTGGCCACTCCCTCTTCTACCCTCTCCCATCAGGCAAAAGGAATAGAAGTGTGAAAACGCACACCTCCAGATTCAGGGACAGTTTCCTCCCAGCTGTTATCTGGCAACTGAATCATCCTACCACCACCAGAGAGCAGAGCTGAATTACTATCTACCTCTTTGATGAACCTTGATCGGACTTTGCTGGCTTTACCTTGCACTAAACGTTATTCCCTTATCATGGTGTACAATTTTGGTCGCCTAAGTATAGGAAGGATGTCAACAAAATAGAGAGAGTACAGAGGAGATTTACTAGAATGTTGCCTGGGTTCCAGCAACTAATTTACAGAGAAAGGTTGAACAAGTTAGGTCTTTATTCTTTGGAGCGCAGAAGGTTAAGGGGGGACTTGATTGAGGTCTTTAAAATGATGAAAGGGATAGACAGAGTTGACGTGGATAAGTTTTTCCCATTGAGGGTAGGGAAGATTCAAACAAGAGGGCATGACATGAGAATTAAGGGACAGAAGTTTAAGGGTAACATGAGGGGGGACTTCTTTACTCAGAGAGTGGTGGCTGCGTGGAATGATCTTCCTGCAGAAGTGGTGGAGGCAGGATCGATTTTAACATTTAAAAGGAAAGTGGATAGGTATATGGATGGGAAGGGAACGGAGGGGTATGGTCTGAGTGCAGGTAGATGGGACTAGGGGAAAATAAATGGTCGGCACAGACTGGTAGGGCCGAGAAGACCTGTTTCCGTGCTGTAATTGTTATATGGTTATATGGTTATATGTATCTATATATTGTAAATGACTTGATTGTAATCATGTTTTGTCTTTCCGCTGACTGGTTCAGCTGGTTCAGCTTTCCGCTGATAAAGCTTCAGCAGCGGCGAAGCTCTGGATTCACCACGGAGCGGGCGATGCCTTACCTGGATCGCCATTTGAAGCTCCGGAGTGTTGGGCCTGCTGCTTCAACATCGCGGAGATTCCAGCGCGGACGGCGCTAACTTCAACATTGCGGAGTCCTGGGATCCCTTTGCCGAGGGTCGCCAGCGTGAATCTCCGCCCAGCTCGGCCTGTGAACTGCGGGAGCCGCTGTCTCCGGTAGGAAGTGGCTGATTCAGAACTCCAAGCCTCTGAGAGTGGTCTCCCATTCCGACGTCAGAGTTCCATCATCCAGCGAGCGGGTGAGAACAGAGGACAACAGAGGAGGATGACTGAACTTTGGTGCCTTCCCTCACAGTGGGAAACTTTGATTCGGCTGTGTGGGGATGTCTATGTTAAAGACTATAATGTTCTGTGTTCTTTTTTATTCATATGGCTATATGGTGACCACGCATTTCACTGTACCTCGGTACATGGGACAATAAATTAGACTAAAAACAAGTTCAAAGCCTGCAATGCGGTAGGCTGGGAGATCGAGACTACGCCCTAGCTTGTGAGTGGTCTGTTTAGTCTGATAACTGAGGAAAAAGAAAAACTCTTTCTGAGTTTAGTGGTTTGTGGTATCAAGGTCTTGCATCTTCTGCCCTACAGGAGAGGAGATATGAGGAAATAACGGGGATGACAATGGTCTTTGATAATGTTAGCTGCTTTTCTGAGACAGGACAAGTGTAGATGGTATAGGAAGGAACTGTGGATACTGGTTTACACTGAAGATAGACACAAAAAGCTGGAGTTACTTTGCGGGTCAGGCAGCATCTCTGGACAAAAGCAATAAGTTATCTTTTGGGTCGAGACCCTACTTCAGAATGGGAGTCAGGGGAGAGGATTATGAAAAGGTACATCGAACAAATTAATGAAAGTTATGCAAAAAGACAGATCAAAGATCAAGGAAATGTGGAGCTCACAATTGTCCATTGTTGACCTTGGGCAAAGTGAAACCGAGTAATACAAATTCTGAAACTCAGCAGGATAACAGTGAAACTAGTACGATGACTAGGTTGGGGGAGGGATAGGGAGAGAAGGAATGCAAGTGTTACTTGAAGTTAGGAAAATCGTAATTCGCCCAAAAAGTCACCTCTACCTTTTCTCCGAAAATGCTGCCTGACCCACTGAGTTATTCCAGCTTTTTGTGTATAATTGTTTAGGGTGATGGGATGGAGGCTAGTCAATTTGTTGGACTGGGCTACATCCAAAACTCTCTGTAAATCCTTGCGGCATTAGGCAGAGCTGTTGCCAAACCAAAGTGTAAAGCATCAGGCGATGCTTTCTATAGTGCCTCTGTAGAGGTTGTTAAAGTTGTTGGAGACATATTGAACTCCCTTTGGTTTTCTGACGACATAAAGGTGTTGGCATGCTCTCTTGGCCATAGTTTGTGTTGGTTGGTCCAGGACAAATCATTCATGATGTTTATCTCTGCCTCGGCACCATTGATGCTGTCTGGGGCATGGACACCACCTCGCACCCTGAAGGTAAGCTCCTTCATCTTGCTGCCATTGAGGGAGAAGTTGTCGTCTTGACGCCCACCATGTTACTAAGCTCTTTATCTCCTTCCTGTAGAGGCGACATGATGGCGTACTAGCAGACCTACTGTCTTACTGTGCCATAGACCCAGGTTAGAACCTGACTACGGGAGCTTGTTTGTATGTAGTTTGTATGTTCTCCCCATGACCACGTGGGTTGTCTCAAAGATCTGTAACGTTCCATTCAGCGGATTGGTGGAAGTGGACTAGAGTAAGCAGCTGATTGGCAGTCAGGTCACTGCTGATTTCTTCTGGCAGTTTGTATTGTATTTTGTATTGTATCCAGGGTAAGGGGGAGTATGAGGGCCAGGGCAGTTTACTGTTCTGGATGTCAGATGTGGGAGGTCATGGGGTCGGATAGCCCTCCAGACGTCCACATCTGCGACAGGTGTGTCGAGATGGCGCTCCTAAGGGACTGTGTTAGGAACCTGGAGCAGCAGCTCGATGACCTCCATCTGGTCAGGGAGAGTGAGGAGGTCATAGAGAGGAGTTACAGAGAGGTAATCACTCCAAAACCACAGGAGGCAGTCAAGTGGGTCATGGTTAGGAGGGGCAAGAGGCAGAGGCAGGGACTAGAGAGTACCCCGGTGGCAGTACACCTGGAAAATAAGTACTCCTGTTTGAGTACTGTTGGGGGGGACAGCCTACCTGGGGGTAGCAACAGCGACCGGGCCTCCGGTACAGAGACCGGCCCTGTTGCTCAGAAGGGTAAGGAAAAGAAGAGGAGGGCAATAGTAATAGGGGACTCTATAGTTTGGGGGTCAGATGGGCGATTCTGTGGATGCAGTCCGGAGACCCGGATGGTAGTTTGCCTCCCTGGTGCCAATGTCTGGGATGTGTCTGAACGTGTCCAAGATATCCTGAAAAGGGAGGGAGAGGAGCCGGAGGTCGTGGTGCATATTGGTACCAATGACATAGGTAGAAAAAGAGAAGAGGTCCTGAAAGGAAAATTTAGGGATTTAGGAAGAGAGTTAAGGAAAAGGACCGCAAAGATAACAATCTCAGGATTACTGCCTGTGCCACGCGACAGTGAGAGTAGGAATGGAGTGAGGTGGAGGATAAATGCCTGGCTGAAGGACTGGTGCAGAGGGCAGGGATTCAAGTTTCTGGATCATTGGAACCTCTTTTGGGGAAGGAGTGACCGGTATAAAAAGGACGGGTTGCACTTGAACCCGAGGGGGACCAGTATCCTGGCGGGGAAATTTGCAAAGGCTACTGGGGAGACTTTAAACTAAAATGGTTGGGGAGAGGGACTCAAATAGAGAAAGCTAGTAGACAGTGTCTGAAGCAGGAGGCAGAGAAGGGAAGTACTCAGGCCCAACATGTAGGGGGGAGGGAAGAAAAATAATAATAAACAGAGAATAAGAGGTGGTGGATTTCTTAAATGTGTGAGCAGAGAGACAGAGGGGTATAAAATGAGGGTAGAAGCAATTGGTAGAAAGGTGAAAAGTAAAAGTGGCAGGCAGACAAATCCAGGGCAAAAATAACAAGGGCCACTTTTCAACATAATTGTATAAGGAGCAAGAGTTTTGTAAAAACATTCGTAATAAGGTGGATGAGTTGAAAGTGCAGATAGCCATTAATGACTATGATATAGTGGGGATCACGGAGACATGGCTCCAGGGTGACTAAGGCTGGGAGCTGAACATCTAGGGATATTCAATATTCAGCAGTGATAGACAGAAAGGTAAAGGACGTGGGGTAACGTTGCTGGTTAGAGAGGAGATTAATGCAATAGAAAGGAAGGACGTTAGCTTGGAGGATGTGCAATCGATATGGGTAGAACTGCGAAACACTAAGGGGCAGAAAACGCTAGTGGGAGTTGTGTACAGGCCACCTAACAGTAGTAGTGGAGTTGGGGATGGCATCAAACAGGAAATTAGAAATGCGTGCAACAAAGGTAAAACAGTTATAATGGGTGACTTCAATCTACATATAGATTGGGTGAATCAAATTGGCAGGGGTGCTGAGGAAGAGGATTTCTTTGAATGTATGCGGGATAGTTTTCTAAACCAACATGTAGAGGAACCAATGAGAGAGCAGGCTATTCTAGACTGGGTGCTGAGTAATGAGGAAGGGTCAGTTAGCAGTCTTGTTGTGCGTGCCCACTTGAGCAAGAGTGACCATAATATGGTTGAGTTCTTCATTAGGATGGAGAGTGACATAATAAATTCAGAAACAAGGGTTCTGAACTTAAAAAAAGGTAACTTTGAAGGTATGAGAAGTGAATTGGCCAAGATAGACTGGCAATTGATTCTTAAAGGGTTGACAGTGGATGTGCAATGGAAGGCATTTCAAGACTGCATGGATGAACTACAACAATTGTTCATCCCAGTTTGGCAAAAGAATAAATCAGGGAAGGTAGTGCATCCGTGGATAACAAGGGAAATCAGGGATAGTATCAAAACAAAAGATGAAGCATACAAATTAGCCAGAAAAAGCAACCTACCAGAGGACTGGGAGAAATTCAAGGTCCAGCAGAGGAGGACAAAGGGCTTAATTAGGAAAGGGAAAGTAGATTATGAAAGAAAACTGGCAGGGAACATAAAAACTGACTGCAAAAGTTTTTATAGATATGTGAAGAGAAAAAGATTAGTTAAAACAAATGTAGGTCCCTTGCAGTCAGAAACGGATGAATTGATCATGGGGAACAAGGACATGGCAGACCAATTGAATAACCCCTTTTGGTTCTGTCTTCACTAAGGACCAGGGGTCAAATATGATGGAGGAACTGAGTGAAACCCAGGTTAGCCGGGAGGTGGTGTTGGGTAAATTGAATGGATTAAAGGCCGATAAATCCCCAGGGCCAGATAGGCTGCATCCCAGAGTACTTAAGCAAGTAGCCCCAGAATAGTGGATGCATTAGTGATCATTTTTCAAAACTCTTTAGATTCTGGAGTAGTTGCTGAGGATTGTAGGGTGACTAATGCAACCCCACTTTTTAAAAAAGGAGGGAGAGAGAAAACGGGGAATTACAGACCAGTTAGTCTAACATCGGTAGTGGGGAAACTGCTAGAGTCAGTTATTAAAGGTGGGATAGCAGCACATTTGGAAAGTGGTAAAATCATTGGACAAAGTCAGCATGGATTTACGAAAGGTAAATCATGTCTGACGAATCTGATAGAATTTTTCGAGGATGTAACTAGTGGTGTGGATAAGGAAGAACCAGTGGATGTGTTATATCTGGACTTTCAGAAGGCTTTCGACAAAGTCCCACATAAGAGATTAGTATACAAACTTAAAGCACACGGTATTGGGGGTTCAGTATTGATGTGGATAGAGAACTGGCTGGCAGACAGGAAGCAAAGTGTAGGAGTAAACGGGTCCTTTTCAGAATGGCAGGCAGTGACTAGTGGGGTGCCGCAAGGCTCAGTGCTGGGACCCCAGCTATTTACAATATATATTAATGATTTGGGGGAGGGAATTGAATGCAACATCTCCAGGTTTGCAGATGACGCTAAGCTGGGGGTAGTGTTAGGTGTGAGGAGGATGCTAGGAGGCTGCAAGGTGACTTGGATAGGCTGGGTGAGTGGGGAAACGCATGGCAGATGCAGTATAATGCAGATAAATGTGAGGTTATCCACTTTGGTGGCAAAAACAGGAGGGTAGACTATTATCTGAATGGTGGCCGATTAGGAAAAGGGGAGATGCAACGAGACCTGGGTGTCATGGCACACTAGTCATTGAAAGTAGGCATGCAGGTGCAGCAGGCAGTGAAGAAAGCGAATGGTATGTTAGCATTCATAGCAAAAGGATTTGAGTATAGGAGCAGGGAGGCTCTACTGCAGTTGTACAGGGTTTTGGTGAGACCGCACCTGGAGTATTGCGTACAGTTTTGGTCTCCAAATCTGAGGAAAGACAATCTTGCCATAGAGGGGGTACAGAGAAGGTTCACCAGACTGATTCCTGGGATGTCAGGACTTTCATATGAGGAAAGACTGGATAGACTCGGCTTGTACTCGCTAGAATTTATAAGATTGAGGGGGGATCTTATAGAAACTTACAAAATTCTTACGGGGTTGGACAGACTAGATGCAGGAAGATTGTTCCTGATGTTGGGGAGGTTCAGAACAAGGGGTCAAAGTTTAAGGATAAGGGGGAATTCCTTTAAGACCGAGGTGAGGAAAACATTTTTCACACAGAGAGTGGTGAGTCTCTGGAATTCTCTGCCACAGAAGGTAGTTGAGGCCAATTCATTGGCTATATTTAAGAGTGAGTTAGATGTGGCCCTTGTGGCTAAAGGAATCAGGGGGTATGGAGAGAAGGCAGGTACAGGATACTGAGTTGAATGATCAGCCATGATCATATTGAATGGCAGTGCAGGCTCGAAGGGCCGAATGGCCTACTCCTGCACCTATTTTCAATGTTTCTATTTTTCTATCTTTGGTTTCATCCCACATTCCAAAGATGTACAGCTTTGTAGGTTAATTGGCTCGATATAAATGTAAATTGTCCCTAGTGTGTGTAGGATAGTATTAGTGTGCAGGATCGCTGGTCGGTGCAGACTCGGTGGGCCGAAGGACCTGTTTCCGCGCTGTATCTCCAATCTAAACAAAACTAATTGTACTCTGTCTCACCACGTTTTGAAATCTGGCCTACTATGGTGATGTCATCTGCAACCGTGTAAACAGAATTAAATCAGAATTTGCTCATACAGTCGTGAGTGTATAGGATGTATAGTAAAGAGGCTAGTAACATATCCTTAGAGGGCACTGATGTTCAAATGCAGAAAGCATTTTATCAGGATGCATCACATCATGTTATGGGAACAGCTCCAGCCAAGACCGCAAGAAATTGCAGAGTTGTGAATGTAGCCCAGACCATCACACAAACCACCTCCCTTCAATTGACTCCATCTACGCCTCATGCTGCCTCGACTTCTTCTTCTTCTTGCGCATGAAACATAAATAAACCAAAGGAATAGTTAGATCTCAAGCCGGGTGTTGAGCAACCAGGTTGTTGTCTCTGCATCAATGTCTGCCAGGCCCTGAGCTCCATTTGGTGGGTGGTAGAGCGGGCACCCAGAGATGACATGGTTGGCTGTCTGTTGTTCTGCTCCTCATTCACAGGCTGGGGTCTGGCGGAGGGAGCCCCCCATCTACACACGCTGGCATTGAAATGCCCAAGTCTGTTGAGCTTCACCCATGCTCCTCTGGGGAGGTCAGACCCTGGACAGCTTTTATCTGGTGAAGAGATGTAGCTCGGTAATGGAGCTCTGTAATGCCTCGACGAGGACCAGTCTCCCGCTAACTCTTCTCCCCTCCTTCATTAAGCAAAAGGTGCAGAAGTTTATTATTATTGGAGACAAGTCTGGTTGTAATATGGTATTAAGGCAGAGCTATTGTGAATGACTGGTTTGATGTTGGTGATTTTATAATCAGTAATAAGTATAGGGCCATGGAGATTAAGAAGAACCAGAGATCTTACCTTCCACGCCCACTGGGCCACCCTTAATTTTGTTGCATATGAGTCAGTCAAAGAAAATATATAATTATAATTGGCCTTCTACTGTGTACAGGTAAAGGATAAAGGGTACAACGTTTAGTGCAAGATAAAGTCTGATTAAAAGTAGATCAGGATCACACTCTAGCTGGTCAGAGGACAGTTCAGTTGCCTGATAACAGCTGGGAAGAAACTGTCCCTAAATCTAGAAGTGTGCGTTTTCACATTTCTGTACATCTTGTCTGATGGGAGAGGGAGTAGAGGGAGTGACTGGGGTGAGACTGGTCCTTGATTATGCTGCTGGTCTTGCTGAGACAGAGTGATGTGTAGATGGAGTCAATGGAAGGAAGGTTGGATTGTGTGATGGTCTGGGCTGCATCCACAATTCTCTGCAAGTTCATATGGTTTTGGGTGGAGCTGTTCCCAAACCGCGCTATGATGCATCCCAGCAAAATGCTTTCTAAGGTGCATCTGTAGAAATTGTTGAGGGGTGTTGGGGGCATGCCGATCTTCCCAAGTCTTCTAAGGCAGTAGAGGCATTGGTGGTGTGCTTTCTTGGCCATAGGTTTTGTGTGGCTGGTTCAGGATATCTTGCTGGCGATATTTATTCCTAAAAACTTGAAGCAGTTGGACATCTCTACTTCTGTGCCGTTAGTGCATTGGGGTATGTCTACCGCTTTGCTTCCTGACGTCAATCACTATCTCCTTTGTGTTGTTGATATTAAGGGACAGGTTGTTGCCTTTGCAGGTGGTTACAAGTTCTTAAACTTCTTCTTGTACTCCGCTTCGTCATTATTCGATATCTGGCCCATTGTGATGTTGTCGTCTGTGAACTTGGATTGGGTTGGACACCAAATTCGACAAGTTTGAAGATGAGGTTGGTTGGGATAATGGTATTGTAAGCAGAGCTGTGGCTGATGAATAGGATGAGTCAGAAGGAACTGCAGACGCTGGTATGTGCTGAAGATAGACACAGAATCCTGGTGTAACTCAGCGGGTTAGACAGTATCTCTGGAGAAAAGAATAGGTTCCAGGAATAAGTATAGGACCAAAGAGATGGTATCAGCCATGGACCTGTTGTGGCAGTACGCAAACTGCTGTAGATCAAGGCTGCTTGGTAAATGTGTGCCATATCCAGCTGCTCGAAGCACTATGATATTGTGACTGTGCAAAAGTTGGATGTAAAATGACTTTATTTAGCACAAGCAGGTCTTCTGGGGAATCTATTTCTCCTCTCCTCTCCCTTGCCTGATACTCTGCACAATAGTAAAGTTTTATACCTCTCAAAAGATAACAATAAAGAATTAAGTACCGTTTCAACAGCTATAATTACCTACGATAACATTTTGGGTTTGGCCGTGTAACAGTAGGATTACATCTTGAATTTCATTTCGGAGTCACGTGAGTGACTTCGTGAAGAGCCCGCCGGCGCGCATGCTCGACATATCGTCGCATCGCGTTGCTGCGACGGCTGGCGGTGGAGCGCGCTCCTCGCCAGCCCTTCGTAAGGGAACCACTGAGGTAAGTATCCTACCTTATGTGGTGGTCCTTGTTGTGTTATTTTGTTTTCGCAGCAAGGACATGGATGGGAGCTCCAAAGGCCGGAGAACGTCTGGAAGAGGTTGCCGGTCAGCAGTCCCGGAGCCGTTGATATCGGGCAGGCCGGGACACGGGCGGGAATGTTGGTAAGTCCTGTGTTACAGGTGCGGATCCGCCAGCACACCACAGTTTGGAGAAGCTCGACGAGCAGGAGTGTGGTGTGCAGCCAGCGCAGGAGGACCCTGCCATGGCAGTCAGGTCGTCAGCAGGCTTGCTGGTGACCTCGAGCAGAGGGGTGCGTGCAGCTGCACTGCCCGTTTCACTCAGCCCTCCGAGTAGGAGCAGGGCAGGAGCCCGAAAGTCTAACCCTGTTGGAGCTAAGGCTTCACCGGCCGCCGAGGAGCGGTCAGGGTCTAGGACGGGACCCGGGGTGGCTGTGAGGTCCAGTCGACGCCCCCCGACTCTCGACGCTGGGACGGGTCGGTTGAGTCGGGTCTCGTCACGGTCGCCGAGCCCCCCATGGATGGGTGGGCGAGACCATGCGTCGGCGAGGTCCACGACGTGGGCTGCCGGCAAGCCTGCGCGGCTATCAGGTATCCAGGCTGCGGCTGGTGCCGACATCACGCCGCAAGTGTCCTTAGTGGCAGCGGTGTCCGCTCCCGCTAAACGGAGGCGGTTGAACACGCCCGCGCAGGAATCGCGCAGTTTCGCTTCGGCGGCTGCTAGCGACGACTACCGGCACCGGGTGGGCCTCGATGAGGTGCGGGCCGATGACAGGGGCCCCGGCCATTTTTCAGAGCCGGAGGACTCCGACCACCTGAGTGTTCAGGGTGAAGGGCGTATTGACCGGATGGAGCGGCTGCTGGAGCTCCTGCTTCATGGTCAACAGCAGCAAGCGTCCAGCAGCGACAGGCACAGGGCTGTTTCACCAACTTCTACCATCAGCCTGGAGCAGCAGGAAGAGGAGGTATTGGTCGAACCCATCCCACCTCCGTCCGATTTACCAGCGGAGGGCCTTCTCGATGTGGCCACTAAGTTCGCGGCCCCACACTCATCTGGGCTTCCCCTGAACTCTAAATTGGCAGCCACAGTGGACTTCCTCAACAACCATCAGCTCCAGGAGGAGGTTCTCATTCAGGCCATGAGCCGTCACAAGGCTCCAGCCAACTGCAACTCCCTCAACGTGCCTGTGGTCAATACGCCGATATGGGGCAACATCAGTGCGGCTATCCGTCAACAGGAGCTGAAAATTCAGCGGATCCTGAAGCTCCTCACGGCCGGTATTACCGCCTTTGTGCGGTCGGTTGATGGGGATGAATTAAATTTGGACCAGGAGGATGCTCTGGCTCTATTGTGCGCAACTCTACATGAGATCAATGGGTTCCGCAAAAGCAGCATCCGCCCGGCGCTCAACCCTAAGTTTGCTGGGGTTGTGCAAACCACCGCCGCCGCCGCCGCCCCGTCAGCTCTTTGGCGAAGATCCTCGACGAGGGTCAAAGAGCTTGACAAACAAGCCAAAACGGTGGGACTCATGCACTTTCACAGTGCCCCCACGCCGTCGGGCTCGAAAGCTCCGCTTGTTCGACCACGAGGGTCTGCCAGCACCTCTATGAGGACCTACCCTCCAGCTCCACTCCGTACCAACCGCCCCAGCAGCAGGGGGTTTTCTTAGGACAAGGTCGGCAGAACACTGGTGGAAGATGAGGACGCCGCGCCTTCAAGCCAACCCAGCACCTCCGCATCCACCCACACGTGTCAAGGACCGCCGGTAACCGCGGAGGTGAGGCGGTCTGGTTCTCTTTTCTCTTTGTCTAACCTCACATGTTGGTGGGCGCCTTCGGTTCTTTTTGGGTGCATGGGGTGATATTGGTGGTGATGAGTATGTGTTACGAACATTTAAATTGTCTGCTGCAGAACAGGCAGCAGGCTATAAGGAAAATTTGAGGCTCGAACAGAAGGGTGTGATAGAGAAAGCGGTTCATGAGCCAGTTGAATTTGTTTCCAATATATTCACTCAACCCAAGAAGGATGGAGGCTGTCGAGTCATTATTGACCTGACTAGTTCAAATACTTTTGTAACATATACTCATTTCAAAATGGACACTTTTGAAACAACCAAATCATTGATTTCACATGGTTGCTTTATGGCATGCATTGTTTTACAAGATGCGTACTATACTGTATCCATTCAAATATATTATAGGAGGTTTCTGAAATTTATCTGGATGGGTTAACTCTGGCAATATGGGGCTTTGCCCAATGGGCTTACCACAGCCCCTGGATTATTCACTAAATTGGTGAAGCCAATTTTGGCTTATTTACGACAACGACATCATATAGTAATGGCCTATTTAGATGATATCTTAATTGTGGGCCACACCCTGGAATTGGCTCAACAGGGTGTTGCAGTTGCAATCAATTTATTTCAGCAGCTGGGATTCATTGTCCATCCAGCCAAATCAAAGTTCTGCCCCTCCCAGGTAATTGATTATCTGGGGTTTACGGTGGACTCTATTTGCATGCGGGTCACCATACCACCTAATAAGGTTGAGGAGGTCACCCAGGTGGGTCAAGGTTTAATCACCACTGGTATACCATCGATTCGTCATACAGCTACAGTAATTGGCAAACTTGTAGCATTATTTCCGGCAGCCCGATATGGGCCTTTGCATTATCAGAATTTGCAAAGGGCCAAGTTCGCTGCGTTAAGACAGCACACTGGTCATTATGATCGACCAATGCAGCTGCCGCCTGAAGCGACGGATGAGTTACGATGGTGGGTGCGCCACATCAGTAACTTGTTTAAGCCTATCATTGAGGCTAATCCGGTGGTATACTTGCAAACTGATGCGAGCTCTTATGGCTGGGGAGCTACGGATCATTCCTCTAGTTGCGGGGGGCAGATGGGATACCCTTGAGGCTACTATGTTGTTGTCACAAGGGATCAACTATTTGGAGCTACTTGCAGCATTCCACGGACTTCGTGCTTATTGTTCCAAGGTTTTGGGGCACATGTCCGTCTCCAAATAGACAACACCACAGCGGTGGCATATTTAAACCATATGGGCGGTACCAGGTCAGTTTCATGTGATAAATTGGCTAACTCAATTTGGCTGGTGTGTTCAGAGAGACATTTGGATTTCAGCTGCCTATTTGCCAGGTGAGCTTAATACTGTGACGGACACCAGGTCACGCAAGTTCAATGACAATATTGAATGGATGTTGCATCCTGAAATTTTTACCAAAATCACAGCCAAATTTGGGAAACCGGATATTGACCTTTTTGCGTCCCGGTTGAACCATCAGGTACCAACCTACGTTTCGTGGGAACCAGATCCTGGGGCTATGGCGCTAGATGCATTCTCGCTGGACTGGGGGAATTGGTTTTTCTATGCATTCCCCCCGTTTTGCCTTATCAGTCGGGTATTACGAAAGATTCAGATGGATGCAGCCAAGGGCATCCTTATTATACCCGACTGGCCTACACAGCCGTGGTATCCGGTGGTCTTTGACATGCTCTATGAGCCTTGGGTCCTTTTGAAGGGTTGCCCAGAATTGGTTACTCACCCTGTCTCAGGGGAGCCACATCTTCTGCCATGGCCATTTTAAATTGTTGGCTTGCAGGTTTTGCACAGGCCGTTAGCCCAATACGGCCTCTCAACTCGGACCATGGATACCATTGGGGCGTCGTGTCGAGAGTCAACAAGGCGAAGATGCCGCTCACATATCACGAAGTGGGAAGCCTACTGCAGCCGCTCTCGCATCACGTATGATGACGTGACTATAACCGACGTCCTGGAATTCCTCGCGGGGTTGCACCACGATGAACACTTAAGTTACAGTGCCATCAACAGCGCCAGGAGCGCGCTGTCATTCTACCTCAAGATTGAGGTGGGATCCAACAGGCTAGTGTCCAGACTCACGCGGGGTATATTCAATATGAATCCGCCTACACCACGCTGCAATATCACCTGGGATGTCAGGGACGTTCTAACCCTGCTCAGGACGTGGTCCCTCATGGAAGGGCTCCAGCTGGACGAACTCACCATGAAGCTGGTGATGTTACTAGCGCTGGCTTCAGTACAGGGGGTACAGACACTGCATAACTACGTGTCGACAGACTGATGTCTACCCCTACAGAAGTAGTCTTCTTCGTTGATGAGCTACTAAAGCAGCATGGACCTGGGTGCACAGGGCTGCAGCTGAAGTTCCCGGCATAACCCGCAGATGCCAGGCTGTGTTTAGCCTCACATATCCGTCACTATGTCAAGGTGACGGCATGCATCAGAGGAATGGAGAGATACCTGCTTGTCACTCATAAGAGACCTCATCATCGGGTGACAGTCCAGACGTTATCCAGGTGGCTCGGGGTCGTCTTCGGTAAGTCAGGTAGCGACACTAATGTGTTCAAGCCTCATTCCACCAGCGCTGCATCGACGTCGGCGGCGAGGGTCATGGAGGTGCCCATGGACCATATTCTCGCCACAGCAGGATGGGCTAATGAAGCTGTGTTTCAGCGATTTTATAACAAGCCTGTTG
Source organism: Raja brachyura (assembly GCA_963514005.1). Next base: position 11,139,034 of record OY740806.1, read on the forward strand.
CTGCTCCTCTACAGTTCGCGGAAGCCGTGCTGATTGCAGGTCGAGAACGTGGAGGTGTCCCCGCATGAGGGGTTTTTGATTTGTTGTTAATACATATGCTCTTGTTTTGCAGTATGAACTATTTGAGCAAGTTTGTTCCTCCCATCCATCCCTGCTAGTGGTGTGTCAGCATGGACGTGGTCCAGGGCGTGTAATCACAGAAGCTTTGAAGTCTTCACGAAGTCACTCACGTGACTCCGAAATGAAATAGTAAGATTGAACGAGAACTTACCAGTTCGAAGGTTGATCGTTATTTCATGAGGAGTCGCGGTGAGGGATTTCGTGCCCTCCACGCCCAACCCTCAATCACCTTCACCTGGTAATTTGAGTCTCTTTCATCTTACTATGCCAAGTCATTTCTGTTACTGGTTTTCTGTGATTCCACACCGCTACTTTGAAGAATGTCGAGCATGCGCGCCGGCGGGCTCTTCACGAAATCCCTCACCGCGACTCCTCATGAAATAACGATCAACCTTCGAACTGGTAAGTTCTCGTTCAATCTTACTATTCTCAATATTCTCCAGATATGTTGTCTGACTCGCTGAGTTACACCAGCTTTTCGCATCTATCTTCAGTTTAAACCCAGCATCTACACTTCTTTCCTGCACATTCTAAATTACAGACTTCTTTCAATATTCAGATCCTAGTGACTAGTCTAAGGCGTTCTGAGCTCCAAACCACAGCCACCCAAGAGTGTGCCACTTTTGTTGCTGTGTGGAGGGATGGCTCCCTGGTTATAAGAACTGGCAAAATATTAATTGGCATTGCAACCACGTCTTAAACTGTGCATTAAGTGGCAGGGATATGCATATAATAGTAAGATTAAATGAGAACTTACCAGTTTGAAGTTTGATATTTATTTTACAAGGAGTTACGAAGAGCGATTACGCGAAGAAGGCCATCAGTCCGCATGCGCGTCAATCTTCAAAGCAGCGGTATGAAATCACAGATAACAGTAGTTGACCTGAACATTGTAAGATTTGGAGAACTAGAACTACCAGATGACCTTTATAATATGAGGGTTGGGAGCGGAGGGCACGTAATCGCTCATCATAGCTCCACATAAAATAAAGACGAAACATCAAACTGGTAAGTTCTCATTTAATCTTACTATTTTACTAAGTGTGCATTGCACATTAATGCCATTGTGTCCTGCTGTGTGTCAGTCAGCTCCCCATCCACTGACCTGGCAAAGGCCGTGATGCCTGAGGGAAGCAATATAAAACATTTTTTGAGCTTCATCTCCTGGGCTCTGACGCCTGCTCCAATATGACCCCAGATGGAGTGATTCACGGCTGGCACATTCAAGGAGGCACAGTGGCAGGAGTGTGGTACCTGTTGGTAGTCTCCTCCATTGCCAGATTTTGGAGCTGGTGAGGGGCCAGATAATTGATAGTACTGGCTAGGTCTTCGTCCAGGGGTTCCCCTGATAACGACGGAATGGCAAATCTTGATGCCAATAGTGGCACTTCTGACCCGTGCCCCTGGGTGTGCTGACCAGCTGTGTCTCCGAATCCGAGTCAGCTAGATATCGACCCCGTGTGCTTCCCTCCTCAGAGAGGGAGACACTGTGCAGCCTTGTAACAGGTGCCGCTGGTGCAGGCCCCCGTGGAGACCCACGTTGATATAGCCCCCTCCTTTGGTGCATATCATTTTGGAGCCACCTCTCCACCAGGTGCTCCATGTGGGTTAGTCGTCCGCAGACGCTAGCCAATGAAGGAGGGGAACCCTCCTGGCCCAACTCATCCGAGTCCACGGGCCTTGCAGACTTCTGAGTGGCGTTTCACCCCTGCGGGACTGGCAGGGCTTTCTTCTGCTTTCTTCTGGTGCCAAGTCTGATGTCGCTGGCTCCACCACCAGTGACCTGGAAGGCGATATGGACAGCCGCCCGCTACCCGCACTCCCGCGGTCTTCGGTAGCTGGTTTCACCGCGGACTGTCTCTTCACCTTCGACATCTCTAAAGGTTCAAACTTGTCTGTGGGCAGGAATTACAGAACCAAGCCAAAACGACCCCAGAGAAAGTTTAAACACTTACCTGAGGTTTTTAAACTTACCGCTGGAAGGAGCGACGCGGCTGCCAGTCAGTCGTGCGCAATGCGTCAGACGTAATGATGCGCATGCGGACTGAAGGCCTTCTTCACGTAGTCACTCACGTGAAGTAAAATGATGTGTTAGTACAGGAGATAGCCACTTAAAGCTTTCCTTGATCTCATCAAGGGAGTTTCAATTGACTTGAGCATTTATTTATTGTCTTCCCGTCCTGAGTTACAAAGGTACGGAATTAGGATGCTCTGCTCTGTGGTTTTGTTAGCCTAGAAGTGCCATTCTTCAAGTGGATGTTACATTGTTAAATAGAGTGGTGTCGCACGGGAATCGAATATTGATCACCTTGTCGGCAGGGCCGGATTTACGTATAAGCTTGACAAGCTTAAGCTTAGGGCCTCGAGATCTAGGGGGGCCTTGCAGAGCTGGATTTACCACTAGACTTCATCGGCTGAAGCCTAGGGCCTTGAAATCGAAGTGGCCTCCGGCCAAGGCAAGACACCTGCCGTTCAACTCTGGGCGGGCTCCCCTATCTATCTCTCTACCTCTCTCACTGTCACTCTCCGTCTCCGCCCGCCATCCGTATCCGGGCCGCCAGATGTCTTCTCTCTGCTCGCTCCTCATCCGCAGCCACAGCAGGCCGCATTGCACATGGGCACTGCTACGACCAGCACATCCTCCCCCCTGCACATGCGCACAACCATGGCCACCACTTCATCGGCCGCCCTGCGCATGCGCACTGCCACGGCACCTGGTCGGCGCTGGGCACTTTCTCCCTCGCTTTGAATTGTGGGAGATCTGGCCGCCATTACTGTCCGGTCGCTGCCTTGCCACGACCGCTGAAAACCAACGCAGAATCACTCCCTGACCCTGTATCTTGCTTCTGGTTTCCTGGTCCTCCATAAATATTCTAAATGTAATTTAAACTGGAGGTGGTGGAGGGCTGAAGAATAACAGCCTATTGCATTTTATCTGTTTATTTATTGTGTATATATATGGTATATAAACACACAGAACTTTTATCTCCTGTTCTGTATTATGTTTAAATATTCTGTTGTGCTGCAGCAAGTAAGAATTTCATTGTCCTATCTGGGGCACATGACAATAAAACTCTCTTGACTTAGACTTAAGCCAAAAAGGGTTCTTTGGGAAAAAAGAGCTACCTTAAATTTAGTTGCATCTGGTTGGGTAACTATGGTAGGGTGAAGACTATTCCATGCTTTAATTGTGCGGGGGAACTCCATGGAGCAGCCAGCAACTCTGGATAGAGGAAATTGGGTGACGTTTCGGGTAGAGACCCTTCTTTAGACTCCCTCTGGTTTTAGTGTTTTTAGTTTAATTTAAAGATACAGAGTGAAGCCCTCCAATTTACGGTGGGCCTCACTCTGGCCATGGAAGAGGCCCAGGACAGAATGGTCAGATTCAGAATGGGAGGGGGAGCCACCGGGAGATCAGGTTGGTTATTGCGGACCGAGCAGAGGTGTTGAGCGAAGTAATCGCTAAGCCTAAGCTTGGTCTCACCGATGTAGAGCAGCTGCGAGCTAGAGCAGTGGATGCAATAGATGAGGCTGGAGGAGGTGCAGGTGAACCTCTGCCACACCTGGAAAGACTGCTTGGGTCCTTGAATGGAGTCAAGGGGAGAGGTAAAGCAACAAATGTAGCATTTCCTGCGGTTGCAAGGGAAAGTGCCAGGAGAGGGGGTGCTTTTGGTGGGAAGGGACGAATTGACCAGGGAGGTACGGAGGGTGCAGTCTCTGTGGAAAGCCAACAGGGGAGGAGATGGGAAGGCGTGGCCAGTAGTGGGATCCTATTGGTAGACAAAAAAGGTGGAGAAAATCAGCGGGTAAGGCAGCATCTATGGACCAAAGGAATAGACAACGTATTGGGTCGAGACACTTCTTCAGGCCTGCTGTACTTGGCACAGGTGTGGCCTGTCCCTCCTTCCTACGCCACAGGGATCACCCGGGCCGTCTTCCAGTTCATCTGGGGGTCGAGGATGGACCGGGTGCGATGGGCCACAATGTACAAGTCAGCAGACAACGGGGGTAAAAGCATGCCCAACGTCGCCCTCATCCTGATGACCACCTTCGTGTGTGGCTGCATCAGGTGGAGTGTAGAGCCAAAGCACGTGGGTACCAAGTGTCACTACCTGCTGAGGTTCTACCTGTCCCCGTTGTTGCGAAGGATGGGCCTGGTGCAGATGCCACGCAAGGTGCCAGTCAGCTGGACACTGCCGCCCCATCTGTCGTCTGTGGAAAGGTTTTTCCGGACCAACACCTTTGACCACACGTCCATTGGGCAGTGGTCAGCACAGAATGTCCTGCAGGCACTGCAGGGAAAGGACTCGATGGACCCGGTGGCGTGGTTCCCTGAGCAGACTGCCCAGCTTGTCTGGCAAAATGCCTCATCACCAGAACTCACCAACAAGCACCAAGACCTGGCTTGGCTGGCGGTGAGGGGAGCCCTCCTAGTCAGATCCTTCCAGACCGTCGGAACCTCACTACCAGCGCACGCTGCCCTCGGGACGGCTGCTATGGAGAGGAGACGGTTGCCCACCTCTTTGCAGAGTGTGGATTTGCCCAAAGAGTCTGGAGAAAAATGCAAGGGTCCCTGGTACGCTTTATTCCAAACAGCTCCGTCATAGAGGACTCTGTGATTTACGGACTGTTCCCAGGGACACATTCAGAGACTGACATCGAGTGCTGCTGGAGGGTCATCAACTCGGTGAAAGACTGGTCTGCCCGGGCGTTGTTCACCACCCAGCAGAGCGAGATGTCCGTCGGGGAATGTTGCCGACTGGCCCACTGCAGACTGCAGGAGTACGTGCTGAGGGACGCACTGAAGCTCGGTGCAGCCAACACCAAGGCTCGGTGGGGGAGGGCCACAGTCTAAGGTCCTTCCGCTGCTGGACATGGGGGGCACAGTATGGTGGAGACGCCCCTCAAAATAAGGGAAAGTATCCCATGCCGGGGGGGCCACATGAGTGGCACGGGTCGGGGATCGATTCGCAAAATTTGAGAAATGTGTATAGACTGTATGGAACAATTTGTATAGCCTCCGAAAATGTCGGATGGATTTTTCGCACGGTTGATGTATTGTAAATATTTATTACTTGAATAAAGTCTATTTTGAAATATAAAAAAAAAAAAAAAGAACTGAGTGGAGGTGTTGTGTGAAGCGATTGCCAAGCCTGCGCTTGGTCTCACCGAGGTTGATCACACGCTGAATGATCCAACCACATTTTTGTTTGGAAGTGCGATGTGTAAAAAGAGTTGAGATACTGCATTATAATTTTGCTGCATGGCATTGTGGTATATATCATGTCTTGATTGGTGAATATGCTTAGTTTGTGACTTTATTTGAAGCAGAAATAATATGTGAATGTTTCATTGAGCATAATTCCGACTGGTAACTACGCACTTCGGCCGAGCACATTATCGCACGCGTCATGCAAGCTGTCATAAATGAGCACCTAAACTGTCATTTGGCAGCTTAAAAAGCTGCCAAGGTTGCCCGGCTGACAACAGAGAAAACAAATTAAGTGAGAGCCCTGCAAGATGTATAATATTTTTGACACTGTCATAGGCCTTGCTTACATATGCTGTCACAACGCACTGTAGTCTCTAAACAACTCTTCAGTAATTTTCCTTGCCCTCCATTTCAGAATAATAGTGTTTTAAGCCGATAACTCGACACTAGCACTGGCAATAAATAAATAAATAATTTCCAGACCCTTATCTCATTGGCCACGCTCGGCTGTAAATCGGTGTCAATCTGGTGGACCATCTACCTCTAGTCGTGGGGGTGGGGGATTGGGAGCTTAGGGCCTCTCTTCATCTAAATCCAGCCCTGACTGTTGGTTTCCAAAACAAATCTGTTATGTTGCCTCCCATTGTGAAACTGGCAGCCTGTGTTCTGAAGAGGCGATGGTTCCTGATCACAGAGGGAGTGGTGGAGGTGGCGATGGGGGGGGGTGGGGGGTGGGGGGGGGGGGGGGGGGGGGCATGCGGTTACATATAAACTGATTTGTTTGAAGACTGGTTCTTGTTTAAATTATCTAGGTTCTCTATTGCTTCTGAAGGTGCACCAATAATCCTTTAAAAAATGGCATAATTAACGCAACACATAAAATGTAGACCAGTAATAAAGAGCAATGACTAAAAATAGAGAGATAGAGAGTGAGAAGAAATTAATTCATGAGGTCATAAGTGATAGGACCCGAATTAGGCCATTTGGACCATCAAGTCTACTCCGCCATTCAATCATTGCTGATCTATCTCTCCCTCCTAACCCCATTCTCCTGTTTTCTCCACATAACCCTAGACACCTGTACTAATCAAGAATGTATCTTTCTCTGCCTTAGTTCAGTTGTTCTTAGGAAGAACATATATTTTATATATACGTCAGAACTTTGAATTTAATAATATTTATGTTGATAAGCACAGTAGTCATAAATTGGGAAATGCCTGTATCTGGTTTCATTTTATCCAAGCTAGATTCTGTCTTATTCAATTGAAGTTAGTCATCCTATGGGGTGGGAGATTGCAACCTTCACATGTTCCACCCTGTTTTGACTAATGCAATCAACCCGACGTGCACCAACAAATAGATCAAACAGAACAAGTTGCCTTACAACTTTAGGCTGTGCACGCCATACGCAAGAAGAAGAAGAAGTCATCCTGCAATTAACAAATCCATTGAACTTAGAACATAGAACAGGACAAAACAGGGGGGTGGGAGATTGTAACCTTCACGTGGTCTGCCCTGTTTCGACGAATGCAATCAACCTGGCGTGCACAATCAGATAAGATCAAATAGAACAAGTTGTCCTACAACTTTAGGTTGTGCACGCCATACGCAAGAAGACAAAGACAAAACAGGAATATGCCCCTCGGTCCACAATGGCTGTGCCAACCATGAAGCTAATGTAAACTACACAACTGCCTGTACGTGGTCTATAGTCCTCAATTCCCTGCCTGCTGATGTGCCTATCTAAATCACTCGAAACATTACTATCCCATCTGCACCCTCACATTTCCCAGGCTGTACGTTCACAAGCCTAACCACTGTCTGCAAAAAAACCTTGCCACATAAATCTCTTTGAACTTTTCTCCCCTCACCTAAAACCTGTGGCCTCTAATATTTGTCAATTCCACTGTGATAAAAGGAATCTATCTATCTATCTATCTATCTATCTATCTATCTATCTATCTATCTATCTATCTATCTATCTATCTATCTATCTATCTATCTATCTATCTATCTATCTATCTATCTATCTATCTATCTGTCTGTCTGTCTATCTGTCTATCTGTCTATCTGTCTATCTGTCTATCTGTCTATCTGTCTATCTGTCAATCCGTCTACCCATCTATCCATCTATCCGTCTATCCATCCATTTATCCATCTATCTATCTATCCATCCATTTATCCATCTATCTATCTATCTATCTATCTATCTATCTATCTATCTATCTATCTATCTATCTATCTATCTATCTATCTATCTATCTATCTATCTATCTATCTATCTATCTATCTATCTATCTATCTATCTATCTATCTATCTATCTATCTGTCCATCCGTCCATCCGTCCACCCGTCCACCCGTCCACCCGTCCACCCGTCCACCCGTCCACCCGTCCATCCGTCCATCCGTCTATCCATCCATTTATCCATCCATCCATCCATCCATCCATCCATCCATCCATCCATCCATCCATTCATTCATTCATTCATTCATTCATTCATTCATTCATTCATCCATCCATCCATCCATCTATCTATCTACTGTGTATGTCTGTCTGTCTGTCTGTCTGTCTGTCTGTCTGTCTGTCTGTCTGTCTGTCTGTCTGTCTGTCTGTCTGTCTGTCTGTCTGTCTGTCTGTCTGTCTGTCTGTCTGTTCCTCTTCTATCAGGGAGTCTGTTAGCCTCCTACCCATGTTTATGCAATGTCGCCTTGCAGCAAATATTCTTTTATCAAGGCAGCATCCCGCTAAGCCTCTTCTGAAGGAATGAATGATACTTCATTATCACATGTGATGTATCATAGTGAAAGTCTTTGTTTTGCTACTGTACACAATGTATGCAAAGAATCGCCACCTAAAGGGCGCCGACAACGTTACAAAATGTTCAATGTGGTCCCAAAGGTCCGTCTTAGTTCTCGCCGCCCCCCACGCCGGGTCCCTCTTCTTCAATCAAATAGTTCCGGGAGGTCCATTAGCTTCAGGAAAATCATTGCTTCAGCCACATAAATAAAGATTAACAAGTGATCACCTCCTGCGGAACATTAGTGATCCTACTGTGTAGGAAGCAACTGCAGATGCTGGTTTACACTGAAGCTGGAGTAACTCAGCGGGGCAGACAGCGTCATGGATAGAAGGAATGGGTGACATTGCGGGTCGAGACCCTTCTTCAGACTGAGAGTCAGGGGAGAGGGAGACAGAGATATGGAAGGATAAAGTGTGAAAATGAGACATCAAAGCAGACAAAAATCAAGGACGATGTAGAATAGATCATTGTTAGTTAGGTGAAGGTGACAACGAAGCATATAAAGATAAAATCTCTGGGTGAGTAGGAAAGCACGGGTTACTTGAAGTTAGAGGTCAATATTCATACTGCTGGGTCAATATTCCAAGCAAAATATGAGGTGCTGTTCCTTCAATTTGTATTGGACCTCACTTTGGTAGTGGAGAAGGCTCAGGACAGAAAGGGTCTGTGTGGGAATGGGAGGGAGAGTTAAAGTGTTTAGCAACCAGGAGATTAGATAGGTTTTGATGGACTGAGCGGAGGTGTCTTACTATTGGACTGCATGCTCCATGCTGAACACAAAGTGGAAACTAATTCCTATAGCAAACCTTATTCGATCTCTTTACTCTTTATCCATCAATCCCTCATTGTTTTAAAAAACTTGGATATCCCTGACAGGTCTTATCCCAGTCACTAGCCCCAATCTTGTAGCATTTGCTGCTATTCCAATTCCCCAAACACTTATAAAAACAGATAACCATATAACCATATAACAAATACAGCACGGAAATAGGCCATTTCGGCCCTTCAAGTCCATGCCGAACAACTTTTTCCCCTTAGTCCCACCTGCCTGCACTCATACCATAACCCTCCATACCCTTCTCATCCATATGCCTATCCAATTTATTTTTAAATGGTACCAACGAACCTGCCGCCACCACTTCCACTGGAAGCTCATTCCACACCGCTACCACTCTCTGAGTAAAGAAGATCCCCCTCATGTTACCCCTAAACTTCTGTCCCTTAATTCTAAAGCCATGTCCTCTTGTTTCAATCTTCCCTATTCTCAAAGGGAAAAGCTTGTCCACATCAACTCTGTCTATCCCTCTCATCATTTTAAAGACCTCTATCAAGTCCCCCCTTAACCTTCTGCGCTCCAGAGAATAAAGACCTAACTTATTCAACCTATCTCTGTAACTTAGCTGTTGAAACCCAGGCAACATTCTAGTAAATCTCCTCTGTACCCTCTCTATTTTGTTGACATCCTTCCTATAATTGGGCGACCAAAATTGTACACCATACTCCAGATTTGGTCTCACCAATGCGTTGTACAATTTTAACATTACATCCCAGCTTCTATACTCAATGCTCTGATTTATAAAGGCTAGCATACCAAAAGCTTTCTTTACCACCCCATCTAAGTGCATCTCTCCATTTCAGATGCTTATCAATGCATCTCCAAAGGTAAGCCAGGGACAGCAGAGCCGGCATGAAAGACTTACTGCTTCTAATGATGGTGCAGGATTTTCCGCTTTCACTATAAAATTAAATAAAACCCACCTTCATCTTCAGAACTAGCAGCCAGCAATTCAGCCAGCTCTTCATTTTGAATTAGACACAAGGAACTGTAGGTTGTGGTTCACAAAAATAGCCAAAGTGCTGGAGTACGGGCCCCAACTCAAAATGTTGCTAATCCACGTCCCCCAGAGATGCGGCCTGACCTGCTGAGTTAAGGGCCTGTCCCACCAGCATCCGACTCCATGCGATGAGCGCGATCAAACTAGAAGCGGGGGCCGCGCGGCGGTCGGGTGATCTCTGTACAGGGCCGTTCCCAACAGCATGCGCCTGCATGCGGCAACGCGACCAAACTGGCAGCGAGGGCCGCGCGGAGGTCAGGTGAGTGGCGCAACGCGGCGCAAAGTGAGGCGAACTTGGAGCGAAGTCTTAAGGTAAGTTCGCCAGGACAGAGAGGGGCACACAGAGAGGGGCACAGAGGCACACACACAGAGGACCACGGAGCCACACACAGAGAGGGTCACGGAGGCACCTACAGAGAGGGTCACGGAGGCACAATGTCGAGGCGGTGCATAACGCGTCGAGGCGACTGCGAGCCGACAAGCCATTGCCGCGTGGAATTTTTGAACATAGTCAGTTTTTCAGAGCCCCGCACGATGTCGGGATGAACTCCGCACAATTCTGCACAGCTCCAGCGATCGAAGTGGGACCGGCCCCACGACGCCGGACGGCTCAAGCGACCACGTTAGGTCACGCTCATCGCATGGAGTTGCATGCTTGTAGGACAGGCCCTTAACACCAGCATGTTGTGCATTGATTTTGAGTCATTATACTGACGCTGATAAACAGATGTTCATCCTCTCCAAAGCCTCCACATCCTTCCTGTAAATGCCACCCAAACTGCAAGTCCAGCTTTAAACAAAGGTATATGCGGCTGCAAGGTGACGATGAAATTTGGACACAACAACCCGATCAAGGAGGGCAAGAATGTCATATGCCTTCTTTATCATCCTAACCGTCTGTGATGCCAATTTGAGTGAGCTGTAGACTTGCAACCCAAGATCCCTCTGCGCATCAATGCTCCTCACGGTGCCACCAAATGAGGAGATGGCCTTGGAGAGTGAGTTATTTTGAGAAAGTAAAAGTAGTCAAAAAATAAATTGTTGAAGGTGAGGCCAAGTTCTGCCGGGCAGAGGAGAATGTTAGTGGAGGTGAAATGATTGGGAGACTGTCTTCATCGGTGTGTTCAGATGTGTGCGTCTTTCCTGCAAAGTGTTTGACTTTGGCTTTCTGCATTAACCTTGTGAACTGATGATTATTACTCCCATATTTTATTTTCCCACTGACTCTTGGGCGACCTCAACCCCCCCAAACCATGTTCAGTAGAAGGGTTCTCAACCTGAAACGTCACCTATTCCTTTTCTCCAGAGATGCTGTCTGACCAGCTGAGTTACTCCAGCTTTTTGTGTCCATCTTCAGTAACGCCTCCTTCCACACTGGGATAGAAACATACTTATAAACTGAGCAAGTCCATGAATTCCTCCTTTACTTTGCATTGTATTCTAACATTATTCCAGTCAATTATAATTGCTTTGGCAATGGCAAACACCCAAAACCACCATTCCATGTTGCTGTTCTGATGTAGTAAGCTTTGTCTTCCTCGTGCTCTCTGGAGACCAATAGATGATTTATAATTGTTTTGCCTCCTGCTTCATCAAGTTGATTAAAATGCACTTTATTAATAATAATTAAAACATTAAACAAAAATATTATTAAACATACAAATTAACATTTACTTTTCTCCTTGCTTTACAGGACATGCCCGCGGTTCACAGGTCTTCCATAATCTTCCAGCAGAGTTGCGGGAAGAGTCAAAGTCAAAGTTCAAGTCAAAAGAGTTTATTGTCATGTGTCCCTGACAGGACAATGAAATCCTTTCTTTGCACAGCACAACAGAACATAGTAGGCATTGACTACAATTATATACGTAAATACACACATGAATGAATACATTGATAAAGTGCAAATAACAGATAAAGGGATATTAATATTCAGAGTTTTGTCCGAGCCAAGTTTAATAGCCTGATGGCTGTGGGGAAGTAGCTATTTGGTCAGCCTGGGCTGTGGAGAAGCTTATGGAAACAAGAATTGGGGAGAATCTTAATCAGTGCATGGAGAAGTTTCATTTGATAAAGCACAGCTTTGTTAAATGTGAGATAATACAGAGGTTTTAATGGATGGAGCAGATGTCATCCATTGGATTTTCCGTGGTATTTGATGAAGTCCAACACAAAATGGTGATCAGCACACTTAAAGTTAAAAGTAAAGGATCAGTAATAGTAATAGTAGTAGACCTGAGGAACTTCAGATGCTGAAATTCTGAGCCAAAAAATACAATGTGCTGGAGGAAACTCATTGGGTCATGCTGCACCTCTGGAGAACATGGGTGGATGACATTTTGCATTGGGACCATTCTTCAGATTGATTGTAGAAGTGGGGAGAAGGCTGGAAGAGTATGTTAGAGGAGATTACTTTAAAGGTACATGGATTTTAATCATTCAATGCACGAGCATTGTGAGCCGTCACTTCACCCTGTGTTAATGGTCTTGAAGGTTGGTAGACCACAAGAGAGATGGTGTATTTGCCTCAGGCTGAGGAAGATTGCGTCTGCCCTTAGGCCAATGTCGGCATCACTATTTTTGTTTAATATATGTTGCTGATTTTGATGGGTATTCAAAATAAAAGTCCAAATTTGCCAATGACACCAAGCTTGGAATAAAAAGTGGAAACACTCAGCATGTATTGAGGACGTAATCGTCAAAAATAGAGAAGTCCGACATCCTTTGTCTGCAATAGGAAAAATTGGAAGTGCAGTAAGAGACTATAAGGTTCAATGGCACAAAAGAGTCAGGTTTTGGATTGTTTTCTATGGAACATCGGAGGTAGATGAAAGACTTTAGTTTAGTTTAGTTTAGAGATACAGCGCGGAAACAGGTCTTTTGGCCCACCGAGTCCACACCGAGCAGCGATCCCCACACGCGAACACTATCACACACTAAGGCCAATTTATACATTTATACCAAGCCAATGAACCTACAAACCTGTACGTCTTAGGAGTGTGGGAGGAAATCGAAGTTATCGGAGAAAACCCATGCAAGTCATGGGGAGAACGTACAGGTTTGTAGGTTCATTGGTACGTTGAGTCCACACCAGGTCAGCATCCGCAACCTGGATCGAACCGGGGTCTCTGGCACTGTAAGTGCTGTAAGTCAGCAACTCTACCACTGCACCTTCTATATGTGGTGGAAGTATACAAAATTATGAGAGGTATAGATAAGATGGATGCTCAGAACCTTTTTCTCAGGGTGGAAATGTCCAATGCTAGAGGGCATAGCTATAAGGAGAGATGGGGCAACATTTAGTGGAGATTTGTATGCCAAATGTTTTACACAGAGAGTGGTGGGTGCTTGGTATGCACTTCCAGGGGTGGACATGGAGGCAGATATGATGGTGACGTTGAAGATGCCTTTGGATAGGCATGCGAAAGTGCAGAGAATAGAGGGATATGTATCATGTACAGGCAGATTAAATCAAATTAACTTGGCATCATGTATAGCGCAAACATGGGCCAAAGTGCCCGCTCTCTGAGCTGTAGTGTTGTATCGATGATAGACACAAAATGCTGAAGTAACTCAGCGGGACAGGCAGATTTCAGACTGGAGAAATGTCTCGACCCAAAATGTCACCCACTCCTTCTCTCCAATGATGCTGCTTGTCCCGCTGAGTTACTCCAGCTATTTGTGTTTAACCGGTTTAAAGCAGCATCTGCAGTTCTTTCCCACACATACTCCAGTGTTGTATGTTCTATCTTCTAGATAGGTTGCCTGAATGAGCAGACAAGAGGCCAGGTGGCAGTTAATGGAGAGAAATATGAAGTGATGGACTTTAGTGGAAGGAATGAAGGGAAACAGATAGAGATTGAATGGAGTGTTTACAGGACCAGAGAAAGCCAAAGAAATACATTAAAAGAGGAAGGAAATATTAGAAAGGCACGCAACCTCTGAGTGTTCATGAACAGGGGCATGAGCTTAGATATTGAATCATGTAACCCTGTTATTTTATGTTATGTGGCCCAAAATCGATTTAACCTGTTTGTGGTATATGTAGTATTGATTTTAAAAGAGTAATTGTTTCTTTGGGGGCAATTCCCGCTTTAAATACAATGTCAGCTAGCCGACTGTTCTCCAGGTTGTAACATTATCTGTAAACGCTTCCAGTCTGCAAAGCCTTTGAAATAAATAATCCTCTTTCTTGGCCCTTGTTCAATGTTTCACACGAGCAAGGAAGCCAAACACTACACCTGGAATGGATTGCGATAGCAGTCATTTCTGGTTGAAGACGTGCCAACCTTAACATTGGTCTGGGCACTGCCGGGTGTGATACATGTTGGCTCATGTTTTCCTCATGTCAGGTGCCCAACTGATGATGCTACTTGTCACGCGGTGCACATTTCCACCCACGCCGACATATTTGGAGTTCACAGCTGCACACCAATGGTGCTGCGGGGAGTTTTTTTTGTTTCGGTTTTTTTTTGTTGTTGTTTTTTTTGTTTTTAAAATAAGGGAAAATAAAAGAGAAATAACAAGAGAGAGAAAAAGTGAGAGGTGCAAAGATCGGACCCCTAGACTGCCAAAGTAGTGTAGCCAAAGAGTGGATAAAGATGTAAGAGAGGAGAAGGAAAAAAAAGAAAGGAAAGAAAAAAAAAAGAAAAAAATGGAGATATACCTGCCTCTCTTCCCCCCTCCCCCACCCACCTCACCCAACCCATATTTGGAGTTAAATCCAAAGTTGGGTTGCGCCATACTATCCTTGTAAGAATCCGGTGAAGGGTGTCCATGTCTTGAAAAATTGATCTGCTTTTTCTGCCAAGACAAGCCTAATATTTTCCAAATGTAGTCTCGGACATGTTTGTAATCCACATCTTAACAGTAGGGACTGATGTGTGTTTCCAAAATTTAAGTATTCGTTTTTTTGCCATTATCAGGCCATAATTAAGGAAACGTATTTGAAATAACGTTAGCTCAGAACAGGCTTCTGACGTACCTAGAGTGATCAGTTCAGAGTCGGGGTCCAATTTAATTTTAAGTATTTTAGAAATAATTTCAAAAATTTCCCTCCATAAATGATGTAACTTCATACAAGAGGCAAAAGAATGAGTTACCGTTGCTTCCTGAAGGAGACATTTATCACAAATAGGAGAAACATTTGGGAAGATCTTAGACTTTGAATAATAAAGTCTGTGCAGTATTTTAAATTGTATTAGCGATTGTCTAACGTTAAGGGAACAGTTGTGTATATATATAGAAGACTTTCCTTCTATCTATCTTTCAAAATTGTTGGGCCGAGTTCATCTTCCCAAGCTCGTCTAATTACTTCCGACGATGGGGTTTATATATTTAAAAGGTTAATATAAAGGTACGATATTAACTTGTTTGAATCTGAGTTTCTATTCATACAAACGTCTAATAAGTCTGGAACCATATATTGATAGTCTTGAGTATATGAAGATATCTAACGTATTGGCTACATTTCAGATGATATTTCGACTGTAATTCTAGAAATGGGAGAAGAGTTCCCATCTCATAAAGATCTCCCAGTTTTTTCATTCCTAATCTTTCCCAGTGTGTGAACATCTTGTCTAAAATAGACAGCTTAAATGAGGCAATTGGTGAGAGAAGAGATAAATGTTTCAGTTTAAGGGTTGACTTCACTTGTTTACAGATTCGTAGGGCACTGTGGATAATCGGATTTTTCTCATATACTGTTTTCTTCAAATTTATTGGAGGGAGAAGAATCGCGCCTATATTAATCTTCCCTCTCCATTATTAACCATTTTACCTGTTGGCATTTGTTGTCCATCTAATAGATTACGTTTTTAATATTCATTGCCCAGTAATAGTACGAAATATTGGGAAGAGCCAATCCGCAAATTTCTTTGGGTTTACATAGATGTCGTTTATGGATTCTGTGTGCTTTAT
This sequence comes from Raja brachyura, assembly GCA_963514005.1. The sequence continues at coordinate 11,154,919 of OY740806.1, forward strand.
AATCCCCAAAAAAGTTTGTGACCAGAGAATTAAGTTTTTTAAAGACAATTTTAGGGAGATAAATCGGTATTGATTGAAATAGGTACAGGATTTGTGGAAGGAAGATCATCTTTATGGCATTTATTCTACCTATGAGGGAAATCGGAAGCGTTTTCCAAAATTGAATACGGGCAATTAGTTTGGAAATTAATGGTGGAAAGTTTGCTTTAAATAGAGAAGTATATTTTCTAGTTACGTGAACTCCAAGATATTTAAATTTTTCCGTAACAATTCTAAAAGGGAATTTTAGAAGGTGTGTCGGATCTTGAAGCTTTATTGATATAATTTCTCTTTTATTCCAGTTTATTCTATATCCTGAAAAGGAGCCAAATTCCTCTATAAGTTTTAGTATGTTTGGAATGCTAACTTGGGAATTGGTGATATAAAGTAGTATATCATCTGCATACAATGATATTTTATTATTAGAATATTTAGTATTATAGTCATGAATATTCGGATATACTCTTATACTTTCTGCTAAAGGTTCAATCGCAAGGGCAAATAACAGGGGTGATAGTGCACACCCTTGCCTATTGCCCCAGGATAGCTGAAATTTAGTTGAGAGTATTTGATTAGTCAGTATTCTGGTATCGGCTTGTCATTTAGCAACTTTATCCATGAAATAAAGTTTTCTCCTAATTGGAATTTTTGCAATACTGTAAAAAGATATTTCCATTCTACATGGTCAAATGCTTTTTTCTGCATCTAATGAAATAATTTATGTCTTCCTTTATCGTTCTATGTCAGTACATTATATTAAACAGACATCTCAAGTTGTTGAACGAGTGTCTCTTGGGTATAAACCCAGTTTGATCAGAATGTATTAATTTATTAACGTATTTAATTAGTCTTCTTTCCAGGGTTTTAGCTAATATTTTCTGATCTGTATTTAGCTGGGTAATTACTCTAGATGATCCCGGCTCTTCGAGATCTTTATCTTTTTTGGGTATCAGTGTATTAGTTGATTATCCTAAGGTTTGTGGTAGCATCTGTTCTTTAAATGCGTGTATATAAAGGTCTTGTAAATGTGGGGAGATTAAATCGTAATTTTTTTAATAAAATTCATTACTAAACCCATCTGGGCTTGGTGTTTTACCATTCTTCAATGAATTAATTATCAGGATGTTTGGCCTTGGTGACTTGGAGCGGGCAGCTCGGATTCTCCGAATGGACGGCCTGGGTGACCGCCAGCCGTCTGCCCTCCTGGAGGACATGCTCACCCTAATGGCGGACCATGAACCCTGTTTGCTATTTAAATTTGCCTGCCTGCTGGAACCAGATGTCAGGCTCTTTGGTCCACAGAGTAGGGAGCTTAAGCACACCGCATTATTATCCATCACGACGCATGATGAATGTCGAGGGTCACCAGTGTAGCGGCTTAGACGAGGTCAGGAAAAGGCCAGACGCGTGGTAGGTTTAAACAGTAGTCCTTTAATCCCTACTGCGAGAGCACACCACGCACACTGAGAGCACACACCCAGGGGTGGTCAGGAAACCCCATGGCAGACCAACGCCCCTGTCACTCAATTGGCGAGGGGGATGATCCAAGTAGTGGCCCACCCCCCAGGGACCGCCACAGTATGGCCCATTTCCATTTTTCTCGACTGACGCGCGAGAAGCTTAAGCAGATTGTCGCCGAATTCAAAATGTTTCTTTTTAGTAATTTGAAATAGCCTGATAACGCTTGCGGAGAGAATTAGATTTAACTTGGATTTTAATACTGCTATCTTATTATGTTTATCGATAGAAGGATCTATCGCATTTTCTGAATCCAGCTGTCTGATCTGTTATAATTCCAGTTGTTCCCTCCTGTTCTTTTTATTTTTATATGCTTGATATGAAATAATAGAACCTCTAATAAAGGCAAAACATTCCCATAATAACAAAGCCAAAATACCTGGAGTTTAGAGATACAGTGTGGAAACACCGAGCCCACACCGACCAGTCTTCCCCACACATTAGCACAACGCACACTAGGGACAATTTCACATTTATACATTTACACCAAGCCAATTAACCTACATTTACACCAAGCCAATTAATGTCTTTGGAGTGTGGGAGGAAACCGAAGATCTCAGAGAAAACCCACGCAGGTCACGCACAAACTCCATCATAGAACACACAAACTGCATGCAGTCAGCACCCGTAGTCAGGATCGAACCCGGGACCCATGTCTCTGGCGCTGTAAAGCAGCAACTTTACCGCTGCGCCACCGTGGCCCCCTGAGATGGTGATAGAGGCAGAAACCATCATCATACTCAAGTCAAGTCGAGCTTATTGTCCTATCCACATAATCGGTGAGGAAGATGGTGGAGTCAATTATTAAAGAGGTAATAATGGGGACTTTTGGATATCAATAAAAAGATTAGTCCAAGTCAGCATGGATTTATGAAAGGGAAATCTTGCTTGACTAATCTTCTGGAATTTTTTGAAGATGTGACAAGTAAAATGGTTGAAGGGGAGTGTATCTAGACTTTCAGAAAGCCTTTGATAAGGTCCCGCACGGGAGACTGGTGACTAAAATTAGAGCACATGATATTGGGGGTCGGGTGTTGACATGGATAGAAAATTGGCTGGAAGATGCAAGCAAAGAGTAGGAGTGAACGGGTCCTTTTCATAATGGCAGGCAGTGGCAAGTGGAGTGCCGCAAGGCTCGGTGTTGGGGCCGCAACTGTTTATCATATATATTAATGATTTGGAAGAGGGAATTAGGAGCAACACTAGCAAGTTTGTGGATGACACAAAGCTGGGTGGCAGTGTGAACTGTGAAGAGGATGTTAGGAGGTTGCAGGGGGACCTGGACAGGTTGAGTTAGTGGGCAGATGCGTGGCAGATGCAGTATAATATAGATAAATGTGAGGTTATCCACTTTGGTGGCAAAAACAAGGGGGCAGATTATTATCTCAAAGGGGTTAGGTTAGGTGAGGGGGAGGTACAGGCAGACCTGGGTGTCCTTGTACACCGGTCACTGAAATTTGCCGTGCAGGTACAGTAGGTAGTAAAGAAAGTTAATGGGATGTTGGCCTTCATAACAAGAGGATTTCAGTACAGGAGTAAAGAGGTTCTTCTGCAGTTGTATAGGGCTCTTGTAAGACCACATCTGGAGTATTGTGTACAGTGTCCGTCTCCTAATTTGAGGAAGGACATCCTTATGATTGAGGCAGTGAAGCGTAGGTTCAGGAGATTGATCCCTGGAATGCCAGGACTCTCATATGAGGAAAGATTGAAAAGACTAGGCTTGTATTCACTGGAGTTTAGAAGGATGAGGGGGATCTTATAGAAACATATACAATTATAAAAGGACTGGACAAGCTAGTTGCAGGATAAATGTGTCCAATGCTGGGTGAGTCCAGACCAGGGGCCACATGGGACTTAGAATAAAGGGGAGGCAATTTAAGATTGAGGTGAGAAAAAACTTTTTCACCCAGAGAGTTGTGAATTTGTGGAATTCCCTGCCACAGAGGGCAGTGGAGGCCAAATCAATGGATGGATTTAAGAGAGAGTTAGATAGAGCTCTAGGGGCTCGTGGAAGGGATGTAGGGAGAAGGCAGGCACGGGTTATTGATTGGGGCCGATCAGCTATGATCACAATGAAGAGCTGAATGGCCTCCCCCTGCACCTATTTTCTATGTTTCTAAGAAGTACAGTGAATATTTCATGCTATGATTTGCATCATATTTAAATGGTACATGGATGTTATGGTTATGACCCAATTGCTGGATGGTGGGGTTAAGTTGGAGGGCTCTTTTTTGGCAGATAGCCAAATGGTACCCCTTCTTAATGACAGGTGGCACACAGAGTTGTACAGCATGAAAACAGGCCCTTTGGCCCAACTAACTCATACTGACCAACTCTACATTTGCCCCACCTCCCTGCTTTTTTTCAATACTCCTCTAAACTTATCCTATCCATGCACCTGTTTAAATATTTCTTAAACATGTTAGTACCTGCCTCAACTACCTCCTCCGGCAGCATTTTCCGTATACCAATTATCCATGGTGTGCCACCATGCCGCCCTGAAATGGCAGAAAATGGCCCCTCTTCTACATGATAAGATGTCTATGATTCTATAATGTCTTGGTTGAGTGCAGACTGTATTCCTTCAGGAAAACTGGGCTGTAACAGGTTGTACAACCTGCAACCCATGCAGCATCAAACTGATTGCTTTGCGTGGTTTGGTTATTGGAAGGTGTCAGAGTGAAAAGTCGAGATATTTCTTCTAATTGAATTTGATGGTGGTTCATAGTGAATAAAAATGTATCAGACATCACAGTGTCAAGAGAGAAGATTGCTAGACTGGAATGCATTTGCAGGCTGTGATATGCGGACATTGAAGTGATCTACTGTCCATGTTAATTCACCTGGATCAGCTCATAACGGGGCATTGCTTGTCCACACATGTAGAAACCAATTAAACTCCAAACCTGCAAGTCATTGCTATTGGGAGGAAACCAGAGCATCCAGAGGAAACCCATGCGGTCACGGAGAGAACGTACAAACTCCTCATAGACAGCACCCGAGGTCAGGATCGAACCCGGGGCACCGGTGCCGTGAGCCAACTGCTCAATCAGCTGCGCCACTGTGCCACCGTTTTAATCTTTTTTATCCTTCATTAGTTTATAGATCAAACCAAAACGAACCAAAAATTATCTAAAATTCTTATTCCAAAATTCTGAGGGGAAGTGTTCGTGTTCACCCTCCAAACAAGTTGTCAGCTGGAAACAAAATCCTGAAGTTATTTTTTGTCGAAGGCTTTCTTCTAGACTTGCTTTCTTACAGGTTCATCGCAGTACTAAGTCGCCTCATAAATATCAAGATGACTCCATTGCAACTACGTCTGCCTTCAGTGACATTTTCAAGTGTTAACGTGATGAAAAATATCTGCTACCAAATTTTAGGGGAATCGAGAACCAGAGGACGTGTGGCTTCACCAATACCCTGTATAATAGGTACAACCCTCCCTGTTTTTATACTCCAAAACCTTTCCAGTAAATACTAAACGTTGTTTCTCACCAATTTGCAACGTCTGTCTCTCTATTTTATTTCTCACGCTTTCCAATCAAGAGGCATCACGTGCGGTGGTAACTCCTCTACCCGAAACCACCAGAAATTGCAAAAAGTTGTGGACACGATCCAGAAAATCACGCAAAACAGCCTCCTCCCCTCACCCATTGAGTCCATCTGTACTTCACTCTGCCTCGGAGAATCAGCCAACATAATCCAGGAGCACTCACTCCCAGACCACTCCTTCCTCTCCCTCTCTTGTTGGGCAGAAGATACAAAGGCTTGAAAGCACATTTGCCACCAGATTCAAGAACAATTTCTTCCCCGTTGCTATCATTTTCTTGAATGGACCTCTCAAGCTAAAGTATGTACTCCCAACCGGACAAAAGACCTTTTTTTATCTGCACTTTCTCTGTAGCCGTGACACTATGTTCCACGCTCATCAATCCAAATATGCCTCCATCAAAAGTTGAGCTAATGGTTTGACATCAATAATCAACAGTCGAGAAAACTGAAGATGACATAGTTGTGGCAATCATATTGTCACTGGTGTGATTTTTGGATCATAAATTAAAGGGCCTCTGAGCAGGAGGGGGTTAACATGCAAGGAGCTATGAACAGAGAATGTTTAGGTTTAGGTTCATTATTGTCACTGCCCACATCCTGAATGGGACATGAATAGTTACGTTCACAAGTGATATAAGGAGAATTAGGCCATTCGGCCCATCGAGTGTACTCCTGCATTCAATCATGGCTGATCTCTGCCTCCTAATCCTATTTTCCCGCCTTCTCCCCATAACCCTTGACATAATCATTCCAATCAAGAATTTGTCTATCTCTGCCTTAAAAATATCCACTGCCTTGGCCTCCACAGCATTGAGTTCCACAGATTAACTACCCTCTGACTAAAGAGGTTCCTCCTAACCTCCTTTATAAAACAGCACACTTCAATTATGAGGCTATGACCTCTGGTCCTAGACTCTCCCACCAGCGGAAACATCCTATCCTAACACTCTATCGATGCCTTTCATTATTCTATAAGTTTCAATGAGGTCCCCCCTCAACCTTCTAAACTCCAGTGAGTACAGGCCCAGTGCTGTCAAATGCTCATCATATGCTAACCCACTCATTCCTGGAATCATTCTTGTAAATCTCCTCTGGACCCTCTCCAGAGACTGCACATCCTTCCTCAGATATGGGGCCCAAATTAACTCACAGTACTCCAAATGCGGCCTGACCAGCACCCGCCTTATAGAGCCCCAGCATTACATGTCTGTTTTTGTATCCAGTCCTCTTGATATAAATGCTAGCATTGAATTTGCCTTCCTTAAGGCCCTGTCTCACAGTGCGAGTCCACCCAAGAGTGACCCCAAGTGAAGGAAAAAAAACGGACTCGTGGTTATGCACGAGATTCAAAGTTTATGGTCAAGTGTTTAACCGAGTTCCCACGGGCATGTTCTTTATGCGATGTTCCAAGGTGCTCTCCCGAGTTACCAAGTTCCTCTCCCGTTACACTTGAGCCAACCGTGAATGAAGGTATGTTTTAATAAAGCAACAATGTTAAAGAAAACATCTCCATCCTGTGGCTTTGAGTTAAAGATAGAAATCAGCGCGGCTACATCTATTAATATGACCTACAGAGGGAAAATGCGCATCAGATTGTTGGGAGACGGAGCTCAGGGTTCGCCTCCTGAGCTGCTTTGGTGCCCAGGTGTGAGGGAGGTTGGGGGGGGGGCGTCATTAATCTGTCTGGGGTGACAAGGCCCTTGGGTTCGGAGTGGTGTGCAAGGGAGACTTAATTCTCTCCGATCTCTCTGAAGCCCCGGATGAGAACAAAGGAAACCCATCTTGCCAGCGCGTACAAGCCCGTTGTATATAAGGGTCTCAACCCGAAACGTCACCTGTCTCCTTCACTCCTTCGCTCCTTAGATGCTGCTGCACCCGCTGAGTTTCTCCAGCCTTTTGTGTACCCCCGTTGTATATAACTTTGCTGCTGACGCGCACACCCACTCTCTCTCCCTCTCTCTCTCTCTCTCTGCTCTCTATCACTGCAGCTCAGAGCCCAAGCTCGCCATCCTATAGTGGTAACATTCACATCGGGTCCCCTCCACACCCACACCCCCTCTCTCCGACACACACCCCCCACAAGGCAACAGGCAGCGTGAGAGACAGAGAGTTTGTAGGGTGTTGGTTTTGTATAAGGATTTATTTTTAAATTATTAGCCAAGGTCGGATTTACTTATTTTAAACGAAGTTTGGAGCGCTTGACAATACTTTTTACTCTTTGCGCTCGTTTTCAGAAAGGGTTCAGACCCCGCTTGGCTCGTTGCCCCCTTTGAACCAAGCCCTGCGAGAGGGAGGGAGGGAGTGAACAAGAGCGCCGAGGAGGAGAGGGAAATAGGGGGGGGTGGGGGAGTGGGTGGAGGAGAAATTGGGAAGAAGTTAGTTGTTCAGATCAGAAACCTGTAGGCTGGGAGCCATAATGGTGAAGAGCACACCCAGTTCTTCTGAGGAGTGCATAAGAGACTTAGATCGGAAGCAATGTTCCTCTAGAACTGTAACTGAAACCGTGTCCACATCACCTCCTCTTGGCGGGACCCCAAAACCAGATCTACGCGTCAGGAAAATCCAATGTTCATTGATTCATCTCCATGGTTTTATAGCTAATTTTCCAATAAATAACTGCAGTAATCCCCCCGAAAGGGTAGGATAGGGCTGAAGCCCAGTGTTTAGACGTTGGAATGTTTTTTTTTAATCATTCTAATAGAATGATTTTCCAACTCCTGGTAATTAAACTTTTTTTTCACTCCTAGTTTTTTTTTAACATATTTTTAGGATATACATTATATATAAAATTGTACACATGGGAAAATAAGACGAAAATGATCAAAAAACAAAGAATATTTAGTCTAGGGTGAATTCAATTTTGTGATTAAGACTCGAGTGTGAATGGCACTGAAATATTTTAAAGAGTTCCCACGGTAGACTCACGAATCACTACGTTAAACGCACGGGCCCTATGTTCTTACAACGAGTCTAAATGTTTCAATTTTAAACTTGAACAGTAAATTTGACTCGTGGAAAAAGTCAAACGTTTGACTTTTTTCACGAGTTCACAAGTTTCGCGGGTACCTGCCGTTAGCGCCACGAGTGGACAAGTTGATCGTGCGAGGTCCCACGTTCCCGCTACGTTGGCTGTACGTGATCACCACGAGTGAAAACTCGGGGTCACTCGTGGGCCAACTCGCACCGTGAGACAGGGGTTTTACTATCGGTTCGACTTGCAAATTAACTTTTTGAGAGTCCTGCACCAGCACTCCCAAGTCCCTTTGCACCTCTGATATCTGGATTGTCTCCCCATTTAGAAAATAATCTACACCTTTATTCTAATTACAAACTCCATACAAAAGCACCTATAGTCAGTACCGAAACCGGGTCTCTGGCGCTGTACTGGTGCTGTAAGACAGCAACTCTACCGCTGCAGCACCATGCCACCTTTACACTAATAGACCTAAACCTACATCTAGATCTCACTTAATCAAGAGACACCTTACGCTGCCTTGGCAAGGCCAGTAGCATAATCAAGGATAAAGGGCCTGTCCCACCAGCATGCAACTCTATGCAATGAGCACGACCTAACGTGGTCGCTTGAGCCATCCAGTGTCGCGGGGCCGGTCCCACTTCGATCGCCGGAGCCGTGCGGAATTGTGTGGAGATCGTCCCGACATCGCGCGGGGCTCCGAAAAACTGACCATGTTAAAAAATTCCGTGCGGCAACGGCTTGTCGGCTCGCAGTCGCCTCGACGTCGTGCCTCCGTGACCCTCTCTGTAGGTGCCTCCGTGACCCTCTCTGTGTGCCCCTCTCTGTCCTGGCGAACTTACCTTTAAGACTTCGCTCCAAGTTCGCCTCACTTTGCGCCGCGTTGCGCCACTCACCCGACCTCCGCGCGGCCCTCGCTGCCGGTTTGGTCGCGCTTGCCGCGTGCAGGCGCATGCTGGTGGGAACGGCCCTGTACAGGGATCACCCGACCTCCGCGCGGCCCCCGTTTCTCATTTGATCGCGCTCACCGCATGGAGTTGGATGCTGGTAGGACAGGCCCTTAAGTCTCACCCCGACCACTCCCTACTTTTCTCCTCTCCCATCAGGCAAGAGGTACAGAAGGGTGAAAATACACACCTCCAGGTTCAGGGATAGTTTCTTCCTAGCTGTTATGAACTGAACCATCCTATAACTAGAGTGGCCCTGTGCTACTATCTACCTCATTGGAGACCCTTGGACTATCTTTAATTGTATTTTACTGGACTTTATCTTGCATTAAACATGACTGCCTTTATCATGTATCTGTACACTGTGGATGGATTGAATGTAATCATGTATTGTCTTTCCACTGGTTTGCATGCAACAAAAGCTTTTCATTGTACCCCAGTATATGAGACAATAAACTAAACTAAATCTTCTGATCTAAACCTTTAATACAATATCTAAACCTTATGACAATAATAAATTTAAACCCAAACCTAAATTTGGACCTTTTGTTTAAAATCAACTCCAGTAATATTTAGAGTCAAAGTGTAATTTGCAAGGGAACCATAGACAGAATTAACCACCTGCTATCAGACAGGTGTTAGGAGTTACTTTTAACAATTACAGCTGTGTGAGATGTCTGTTTACAATACGTAGAAACAAGGAACTGCAGATGCTGGTATACGAATAAGGACACAAAGTGCTGGAGTAACTCAGCGGTGTCAAGCAGCAACTCAGGAGAGCATGGCACTTTGTGTCAGGGCCTTGCTTCAGACTTGTTCACACTACCCTTGTTTGCAGTACTTTATATCATACCGTTGATAATTCTGTGTGACATCTTATGACATATTATTTGGTATTGCTATTGGTTTATTATTATTACAGATAATAATGTATGTACATATGATGAGCGTTTGACAGCACTGGGCCTGTACTCACTGGTGTTTAGAAGTTTGAGCGGGGACCTCATTGAAACTTACTGAATAATGTAAAGCTTAGATAGAATGGATGTGAGGAGGGTGCTTCCACTAGTGGGAGAGTCTAGACATCATAGCCTCAGAATTAAAGAACATTCCTTTAGGAAGGAGATGATGAGGAATTCCTTCAGTCAGAGGGTGTTGAATGAATAGAATTCTTTGCCACAGAAGGCTGTGGAGGCCAAGTCAATGGATATTTGAAGGCAGAGATAGATAGCTTCTTGATTGGTATGGATGTCAGTAATTATGGGGAGAAGAGGGAATTGGAATGGGGTTGAGAGGGAAAGATAGATCAGCCATGATTGAATGGCGGAGTAGACTTGATGGGCAGAATGGCCTAATTCTACTCCTATCACTTTTGACATCATGACCTTACATATCACAGATGTGCCGAGAAACTATGTAAAACTTGCATGTTTGCGTGCTATCCAATTAAATCAGATAAACTATATACAAGTACAAACAAGCCATAGACAATTACTTCTCCCCTCTGCTTCCTGTGTTCTACGGAGTAAAGCTCCCACATACCTTCATGGTTGTTATTTTCCAGGCCTGACAGCATATTGTAGATCTCCTCTGCATCTTCCTCCATACAATCAGAACTCTTCTGCATTAAGCTCGGTCGCACATTATTATATCACCAACATGTTGAGAAAACCAAGGCAAAGGTCAACACCCGGAACAATGTCATTGAAAAATTGGCAAACAGCTCATTTGGAAGTGACCCAACAACAATCCGCACTGCAGCCCTGGCGCTCTGTTTCTGAGTGGCAGAATATGCAAGCCCCGTCTGGAGCCGCTCTAAACATGCATGCAAGGTGTACTCTGCATTGAACACTGTCTGCAGGAAAACCACAGGATGCCTGAAGCCGACAAAGGTTGAACATAGAAACATAGAAAATAGGTGCAAGAGAAGGTTCATCGGCCCTTCGAGCCAGCACCTCAATTCATTGTGATCATGGCTGATCGTCCCCAATCAAGAACCCGTGCCTGCCTTCTCCCCATATCCCTTGATTCCACCAGCCCATAGAGCTGTATCTAACTCTCTCTTAAATCCACCCTGTGATTTGGCCTCCACTGCTCTCTGAGGCAGGGAATTCCACAAATTCACAACTCTCAGGGTGAAAAAGTATTTTTCTCACCTCAGTCCTAAATGGCCTCCTCTAAGACTGTGGCCCCTGGTTCTGGACTCGTCCAACACTGGGAACATTTTTCCTGCATCTAGCCTGTCCAGTACTTTTATAATTATCCCCTCATCCTTCTAAATAGTGAATACAAGCCTAGTCTTTTCAATCTTTCCTCATACGACAGTCCCGCCATCCCAGGGATCAATCTCGTGATCCTACGCTGAACTGCCTCAATCACAAGGATGTCCTTCCTCAAATAGGAGACCAAAACTGTGCACAATACTCCAGATGTGGTCTCACCAGAGCCCTATACAATCGCAGTAGAACCTCTCTACTCCTATACTGAAATGCTCTTGTTATGAAGGCCAACATTCCATTAGGTTTCTTCACTGCCTGCTGTACCTCACATCTGTACGAGCTGGCAGGCATCGACGAACCATCTCGAAGACGTGATCAGCAGCTGCAGTAGAATGCTTCAATGCGGACACAGACCCCTGCCACCCCTTGCACAATCACCAACATGCCAAGAAATGCCTGAAGAGTCGGAACAGCTTCATGGAACTAGAGCCAACCGCACAAGGCACCAAAACCAAAAAACAAATGGCACCAGGACACCACCTGCCTTATATTACCTGGAAAGCCCTAAACTGCCTCCGCACTGGAGTGGGACATTGCGGACCCAACCTAAAAATGTGGGGCTTCTCGGACAAGTGCAACTGTGGAGAGGTACAGACAATGGCCCATCTACTGACATGTGGCGGAGAGGCATGCACTGCGGACAATCTCTGCAGAGGCACAGATGTGGCACTGGCTGTGACAAAGCGATGGCAGAACGTCGTCTGACACACGAGCGGATGAGTAAAGTACTTACTTCTGAGTTTGCAGCATTCATGCACTAATTCGTGAGCTTGGCTCAATTTATTATAGGCAGAGGATTGGGAAAAAATGGGGTTCCAAATGAGCTGTTTACCAATTTTTCAATGACATTGTTCCAGGTGTTGACCTTTGCCTTGTTGGTGATATAATAACGTGTGATCGAGGGCCACACCTAGGTTCTTTGGGGCTTTGCAGTGTTCCAACAGGACATCATTCAGTTGACGTTTGACATCCCGGTTCCGGAGGTGGAAAGCTGCGGTTTGTGTTTTTGTTGGTTTGGGCACAGACCCTTCGGTCAATTGAATCCATGCTGACTATTGATCAGTCAGATAAAGTCTGAAGATGAGTCTTGACCCGAAATGTCACCCATTCCTTGTCTCCAGAGATGCTGCCTATCCCGCTGAGTGACTCCAGCATTTTGTGTCTGTCTTCAGTTTAAACCAGTACCGGCAGTTCTTTCCTACACACTGACTATTGATCACCCGTACTTCTATGTTATCCCACATTCGCATCCTAGATACTAGGGACAATGTGCGGAAACCAGCTAACTGATACACATAATGATATTGCCACTGGTACATTGTTTATTGTCATATGTGACAAGTGAAATTCTTTGTTTTGCACACCCAAGGTATGCATAGAGTTGCCACATAAAGGGCACCAACAAAGTCACTGTGTATCCCGCGCCAGGTCGTGGAGTCATAGAGTGATACAGTGTGGAAACAGGCCCTTTGGCCCAACGTACCCACACAGGCTGACATGTCCCAGTTACACTAGTCCCATCTGCCCGTGTTTGGTCCATATCCCTCCAAACTTATGATTTTGTAGGTGCTACTTTGTTCACCCCCCCTCCCCCCCAATGACTTCTGACTTCGACCACTGGCGCCCTCATCGATCGCCGACCCAACTTCCTCGATGACCACCGCAGGGCCCACCCCTGACGCCACCATGGAGTCAACCCAGATTCTGGCTCCGACTAGCAGGGCTCCATTGATCCAGGTGTCCAGCCGCAGGCTCCGTTGACCCAGTGTCTGGCCGTAGGGCTCCATCGACCCAGGCTACAGCCGCAGGGCTCCTTGGACCTAGTGACCGGCTGCAGGGTTCCGTTGTCCGGCTTCTTTGCAGCCTCCTGGGAGGCGTCTGCCACCCTGCACCGAGTGAGGGCAGAAACCGGGGCCACCCGGAGAACACCCATGCAGTCACAGGGAGATCGTACAAACTCCACACAGACAGCACCCGCAGCCAGGAACAAATCCGGGGCTCTGGCGCTGTGAGGCAGGCACTGTGCCGTCCTGAATTTGGCTCTACCCACTCGAAGAATGCTTGCACATCCAGTCACTGCTGGGGTTCAGAATGACGGATGCAATTGGGCAAAATGTACATTTTTGATGCTCATCTGGAACAGGTGATGTTGGATTGACTGCTCATTATAGGCTTATCACAATGAAAGGAAGGCAGCGGAGAAACAGCACATTGATTCAGAGAATATTTACACCAGGGAGGAGGCTAGTCAGCTCATTAACAACACAATAATTGCCAGAATTAATGTTTAAAAATGGAAAATATCACTTTGTAGATTGGCAGCTGAATGTTAAATGGAACAGCTGTGCCGTAGCTCACATCCCTGGAATGATTTATTTTTCCTTCCCTCAGCAATGCATAATGGAAACCTTTAGAGAAAATGTGTTGATCGACATCCTTCAGCTTAAATGGACATAAAACAAAGTTTTAGAAACAACTGGGAAACGAGAAAAGATGGCGATTAGGTGTGGAGTGGAGCCGCATGATTGATCGACCTCCTATTTGTCGCAGTGGGCAATGTTGTCTATGTTAGTTTAAGGATACAGCGTAGAAACAGGCCCTTTGGCCCATCAAGTCAGCATGAATAGACAATAGACAATAGGTGCAGGAGTAGGCCATTTGGCCCTTTGCCAGCACTGCCATTCCATGTGATTACCCCCAATCAGTACCCCATTCCTGCTTTCTCCCCATATCCCCTGACTCTGCTTTCTTCAAGAGCCCTATCGAGCTCTCTCTTGAAAGTGTCCAGAGAACCGGCCTCCAACGCCTTCTGAGGCAGAGAATTCCACAGACTCACAGCTCTCTGTGTGAAAAAATGTTTAGTTGTCTCCGTTCTTAATGGCTTACCCCTTATTCTTAAACAGTCGCCCCTGGTTCTGAATTCCCCCAACGTCGGGAACATGTTTCCTGCCTTCCAGAGTATACAAGCCCAGCCACTCCATTAGCTCAGCATATGACAGTCCCGCCACCCCGGGAATTAACTTTGTGAACCTATGTTGCACTCCCTCAATAGCAAGAATGCCCTTCCTCAAATATGGATACCAAAACTGCACACAATACTCCAGGTGTGGTCTCACTAGGGCCCTGTACAACTGCAGAAGGACATCTTTGCTCCTATACTCAATTGCTCTTGTTATGAAGGCCAACATGCCATTCGCTTTCTTCACTGACCGCAGTACTGACCAGTGATCCCGCACATTAACACTATCCTACACATACGAACAACAATTTAGTATACCAAGCCGATTAACCGGCAAACCTGTATATCTTTGGATTGTGGGAGGAAACCGAAGATCTTGGAGAAAACTCATGCAGGTCACGGGGAGAACGTACTAACTCTGTACAGAGAGCACCCACAATGGTAGGGAATTGAGGAATGCTGTGGAACAGAGGGATCTTGGAATAACTGTACATAGTTCCCTGAAGGTGGAATCGCATGTAGATAGGGTGGTAAATAAAGCTTTTGGTGTGCTGGCCTTTATAAGTCAGAGCATTGAATATAGGAGTAGGGAAGTAATGTTAAAATTGTACAAGGCATTGGTGATACCAATTCTGGAGTATGGTGTACAATTTTGGTCGCCTAATTATAGGAAGGATGCCAACAAAATAGAGAGAGTATAGAGGAGATTTACTAGAATGTTGCCTGGGTTCCAGTAACTAAGTTACAGAGAAAGGTTGAACAAGTTAGGTCTTTATTCTTTGGAGCGCAGAAGGTTAAGGGGGGACTTGATTGAGGTCTTTAAAATGATGAAAGGGATAGACAGAGTTGACGTGAATAAGCTTTTCCCATTGAGGGTAGGGAAGATTCAAACAAGAGGGCATGACATGAGAATTAAGGGAAAGAAGTTTAGGGGTAGCATGAGGGGGAACTTCTTTACTCAGAGAGTGGTGGCTGTGTGGAATGATCTTCCAGCAGAAGTGGTGGAGGCAGGATCGATTTTAACATTTAAAAGTAAAGTGGACGGGAAGGGAATGGAGGGGTATGGTTTGAGTGAAGGTAGATGGGACTAGGGGAAAATAAATGGTCGGCACGGACTGGAAGGGCCGAGAAGGCCTGTTTCCGTGCAGTAATTGTTATATGGTTATATGGTTATATAATCAGGATTCTAACCCGGGTCTCGTAAGCGTTGTACGGCAGTACCTCTACCGCTATGCCACCGTGCCACCCCTGATTGTCATATATTCTCTTTTTAGCTTATAACCTAATGTCTTCAGAATGAGTTTTATTCCTTCATTCTTGGCACTGCCACCTGTATGATGTTGTTTTTATATATTCCTCTGCATCTATACCATCACTCTTCTGAGGATATTTAATGTCCCTCGCCTTTGACGTAATCGCTGGAAATCCATCCAAAGGGAACACCAAGTGCTGGTGTAACAACGAGTCAGGTAGCATCTCTGGAGAACACGGATAGGTGATGTTTTGGGTCGTGATCCTACTTCAAACTCTCGATCAGTTTGAAGAAGTGCCATCTTTAGACTTTAGAGGTACAGCGTGGAAACAGGTCCTTCGGCACAGTGAGTCTGCGCCGGCCAGCGATCACCGTGTACTCCAGCACTATCCTACACACTAAAGGCCCTGTCCCATGATGTGAGTTTACCCAAGAGCTCCCCTGAGTTTAAATAAAAAATCAAACTTGTGATGATTACGTAGAATGTACGTAGCGGGTACGTCGGAGCTCGTGGATGTCCCGTTGCGGCTCGTAATGCTAACGGCAGGTACTCGGGAAACGCGGATGATTTTTCAACAGTGTGAAACATTTACAAGAGTAAAAAAATACTCATGATGAAGTACCACGAGTTTGATTTTTTTTTAAACTCTGGAGAGCTCTTGGATGAACTCGCATCGTGGGACAGGGGCTTAAGGACAATCTTTGCAATTTACAGAAGCCAATTAACCTGCAAACCTGTATGCCTTTGGAATTTGCAAGAAAACCAGTGCACCCAGAGAATATCCACACGGTCACAGGGAGAACTTAGAAACTCTGTATAGACAGCACCCGCAGACTGGATGTAACCCTGGCACCACTAGGGGCGCCGCGTTGAAGGCAGCCTCTGCCTACAGCCTTTCCGTTTTTTTCTTTTTTTTTAGTTTAGTTTGTCTTGAAAGTGTGTGTTTGGAGTTTCTTTACTTTTTTTATGTTGGGGGGGGGGGGGTGGGGTAAGGGGGAAATCGCTTCTCAGTTGCTTCCTGGCGAGGATGCGACTATTCTCCGAGTAGCGTCCTCGCCCCCCCTCCTTTACCGCTTTACTTTACCGCTGCGCCAGTGTGCTGCCCAACATCGATTGATGTTGTCCAGAGGTGCTGCCTGCCAACAGGATCGGAGCGGCCTTTCCTGCCGGGGACCCGGACCAGAGCTTCAGCAGCGGAGTCACAGCGCTGGATTAACCGAGGAGTGATGACTACCTGGATCGCCGTTTGAAGCTCCGTCGTGCTGGGCCCGCTGTTGCAACATCGTGGAGCTGAGGCTTGAAGATCTCCCAACGTGGGTGGCGCTGACCTCAACACCGCAGAGTCCCTAGGACCCTTTGCCGAGGTCCGCCAGCGCGAATCTCCGCCCAGCGCGGCCTGTAGACTTCGGGTGCCGTGGACTCTGGTAGGAGGCAGCCGATTCGGAGGTCCAAGCCGCGGGGGTTGTTCTCCCGGTCCGACGTCGGAATTCCATCCCGGCGAGTGGGCCTGAATATTGAGCCACCCGTAGCGGCGACTGGGGAGGGCTCGGGAGGCCCCGCCCACGAGTGAACATTAAGAACATCAGAAGAGGACTGACTTTGGTGCCTTCCCTCACAGTGGGAAACTTTGGTTCTGCTGTGGGGGGATGTTTTACGTTGGACTCTATCGTGTGTTGTGTACTTTATTTTAATTGTATGGCTGTATTGTGGTTACATTTCACTGTGCCAACTGGCACGTGTGACAAATAAATGTATCTTGTATCTTGTCTCTGGCGCTGTAAGGCAGCAACTTTACCGCTGCGCCAGTGTGCTGCCCAACATCTATCGATGTTGTCCAGAGATGCAGCCTGACCCGATGAGTTACTCCAGCACTTTGTGTCTTTTGCGTAACATCTGCAATTCTTTGTTTCTATATTTTGACTTCAACCAGAGATGTGGCATGACACTAAATACCTTGAGTGAAAGTGTCTTCACTTTGGTTGCCTTAGAGCTGGGTATAGCAATTTCAATGCAAGAGGCTGCAGAGCATGGTAGACTCAACCCGCAATACAGGCACAACTCTTCCGATCATCGGAGGCGTCTACATGATGATCTGCCTCAAAAAGGTGGCATCTTTCAACACTGACCACTCTGCCATCTTCTTACCGCCTGCTGCCGTCGGCAACAAGACACAGAAGCTGAAGTCCCACTCCACCAGGTTCAGGAACAGTTACTTTCGTTGTTTGAAGAAAGGTCTCGACCCGAAACATTGCCTATTCCTTTTCTCCAGAGATGCTGCCTGACCGGGTGAATTAATGCAACATTCTGTGTCTACATTCCGACGAACATCAGGTTCTTGAACTGACCTGCACAAACCCAATCCTACCTCTGTAGCCGAACACCACAGCCCACCTCTGGCACTGCCATGGAAACATTCTCCAATTGTGTTTTACCCTGATATCTCTTTTTTGTTGCACAGAATTTTTATTTTCACTATCTTGTAGAATTTATGTGTAATTTATGTGTAAGTTGTCTAATTCCTGTATTTGTGTGTGTATGTGTCAATGTTTCTGCAAACAAGGCTTTCATCATACATGTACCTCACCCGCATCTGTGCATATGTGCTTTAGAGTTTGGAGATAGAGTACAGTAACAGGCTCTTCGTCCACCGAGTCTGTGCCAACCCTGTGTGCCAACACTATCCGCCTCACTAGGGACAATTTTACTGAAGCCAATTGACCAACAAATCTGTACATCTTTAGTGTGGAAGGAAACCAAAGCACCTGGAGAAAATCTACGTGGTCACGGGGAGAACCTACAAACACCGTACAGACAGCACCCGTGGTCAGGATCGAACCCAGATCTCTGGCGCTAGAAAGTAGCAACCCTACTGCTGCGCCACCGTGGCAGACAGATGACAATAAACTTGACTCAGCTTCACAGTAATGTAACAAGTAAAATGTATCCACAGTGAGACTTTTGACTTCACTGGTCTGAATCATAATGATCCTTATGTACTCACAGAACGAGGAAGGTTCACACCCCCACTTCTGGCCTCCCCTGGTGTCCACTGTTTAAAACGTGAGCTGCCTCCTCACTGAGATCTTTGACCTCCTGTGCAGCACAGTGGCACAGCGGTAGAGTTGCTGCCTAGCAACACCAAGGAACCCGGTTCGATCCTGACTACAGGTGCTCTCCGAACGCAGCTAGTACGTTCTTCTCATGGCTGCATGGATTTTCTCCAGGTGCTTCGGTTTCCTCCCATATTTCAAGGACGTGCAGGTTTGTAGGTTAATTGGCTTTGGTAAAACTGTAAATTGTACCTAGTGTGTAGCATAGAACTAGCGTTCTGGTGATCACTGGTAGGCACAGACTCGGTGGGCCAAAGGACCTGTTGCCATGCTGTAACTCTAAAACTAAAGCGAAAGAGGGGGTACAGAGAAGGTTCACCAGACTGATTCCTGGGATGTCAGGACTTTCATGAAGAAAGACTGGATAGACTCGGCTTATACTCGCTAGAATTTAGAAGATTGAGGGGGGATCTTATAGAAACGTACAAAATTCTTAAGGGGTTGGACAGGCTAGATGCAGGAAGATTGTTCCCGATGTTGGGGAAGTCCAGAACAAGGGGTCACAGTTTAAGGATAAGGGGGAAGTCTTTTAGGACCGAGATGAGGAAAACATTTTTCACACAGAGAGTGGTGAATTTGTGGAATTCTCTGCCACAGAAGGTAGTTGAGGCCAGTCATTGGCTATATTTAAGAGGGAGTTAGATGTGGCCCTTGTGGTTAAAGGGATCAGGGGGTATGGAGAGAAGGCTGGTACAGGACACTGAGTTGAAATGATCAGCTATGATCATATTGAATGGCGGTGCAGGCTCGAATGGACGAATGGCCTACTCCTGCACCTATTTTTCTATGTTTCTATGTTTCTATGTAAACTCTGACCTTAAACACAACCTCAGATGGTGACTGGATTGTTTACCCACAGGGTCAAAGTATCGGTCATTTTCTCAACTTCCTGACCTCAAGACCATTCCAGGTTGCTGCTGATCTTTGCTACATCTTACAATCTGCTGTTCTCTGCTGCATTAGGCAGGCTCCCAAAACCCATATACATGGAGAGGGGAAGCCATCTACTGTTTATTTAGCCTCCAAGAACGGACAGAGTGGACACAGCCAACGACCTGCGTTTGAAGGCTTCCCACAAGGGCAAGTATTCACAGGGTTGCATAGTAGCTGTTGCCTCTCAACGGCGGGGATCTGGGCTCCATCCTGACCTCGAGTGCTATTACGTTGAGTTTGCACGCTCTCCCTGTGGCTCTGTGGGTTTCCTCTGGGCGATCCGGTTTCCTCCCATATCCGAAATACATTTTAAATTAATTGTTTTTGTGCAGCTTTTTTAATTAATTGGCCTCTGAAAAATTCCCCTTAATGTGTGAAAGTAGGATATGAAACTAGCGTGACGGGTGGTTGGCATGGACTCGATGGGCCAAAGGGTCTGTTTCCATGCTGTACCTTAAATTAAGATTAATTAGTCCAGTCATAAATTCACGTTCATAAATTCGAGGAGCAGAATTAAGCAATTCAGCCCGTCAAGTCTACTCCGCCATTCATTCATGGCTGATCTATCTTTCCCTCTCAACCCCATTCTCCTGCCTTCTCCCCATAACTCCTGACACACATAATAATCGAGAATCATGTGGCTAAGGGGATCAGAGGGTATGGAGAGAAGGCAGGTACGGGATACTGAGTTGGATGATCAGCCATGATCATATTGAATGGCGGTGCAGGCTCGAAGGGCCGAATGGCCTACTCCTGCAGCTAATTTCTATGTTTCTATGTTTCTATGTAATCTGTCAATCTCCACCTTAAAAAATATCTATTGACTTGACCTCCACAACCTTCTGTGGCAAAGAATTCCGCAGATTCACCACCCCCTGAATAAAGAAATTCCTCCTCATCTTCTTTATAAAGATATGTCCATTTATTCTGAGGCTATGACCTCTGGCACTAAACTCTCCCACTAGTGGAAATATCCACTCCACATTCACTCTAACCAGGTCTCACGTAGAGCTCTGTAGTGACTCCAGCCAGGAGCTCAGCAGGCCTCATGTAGACCTATGTGGCTTCTCCAGGCAGGAGCACACCAGAGCCCTGGAGCCCCTGGCTCAAAGGACATGTTTCCAGCAGATATAGTTCCTCATCAATCTCCAGTTCCCTCTGCTCCCCTCCACCACCCATACACTCCACCCATTTCAACATCCATTCATTCTCCTGGAACTGCAGGTGCTGGTTTACACCAAAGATAGACACAAAATGCTGGAGTAACTCAGCGGGACAGGCAGCATCTCTGGAGAAAAGGAATGCGTGACATTTCCATCTCTAGTTTAGTTTAGTTTAGAGCTACAGCACGGGGAAAAAAGCCCTTTTTCAAACTGAGAATCGGGGGAGAGGGAGACATAGAGACATGGAAGGTTAAGGTGTGAAAGCGAGAGATCAAAGGGGATGAAGTTCAAGGAAGATGTAGAATAGACTAGTGGAATGTGACGACGAGGCACGCAGAGTAAAATTTAGTCAGGAGGATCAGTTGCTCGGTTAGTGCCGGGTCTCTTTAAGAGCTGGTTTCAGAGATCATGCCAGTGGACTATATTATATTAGCGGTGAACATTTGCAGCACATCATTAAAGGAGGACTGGTGAAATAAGCTCTGACAGTTTCAAAATGGAGCTTCCAGTAAAACCTGACAGTATCTTTCTTTGAACCTTGCAATCAACTGTAGATCCACAGAGTCGTTCACAAGAACTGGGTCTTTTGGCCCTTCTAATTCCCGCTTGAAATCTTTCTAGCTTGCTTCATCTACTTTCATCTTTCTAAACCTTTCATCTTTCTAAACTCTGCATGTACCTCCCTTTTATTTTTGACCAAATTTAAAGAGTCAGATTACAAGAGGGAGATTGAAAATATGATTAAATGGGGCCAGAAAAATATTCTTGCTCTCAATGTCGGCAAGACCAAGGGGCTGATTTGCGACTCCTGGAGCGGAAAGCCTCGGGTCCACGAACTTGCCAGGACTCTAAACTATTATGACATTGCAATACTGTTCAAACAGAGGCTTAAATAGGTCAGAGAGTCACAACCTTTCCCCAAGGGCAACACGGTGGTGCAGCGGTAGAACTACTTTCTTTTAGCACCAGAGACCTTGGTTTGATCCTGACTACAGTTGCTGTCTATACGGGGTTTGTACGTTCTCCTGGTGACCTGCGTGGGTTTGGTCCGAGATCTTTAGCTTCCCCCCACATTCCAAAGATGTAGAGGCTTGTGTGTTAATTAGCTTGGTATAAATGGATATTGTCCCTAGTGCGTGTGGAATAATGTTAGTGTGTCGCTGGTCAGTGCAGACTTGGTGGGCCAAAGGGCCTGTGTCCACACTGCATCTCTGACCTAAACTAAGCAAAACTAAAAATGTCAAAGACCAGAGATCATGGCTTTAAGGTTAGAGGGGGAAAGTTTAAAGGAGATGTGCAAGGAAAGTCCTTTTACACAGAGGGTGGTGAGTGACTAGAATGCAGTGCCAGAGGTAGTGGTGGAGGATGATATGATAGTGGAGTTTAATAGGCTTTTGCATGTGGATTAACGGCATCATGTTCAACATAGATATTGTGGGCCGAAGGGCCTATCCCGAGCAGTACTGCATACCTGCCAACGAGTCCCGATTTTATCGTATTTGTTCCGATTTTTAAGTTAAAAATGTGTGAAAATCGTAACAGTACGAATTTGAATTGAGGGAAAAAAAACGGCCAATCAACTGCTGTCTCTAAGGGGGTTGCATCCAATCGCCGACCAGCTTCCCTTAAAATTCTCGTCCATCAGCTGCTGTCTCCAAGGGCATTGTGTCCAATCATATAATACGCTGATCACTCGGCGGCCAATCAGACTTTCTCCAAGGGGCGTTGCGGCCAATCACCGACAAGCTTTCCTTAATGAAGCAGAAGATGGCTGCAGCCAACACCTTTTCTGTGCTGTTTGCACACAGTGCTAGGCAAAGAGACATTTCCGGTAACATTCTTTGTAAAGATTTTTTTAGCTGTATTGTCATTTATTTCATGAAATATTTATCTTTTGGGGATTGTTTTACTGGTTGTGTATTAGAAAAATTCTAAGCTTCTGATATGCAAACTACCAGCAGAGAGCTTGGGAGTTGTTTCGGGCCAGGGTTCTTCTTCAATAGGAAGGAACTGCAGATGCAGTTGTCTTTGCAAAACGGCAACTGATTCCAGGAATACTGAGGTGAGAGAGGGGGAGAGGGAGAGGGAGAGGGAGAGGGAGAGGGAGAGAGAGAGACTGGTCGGTACGGACTCGGTGATCCTAATGTCCTGCTTCCGCGTTGTATCTCAAAACTAAACTATACCCGTTCATACTAGATCTATGGAATCCAAAATTCTCACAAACACCCTACACACTAGACGAAATTTACAGAGGCTGATCAACCTACACACTCGCATGTCTTTAGAATGTGGGTTAAACCGGAGCACCCGGAGGAAACCCACGCGATCACAGGGATGGGCTCCAAACAGACAACACCCAAGCTCAGGATTGTATCCAAGTCTCTAATGTTGCGAGGCAGTAGCTCTGCCAGCTGTGCCACTGTGCCTAATTGTCTTACAAGGCCTTTTTTCACCCATTCCTTCTATCCTGGGGTGCTGCCTGTCCCACTGAGTTACTCCAGCATTTTGTGTCTATCTATGGTGTAAACCAGCGTCTGCAGTTCTGTCCTGCACTTGTTCATTTTTTTTCACACAGTCCCATCAGCCCTTTGTCTACTCCGCCATTTAATAGTAAGATTAAATGAGGCCTGAGTGCAGAATTTTATAAAAAATTTAATGATCTAATTTCACCAAGATTACAGATAGTGTATAGATATGCATATGAACTAGGAAAATTACCAGAATCCTTAAACGAATCTACAATTACACTCATCCCTAAGTTAGACAAGGATCTGGAAGATCCTGGATCATATAGAGGGATTGCTCTTTTAAATACTGACCAAAAAATATTAACTAAAGTACTATCTCGGAGGCTAAGTTTAGTGATTTCTAAAATAATACATCACGATCAAACAGGTTTTATTCCAAAACGTTATTCATCACACAATCTTAGGCGCCTGTTTAATATCATATATTCGAAAAGAAAAAGAGATACAGAATTAGCAGTTATATCGTTGGATGCAGAAAAAGCATTCGATCAGGTGGAATGGTCATATTTATTTAATATAATGGAAAAGTTTCAATTGGGGGATGGATTCTGTAAATGGGTAAGAATATTATACTCTAATCCTACTGCAAGAATTTTAACTAATCAAATACTATCACCTAAATTTAAACTATTTAGGGGATGCAGACAGGGATGTCCGTTATCCCCTTTATTATTTGCCTTGGTCATAGAGCCTTTGGCTGAAAGAATTAGATCTGAACCTGAAATATATGGTTATAATACTGATACAACAATTAATAAAATATCTTTATATGCAGATGATGTTTTGATTTATATTACAAGACCGGAATGCAGTATTCCCAAGTTATTTAATGTTATAAATGAATTTAGCATATTTTCAGGATATAGGATTAACTGGAATAAAAGTGAAATTATGCCTATAACTGGCATAAATGTAAATATATTGCAACAATATCCATTAAAAATAGTCACAGATAAATTTAAATATTTAGGAATCAATGTACCTAAATCCTATAAATTATTAATTAAATCTAATTATCCTCAATTATTAGATAAACTTATAAAAAATATTTCATATTGGAAAACACTTCCTATATCTATGGTTGGTAGAATTAATGCTATAAAAATGATTTTTTTACCACAATTGTTATATTTGTTTCAGGCTATTCCTTTTTCTCTCCCGAAATTTTTTTTTAAGAAAATAGATAATATTGTTAATAGTTTTATTTGGGACTATAAAAGTCATAGAATAAGTAAAAAAACACTTATGTAAGTCTAAGATAAATGGTGGTTTAGCACTTCCAAATTTTTTATATTACTTCTGGGCAGTTCAGATTAAGAATATGAATTTTTGGTGGATAAATCTGGATAATGAACCAATGTGGTTAAAGATGGAAAAGGAAGACTGTTTACCTTTTAATATAGGCTCGATTCTTTTTGCGCCAAAGGAAGTACAAAAAAAGATTTATAGGGATAACCCTATAATTTATAATAATAGGCGTATATGGAAACAGATAGTTAAGACTTTACATCTGGATAATCTATCCTTCAGGTTACCAATTAGGAATAACCCATTGTTTAAACCCTCAATATTAGATGCGGGGTTTAGACTCTGGGAGGATTTAGGAATTAAAAGGATAGGACACCTTTATAGAAATGGAAATTTTTTATTATTTGAAGAGTTGCAAGATATTTTTGGATTGCCTTCACAACATTTGTTTAGATATTTACAAATTAGAGATTACATTAAATGTAATACACAAGATTATAAAAATAAAGAACCAGGCTTATTAGATGGTTTGTTTAATTTACATCCAAATACGGAAAAGTTAATAGCTCATATATATAATATTATTCTAGATAAAGAGACCCCAATAACTGAAACATATCGCCAAGCATGGGAAAATGAAATTGGATTACCTATAACAAAATAAATTTGGGAAGAAAGCTTACAGAGAATAAATCGGTGTTCTTTAAATGCTAGACATATATTAATACAATTTAAAGTACTA
Organism: Raja brachyura; assembly: GCA_963514005.1. The sequence continues at coordinate 11,180,164 of OY740806.1, forward strand.
TATAGATTACATTATTCGAAAACCAAATTAAATAGTATTTTTCCCAATCTCTCCTCTATTTGTGATAAATGTAAGAATCTAGAAGCAAACTTAATACATAGTTTTGTAACATGCCCTAAGTTGAATTATTACTGGACAGAAATTTTTTAAGTAATTTCTGAAGTTCTTAAAGTTAAACTGGACCCTGACCCAAAATTAATAATATTTGGAATTCCGGAATCAAGTTTGGTTTTGACAGCAAATCAAAGAAATTTCTTTGATTACTATTTGATAATAGGGAAAAAAATCATATTGAAATTTTGGAAGGGAACATTATCCCCAACAATTAAAATGTGGACAGCAGAGATGCAGGAGACGTTATATTTGGAAAGAATTAGATTTGTCCTATTGGACAGGTATAATTCTTTTGAACTGATATGGTCTCCATATATACAGTATCTAGAGAAGTAGCTGTTCTTGGCATCACGGCTCGACGGGCACCCTACGGAATCCGATGAGAATAACTTATTTACAGATGGGATTAATGCGCATGTCCCATTGATATTATTGTTTGAAATAATTTCATGTATAATGTACTTAGTTGTTTTTGATTTATATATATATAATATATATATATATTTTTTAATTTGTATTTGTAGATTGTTTTCTATTTCTATCTCTTTTTTTCTTTTCCTCTTTATTATATATCTTTTTCTATCTTTATTTCCAAAAAAACAGACGATATTAATTATCGATGTGCTATTTGTAGAAATTTTGAATTAAGATGATAGTTTTAAATGTGTGTTATACATTGTAAACTGGTTACTTCAAATAAAAAAATATTAAAAAAAAAAAAAAGATTAAATGAGAACTTACCAGTTTGAAGTTTGATCTTTATTTTATGAGGAGTTACGATGAGGGATTACGTGAAGACCCCGCCAGCACGCATGCGCGACATTCTTCAAAGCAGTGGTGTGAAATCACAGATGGCAACGTAGACTAACATAGTAAGATAAGAGAGAACTTCCATACCAGTTGATCTTTATAATAGAGGGCTGGGAGCGGAGGGCACGTAATCCCTCATCGTAACTCCTCATAAAATAAAGATCAAACTTCAAACTGGTAAGTTCTCATTTAATCTTACTATTTTACTTCGGAGTCACGTGAGTGACTACGTGAAGATTTCAAAGCTCTGTGATTTCATGCCCTGGAAACCATGCTCACACACCGCTATGCTGGGATAAGAGGATTCAGACATAACACCGGCTGAAAAATAAAATAGGTATTTATTCATACCAAACACAAAAATATATATCCCATGAAGGGTAAATTATTTGGCAGAGCTCAAAATTCTCCCTGCATAAGAGTCAGTGGAGGCCACGGGTTTATTATAAAAGCGATGAAACGTCCTCTCATTACTCCAACCCGCTGTGGCCAGGATGTGGTCCAATGGTACCTCCATCATCCTAGCCGCCGACGTGGATGCCGCCCTGGTGGAGTGAGATTTAAATATATTAGTATCTATCCCCGCCGCATCCAGAACCACCCTTATCCATCTGGAAATGGTTTTCACCGTGACTTTGTGGTGAGGCTTTTTGTGGCTTATGAGCAAAGCTTTCTCCGTGCCCCTGAGATTTTTTGTGACTGAGATGTATCGTGATAATAAAGTGACAATGCAAAGTCGAGTATCTGCCGGGTAGGCTAGAAACTCTAAAGTATGTCCAGACGTTCCGGGTCGATCTTGTTTTAACAGCCCCTGCACATAAAAGGTGATTTTGTCATTGGATATGGACATGGCATCCAGATTTAATTTATGCAGGGACTGGACCCGTTGTGCCGTGACGAGTGCCATGATCATTACCACCTTGTAGGTAAGCTTGTCCAGGGTAAGTCCTGAGTTAGGTGTCCATCCTCGCAGCATAGTTAATACTATGCCGATATCCCATGTGTGGTTGTATCTGGGCCTGGGGGGATTGGAATTGTATATTCCTCTCATTAGTTTTGATACTAATGGATGTGATCCAATGCCCAATTGGTCATTCCCCTTGCCCAGGTAGGTCGATAGGCACTCCTGGCACAGTTAATGGCACTATAGCTCAGTCCTTTGTCATGGTGAAGGGTTGCCAAGAATTCCAGAACTTCTGTAATGGTTGCTGATTCGTAGGTAGTGTTGGTTGCAGAGCAGAATTTTTCCCATTTCCTGATGTAGGTCAGGTACTGCTTACGGGTGGACTCCCTGCACGATGCTGAGATGGTATCCATGGTTCTGCTGGTGAGTCCGTGCCCCAAAAGTGGCCGTTTCAGAACCTGCAAATCAACAGGTCCATGCGGTCATGACATGGGTGGTGTTCTCCTGTGACGGGATGTATAAGCAGGTTAGGTCGTTTATTGACCCTAATACAAGGTTCTGTGGCCATCTTCTGTACCATTGGGAACCATGGTTGGGTAGGCCAGTCGGGCACAACCAAAATACCCGATGCGGAGTCTTGTCTGATTTTCTGCAAGACCCGACTGATGAGGCAGAAGGGGAGAACAAGTCCCCCCAGTGTAGCATGAAAGCATCCATTGCTACTGCCCCTGGGTCTGGTTCCCAAGCAACATATGTTGGCAGTTGGTGATTTAATCTGGACGCAAAAAGGTCGATATCTGGTGTCCCATAACGTTCTATAATATCTGTGAACACTTTTCGATCCAACATCCATTCTATGTTGTCGTTAAATTTGCGTGACCTGGTGTCTGCCACTGTATTTAGTTTACCTGGGAGGTAAGTGGCTGAAATCCAAATTTCTCTTTGCAGACACCAGTGCCAGATATTGTTAGCCAATTCATCACACGATATCGACTTTATTCCACCCATGTGGTTAATGTAAGCCACCACCGTGGTATTGTCAATTTGTAATCTAACATGTATTTTGTGCATGTCTGAGCAGTATGCCCTAAGGCCATGAAATGCTCCCAGCATTTCTGAATGGTTAATTCCCAGTGTTTTGAATTGGGTTAGTTCTAGTGCATTCCATCTCCCTCCACAACTAGTGGTGGTATTAGTTGCTCCCCAACCTTGGGCACTGGCATCAGTTTGTAAGATGATCGAGGGATTGATGATAATGATGGGTTTTGAACAATTTTGAGCATTCTCCATCCACCAATTTAATTCGGTTTTTGCCTTTTCTGGCAATTTCATAGGCCTGTCGAAATGGCCTGCATGTCTTTTAAGAGCTATAATTTTAGCTCTTTGTAGGTTTTGATAATGTAATGGTCCGAATTGTGCTGCGGGAAAAGCAGCCACTATCTTCCCAATTACCCTGGCCACCTGCCGTATGGATGGATCCCTGATGCCAGTAAGGCTCCTGCAAGCCTCTATCAAGTCCACCGCTTTATTTTGTGGTAAAGTGATAGACATTTGCACCGAGTCTATGGTAAACCCCAAGTAATCCATGGTGGTAGAGGGTTTCAGTTTTGATTTATCTGGATGTATGATGAATCCCAGCTTTTGGAAAAGATGTTTTGTGGCTAAAACTGCCAATGTAGCCATTTCCAAATTCTCCCCAACAATGAGGATATCATCAAGATAGGCCATTACAGTGTGTTTCTGTTTTCTTAGGTAGGCCAAAGCTGGTTTCAACATTTTGGTAAACAGTCTGGGTGCTGATGATAACCCATTGGGCAAGGCTTTGTATTGCCATAGTTGTTCCATCCAGATAAATTTTAGGTATTTCCTATGATCCTTGTGTATTGGTACTGAATAGTATGCATCTTTGAGGTCAATGCATGCCATATAGTACCCATAGGCTATTAACTGCCTAGCTGTGTCAAAGGTATCCATTTTGAAATGAACATACTGAACAGAAGTATTTAGTTCGGTCAGATCTATAATTATGCGGCACCCGCCATCGCTTTTATTTTTGGTAAATATATTGGATACGAACTCCTGAGGCTCTCTGGCGGTTTTCTCAATTACTCCTTTTTCAATTAGCCTCAACAGTTCAGCATGCCCTGCCGTTCTTTCTTTTTGTGAAAGTATAAACTTCCGGCTAGGTGAATGCTGGACCGGGGTAGGGAGTTCGTAAATACATTCAATTTTGTAGCCCTGAATACTTCCGAGTATGTAAGGATCAGAGGTAAGTGTGCGCCAAACTTCATAACACAAGTGCAACCGGCCCCCCACATTTTGTGAATTTAGGCAAGGAATGTTCCTGGGGAAGCCAGACCCACCTACCTCCATGGTTATTGTCGGTGTTGTGGCCTCTGTCCTTGTTTCTTCTGTTGAGTTGACACAGTGTAGGGGTGGCGCATTTTCCAAGAAGGCCGGGCTGGGCCATGGCCTAAAAAAGACTGCTGTGCAGGTGGACCGGCCTTCGAGCTTTCACCACCGGCAGGTAAAATCGCTGGCCGGTGGGTGTGTAGGGGTGCTGCCGTTGTGGGTAATGAGGTTTAGATGAACTGGGTACCTTGATGAGGCCTAAGGCCTTGGCCTCCTCGTCCAGGTCTTTCACCTGTTTGGGAAGGTTGTCCCCAAACAGTAGGTTCGGTGGTTGAACGTTCCCTGGTTTGCACAACCCCGCAAATTTGGGGTTGAGTGCCGGTTTTATGATGCTCTTCCTGAAGTTATTAATCTCATATTGTGTGTTGCACAATAGAGCCAGGGCATCTTGTAATTCCTCCGGTAACTCAATTCCCACTGCAGTTCTGGCCACTGCCGTAATTCCGGCGGTCAATAGCTTCTGGATCTTCTGCAGTTTGACTTCTTGCCCTCTAATCATGGGGCTCATGTTCCCCCAAATGGGGTTGTTCACCGTAGGAACATTTAGGGAGTTGCAATTCTCCGGAGCTAAATATATTTCGGCTGTGGTGTGAATAGCCTGCTCCTGGAGCTGGTTTGTAGTCATATAATTTATGCTAGCTGCCAGCTTTGGATGGATAGGTAGGCCTTTCTGAGAAGGCACTGCATGTTTGTTGACCATCTCCAGCAACTCTTCCTGCACCCCAGACACTGTAGGTTCTTCAGCCAACTCCCCCTCTTCGGGGTCAGCCCAGTTCTGACCCCCAATGCTCCCCTGCGAAGAGGGCGAGACATTAGGCAGTCCGTGATAGGAGCCTGCCGTGGGCCTGAGAAGAGGCCCACCGTGACTCTGCCCCTGCAAAAGCAGGTCACGCTGGAGCATTTGCTCCATCATCCGCTCCATGCGGGAAAGACGACCTCCGTCGCTTTCAACGAACGGGGTGTCTTCGGGTCTGGACTCAGCTGAGTCAGCGGCCCCGGCCGACTTTCTGGTAGAATTGCCGCCCGACCGCGGTGTACCAGACGCTCTTCTGGGCGAAAAGTCGGGAGCTGCAGGTTGCACCTGTAGCTCGGGAGAACCAGCCCGCTGCTGGCTACTCTCCATGGCGGCAGCTCTAGCCGCTGCTCGTTTCGATTTTCTTGATTCCATGCTCCGTCGACGCTCACCCTCCGATGAGACTTACCTTGCGTAAGTTTTTTAAACTTACGCTGGAGGAGCCCCGCTCCTCCCGACTGCCGCTTCCGCATGCGTACGATGATATGTCGCGCATGCGTGCTGGCGGGGTCTTCACGTAGTCACTCACGTGACTCCAAAGTAAAATCATGGCTGATCTATCTTTTCCTCTTAGCACTATTCTCCTGCCTTCTCCCCATAACTCTTGACATCAGAATCTATTTATCTCTGCCTATAAAATATCCATTGACTTAACCTCCCAAGGCCATTCACCACCCACTGATTAAATAAATTCCTCCTCATCTCCTTGCTAAAGGAACTTAATTTATCTCCCCCTCCTAACCCGGTTCTCCTGCCTTCTGCAGTTCTGTCCTGCCACAGAGGGTAGTTGAGGCCAGTTCATTGGCTATATTTAAGAGGGAGTTAGATGTGGCCCTTGTGGCTAAGGGGATCAGAGGGTATGGAGCGAAGGCAGGTACGGGATACTGAGTTGGATGATCAGCCATGATCATATTGAATGGCGGTGCAGGCTCGAAGGGCCGAATGGCCTACTCCTGCACCTAATTTCTATGTTTCTATGTTTCTCCTCAGAAACCTTGACACCCGAACGAATCAAGAATCTATCTACCTCTGCCTTAAAAATATCAATTGACTTGGCCTCCACTGCCTTCTGTGGCAAAGAATTTCACAGATTCATCACCCTCTAATTAAAGGAATTTCTTCTCATCTCCTTCCCAAAGGAACACCCTTTCATTCTGAGGTTATGACCTCTGGTCCTAGACTCTCCCACGTGTGGAAACATCTTCTCCACATCCACTCTATCCATGTTTTCACTATTCGCTAAGTTTTGATGAGGTTGCCCGCCATCCTTCTAAACACCAGCAAGTACAGGCCTGGTGCCGTCAAACGCTCATCATATCCTGGGATAATTCTCGTAAACCTCCTCCTCGTGGACCCTCTCCAGAGCCAGCACATCCTTCCTCAGATACAGACTTGCTTCCTCAAATATTCTTACGGTCTTGGATGGAGCTGTCCCCAAAACCTTCAGTCCAGAGAAGTGTTAAAACATTGTCCATTCCCTCCATAGATGATGCCAACCCGCTGAGTTCCTCCATACTTTGCGTCTTTTTTCGTAATTCAGCACCTGCAATTCCTTATGTCTACAGGAAGAGAGCCCAGTTCTGATGAATGGACTTAGAAACATAGATAGAAAACAGGTGCAGGAGTAGGCCATTCATCCCTTCAAGCCTGCACCGCCATTCAATATGATCATGTCTGATCATCCAACTCAGTATCCCGTACCTGCCTTCTCTCCATACCCCCTGATCCCTCCAGCCACAAGGGCCACATCTAACTCTCTCTTAAATATAGCCAATGAACTGGCCTCAACTACCTTCTGTGGCAGAGAATTCCAGCGACTCACCACTCTCTGTGTGAAAATGTTTTTTCTCATCTCGGTCCTAAAAGATTTCCCCCTTACCCTTAAACTGTGACCCCTTGTTCTGGACTTGATTAACAAATTTCTCTCCCCGCAGAGGCTGCCTGATCTGTTGCGTAATTCCAGCATTTTCTGTTATTATTTTAGATTTGTAACATTTGTTTAGTTAATTTTTCAACGATTTTCAATTTTTTAAAACATTAACTGTGTTTCTCAATCCACAATATTGCCTGACCAGCCTCCATAGAATATGGTGAAATTATAGTGTTAAATGGTTTAAAATATTTCAGCATAAATAAAGCAATTGTCCAAAGCACCGCTGTGTGTCTTATTCTCTTGTACACCCTGCAATGCATTGCCTATTGAAGCATATTGATAACTATTTCTGCATAAAATGACCCCATTAAATATTCATCATTTCTACTCCTACAGACACCTCCTGAGAAATAATTACCAAGGGTTTAAGAATTTGTCAATACTTTCAGCAATCCTTTCTCAACATTAAAGCCGCAGTGTGTAACATTAAGATCTCTGTCCTGCTGAACAGGCACATCATCAGGAATGCATGCACTTGGCTAATTACAAGATGTAAATTCCACACAACAACCAGGAAAGTAATTCTGTGAGTTATTTACTCTGCTGAAGTTTGCACTGCCTGTTAAGTGCGAGCTTACAGTTCATTAATGATGTAGGGATGGCTTCCCTGTTTGTTCACCCTGTGAAGGTTAGACAGGCTGAAGAATCTTCGTGAAGGGAGGGGATAGCGAGTGGGCTGGTGTTTACATGCCTCGGTGTTTGAAGGATCGCAGGATGAAAGGGAGAATAAATAATTTTGCAGTCTTTGAAAGATTGAGTTTTTTCCCCCAGTGCGGAAACGTCAAAGAGCGAAAAGCTTTAAGGTGAGGGGCAAAGTTCAAAGGCGATGCGCGGGGAAGGGTTTTTACACACAGAGAGGCGCGTGCCCGGGAAGCGGTGGTGGAGGCAAAATAATGGTGGCATTTAGTTATAGGTTAGTTGTGTTTAGAGACACAGCACAGAAAAACCTAGTCCGTGCCAACCAGCGACCACTATCCTAGGGCCAATTTACATTTATACCAAGCCAATTAGCCTGCAAACCTGTATGTCTTTGGAGCATGGAAGCAAACATTCCCACAGAAAACACAGAGGCATTTAACCAGAAATATGGATATGCAGGGAATGGAAGTATATGGATCACATGCATGTCGATGAGATGCTCTCCCTCTCTCTATCACTCTTTCTCTCTCACACTGTTTTCTATCTTTCTCTCTCTCTGTCTCTCTCTCTCTCCTCTCTGTCTCTCTCTCTGTCTCTCTCCCTCCTCTCTCTCTCTCCTCTCTCTCTCTCTTTTTTTATCCTTTTCCAAAAACTTTATTCGACGCAATCATATAATACAACACATCAAAACATAATCAAAAATAACACTATAACAAACAAATCATTGTAGTACAACAGTACATTCATTGTTTACAATAGTCTCAACCCCACGCGGCGACCAGCGCTGACGGAAGGCCTCCAGAGTCCCCGTGAACACCGCCTGTTCCCTCTCCAGGGACACACGTGCACGGACGTAGGCCCAAAAGAGGGGCAGGCAACCGACTCTAGCCTGACCATCGACTGCCCGCTGCCTGGACCCGCCAATGGCCATCTTGGCCAGGCCGAGGAGCAAACTGACAGGTAAGTCCCCCCCCCCCCCACACTCGGCTCTCCCCACTCCCTGCCTTGTGTCCGAATTGTGGGGCTAAAATGCGGCCAAAACTTGAGGAACAACCCCTTCAGATATTGGTACAGGGGCAGTAACCCCTCACATTCCATATACACATGGAATACGGTCTCCTCCTCTCTGCAGAAAATACATGCGGCGGACAAGCCCGTGAACCGGCTCAAAAGTTTATTACATACCACCGCTCCATGCAACACTCTCCACCCCAGGTCCCCAATATAAAGGGGTACGACTCCTTTATAGAAGGACCCCCACTGGGGACCTCCCCCGCCTTCGGGTGGTCTCTGTCTCTCTCTCTCTCTCTCTCTCTTTCTCTCTCTCTTCCTCCCTTCTCCTCTCCTCTCCTCTCTCTCTCCCTCTCTCTCTCTCTCTCTCTCCTCTCTCTCCTTCTGGCCTGTCTGTGGGTGGCAGAGTTCGGAGTGCACCTTCAGGAGGACGAGCAGTCACACGGGCCACAATGCAACCAGTCAGGACACTTCAGAAGTTAGAAGACCTCAGCATCTGCATTTTTGGTTCATGTTTGATCTCTGTGGGAAATTGCAAGATGGGATTTTTAGCTCTAATGTGCCAGTTGATCCACACATCTAAGGTCAGGCACATAATGTAGACTTGTTGTTGGCGCTGGGTAGGTAATGACGCATGTTGGATAATGTTCCAAGCTATAAGAGCATTTTAAGACAAGGGGAGGGAAAAGGAAAACTGGGGGGAAATGCATGCAACCGTTGAAATATCTAGAGTCAATGTTAGCAATATCACTAATTCTGTGTTCTCTCTGCCCTTGGTGGAGTCAGCCTTAACTCCTCCTGATGGAGCCAGCACTAACTTTGTGAGTCTTGCAGTTCTAGTGGTGCACTGATGGTAAAGTCAGAATCTCAGAATGCCCAAAGTCCGTATTTCATTTCAACATCATGTTGGATAAATTACTGGTGCAGGAAGGAACCGCAGATGCTGGTTTAAACCAAAAGCAGACGCAAAAAGCTGGAGTTATTCAGCGGGCCAGGCAGCATCTCTGGAGAAAAATAATAGGTGACGTTTCGGGTCGAGACCCTTCTTCAGGCTGTGAGTCAGGGGAAAGAGAAATGAGATATATAGATGGCGATATGGAGAGATATAGAAATAATGAAAGATATGAAAAAAGGTAATGATGATAAAGGAAAAAGGCCATTGTTAGCTGCGGGCTAGGTGAAAATGAGTTACAGACAATGAGACTCAACAAAATGACTTTGAAGCTGGTACAACTTGGGTAGGAGAAAGATGGAGAGTGGGGGAATGCAAGGGTTACTTGAAGTTAGAGAAATCAATGTTAGATAAAAATGCTGCAGAAACTCAGCGGGTGAGGCAGCAGCATCTATGGAGTGAAGGAAATAGGTAATGTTCGTACTGCTGGGTTGTAAGCTGCCCACGCAAAATATAAGGTGCTGTTCCTCCAATGTGCATTTGGCCTCACCCTGGCAATGGAGGAGGCCCAGGACAGAAAGGTCAACGAGGGAATGGGAAGGGGAATTAAAATGCTTAGCAACCGGGACATCACATAGTTTCAAGCGGACTGAGCGAAGGTGTTCAGCAAAATGATCGCCCAGTCACTTGTTCCTTATCAACCCCCTGCACCTGTATCCACTTGCCAGGCTTTGTCTTGTCCCCAACTCTTGTCCAGCTTTTTCCAGCATTGTTATTAGTCTGAAGGAGGGTCCTGACCCGAAATGTCACCTATCCATGTTCTCCAGAGATGCTGCCTGACCCGCTGAATTACTCCAGCGGTTGGTGTTTTTTGATCGAAATACCAGCATCTGCGATCCCTTGTGTCTTCTTGTGTTGGTTATGCCATCCTTCCACAGAATGATAGTTACACTCACCATAAATAGCTTTTAGATTCAGAGATACAGCATGGGAACAGGCCCTTCAGCACATCAAGTCCACGTCGACCATCGATCACCCGTTCATACTAGTTCAATTTTATTCCACTTTGACATCCACTCCCAGCACGTGAGGGGATTTTACAAGAGGGTCAATTAACCCACAAACCACGCTGTACCACACAAAGGCGCAGACCAGTGAATCCCACCTCCTCCATCAGATCATCACGGAGACACCACAACGCGTGCGCCTCAAGTCACGGCAACCCCTTTGCCACGGAAGCCCAAGAGCTGCTCTCCACAACACCGGCTGACGCTTCTAAGGCCACCTGGGTCAAGACGAGATGGAAAGACCAGTGGAAGTCAGCGGAACCATCTAGGCTACACCATTACATCGATGACCCCATGGACGTCCCTGGCCAGGACCTGCCCCGAAAGCAGTGGACAACCCTCAACCACTTGAGGACAGGCATCGGACGCTATGGAGTAGCGATGAAGAGGTGGGGCCTGGTGGACAGCGCCTTCTACCGAACACAAACACATCGTCAGCAGTTGCCCCAAACACCGGCCACCGAATGGTGAACGAGGTCTGATTGACCTGGACGATGACACGTTGGCCTGGCTCGCCTCAACGGAGCTGCAGGTCTAAAAGACACACGACAGAAGAAGACGAACCTACAAACCCCACATATCTTTGGTATGTGGGAAGAAAACCAGAGCATCCGGAGAAAACCTACACGGTCACGGGGAGAAAGTGCAGACGCCACACAGACAGCGCCCACGATGGGAATCGAGCGGCGGTCTCTGGCGCTGTGCGGCCCTATCTGGTTCCTTGTTATGGACTGACTGCAAGATATGGAGAGTACAATCTGCAATACTTATGGAACGGGGTATAATAGTTATGAAAAAAAACCCATAAATTCTAACTTGGCTGTTGGTTTTCAGATTGATTAGTAAACACTTATAAATGCAGCTGTTCTACATATTTTACAATTTGTTGATTGTCAATTTGAGCCCTGAAGGTTTCTTATTGCTTAACCTTCAATGAAGCATCTGTTATTTTGACAGAATATGAATATTTTCACCTCATTCATGTCACCAGCAGATGTTTTTTTGTAAGTTTAATATGTTACCTCATTTTAAAACAGGGAAGAACAAAGATAATTCCTGGGACCAAACATGGAACGTAGAAAATAGAACACCACACAATATCTAATTTAGTGATACAGCCCGTCAGGAAACCGGCCCGTCGGCCCACCGAGTCCGCACCGACCAGTGCTCACCCGATCACACTAGCTCCATGTCACACACTCGAGACAATTTACAGAAGCCAATTAAACGACAAACCTGCACGTCTTTGGGATGTGGGAGTAAACTGGAGCACCCGGAGATGAGCTCGGGGTGACACGCGGAAAACATACAAACTCCACACAGACAGCACCCGTAGTTGGGATCAAACCCAGGTCTCTGGCGCTATAAGGCAGCAACTCTCCCGCTGCACCACCGTGCCGCCCCACTGTGTGTGAGTGTGTGTGTATGTGTGTGTTGTGTGTGTTTGTGTGAGTGTGTGTGCGTATATGTGTGTGTGTGTGTGTGTGTGTGTGTGTGTGTGTGTGTGTGTGTGTGTGTGTGTGTGTGTGTGTGTGTGTGTATATATGTGTGTGTGAGTGTGTGTGTGAGCATGTACATGATTGTGTGTATGAATGTGTGCATATATGTGTGTGTGTGTGTGTGTGTGCATACGCGCCCTTGGGTTGTGTCCTTTTAACGAGGACGTTACGCAGTATTTGCATTGTACAATGTACTCGAAGGTACAAAGCCTTTCAATAGTCACATTACATCAGGCAATCATTATAATACAACAGTGCCATGTTTATCTACAATATGCCCGACCCCCCGCGGTGACCAGCATTTACAGAAGGTCTCCAGACTCCCCGAGCACACTGCGTGTTCCTTCTCCAGGGACATAGGCCCGGAACAGAGCCAGGCAGCCGACTCTGCCGAGCCCATTGACTACCGGCTGCCTGGACCCGTGGATGACCATCTTGGCCAGGCCCAGGAGCAAACCGACAGGGATATCCCACCCTCCCGATCGACCCTCGCCGCTCCCTGCCTTGTGCCCAAATGCCAAAACCATGGGACTAAAATGCAACCAAAACTTGAGGAGCAGCCCCTGCAGATACACGTACCGGGTCTGCACCCTCTCACGCTCCATGCACACATGGAACACAGTCTCTTCCTCGCCGCAGAAGGTACAGGCGGCTGGCGAGTCCGTAAACTGACTCAAATATTTATTACACACCAACACTCTTCACCCCAGGTCCCCGATGTAAAGTGGAGAGACTCCCTTATGGAGAGACCGCCACTGGGGGCCGCTCCCACCGTCAGGTGGTAACACGAACGTGGCGTGTCCGGATGGAAGATATATATATATATTTTTTAATTTATTTATTAGTAGTAAGTACATTACATTTTAATGGTACCTTTTTACAGGTTCCCAGAATTATTAAAACATTCTTTGTACAACTTTCTATTTTTTTTAGAAAGAAATGAGAAAGAAAGAAGTATCGAAGAGTAAAGAATAGTCTAGTGAGTGTAGTGTAAAGAAAGAGATTAGTGGGAAAGTGAAGCAGGAAGGAGATTCTCGCTCGCCACAAGTCGATATATATATATTTTTTGTTCTTAATCATTTTTCACTCAAACCCAGAATTTTTAATTTTACGATGTTATTACACCCCATGAATCCACAAGATCAATAAATGCAGACCAACTCGTTAAGAATTGGTCTTTTTTTTCTGTTAGGAGGAGTCTCATTTCTTCCAAATGGGCCGTTTCCAACATATTACCAATCCATATTTTGAGTGTTGGTCTAGTAGAAATGTGGATTGGTAATGTGTTGGAAACGGCCCATTTGGAAGAATGGAAGATGAGGGTGAGGAAGTGGAGAGTGTGCAGGAGCAACCTGCGCAGTGAACGTCTCTCTGCGTCACGGAATGGCACGCCGCGCATCTCGGAAAGGCGGCTCATGTCGTGTAGGGTCGGCTCCCGGAAAAGATTCCGGGGATCTGGGCCCAGTGAGCAATTCCGATGGAGCAGGGGTAAGCTGGGTCAGGATCGTTCCGCGCTCATGCCTCTCCTCGATACCCACCGCGGCAGGGTGAGGACCGGCCACCCTCGCAGTTACAACACCCCCCTCCCCCTGAGGTTGTAACGCACTGGCTGAAGGCGACCAGATTCCTAACGCTGAAGATATCATGGTCAAAGCTGGGCAGGTCCCGTGTGGCGAGTCAACTGATGCCCGTCACCGGGAGCCGCGAATCCCTCTCTCAGCAACGGCCCTGGCAGAAAAACTACATGGCCAGAGCGTGCCATCTAGGTGAGTACTCCGCATACAACTACCTCCGCAAGGTCCTGAGATGGAGAGCTGCCACCTGGGTACGCACACGCATACCAAGGACTGGCCGCCCTCCTCTAACGGGAGACTCAGGACACTATGGAAACCCAGTGCTTCCTCTCTCCCCAGAAGAAACTCACTAACCTCTTACTGTATCGTGGTTACAAAGATAGATGGCGGGACAAACATAGAAACATAGAAATTAGGCGCAGGAGTAGGCCATTCGGCCCTTCGAGCCTGCACCACCATTCAATATGATCATGGCTGATCATCCAACTCAGTATCCCGTATCTGCCTTCTCTCCATACCCTCTGATCCTCTTAGCCACAAGGGCCACATCTAAATTCCTTTTAAATATAGCCAATGAACTGGCCTCAACTACCCTCTGTGGCAGAGAGTTCCAGAGACCCACCACTCTCTGTGTGAAAAACGTCCTTCTCATCTCGGTCCTAAAGGACTTCCCCCTTATCCTTAAGCTGTGACCCCTTGTCCTGGACCTCCCCAACATCAGGAACAATCTTCCTGCATCTAGCCTGTCCAACCCCTTAAGAATTTTGTAAGTTTCTATAAGATGCCCTCTCAATCTCCTAAATTCTAGAGAGTATAAACCGAGTCTATGCAGTCTTTGTTCATAAGACAGTCCTGACATCCCAGGAATCAGGGACAAGGGTTGCCAGCAGGTACAGTAACATGAAGGCCACCAACTGGTTTATGACCAGTACTCTACCCTGACAGGAAAGAACTCTGAGCAAGCTTGACCAGCGTCCCAGCTGGGCGACCACTTTCGTCTCCAGTTCCTGCCAGTTCACCGGGCAAGCATCCTCAGTGGGACTCAGGTAGTCCCCCAGATAGAAGAGGTGCGTGGTACTCCACGCTTAAGGTGTCATCTCCTCCGGCAGGGAGTCCACCTGCCACTGACCCACTAAAAATCCTGAACACTTAATCCAGTTGATCCTGGTACAATCATACAACAGACTGTACCGAGGCTGTACACAAAGAGTCTCCACGTTTCTGGCAAAGTTCTTTGTCCAGTCCTATCCTCTTGCAGCAGCGAACCAGGCCTGCCCTGCCCTGCTACAGGGGCCCTCCAGGTCCCTCTTCATTTTAGTTCATTTCAGTTTAGAGGTACTGTGCAGAAACAGGCTCTTTGGGCCACCGAGTCCGCACCGATCTGCCAACCTGTATATTAACACATCCTACACACACTAGGGCCAATTTACATTTAAACCAAGCCAATTAACCTGCAAACATGTACGTCTTTGGTGTGTGGGAGGAAACCGAAGATCTCAGAGAAAACTCATGCTGGTCATGAGGAGAACGTACACTGCATTATTTATGACCACCAGTTCCTAATTTTATTCATTTTTTGAAGAGTCAACAGGATTATGTGCGTAGATCTGGATCTCACAGATTCAGAGGCGGGAACGTTGTACTGAGTCACACCTGATGCCTACGTCTACTACTTGATGACCACCAATACAACTGTACTACGAAAAAGATATCTACAATGCAGTTGCAAGAAGGTAAATTATTTGGTCGGCTGCAGGAGGTTTAGTTTAGTTTAGTTTAGTTTAGTTTAGAGATACAGCGCAGAACAGGCACTTCGGCCCAACGTGTCCGCACCGACTAGCAATCCCCGGATGTTAACACTATCCTACAAACACTCAGGGCAATTTCCCGAAGAATTTGGAGAAAACCCACTCACGTCATGGGAAGAACGTGCAAACTCCGTACAGACAGCACTAGTAGTCGGGATGAAACCTGGGTCTCCAACTCTGCAAGCGTTGCAAGGCAGCAACTTTACTGCTGCCCAGGTGTTGGTGGAGTGGTATCTACTGGAGGCCCTGCAGCAGCCGGGGGGATGCCCCACAGAGGCCGGGCGAGCACTTGGACCAGACATGGCTTACAGCAGAACTGAGCGGTGGAGCGGTGGTGGAGGACACCGACGCCATTGCCAGGCCGGCCCCAAGTATAATGCTGGAAAGAACACTGGTTAGATGGAAAGAGTGCAGATACATTTGACGAGGTTGTTGCCAGGGCTGAGCTATAGGGAATATTTGGGCAGGCAAGAACTTTATTCCTTTGAGCGAACAAGAATGAGAGGTAATCTTATAGAGGTGTCCGAGATCATGAAGGGAAATTTAGATTGGGTAAATGCAATCTGAGTCTTTTTCCCAGAGTAGGGGAATTAAGAACTGGAAGGCATAGGTTTAAGGTGAGTAGGGAAAGAATTAATATAAACCTGAGGGGCACTCAGAGCGTAGTGGATATGTGGAATGAGCTTCCAACAAGGTGCTTGAAACAGGTATTATAACACATTTAAAATACATTTGGACAGGAGCATGGATAGGAAAGATTTAGAGGGTTATAGGCCAAACATGGACAAATGGGACTGGTGTAGATGGGGTATTTCCTCTCGGGAACATGGGTTTAAGATGATAGGATAAATGTTGAATAGGAGCTTTTCACACAATGTTTTCACACAAATGAGTGAGTATATGGAACAAGTGGCCAGTGGAGGAAGTTGAGGCAAGTGCTGTAACAATATTTGAAATACATTTATAAAGATTCATGGATAGCAAATGTTTAGAGGGTTTTGGGCCATCCGCAGGCAGGTGGGACTAGTATAGATGAGGCCTCTTGGTCGGCATAGGCAAGTTGGACCGAAAGGCCTATTTCCACATTGCATGAATCTACGACTCTACAATCAAGTGCCGTCACCACAACAACGCACCATTTGGGACAAGTTAAGACTCTACATTTTTAAGTAATTTTCAAACTTGAAAGATAAAAGATGTTGTGGGAAATGTGGCAATGCTTGTCTAAAGCTTCAAAGGACTCTACTATTTTTACACTTTTGTATGATAGTGCCTAGGTACAGTAATATTTTACTGGATTGTATGCCACAGAATGCTGTGGACTTCATCGATAGATATGTTTAAGGCAGAGATAGATAGATTCTTGATTAGTACGGGTGTCAGAGGTTATGGAGAGAAGGCAGGAGAATGGGGTTACAAGGGAGAGATAGATCAGCCATGATTGAATGGTGGAGTAGACTTTTAGTTTAATTTAGTTTAGTTTAGTTTAGTTTAGAGATAGAGCGCAAAAAATACCGACCGACCTGCGATCTCCGCACACTAACACTATCCTACAGACTAGTGACAATTTGCCATTTTTACCGAAGCCAATTAACCTACAAACCTGTACGTCTTTGGAGTGTGGGATGAAACACCCAGGGGGGAGGGGGGGGGGGGGAGAACCACGCAATCACGGGGAGAACGTACAAACTCTGTAAAGACAGCACCCGTAGTGAGGATCGAACTCGGGTCTCTGGCGCTGTGAGGCAGCAACTCTACTGTAATTAAGAATTTCACTGTGCCTAGAAACATGAAGTACCATTGAACCAGTGAAACTATTAAACAAGATGCTCCACCTACAGAACCAACCAGAGTGACTTTGATGAGTCAAGTGTAGCATGAGCCAAAGCAACTTGTCGTTGAGAATCCTCCAAAGCAGAGCTGATCACCAGAGTGCGCATCACCCAGTGTAGTCTACAGTGCTGTAGAATACTAAGATGAAATGAGAACTTATCAGTTTGAAGTTTGATCTTTATTTTATGAGGAGTTACGATGCGGGATTACGTGAAGACCCCGCCAGCACGCATGCGCGACATTCTTCAAAGCAGCGGCGTGAAATCACATATAGTAGAGTTGACTGAAGATAGTAAGGTAAGAGAACTAACCTACCAGTTGACCTCGCCAAGAATTCCAGCACATCCGTAATGGTGGCTGTATTGTAAGTGGTGTTTGCCCTGGTACAGAATACCTCCCATTTCCTGATATATGTGAGGTACTGTTTCCTGGTGGACCCTCTGCATGATGCCGTGATGATGTTCATAGATCGGTCCGACAGTCCAAATTCCAGGAGTGGTCTTTTCAAATCCTGCAAATCACCAGGTTTATTCGGTCATGGCACGGGTGACTCTCACCTGTCACAGGGTGTACCAGCAAACCCGGGCGTTTAGAGATCGGTATACATGGTTCTGAGACCATGTCGAGTACCACAGGAAACCATGGCTGAGTAGGCCAATCGGGTACAACCAAAATACCCGATGCGGAGTCTTGTATTTTTCGCAAGGCCCGACTGATGAGGCAGAAGGGGGGAAACGCATAGGAAAACAATTCCCCCCAGTGTAGCGAGAAAGCGTCCATTGCTACTGCCCCAGGGTCTGGTTCCCATGCAACATATGTTGGTATCTGGTGATTAAGTCTGGATGCAAAAAGGTCGATATCTGGCGTTCCATACCGAGCTACAATGTCAGTAATTACCTGGTGGTCCAACATCCATTCGGTGTTGTCATTGAATTTGCATGACCTGGTGTCCGCCACTGTATTGAGCTTACCCAGAAGGTAAAGGGCCTGTCCTACCAGCATCCGACTCCATGCGATGAGCGCGATCAAACTAGAAGCGGGGGCCGCGCGGCGGTCGGGTGATCCCTGTACAGGGCCGGTCCCAGCAGCATGCACCTGCATGCGGCAAGCGCGACCAAACCGGCAACGAGGGCCGCGTGGAGGTCGGGTGAGTGGCGCAACGTGGCGCAAAGTGAGGCGAACTTGGAACGAAGTATTAAAGGCAAGTTCACCAGGACAGAGAGGGGCACACAGAGAGGGGCACAGAGGCACACACGCAGAGGGCCACGGAGCCACACACATAGAGGGTCACGGAGGCACCTACAGAGAGGGTCATGGAGGCACGACGTCGAGACGGTTTGTATGCGTCGAGGCGACAACAAGCCGACAAGCCATTGCCGCGCGGAATTTTTGAACATGGTCATTTTTTCAGAGCCACGCGCGATGTCGGGACGAACTCCGCACAATTCCGCACGGCTCCGCCGATCGAAGTGGGACTGGCCCCGCAACGCAGGACGGCTCAAGTGACCACGTTAGGTCGCGCTCATCGCATAGAGTTGCATGCTGGTGGACAGGCCCTTAAGTAGCTGATATCCAAATGTTTCTTTCTATGCACCAGAGCCAGATTGTATTGATCAATTCATCACAAGATATCGACTTAATTCCACCCATATGATTAATGTATGTCACCACAGTGGTATTATCAATTTGTAGGCGAACATGCAGATAGTGCATGTCTGAACAGTAAGCCCGAAGCCCGCGGAACGCTCCCAACATCTCTAGATGATTGATACCCAGTGCCTGAAGAAAGGTTAACTCATGTGCATTCCATCTACCACCACAACTGGAGGTGATATTGCTTGCTCCCCAGCCATGAGCGTGGCGTCAGTTTGTAACACAACTAAAGGGTTTGTGACCATGATGGGATTAGAGCAATGTCGAGCATTGTTAATCCACCATTGCAATTCCAATTTTGCTTTGGCTGGTAACTGCATTGGCCTGTCAAAGTGGCCAGCATGGTTTTTGAGTGCTTCAATTTTGGCCCTCTGTAAATGTTGGTAATGTAAGGGTTCAAATTGTGTGGCTGGAAAAGCAGCCACAAGCTTCCCAATTACCCAGGCTACTTGCTGAATAGATGGTTTACTGACGCAAACAAGGCTGTTGTATGCCTCTATCAAGTCTGTTGCTTTGTCCTTTGGCAAAGTGACAGAAATGTGAACAGAGTGAATCGTGAACCCCAAATAGTCCATAGTCATAGAAGGCATTAACTTGGAATTGTCTGGATGGATGATAAACCCCAACATTTGAAATAGGAGACAGCCAATTTGGCTAACTCCAGGGTTTTCCCCACAATTAAGATGTCATCCAGATAAGCCATGACAATATGTTTTTGTTTCCGGAGAAACACCAAGGCTAGTTTCAATATTTTAGTAAACAGTCTGGGGGTTGATGTTAATCCATTGTAGCGCTTTATACTGCCAGAGCTGCCCCATCCAGATACATGTCAAATATCTGCGGTGATCTTTCTCTATTGGTATTGAATAGTATGCATCTTTTAAGTCGATGCAAGCCATGAAGTATCTCTTGGAAACTAGTTGTTTGGCAGCAACAAAAGTTTCCATTTTGACATGGGTGTGCTGCACAAAAGTATTCAGTTGTGTCAAATGAATAGTGATGCGGAATCCACCATCTTTTTTTTGTTTTTTGTGAAGATGTTTGACACAAACTCAAGAGATTCATGTTTGGTTTTCTCAATTACTCCTTTTGTATGTAGTCTTAACAGTTCTGCATGACCTTCCAATTTCTCTTTTTGTGAAAGCACAAACGTTCGGCTAGGTGTATGCTGAACCGGAAGAAGGAGTTTGTGAACAAATTCAATTTTGTATCCCTGGATACTTTGCAGTATGAAAGGATCAGAAGTTATGGAGCTCCATGCATTCTTAAACAAGTGTAACCTTCCCCCAATCTGTGAAGAAGTTACACATGCTATGTTCCGGAAGCAACCAGACCCACCTATCTCCATGGTTACCGGTGGTACTGTGTTGCTTTCCTCCCTCCTTGCTTCTTGGGAGGTGGAGGCGTTGTGGTGTGGGGTTGGCGCATCTTCCAAGAAGGCTGTTCTGGGGCATGGCCTAAAAAAGGCCTTCGAGCTTTCACCAGCTGTTGCTCTTTCGCTGTGGTAACGCGGTCTGCTGGTGGATGCGTAGGGGTGCTGCCGCCGAGGATACGAGGACCTGGTAGTGGACGGCACTTTGATCATGCCAACGGCCTTTGCCTCTTTGTCGAGGTCTTTTACCTGCTTCGGCAGGTTGTCCCCAAACAGTAAAGTAGGCGGCTGTGTGGTGCTAGTTTTGCACAACCCTGCGAAATTGGGGTTTAGTGGAGGTCTGATGACACTCTTCCTGAAACAGTTGATCTCAAACTGTACATTACAGAAGAGTACCAGGGCGTCCTGTTGCTCCTCCGACATATCCTTCCCATCCACTGACCTGGCAAATGCTGTAATTCCAGAGGCCAGTAGTTTCAGGATTTTTTTTAATCTTTACCTCCTGGTTCCTGATGCCAGGACTGATGTTTCCCCAGATGGGGTTGTTCACCGCAGGCACGTTGAGGGAGAAACAGTTCTCCGGAGCTAAATATTTAGCTGCCGTGTCGTTCATGGCCTATTCCTGTAGTTGGTTTGTGGTGAGGTAAATTATGCTGGCTGCCAGCTGTGGTTGCAATGGCAGTCCCTTTTACGAAGGCATCGCGAACTTGGACACCATACCGAGTAGCTCTCGTTCTTGCACCCCTAGCATGCTGGGCGATTCTTTGGCCAAATCCTCCTGTTCAGAGTCAGCCCAGATCTGACTCCTTATGCCCTCCTCTGAGGAGGGAGGGACATTTGGCAGCCCTGTAAAAGGGTCTGCTAGGAGACCCACGGTGACCAGACTCCTGCTGGAGTACGTCACATTGGAGCAATTGCTCCACCAACCGCTCCATGCGGGATAAACGACCGCTGTTGCTACCCGCAGGTGGTGAGTCTTCCAGCCCCAACCTTGCCGAGTCTACGTGCTTGCCCGACTTTCAGGTGGTTTTATGGCCAGTCCGAGCTACGCCTACGGGCTGTAGCGGTGCCAGGTCGGGGGCTGCTGGTTGAACGACTCGCAGCTCCGGTGAAGTCGGTCGCTGCTGACTGCCCGCATTTTCACGGTCCTCCGCAGTCAGTCTTGCAGCGGTCCGTTTGGACTTAATCCTCGACTTGTCCATGATGGGTGTTGCTCTGTTAGAAAAACTCACAGAGCGCCCATAACACGACCTCAGGATAGTGAGTACTTACCTGCAGGTCCATTTTAAACTTACTGCTGGAGGAGCGACGCTCCTCCCGCCTGTCGCTTCGCAATGCGTTGGACGATATGTCGCGCATGCATACTGGGGGGTCTTCACGTAGTCACTCATGTCACTCCGAAGTAAAATCAGCGTCAGCCAGACTACAATACTGTAATACTGCATTACCTCCAAAAAATAAATGGTCAGCCACCATCTTGTGGGTTGCATAAGTTTAGTTTAATTTACAAATACATTATGGAAACAGGCTGTTCGGCCCACCAAGACCGCGCTGACCAGCGATCACACCATACACTAGCACTATTGTACACACTGGGGACAATTTTACCAAAGCCAATTAATCTACAAACCTGCAAACCATATCAATTACTGATCACCCCTTCACATTAGACACAAAAAGCTGGAGTAACTCAGCTGGTCAGGCAGCCTCTCTGGTGAAAAGGAATATGAGACATTTCAAGTTGGGACTTTTCTTCAGTCTTGACATGAAACATCACCTATTCCTTTTCTCCAGAGATGCTGCCTGACCCGTTAAATTACTCCAGCTTTTTGTGTCTATTTTCGCTTTAAAGCAGCATCTGCAATTCCTCCTACACAGATTCTTATTACTTCTATATTACTTATTCTTATTACTTCTATATTCTATATTATCCCACTTTTCATCCACTCCCTACACACTAGGATGAATTTTACAGAGGAAAATTGACATACAAACCCACACGTCTTTTGGATGTGGAAGGAAACTGGAGCACCCAGAAGATACCCACACAGTCACAGGGAGAACATGCTAACTCCACACAGACACAGCCAAGGTCATGATCGAACTTAGTTCTCTGATGCTATGAGGCAGCAGCTCTACCAAGGAGCAATGTGATTTGAAAATGGTTCTTCGGTGCATTGACCAGCTGCTTAAGCTGCAAGTATGGCATAACATGGTAGTGTAGCGGTAGAGCTACTGCCTTACAGCGCTAGAGACCCGGATTTGATCCCGACCATGGGTGCTGTCTGTACGGAGTTTGTACATCCCCCCCGTGATCTGCGCAAGATTTCCGCCAAGATCTTCGGTTTCCTTCCACATTCCAAAGACATACAGGTTTGTAGGTTAATTGGTTTGGTATAAATGTAGAATTGTCCCTTGCGTGTGTAGGGCAGTGTTAATTTGCGGGGATCGCTGGTTGGTACGGACTCAGTGGGCCGAAGGGCTTGCTTCCGCGCTGTATCTCTAAACTAAACAAAATCAAAGTACTGATCTGAGAAACATCTAACAGTAGGGTGTACTATTTACATTTCCATTCACAGCATGTGTAACATCTGCATTTATTAAGCATTTTAATTTGACCCCTGACTTCAGTAGCTGGTGTTCCCAGTGTGCAGTTAAGAGCCAAGCTCTCTGACAGATCTCAAGTCACATACAACTTAGATCAAGAACAAAAGCCAGGCTCACTTCCCCGATGGAAGCTGGTGAAACTATTTGGCTTGCTTCGAACTAATTGGGTTTTACAAAAATCCAACAGCTTCAAACTCACTATTACTGGTATTAGCTTTCCTTTCAGGACTTATTTAATTGCTTGTATGTAAATTCCACAACTGCTGTGGTGGGATTTGAACTGAATGGCTCTTGATCAATCCACCCAGCTTCAGGATATTGGACTAAAATTTTATCAGGGCAACTATTTTCCCACACCAAAGCTGTCAACCATTAAATTGAATTAATTGTCTATTATTTATGGATGGGCTAGCAGTGTGCTGACTATGTAGATTCTAGGTTCCAGCGAGTCACCAGAAGCGATTGGACACAGATGGCGCCGAAGTTCAGTCTCCAAGAAAATTAATTGATCACGGTTGCTGGGTCAAGCTAATGCAGTACTTGGCAAGGCTGGTGCTGTTTGATCCCAAGTGAAATCATGTTTGTGATTTTGTTGGAAATGTGTAGGCAGAGGAACGTTATATTGTAGAAAAGAAAACACACAAAAGGGAGGAATATTCGAGGTGGCACAGTGGCATGCGCGCCACCTGCGTGACGTATTGCGTACGCACGCTGACGCATTGGGTATGCACGCTGACGCATTGGTCTCGTACGCTGGCGTCCCGATGTCTTATGTGTATTGCGTGGTGACGCATGGTTACATCACCGTGCGTCAACGTCCTTACGTCCTTGCGCCAACGTCTTGCCGCGCGCCGCAGGGTATTCTAATGACATCACTAGCACCAGACGGCTGTGCTGATGCGTGATTTGCGCACGACGTCACGCAGCACGGCGCATCGACCTATTTTACATATGACGTGTAACTGAGGCGCAAATGACGGCCAAGTGGGACAGGCCCTTTACAGTGCCAAGGACCCCGGTTCGATCCTGACTATGGATGCTTGTCTGTATGGAGTTTGTACGTCCCCCCGTGACCCGCGTGGGTTTTCTCTGGGAAGCACCGGTTCGGTATAAATGTAAAATTGTCTCCGCATTCGATCCTGATTACAGATGTTGTCTATACGGATTCCGTGTGGATTTTTGTCCAGGTCCTCCAGTTTCCTCCCACACTCTAAAGACGTAAAGATGTGCTGATTTGTAGGTTAATCGGTTTGGTAAAATTGTAAAATTGTCCCTAGTGTGTTCGATGGTGCTAGTGTAGGTGGTGATTACTGGTCGGTGTGGACTCGGTGGGCCGAAGAGTCTGTTTCCATGCCGTATCTCCAAAGAGTAAAGTCTTGTTGCCATCATTAATCTTGGCTTTGAAGATAAATGAAGAAGACATCGTGGTAGAAGCGCAAAGGAAGAAGACTTTTAATTATATTTATCCTCCAAGCAAAGCCACAAAGTAAAGTTTAAGAAAGAACTGCTGATGCTGGAAAAATCGAAGGTGGACAAAAATGCTAGAGAAACTCGTCGGGTGAGGCAGCATCTATGGAGCGAATGGACAGGTGACGTTTCAGATCGAGACCCTTCTTCAGATGGATGTGAGGGTGGGGGGGTCAGGACGAAGAAAGGAAGAGGCGGAGACATTGGGCTGTGGGAGAGCTGGGAAGGGGAGGGGAAAGAGGGAGAAAGCAGGGACTACCTGAAATTGGAGAACCTCATATTTTGCTTGGGTAGTTTACATCCCAGCGGTAAGAACATTGACTTCTCCAATTTCAGGTAGTCCGTGCTTTCTCCCTCCTTCCCCTCCCCTTCCCAGCTCTCCCACAGCCCACTGTCTCCGCCTCTTCCTTTCTTCTTCTTGCCACCTCCCCCACACCCCCACATCAGTCTGAAGAATGTGCTCGAACTGAAACATCACCAGTTCTTTCGCTCCATAGATGCTGCCTCACCTGCTGAGTTTCTCCAGCATTTTTGTCTACTCTCAAAGTAACGTTGATCAGCACTTGAAAAGAGATGAAAGCAAATCCAATTCAATACTTTACACATTATTTATCGCATGCTGTTTGAAAGTGCAGATCTACACAGGTGGCAGGATATATAAGAACGATTATTCAGTAAGAACAACATAGCTGAGAACATGGACATCAAAAACAAAAACACACTGCAAGTGCTGGAGATTTTAATAAAAATATGAGATGCAGGAAATACTCAGCAGGACAGGCGGAGTGTGTGGGAAGAGAAACTGAGTTAATGTTTCATAACTGGAAAGGGAGAAAAGATCCTTGTTGTGCTGCAGTTGTGGAGAGGATTGGCTGTGATAGGGAAAAACCAGGGGAATCATGGAGGTCTGAAGAAGGGTCTTGACCTGAAACGTCACCCTTTCCTTCTTCCAGAGATGCTGCCTGTCCCGCTGAGTTATTCCAGCATTTTGTGTCTCTCTTCGGTGTAAACCAGCATCTGCAGTTTCTTCTGAACAAGCTTGGATACAATATGAATGATTGGGAACATTTACAGACAGTTAGAGTCATAGACTGATAGAGCCATAAAGTGATGCGGTGTGGAAACAGGCCCTAGGGCCCAAATAGCCCACACCGACCAGCATGTCCCAGCTTCACTAGTCCCACCTGCCCACATTTGGTCCATATCCCTCCAAACTTGTCCTATCTATGTATCTGTCAAACTGTTGGGTTGGTCCCTACATCCACCATCTTTTATGCAAAAATGTTACCCCTCAGATTCCTATTCAATCTTTACCCCTTCACCCAAAACCTGTGTCCTCTGGTCCTCGATTCCCCTACTCTGGGCAAAGAGCATCTACCCGATCTATTCCTCTCATGATTTTATACACCTCTATAAGATCAACCCTCATCCTCCAGCACTCCAAGGAATAGAGTCCCAGCCTACTCAACCTCTTCCTGTAGCTCAGGCCCTTTAGTCCTGGCAACATCCTCGTAAATCCTCTCTGTATCCTTTACAGCTTGGCAACATCTTTCCTATTAGACGGTGCCCAGGACGGAACACAATACTCTAAATGCAACCTTACCAACGTCTTATACAACTGCAACATGACCTCCCAACTTTGATACTAACCTCATCCAATCTAGTGCACTGTGTTCAGTGCTCACTGTGTGGTCTCCTCTATCCTGGAGAAACCAGGGCCAATTTGGTGACTGCTTTGCGGAGCACCGCCACTGTGGCACAGCGGTAGAGTTGCTGCCTTACAGCGTCAGGGACCCAGGTTCGATCCCGACTATACAGGGTTTGTGCGTTCCCTTTGGGACCGTGTGGGTTTTCTCCATGTACTCAGGTTTCCCCTCACGTTCCAAAGGCGTACAGGTTTGTAGGTTAATTTGCTTCTTTAAATTGTATATTGTCCCGAGCGTGTAGAATAGTGCTGGTGTATGGGGTGACTGCAGGTTGGCACAAACACGGTGGGCCGAAGTCCTGTTTGCGCTCTGTATCTCTGAATCTAAAGTCTGAGTGGATATATGGAACGAGCTGCGAGAGGAAGATGTTATGGCAGGTACTAAAACTGCATTTAAAATGCCTTGTCCATATTTCATTTTACCTCTTGTGATCTTTTACAAAGCAGCACAAGGAAGGTACCAGAGAAAGATTGATCTGTGGTATGGAGTAATGTATCCGTTTGGGTTGAAGTCATGAATAGGAGGGGAACGAAGAAACAGGTAGGAGAACTCTAAAGCTCCCCGCCAAATGTGACCTCTCAATAGTGTTGAGCATAAATAATGAAACATCTAGGGCACGCATGAAGGAACTGCAGTTGTCATGGGATATCTTAATCAGTGTATTGATTGCTTGAACCAAGTAGGTAAGAGTATCGCAGAAGAAGAATTTTTGGAGTGCACTTGAGCCATGAATTACAGAACTACCCAGGAATTGTCAAAATGCTGGAGTAACACAGCGGGACAGGCAGCATCTCTGGAGGGAAGGAATGGGTGACGTTTCTAGTCGAGACCCTTCTTCAGACTGCATGGAAGATTGAAAAGACTAGGCTTGTATTCACTGGAGTTTAGAAAGATGAGGGGATATCTTATAGAAACTTATAAAATTATAAAAGGACTGGACAGGTTAGATGCAGGAAAAATGCTCCCAACATTGGGCGAGTCCAGAACCAGGGGCCACAGTCTTAGAATAAAGGGGAGGCCATTTAAGACTGAGGTGAGAAAAAACGTTTTCACCCGGAGACTTGTGAATTTGCGGAATTCCCTGCCATAGAGGACAGTGGAGGCCAAATCACTGGATGGATTTAAGAGAGAGTTAGATAGAGCTCTAGGGGCTAGTGGAGTCAAGGGATATGGGGAGAAGGCAGGCACGGGTTATTGATAGGGGACGATCAGCCATGATCACAATGAATGGCGGTGCTGGCTCGAATGGGCGAATGGCCTCCTCCTGCACCTATTTTCTATGTTTCTATGTTTCTAAATGTCACCCATTCCTTCTCTCCAGAGATGCTACCTGTCCCGATGGGTTATACCAGCATTTTGTGCCTATATTTGGTTTAAACCAGCATCTGCAGTTCCTTCCTATCCAGGAATATTTTATGGTAGACAATAAATGCTGGAATAATTCAGCCATTCAGGAGAGAAGGAATTGGTGACGTTTCAGGTCGAGACCCGTCTTCAGACCTTTGACTTAAACCAGCATCTGCAGTTCATCCCTATACAGGAATATTTTCTATTTGGTTATGAGTATGTAAGAAGGATTAATAATGGATCTTGTGGTTAAACATCCCCCAGGAGATAGTGACCATAATATGAGAGAATTCCAGATGAAGTTTGAGGGTAAACAACCCAGGGCCAAAACCACTGTCTTCAACATTAAATAACGGCGTCTAAAGTTTGACCAGCAAGTCAACTCTGTGGTAAAAGCTAGTTTCGTTCAGCTTCGTACCATAGCTAAAATCAAACCATTCCTCCAATTCGACGACCCTATACACTGCATCAGCCAATCTTCCCTGTCCCACCTGCAATTGGTTCAAAACACCACAGCGAGACTTGTGACAGGTACCCGTAAAAGGGACCACATCACCCCGATTCTGGCCTCTGTCCACTGGCTTCCAGCACGGTACAGAACCAACTTTAAGCTCCTCTTATTCGTATACAAAGCCCTTAACGGGCTTGCTCCCTCCTATATCAAAAATCTTCTAATCCACAATTCTACCTCCAGATCCCTCATGTCGGCCGACTTGGGGCTACTGACTATCCCGCAGTCCAGGTTTTAGCTCAGGGGTGACCGTGCTTTTGTGGTTGCATCACCTAGACTGTGGAACAGCATCCCTCTCTTCATCAGAACTGCCACCTCCGTTAACTCATTTAAATCAAGGCTTAAAACCTATTTCCACTCCCTAGCGTTTTTGAGGCCCTCTGAGGGGGCACTGTAGACAGTTTATATTTGTATTGTTGGGTCTGTGTACCATTGTATGTGGCACATTAGTATCTGCACTGATGTACAGCACTTTCGTCAACGTGAGTTGTTTTTAAATGTGCTACACAAATACAATTGAGTGATTGATATTCAATGAAAGTAGAGGGTTTTTTTTAATTTAAATTTTATTTATTAGAGGTAAATACATCAATGTACTTCACATATATATTGTTACAATCATTGTACCCCATAATTGTATGGCTTTTAAAGAAAAAGAATAGAAAGAAAGAGAGTGAAATAGGTGATAAGAGTTGTGATAGTGAAAGAGCGTGCCAAAGGGGAGAAGAAACCCTTGGTCAAAGAATTAGAGAAAGGGGGTTAAGAGATAGACCCTAAAAAAAGAAAAGGAAAAAAAAAGCCAGTTATTATGTTATATATATCACGCAAAAGGAATCCACCAACTCGATAGTTTTTCATCCCCCCCTAGCAAGGCCCGAGGTACTCCTGCACCCTATCTTTGTAGTAATTCTACAAATGCAGACCACGTCTGATAGAAGCGTTCTGATTTTCCTTCCAGGCGGAGTCTCATATCTTCCAGATGTAGTGTTTCAAACATAGTTGAAATCCACATATTTAATGTTGGTATAGGAGCATTTTTCCAGAATTTTAAGATAAAAGTAGAGTTGCTAGAATTAAATGGGAAAATTAGCTAAGAGACATGTCAGTGGTCATAGATTCATACAGAACAGAAACAGCCCCTTTGGACCAAGCTGACCAAGATATCCCTTCTAGGGTAGTCCCATTTGCCCACATTTGGCCCATATCCTGCTAAACCTATCCTTTCCATGTATCTGTCCAAGTATCTTTTAGCTTAGTTTAGTTTAGAGATACAGCACACTCTGCACATTAGGGATAATTTACAACGTTTACCAAAGCCAATTGACCCATAAACCTGCACATCATTGGAGACTGGGAAAACACACGCAGGTCACAGGAAGAACGTACAAACTCCGTACAGACAGCTCCCGTAGTCAGGATCGAACCCTGTATGGCAACAACTCTACCACTGCCTCAATGAGCTGTCCATCTTTTAAACGCTGTAATGATAGCTGCTTCACCTACCTCCTCTGGCAACATGTCCAGAACCAGGGGCCACGGTTTAAGAATAAGGGGTAGGCCATTTTAGAACGGAGATGAGGAAACACTTTTTCACACAGAAAGTTGTGAGATTGTGTGGAATTCTCTGCCTCGTGGGCGGTAGAGGCAGGTTCTCTGGATACATTCAAGAGAGAGCTAGATAAGGCTCTTAAAGATAGTGGAGTCAGGGGATATGGGGAGAAGGCAGGAACGGGGTACTGATTGTGGATGATCAGCCAAGATCACATTGAATGGCGGTGCTAGCTCGAAGGGCTGAATGGCCTGCCCCAGCACCTATTGTCTATTGTATTTCATCTATCACCCCATGGGTGAATAAGTTGTCCCTGTTTGCATTAAATGTTGCCCCCCTCACCTTTAGCCTATGTCCTCTCATCTTGATTCCCCAACTCTGGGTAAAAGGCTCTGTGCTTTTCTACGCCACCCCGTGATTTTATACACCTCTGCCGTAAATGAACAGTGGCGGATATCAAAATGGCAGGTCAATAACCCTCAGCAAGGATTTATCCCAATTAAATGAGAGATTCCACCGAAAGAAGCACAATCCTTGGTTAAAAAAAGAGACGAAGGATAATATTAGGGTGAAACATCAGGCATAAAAAACAAAGGCTGGTGGTAGACCAGAGAACTGGGAAGATTTTAGAATCCAGCAGCGAAAAAATAAATAGCTCACAAGAAGGAAGAAAATTGATTTTGAGAAAAAACACTGTGTGTAATATCTAAGTAAACAGTAATGGTTTCTAGGGACATGTAAATAGGAAGGCAGTGACTGAGGAAGATATCAAGGCAGCATTGAGTCATGGCAGAGAGCAGTGGATGCTAATGTCAAATCGGTTTGAGTTGAAATCATGAATAGCAGGGGGGAGAAGACGTGAGTGGGAGTAGTCTATGAGAACCCAAATTGACATTGCACCGTAGTGTGAAGCATAAATGAGACTGGTGAATTAAGAAGAGGAAACTAAGAAGTGGCAGATATTTAAGTATTTTTATTTGCATCAGTCTTCACCATGTAGAGCGCCGTAAATATCCTTAAGATGACAGATGGATTAATTACAAAAAGCATGGAATCCCAATCACAAGGGATAGAGTATCAGAGAAAATCACATGTAAAGGTAATCTTTCTGCACCCGAGAGTGTTAAAGTAAGGGGCGACGGAGAGGGTGAGCCCATTGATGGAACTTTACATACAGTAACTCCCTCAATTCTAAGAGAATACTGGATGATAAAAAACAATAAAAGTTACTTCAAATATTAGCGCAAAATGTTGGAGTCACTCAGCGGTATAGAAGGAATGGGCGACGTTAAGGGTCGAGATCCTTCTTCAGATGGAACATCTGAAAGCTACTCCTTTGTCCAGAAAGCACAATCATCCAGGAACTCCGACAGTCCTTTCAGGTGAGGTTTGGTTCACTTGGACCTCCTCCACTGTATCTACTGCATCCGATGTTCCAGGTGTGGTCACTATATATCAGCGGGACGAAGCGTAGACTTGGCGATCATTTCGCTGAATACCTCCGCCCAGTTTGCCTTGGCCTATGTGATCTCCCAATTGCCAAACATTTTAACTTCCCTTTCCATTCTCACACTGACCTTTCTGTCCCGGGCCTCCTCCACTGTCAGAGTGAGGCAACACAAAAATTGGAGGAACAGCACCTCATATTTTGCTTGGGCAGCTTACACCTCAGCAGTATGAACATTGATTTCTCTAATTTCAAGTAACCTGCATTCCTTCCCGGACCCTCCCCCACCAATCTCCCCCCCCCCACCCCCACCCTAGTTGTCCTACTAGTTCCACATTCTTGTAACCCTGCTATCAGCACATGTTCCCTGGCGATTATGGGCTCCACCCTTCCTGAGGTCTGCCTTATATATCCTTCAACACCAATGGAAACATAGCCTCAGCATTCAATTCAGTAAGCCATTCTTTAATTTTAAAGATCTTAATGTGAATAGCTTTTGCATAAAATACTACTTTTCACTTTGTTTACAACAGAAATGAACGCTGGTGCTTGGTCTCCTTGTTTGTACGGCCCTGTTAACCTCTGGCACAATGTTTAATGATTTGGTGTATTTGCATTCCCTGTGCTTGTTGATCAGTAGAGCATTTACAAGAACCCATTGTCCCTATCAGAATGGAATAACTCACATTTATTTGTATAGAACTTCCATTGCTAATTATTTGGCCATTCCTTTTAGTTTTTAGTTTTAGAGATGCAGCGCAGAAACAGGCCCTTTGGCCCACCGAGTCCACACTGTGCAACGATCCCCGCACATTAACGCTACCCTACGCACACCAGGGACAATTTACACTTATGCCAAGCCAATTCACCTATAAACCTGTACGTCTTTGGAGTGTGGGAGGAAACCGAAGATCACAGAGAAAACCCACGCAGTCACGGGGAGAACGTGCAAACTCCGTACAGGCAGCACCCGTAGTCGGGATCAAACACGGCTCTCCGACGCTGCAAGCGCTGTAAGGCAGCAACTCTACCGCTGCACCACTGTTTATTAATGGCCTCCTGTAACATATTGCCATCCTCCTTGGTGTTGACCATAGACATCTACAGACCTTTACAGACACCTGCAGACCCACATGTAGACAACCCTATGGAGAGGAGAGGACAGTCATACTCGTTTCGAATGACCGCTGATGATGCTGTTGACCATCTAAAGTATATATATAAATTCTGAGCGGTGGAGTTT
The DNA here is from genome assembly GCA_963514005.1 of Raja brachyura. The sequence continues at coordinate 11,212,355 of OY740806.1, forward strand.
CTGTTGAACACCAGGTAGCACCTTGTCCATTGTGAGGCATTCACTTTCACGTCTATGCTCTGCTCTGCTCTCTGCCCAGAAAACAAACCACATAATGAGCCTCCTCCATTGTCAGGGTGAGGCCAAATGCAAATTGGAGGAACAGCACCTCATATTTCACTTGGGCAGCTAACAACCCAGTGGTATGAATCTAACTTCAAGTAACTTTTGCATCACCTCTCTCTCCATCCCTCCCCCACCCTGGTCATTGTACTAGCTTCCAAGTCGTCTTGTTGAGTTTCATTGTCATTAACTCATTTTCACCATAGTCAACAAAAGCGTTTTTCCTTTATCTTCATTACTTTTTTGCATATTCATTCGTTCTATATCTATCTATATCACCGTCTATAGCTCTCATTTCACTTTCCACTAGATCTCAGTCTGAAGACATGTCTCAAAACGTCACCTCTTCCTTTTCTCCTGAGGTGCTATCTGACCTGTTGAGTTACAACAGCTTTTTGTGTCTATCTTTGGTCACATAACAAGCAAGTCCCACATTGACAGCATAATAATAGCGTCATACAGTGTGGAAATAGGCCCTTCTGCCCAACTTGCCCACACTGACCAACATGTCCCATCTACACTAGCCACAATTGCGTGCGTTTGGCCCATATCAATCCAAACCTGTCCCAGCCATGTACCTGTCTAAATGTTTCTTAAAATTTGCAATAATATCTGCCTCAACTCCCTTCTCCAGCAGCTCGTTCCATACACCCACCACCCTTAGTGTAAAAACGTTACCCTTTAGGTTCCTATTAAATCTACGTCCTCTGATTCTCAAATCCCCAGTTCTGGGCAAAATACTCTGTGCAATTAGCACTATTTTGTTTACTTCTATAAGACCGGAGGTTAGGATTGAACCTGTGCACTGGAGCAGTGAGGCAGCAGTTCTGTTGGCTACACTGTGCCATGCTCATTTCCTCTCCACTTACTCATAATGAACGTGGTGTGAGAGAACCAGAAGGAGAAAGAAAGTACAATACAGAACAGTACACCACAGGAACAGGCCATTCAACACACAATGCCTGCTGAACATTGTGCCAAGTTAGTTTTAATCTCATCTGCCTGCACATCATCCATATAAATTCATTAGTTCATAAGTGATAGGAGAAGAATAAGGCCATTCAGCCCATCAAGTCTACTCCACCATTCAATCATGTTTGATCTGTCTTTCTCTCTCTCCCTATCTCCATTCTCCTGTGTTCTCTCCATAACCCCTGACACCCGTACTAGTCAAGAATCTATCTATTTTTGCCTTTAAAATATCCAATGACTTGGCCTCCAGGGCCTTCTGTGGCAATTAATTCCTCAGATTCACCACCTTCTGACTAAAGAAATTCCTCCTCATCTCCTTCCTAAAGGAATGTCCTTTAATTCTGAGGCTAAGCCCTCTGGTTCTAGACTCACCCACTAGTGGAAACATCCTCTCTATCTAGGCCTGGGAAGGTTGGAATTAAACTGTATGCGAGAAAAAGCCAGAATAAATATCAGGGCCTGCAACAGATGACCTCAGAAAGGGTGGAGCCCACAATGGCCCATTGTTGGCTGGGGAAAGATGTGATAACAAGAGGGAAGCAAGGATATGACCAGTGGAACTGGTGGGATGCAGGAGTACCTTGAAATTAGAGAAATCAACGTTCCTACCACTGGGTTGTAAGCTGCCAAAGCAAAATATGAGGTGCAGTTCCTTAAATTTGCTTGTGGCCTCACTCTGATAGTGGAGGAGGCCCAGGACAGAAAGGTCAGTGTGGGAACGGGAAGGGGAGTTGAAGTGTGGGTGTGAACAGTATTGCCTACATCCAGATGGTGGGTCAAAAGACAAAAGGTGTGGGATTAGAATAGAACATTTGTGAAGCTAGATGAAGGAATAATGGTGGAAGGGGATTGGGAGAGGGGGAAGGGGAGAAATGAGTGCAATCCTACAGATCTTTGATTACTTCATGGTTTCTTTTCTCTTTATGCTTTCCACAACAAGTGAACGAGCCTTGCTATGTTACTGCAGTGTATCTTGTGAATGCATACCCAGTCTATTTGATGATAATCAAAAACACCAGATGTGATCTGATATAACTACAGCATATCCAACAACATCTTTTGGAAGAGAAACAGGAACTATTAACCCTTGAATCTCTCAAGCTGAATGTATCCCACATTTTTATAACAGCGTGGAAACAGGCCCTTCGGCCCGCTGAGTCTGTGCCAACCAGCGATCACCCCATACACTAGCACTATCTTACACACTTAGAACAATTTACAGAAGCCAATTAACCTGCAAACCTGCGTGTCTTTGGAGTGTGGGAGGAAACCGGCGCACCTGGAGAAAACCCACAAGGTTACAGGGAGGACATAAAAACTTGGTACAGACAGCACCCGTAGCCAGGATCGAACATGGGTGTCTGGTGCTGTAATGCCCCTGTCCCACTTAGGAACCCTGAATGGAAACCTCTGGAGACTTTGCGCCCCACCCAAGGTTTCCGCGCGGTTCCCGGAGGTTCCCAGAGGTTTCTGGAGGTTTTTGTCAGTCTCCCTAATGGTCGAAAGTGGTTTCCGCTTCTTCTATGCTCTATAGAAACCTTGGGTGGGGCACAAAGTCTCCAGAGGTTTCCGTTCAGGTTTCCTAAGTGGGACAGGGGCATAAGGCAGCAACTTTACCATTGTGCTACTGTGCTGCCCAGTCTGGATTTATTCCACGGCGTTCTGTTAGTGGAGGGGGGGGGGGGGGGAATATTTAGAACAACAGTAGTTAGCAGTCTAGCAGGCAGCTTTGCCCCGGATACTTTTCAGTGGAGGTGGCACTCTCCCATTAGATTGCTGGCTTCCACTTTGTTATTGATGGAATTGAAAGTTATACCCCTGTCCCACTTAGGAAACCTGAACGGAAACCTCTGGAGACCGTGTGCCCCACCCAAGGTTTCCGTGAGGTTCCCGGAGGTTCCTGTCACTCTCCATGAGTCACCAGAGGTTCAGTGACCAAAGATCCTATAGGGGCTTTAAGGGCCGGTCCCACTTGGCGATTTTTGTCGGCGACTCCCGGCGGCATTGATTGATGTATGAGGTTTGACGAAAGATTTTGAACATTTCAAAATCCAGCGGCGACAAAAATAATGTTGCGACACTTGAGGAGACACCGCGCGTCAATACGTCTTTACGCTGCGTCACCGCTGCGTCACACCGCATCACTCCGCAACTTTTTCGGTGACCTGATACGTTAGTCAATGATGCTGACAGCCTTAAAGGACCGAGTCAACAGGGCGTCTCAGTGCCGTCTTTAGCAGTCCTCCAGCAGTTAGGTTGCCTGACCATAGATTGTACTGCCCTTACACACTGGTGCTATGCAACAGACCAAGAGGCTGCTACCAACATTTAAAATAAAACTTTTATTGAATTGAATTGAAAGATACAAGGACTCAGGCCCTTCTGCCCACCGAGTCCACGCTGACCATCGATCACCTGTTCACACTAGTTTGATGTTATCCCGCTTTCTCATCCACTCCCTGCACACTAGGGCGCATTTTACACACGACAATAAACCCACAAACACACGTCGTTGGGATGCGGGACGAGACCGGAGCATTGGTAGAAACCCGCGCGGTCACTGGGAGAACGTGCAAACTCCACACAGGCAGCTACAGAGGTCAGGATTCAACCCAGGTCTCTGGCGCTGTGTGGCAGTGGCTCTACCAGCTGTGCCACTGTGCTGCCCTCAACTTCTTAACATGCAGCAGGACACCTATGCCCAGTGAATTTATTTAGCCTCCTCATTAGACAGACATGGTCTACCGCTCTCTTGCTCGCAACCAGTTCTCTTTTGAAAGTGGTTATTGAATCTACATTAATGACACTCAGATGGTGCAGGCCAGGTTGTGAGAGATCACAGAGCCATAGACATAGAGTGATAGAGAGCACAGATCAAGACTCATAGAGTGGAAACAGGCCCTTTGGCCCAACTTGCCCACACCGGCCAACATGTCCTAGCTACACTAGTCCCACCTGCCCGCGTTTGGCCTATATCCCTCCAAATCTGTCCTATCCGTGTACCTCTCTGTTTCTTAAATGTTGGGAAAGTCCCAGTTTCAAATACCTCCTCTGACAGCTTGTTCCGTACACCCACCACCCTTTGTGTGAAAAAGTTACCCCTCAGATTCCTATTCCATATTTTCCCCTTCACCTTAAACCCATGTCCCCTGGTCCTCAATTCATCTACTCTGGGCAAGAGACTGTGCGTCTACCCAACCTATTCCTTTCATATTGTACACCTCAATAAGATCACGCGTCATCCTCCTGCGCTCCAAGGAATAGCCACCCAGCCTGCTCAACCTCTCTCTATCGCTCATAGCTCAGCCCCTCTAGTCCTAGCAACATCCTAATAAATCTTATCTGTACCCTTTCCAGCTTGACAACATCTTTCCTAATACATGGTGCCCAAAAGTGAACACTACACACTAAATGCATCTTGTACAACTCCCAACTTCTATACTGAATACTCTGACTGATGAGAGCAGTGAAAAGTGATTCTCCTCAGATTTCCTCTGGTCCTTTTAACAGGTAGCAGATTTTGATTGTTCTCTCAGTTTGGTAAAGGTCTCAAAGCAATTCAAGCTTATTTAGCTACATTCTGCTGAAGTTTAGGGCAAGACAGGTGGTGGTGTCACAGGCTTGTCGATCTAAAATGTTTGCAAAAGCAAAGAGACATTAATTAAACAGATAATTTTTAAAAAGAGACCACCAAGTTAAGAGAAATGTAGTCAGGAAGAGACACCTGATCAAAATGAAAGAGCCAATTGACTGAGAAAGTGCATTTACAGCTGCTGGGAATCTGGAATCAGAATTCCTTTTTTTAAAACGCTTTTTTACCCCCTTCAGAAATCAATTGAACAACAATGATTAAATAGATTAAAAATCTGAAAAATAGTGTAACTCAGAAAGCATCAGTGCGTTCGGCAGTATACACAGTTCCCAATATATCACCAATACTGAAAAATGAAGCACAGAACAACATATTAAAAGGAGTGTCGAATAGTCATATTAAATAGAATGTCAAGCTTGGCGGTGACTTTAAACTCCATCCATATTCTCCAGAAGTGCTGCTTTCCATTTTCCCATCTTCCCTTTATGCCTCGACTCAACCATAAGTATTCTCATTAAAATGCAACTAAAGAACTGGCTACATTATGAAACCTATCATGTTTTCCAGCTGTTTGTTTGAGTTGGAGGGAGGGAAAGAGAGAGAGAGCAGTGAGAGAGAAAGAGAGAGAGAGAGAGAGAGAGAGAGAGAGAGAGGGAGAGAGAGAGAGAAAGAGAGAGGGGGAGAGGAGGAGGGAGAGAGAGAGCAATGAGAGAGAAAGCAAAGCAAGAGAGGTAGAGAGAGATTAGTGTGTGAGAGAACATGAGAGAGACAGAGAGACAGAGAGAGAGAGAGAGAGAGAGATCTAAAGAAAGAGTGAGCGGGAGAGAGCAAGAGTGAGCAGAGAGAGGAAAGGCCATTTGTACATTGTAGTGTCCGTTGTGAAGTACTTGTCCTGGGTAAAAGTGTAGGGCAGGTCGTCCAGAGGTGGCAGATGTGTGGGTCACATTAATGCCAGCTGGAGATTATCGCTAATGGGTGAGATGGACAAACTAGCTATTCTGCTTGGCTCGTCTACAACCCAGGGGCCTGAATATTGAATAATCCGTTTCCAGGCAACCCACACCCTCTCTGTCATTTCATCTTTCCTCCTCTACCCTGCTCCTCTCACACACACCCTATGTCCCACCTTATCCCTCAACCACCTATCACCTTGTTTCTTTCAACACCCCTCCCCCACATCATCTCACCCCCCTCCCTCCCCGCTCCCCGTTGTTTCTGACTACTACCACTCCTCCTCATTCAGTTTCACTCTCCATCTTAGAACACAAATTGCTGGCAGCACGGTGCGCACCAGTAGAGTTGCATCCTTACAGCCCCAGAGTGTGTCGGGTAGTGCAAGTGTGCGAGGATCACTGGTCAGCACAGACACAGTGGGCCGAAGGGCCTGTTGCCGTGCTGTATCTTTAAATTAAACTAAAACTAAACTCAGGGGATCAGGCAGCCTCTCTGGAGGACATGGATGGGCAAAGAGACTTTGGGCTACATGGTCCAGATCCAAAGTGTTGCCTATCCAATGACCTCCAGAGATGCTACATGACCCATTGAGTTACTCCAGCACTTTGTGTTCCATGCAAGAATCCAGCATCTGCAGTTCCTTGCATCTCTGCTCCTCATCTCCATTTCCTAACAGAATCCAGAATTTAGCCACGGAGAAGAGGAACCAGAAGTTATTTGATCCTCAGACGGATAGTTAAGGATGACCCTGAGACAGCACCAAAGAAAACAAAAGTAAAAAGTTGCGAGGGAGAAAAAGATAATTTTCTCAAAATCTTATAAGATTGGTTGTTGTCTGCTGGGCTAAACACTCAGGGTCAGAACACAGAAAACAGCTGGTGATCGCGAGGGAAATTAGCAAAATGATTATTAATTTATGGATAAAATACTATAAAAATCCTAATAGTTAACTCCCTGCTACTTTCACCACGACCATTACAAAGGCTAATGGAAACATAATTGTCTGCATGAGCTGTTATTTGTTCACATTTAAAATATCATTAAATGTTATTGAAATATAATATGATTCAAATGTTTTAGGCATTTTAATTCCAGTTTGGTTGTATTTAACCCAACTTTCATGGTTTACAGGAGATTTTCGTGGTCTGTCGTACAGAAAAAAAAACTGTTCTAAAACATCTTCTCAATCTGAATTTTTCCACAGACTGCAAACTCTGCCAATTGCTTATTTTGTTTAGGTTGGAGATACAGGTGGAAACAGGCGCTTTGGCCCATCGAGTCTACACCGACAAGCAATCACCTCATACACTAGCACTATTCTACACACACCAGGGACAATTTACAATTTACCAAAGTCGATTAACCTACAAACCTGTACGTCTTGTAATATGGGAGGAAACCTGAGCACCCGGAGGAAACCCACGCAGTCACCGGGAGAACGTACACACACAGCACCCATAGTCAGGATTAAACCTGGGTCTCTGGAGTGTAAGGCAGCAACTCTACCACTGTGCCACTTTGCCACCCTTATCCGTTCTTATCAGTTCTATTTCTTCAGAGCATGTATCAACCTATAAATCATTCATTCAGTAGGTATAATGAGGTGGTCCTGACCTGAAAAATCCCTTGTTCTGTCTGAAGAAGGGTCCTGAACCTGACGAGACCTGAAACATTGTTTTTCTATGTTCTCCAGAGATGCTGCCTGACCCATTGAGATTATTTTATTTTAGTTCAGAGTTTAGAGATACAGCGCGGAAAGAGGCCCGAGTCTGAACAGATCAGCGATCCCCACGCACTAACACTGTCCTACACAAACCATTTACAATTGGGAACAATTTAACCAAGCCTACAAACCTGTACATCTTTGGAGTGTGGGAGAAAACCGAAGATCTCGGAGAAAACCCTCGCAGGTCACAGACAGTACTTGTAGTCAGAATCAAACCCAGGTGTCTTAGCGCTGTAAAGGGCCTGTCCCACTTATGCAACCTTTACAGGCGACTGCCACGACCCCTGATAGGTTGTGAGAGGTTGTGAGAGGTCTCCTATGGTCATGAGAGGTCATGAGAGGTCTTCTATGGTTGTGAGAGGTCACCCGCGACATGTCGCCAGGGGTCGCCTGTATGGTCGTGAGAGGTCTCCTATGGTCGTGAGAGGTCTCCAAAGAGTCGTAGCGTCTTTATGGTCGCCGCTGAATTTTCAACATGTTGAAAATTCTGGCGACCTATCACAGGTCGTGGCAATCGCCTGTAAAGGTAGCGTAGGTGGGACAGGCCCTTAAGGCAGTAACTCTACCGCTGCGCCACCATGCCACCCATGTTACTGCAGCATTTTGTGATCCACGCTAGATTCCAGCATGTGCGTTTAATTGTGTCTACACATACCTCCAATGTTATTGTCAGTATTGCTCATGTAAAATGTCAGCTCCTCCATCTCTCCACATCTACTGTAAACTCCACATACTCTACTTACTTCTCCCAAATTAGATAACCTTCACTTGCGTACATTGTAAATAATTTGCTTGTGCACAATGTTTGTGTCTCTTTGTACTTGGATGCAATCTTGGTCATATTTAACGCAGCCCTCACCCTGCCATCCCTGAATTTGTTTTCATTTCTATATTTTTAAGTTTAAGTTGCAATAAACCCATTTACTAAACTTAACGGGAGAGGAAAAACCATCCTGCAGTGGTTCAAGGAGGATGTCATTGAGCTGAAGATTGACACAAAAAGCTGGAGTAACTCAGTGGGACAGACGGCATCTCTGGAGAGAAGGAGAAGTGGATGTTTCAGGTCGAGACCCTTCGTCAGACTGAGAGTCAGGGGAAAGGGAAACAAGAAGTATAGACAGTGATGTGAGAGATATAGAGCACATGAATGAAAGATATGCAAAAAAGTAATGATGATAAAGGAAACAGGCCATTGTTAGTGGTATTTTTCAGCTTGTGCTGGCCAAGCTGAAAAATATCACAAACTCCCTGCTGGACCCTCTGCAGTTTGCATATCGGGCCAGTTAGACCTGTGGATGATGCAGTCAACCTGGGCCTGCACTTCATCCTACAGCACCTAGACCGCCAGGGGACCTATGCGAGGATCCTGTTTGTTGATTTTAGCTCTGCATTCAACACCATTGTGCCAGAGCTACTACACTCCAAACTTTCCGAGTTGACTGTGCCTGAACCTCTCTGTCAGTGGATCACCAACTTCCGGTGAATCTGTGGAATTCTTTGCCACAGTTGGCAGTGGAGGCCAATTCAGTGAATATATTTTATGCAGAGATAGATAGATTCTTGGTTAGTACAGGTGCCATAGATTATTTTGGGAAGGCGGGTGAACGGTGTTAGGATGGAGAGATAGATCAGCCATGACTGATTGGTGGAGTAGACTTGACGGTCCGAATTGTCTAATTCTGCTCCTCTCACTAATGATTTCATGATTTTTCCCTCAGTTTCAGCCAAGTGGTCGTAATTTCTGGGCAATCTGGTGGAAATCTTGGCCTGACTGGCCAAGCTCCATCACACAAACCAACCTCCCTTCGATCGACCCAACTCTCCCCAGCCACACCCAAATGCAAGTAAATTAGATTAGAGTCGACAGGCCATCATAGACATCACGGATCAACGTTCACTGAAACGTTGCCTATTTCCTTCGCTCCATACCTCACCCACTGGGTTTCTCCAGCATTTTTGGCTATCACGGATCAAGTGATAACTCAAGCAAGATTACAGGAAACAGAAGCAAACACACAACATGGCGTTTCTCTATGTTAACAAAGCCTTTGCCTCCATCCATCAGGTGGGACTATGGAACATCCTCTTTACATGTCGAAATTCATTTCCGTCCTACACTTCTACCTGTTGTAGAAACATAGAAACATAGAAATTAGGTGCAGGAGTAGGCCATTCGGCCCTTCGAGCCTGCACCACCATTCAATATGATCATGGCTGATCATCCAACTCAGTATCCCGTACCTGCCTTCTCTCCATACCCTCTGATCCCCTTAGCCACAAGGGCCACATCTAACTCCCTCTTAAATATAGCCAATGAACTGGCCTCAACTACCCTCTGTGGCAGAGAGTTCCAGAGACCCACCACTCTTTGGAAGAGACCACTGTGAAAAAAGTCCTTCTCATCTCGGTCCTAAAGGATTTCCCCCTTATCCTTAAGCTGTGACCCCTTGTCCTGGACCTCCCCAACATTGGGAACAATCTTCCTCCATCTAGCCTGTCCAACCCCTTAAGAATTTTGTAAGTTTCTATAAGATCCCCTCTCAATCTCCTAAATTCTAGAGAGTATAAACAGAGTCTATCCAGTCTTTCTTCATAAGACAGTCCTGACATCCCAGGAATCAATCCGGTGAACCTGCTCTGCACTCCCTCTATGGCAATAATGTTCTTCCTCAGATTTGGAGACCAGAACTGTACGCAATACTCCAGGTGTGGTCTCACCAAGGCCCTATACAACTGAAGTAGAACCTCCCTGCTCCTATACTCAAATCCTTTTGCTATGAAAGCTAACATACCATTCGCTTTCTTCACTGCCTGTTGCACCTGCATGCCTACTTTCAATGACTGGTGTACCATGACACCCAGGTCACGCTACATCTCCCCTTGTACTTGAGTTTAACTTGATTGTATTTATGTAAAATATGAACTGATCTGTGGATAACATGCAAAACAAAGCTATTCACTATACCTCGATACACATGACAATAACACAACTAAAACCAGAACGTAACTTCGTGCTCAGTGTTACCGACCCCGCCATTTGGATAACCGCCACTGTTCATCTACTATACAAAATCATTCTGGGAATAAATAGGGTGCATGTACAGAGTCTTTTATCTATGTCAGGGGAATCAAGAACCAGAGAACATAGGTTTAAGACTAGAGGACAAATATTTAATAGGATCCGGAGGGGCTCTCAGAGGGTGGTGGGTGTATGTAACAAACAGCCAGAGGAGGTAGTTGAGGCAAGTAACATAAAAACATTTAAAAGACACTTGGACGTACATGGATAGGAAAGGTTTAGATGGATATTGGTAAAAATGGGACTAGCGTAGATGAGGCCTCTTCATTGGCATGGATGATGTGGGTCAAAGGCCCTGTACAACTCTATGACGCTCTAACATGTTTCAAGCTCCAGCAATCTATGTTAAAATGTAACCCGTTAACATTTGTGCCAATATCTCTTCCCCTCTCCTACTTAGAAGGTAGCTTGGCATATTTCCACAAAATCATGGTTTCGCGGCATTGTGGCGTAACAGTAGAGTTGCGACCTTACAGCACCAGAAACCAGAGTTTGATCCGGACTACGGGTGCTGTCTGTATGGAGTTTGTATGTTCTCCCCACGACCTGTTTGTTTTTTCTCCAAAATCTTTGGTTTCCTCCCACATCCCAAAGACGTACAGGTTTGTAGGTGGTGCCTCAGGTTGAGACCCTTCTTCAGACTGCCTGACCTGTTACTCAAGCATTTTGTGTCTATCTTCATTGCAATCCAGCCTCAGCATTTCTTTCCTGTATGTAAAAAACACTCATTTTATTTCATCAAATGCATTTTCCCACAGTTGTCCGACCAGTCTTACTATCTCCGACTGCATTTTATCTCTGTTTGCTTTGTTGTTACCTTCTCCCAACTAACAATGATCTATTCTGCATTTTCCTTGATCTCCATTCCCTATGCCTTGTTTTCACACCTCACACTTCCTTACATAAACACTTCCTTATTTTGTACCACCGCCCACTCCCCTGACATCAGTAGGGTCTCGACTCGAAACGTCGCCCATTCCTTCTCTCAAGAGATGCTGCCTGTCCCGCTGAGTTACTCCAGCGTTTTGTGTCTATCTTCGATTTAGAAACATAGCAACGTAGAAAATAGGTGCAGGAGGAGGCCATTTGGCCCTTCGAGCCAGCACCGCCATTCATTGTGATCATGGCTGATCGTCCCCTATCAATAGGCCTTCTCCCTATATCCCTTGATCCCACTAGCCCCTATAGCTCTATCCAACTCTCTCTTAAATCCATCCAGTGATTTGGCCTCCACTGCCCTCTGTGGCAGGGAATTCCATAAATTCACAACTCTCTGGGTGAAAATTTTTTTTCTCACCTCAGTCTTGAATGACCTCCCCTTTATTCTAAGACTGTGGCCCCTGGTATTGGACTCGACCAACATTGGGAACATTTTTCCTGCATCTAGCTTGTCCAGTCCTTATATAATTTTATATGTTTCCATAAGATCTCCCCTCATCCTTCTAAACTCCAGTGAATGCAAGCCTAGTCTTTTCAATCTTTCCTCATATGACAGTCTTGCCATCCCAGGGATCAATCTCGTGAACCTACGCTGCACTGCCTCAATCACAAGGATGTCCTTCCTCAAATTAGGAGACCAAAACTGTACACAATACTCCAGATGTGGTCTCACCGGAGCCCTATACAACTGCAGAAGAACCTCTTTACTCCTATACTGAAATCACCTTGTTATGAAGGCCAACATTCCATTACCTTTCTTCACTGCCTGCTGTACCTGCATGCCAACTTTCAGTGACCGGTGTACAAGGACACCCAGGTCTCGCTTTACCTTCCCCTTACCTAACCTAACCCCATTGAGATAATAATCTGCCCCCTTGTTTTTTCCACCAAAGTGGATAACCTCACATTTATATATTATACTGCATCTGCCACGCATCTGCCCACTCACTCAACCTGTCCAGGTCACCCTGCAACCTCCTAACATCCTCTTCACAGTTCACACTGCCACCCAGCTTTGTGTCATCCTCAAACTTGCTAGTGTTGCTCCTAATTCCCTCTTCCAAATCATTAATATATATGATAAACAGTTGCGGCCCCAACACCGAGCCTTGTGGCACTCCACTCACCACTGCCCGATTTAAAACGCCATCTGCAGTTCCTTCCTACTCATTATCCTACACAACCTCTTTTGAAGACATTTACCTTCATGACTATGTTGAAGAGCTATGAAACTCCAACTGGTGTTTCTGAAACTCCATTCACAGTCATTGCTGAAGCTTATGGGAGCAGGTGTGCTGAATTCTCTCCGGGAGCGAGTTCCTCTCATTGGAGGTATCTTCCTCTTTCTGCTGACAGATGTGCCCGATCTTCTCTGCACCAGGTGTGTCTGATTCTTTCTGGGAGCAGATGTTCCTGATTCCTTTTGGGAGAGGAACAGGTGTGTTAGCTTGTCTCTTGGAATGTGCATTTTGTTTCCATCTGGAAGCTACCACATCTGATTCTCCTTGGAGATCAGATGAGCTCGAAGATAGTCACAAAATGCTGGAGTAACTCAGCGGGATAGAAGGAATGTATAGGAGCAGGGAGATTCTACTTCAGTTGTATAGGGTCTTGGTGAGACCACACCTGGAGTATTGCGTACAGTTCTGGTCTCCAAATCTGAGGAAGGACATTATTGCCATAGAGGGAGTGCAGAGAAGGTTCACCAGACTGATTCCTGGGATGTCAGGACTGTCTTATGAACAAAGACTGCATAGATTCGATTTATACTCTCTAGAATTTAGGAGATTGAGATGGGATCTTATAGAAACTTACAAAATTCATAATGGGTTGGACAGGCTAGATGCAGGAAGATTGTTCCCGATGTTGGGGAGGTCCAGGACAAGGGGTCACAGCTTAAGGATAAGGGGGAAATCCTTTAGGACCGAGATGAGAAGGACTTTTTTCACACAGAGAGTGGTGGGTCTCTGGAACTCTCTGCCACAGAGGGTAGTTGAGGCCAGTTCATTGGCTATATTTAAGAGGGAGTTAGATGTGGCCCTTGTGGCTAAGGGGATCAGAGGGTATGGAGAGAAGGCGGGTTGTGGGATACTGAGTTGGATGATCAGCCATGATCATATTGAATGGCGGTGTAGGCTCGAAGGGCCGAATGGCCTACTCCTGCACCTAATTTCTATGTTTCTATGTTTCTATGAATGGGTGACGTTTCAGGTCGAGACCCTTCTTCAGACTCTCTGGATAAAATGAATGAGTGACGTTTCGGGACGCTTCCTGTCTAAAGAAGGGTCTGGACCCAAAATGTCACCCATTGCTTCTCTCCAGAGATGTTGTCTGTTCGGTTTAAACCAGCATCTGCAGTTCCTTCCTACAAATCTCCTCTTGGTTATTGACCCACAGATCTTGTAATGCTGTTTGTCAATGCAGGCAGTGATCGAAACCGGCAATTTCAATGAAACATTACTTGACTTGCAGTGGAGAAGTGAAGTGAGTTTTTCAAATCACTCATGTCATGGCGGGAGGTTGATCATCCATGTGCTCAGGTTGGCACGGTGGCGCAGCGGCAGAGTTGCTATCTTACAGCACCCGGGTTCAATCCTGACTATGGGTGCTGTCTGTACAGAGTTTGTACATTCTCCGTGAAACCTGCGTAGGTTCACTCTGGGTGCCTGGGTTTCCTCCCCCATCCCAAAGATGTACAGGTTTGTAGGCTAATTGGCTTGGTAAAATAGTAAATGATCTCTAGTGTGTGTAGCTAAAAGCTATTGAGCCCAAAGAATGAATTACGTTACATTTTATTGACCATTTCTTATTGTACTCAAGACTCCAGTACATTCAACATGTGGACTTTGGACTTTGGACTTCTACTCTCTCTTTAGTAAAGGTGCCAAAATATGGCAATGGGTGTAAGAGTTTCACTGTGTAGTGCATACGTGACAATAAGGACCCATTGAACCATTGAACCGGTGAGCACTATTGCTACCCACCACAGGCCAGAATCTGAGTCGGTATATGCACCAGACCTGCCAGAAGATAATTACACAATAGTGAACCAGTGTCAAGGGGTGGGATGTGATTTGGAAGTCAGCTTTTACGGCATGAGATATTGAGGCAGCTCTTGCATTTGTTCTTCTAGGTGGCAAAGCCATCTTTAAGGAACTCTTGGTCAATTACTCCTTTTTAAGATGGTGCACACTGTGGACACAGTGTTGCTGGAGGTACCAGCATTCAAGATGGTTGATGACAGATAAAGGAAAGCTTTAGTTTAAGGTAGACACAAAATGCTGGAGTAACTCAGCGGGACAGGCAGCATCTCCCAGGAGAAGGAGACTTCTTTAGTTTATATAGCTTTAAATAGCGTTAGTTTAGTTTAATTTAATTTAGTTTAATTTAATATAATTTAGTTTAGTTTAGTTTAGAGATACAATATGAAAACAGGCCCTTTGGCTCACCGATTCCATGCCGACCGGCAATCCCTACACTAACATTATCCTACACACACTAGGGCAATATTACAATTATACCAAACCAATTAACCTACAAACCTGTACATCTTTGGAGTGTGGGAGGATACCGGAGATCCTGGAGAAAACCCACGTGGTCACAAATTCCGTTCAGACAGCATCTGTTGTCATGACTGAACCCCAGTCTCTGGTGCAGTAAGGCAGCAACTCTATCGCTGCACCACCGTGCCACCTAGCTTCTTGATTGTTTCCAGGGGTCCACATACCAGGCGCACAGAAACCATTGGAAAATGCTGAGCAGGTGAGGAAATGTTCGTGGAGGGAGAGGGGGAAGATCAGGTGAATGACACTTCATCAGTTCCAATTGCAATTCTGACCAAGATTTGATGACCTGAAGCATTGACTCTTCGCAGGCACCTGATGTGCTGAGTGCTTCTCACCTCTTTCCATTTTTATTTCAAATTTCCTTCCAAGTGGAAAATATTCTTCAGTATTTCTGAAGCTGCTCTCAGTCAAGATGGTGATATATATTCCGTCTAAGTCCTCAACTGAGCCATGTGAAGGGTGGAAAAGGCTTTGGGAATCATCAGTTGATTCACCCATCCCTGAATACCCAAATGAATTGCTTTTATAGCTGCAGTATTTATGTGGAATTCCAATTAAGTATCTGGTCAAAGGTAACCCATAGGAAATTAATAGTGGGGGATTTGAAGTTAATGGCTTTGAAGTTAATGCCTTTGAATGCTGAGAGAAGCTGATTAGATTCTGCTTTATGGTTTGCTGTAGTTAAACATAGGAATATGGACAGTGGGAGCTGTTACAGAGCCTCAGCTTTACTTCCCTGCTCTTGTATTCTAACCCTACTGAAATAAATGCTCGCATTGCTTTTGCCTTCCGTCTTACCGATTCGACTTTGGACTAAACTAAGAATTTAAACAATGTTAGAAACTGACCATGAGTAGTTCCAACATTTTAAGAGCCACTATGTTATGTACTCTGGGACACAGGGTATCAAGCCTTGGTGATTTTGCTAAACCTTTCAAATTCCCTCGCAACATTTCCTAATGAATACTAATTTCATTGACTTCCTCCCTCTCACCATTGACTTCCCTGCTTTCCCCAACGTTTCAGGGAAGTAATCTGTGAGCTCAGTGTTCGAAGACACACCCATTTTCTTAGCCTGTCTCTTCCATTGCCCATTATAATTGTGGGTATTGGGGGTGGAGTGCTTACATGGATAGAAAATTGGTTGGCTGACAGGAAACAAAGAGTAGGGATTAACGGGTCCCTTTCAGAATGGCAGGCAGTGACTAGTGGGCTTCTGCAAGGCTCGGTGCTGGGACCGCAGCTAATTACAATATACATTAATGATTTGGATGAAGGGATGCAAAGGAACATTAGCAAATTTGCAGATGACACAAAGCTGGGTGGCTGCGTGAACTGTGAGGAGGATGCCATGAGAATGCATGGTGATTTGGACAAGTTGGGGGAGTGGGCAGATACATGGCAGGTGAGGTTTAATGTAGATAAATGTGAGGTTATCCACTTTGGTATCAAAACAGGAAGGCAGATTACATCAAGTTGGGAAAAGGGGAAGTACAACGGGATCTGGGGTTCCATGTTCATCAGTCTATGAAAGTAAGTGTGAGAAAAGGGTTAACAGGCATGGTTGATTTAAACTAGGGGTAGAAAAATATAGCTTAGAAAGAAATAAGGAGTCAGCAGAAACCAGACTGCTAGTAGAATAGAAAGTAACGAGATATAGAACAGAGAGAAATTTGAGATAAAAAGTAACAAACAGATAGAAACTTCAGTATAAGCCTTTGACGTCAGGAGATGTTCCAAGACGTTCCTGGACTTTCTCGTGGGAATGTGGGCTTTCTGTTATAATTAAAAAGAGGCAAAATGGTGAGAAAAGAGGGTGTGGCTATAATGTAATGAAATGTATAAAGATAGAACACATCCCGACCCTCGGTCTGCCTCTAGGGGACAGCAAAGGAGAGGCACCTATTCTGCAGAATATTATCTTAATAAAAACTTCTTTGCCTGACTTTGTCTCTTGTGATTTTTTTAATATCTCACATAAGGATGCCGTGAAGAAAGAGAGTGGCATGTTGGCCTTTATAACAAGAGGAGTTGAGTATAGGAGCAAAGAGGTCCTTCTGCAGTTGTACAGGACCCTAGTGCGACCACACCTGAAGTATTGTGTGCAGTTTTGGTCCCCTAATTTGAGGAAGGACATTCTTGCTATTGAAAGAGTGCAGCATAGGTTTACAAAGTTAATTCCCGGGATGGTGGGACTCTCATATGCTGAGAGAATGGAGCGGCTGGGCTTGTACACTCTGGGGTTTAGAAGGATGAAAGGGGATCTCATTGAAACGTATAAGATTGTTAAGGGTTTGGACATGCTAGAGGCAGGAAACATGGTCCCGATGTTGGGGGAGTCCAGAACCAGGGGACACAGTTTAAAAATAAGGGGTAAGCCATTTGGAACGGTGACGAGGAAACACGTTTTCTCACAGAGAGTTGTGAGTCTGTGGAATCCTCTGCCTCAGGGGGCAGTGCAGGCCAGTTCTGTGGATACATTCAAGAGAGAGCTAGATACGGCTCTTAAAAATAGCGGAGTCAGGGGATATGGGAAGAAGGCAGGAACAGTGTACTGATTGTGAATGATCAGCCATGATCACATTGAATGGCAGTGCTCGTTCGAAGGGCCAAATGGCCTACTCCTGCACCTATTGTCTATTGTCTATAGTCTATACATGACCCCATATCTGACTGTAAAGGATGAATATTGGTCTTTGAGATGTTTCATTTCCATTCATATTATGAAAGGTTTTGCAGTCAGTTTTTTTAAGCTCAATTCACTTTCTCTCAAACCCTCTTTTGCCACTACCTATTCTATCAATTTGTCCATTTTTGCTGAAACCTAAACTGCTCCCAACTCTCAGATCAATTTTCTCAGATTTTTCAAAAACTATTTCTACTCCTTGGATGTAATTCAATTCCAAATTCCTTTTGAAATCCATGGCTGAGCCAGCTTTCCTGTTTTGCTTTTATATCATGGTGGCACAGCAGCACAGTTGGTAGAGCTGCTGCCTCGCAGTACCTGGGACCTCGGGTGCTGTTCATGTGGAGTTTGCATGTTCTCTCAGTGACTGCATGTGCTTCCTCCTGGTGCTCCTGTTTAGACCATAAGACATAGGGGCAGAATTAGGCCATTCTGCCCATCGACTCTGTTCCGCCATTCGACCATGGCTTTCCCTCTCAACCCCATTCTCCTTCCTCCTCCCTGTAACCTTTAACACCCTTATGCCCCTGTCCCACTTAGGAAACCTGAACGGAAACCTCTGGAGACTGCGCCCCACCCAAGGTTTCCGTGCGGTTCCCGGAGGTTTTTGTCAGTCTCCCTAATGGTCAAAAGTGCTTCCTGCTTCTTCTATGTTCCGGCAATTATTCCAAAAAATTCAAAACCGGCCGCGACTAAAAATAGGTTGCCATTTTAAAATTTTTTTACTCAAAGCCAGTTGCGATGCTAATTGAAGGTGGTTGCTGAAGGTTGCAGGTAGTGGAAGGTAAGGCCCTTTTTTTCACCCAGTTTTATTCCACCAGGGAGATCTTACCTTCCACTACCTGCAACCTCCGGCAACCACCTTCAACTACCATCGCAACCTATTTTTAGTCACGGCAACCTATTTATAGTCGGAAACCACTTTCGACCATTAGGGAGACTGACAAAAACCTCCGGGAACCTCCGGGAACCGCACGGAAACCTTGGGTGTGGCGCAAAGTCTCCAGAGGTTTCCGTTCAGGTTTCCTAAGTGGGACAGAGGCATTACTAACCAAGAGCCGATGAATCTCTGGTTTAAACATTCCCAATGACTTGGCCTCCACCACTGCACTGGCCAGTGGGAAAGGCACAAGGCCTTTGTTGTGCCCTCTGTAACTAAGTTTTTTAGAGATACAACATGGAAACAGGCTTTCCATAAATAAACACAAAGTGCCTGAGTAACTAAGCGGGTCAGGCAGCATCTCTGGAGAAAATAATGGGTGAGTTTCGGGTTGGGACCCTTCTTCAGGCCAGTTTTCATTCTGTGTCTTTCGACTAAAGTACACAAAACCAAACTAAAGAAGTACAAGTGTCCAGTGCACCCAAGGTGTCCTGTGGGTGCTGTTACTGCTGTTACTCAATATCAATTGAAATCTCGGTTTAATGTTTGGAATTTACTTCAGAAGATTTAAGTTAGAATGAAAACTGTCACCAGCTGTAGGAGCCTTGATGTTGACATTATTTTTCAGATCTCCCCCATGGCCATTTGCATGAATTTACAATCTGCCTGTTGTCAGGACAACACTGCAATGGTAATGTTTTCTTTAGCGCTCCCAGATGCAGAGACTTCTGAAATTCCAGCACGACTTCTGAATGCTATTTTTCCCAATGGTTCAAAATCCTCTTGCCTTTCATATTGCCAACCTGTGAAAAAGGTTCTGAATGTCCATCCCATCTACGCCTCTCATAATTTTATACACTTTTATCAGGTCTCCCCTCAACCTCTGGCGTATCAGAGAGAACAGTGTATGTTTTGCTAACCTTTCCCTAGAGCTAATATCCCCTAACTTAGGCATCATCCTGGCAAACTTCCTCTGCACCCTGTCCAAAGCATGTACCTTTCCTGTAATGGGGCGGCCAGAACTGCACACATTATTCAAAAGCAGCCCAACTAAAGGCGTTTAAAGCTGCAAAAGACCCACAACGTTGCACGGCAGAACAGTGGCACAGCCTTGCACAACAGTGACCGGGTTCAATCCTGGCCACGGGCGCTGTCAGTACGGAGTTTGTACCATCCTCCCCGTGACCACGTGGGTTTTCTACGGGTTCTCCGATTTCATTCCACGCTCCAAAGACGTCGGTTGATTGGCTTTGATAACATTGTATCCTTAATGTGTCGGATAGTGCTAAAGTACAGGGTGATCGCTGGTCGGTGCGGACTAGGTAGGCCAAAGGGCCTGTTTCCGTGCTGTATCTTTAAAGTATCTAAAGTATCTCTAAAGGCTGAATCCGGAGAGCTGAACTTCCAGGATCCTTTTTTTAGACTGACTGTAGAGGAGGTGGGGGGGGGGGGGAGGGAGATAGAAGCCTAAAATCTCCATGCCAACCAAGGTACCCCCATTTCTATGCTAGTCCCATTTGCCTTCACCTATCCTATATTCCTCCATTCTTCTGTCTGAGGAAAGGGTCTTGACCCAAAATGTCACCTATTCCTTTTCTCCAGGGATGCTGTCTGACCCGCTGAGTTACTCCAGCTCTTTGTGTCTATCTTCCTCCATTCTCCTGTCCGCGAACCTGTCCAAGTATCTTTTAAATGTTGTTGCAGTTCCTGCCTCAACCTTCCCCTCTGGCAGCTCGTTCCATATACCCATCACCCTCTGGGTGAAAAGGTCACCCCTCAGGGTCACCCGTCTTCCCCCTCTCACCTTATACATGGTCAGATACTTTTTTTACGTGTGCCAAAGGAAAGCTGGAGAATGCCACAGGTATCTCCACTATCACCACACCATGTCGGACAGATACAGGTATTGTCGAGTCCTACATGACTCATTCTGCTCCTGTTGAATAGATAGTCTGCCTTCATTAGTCTGAACTCGTTTCACTGAACACTTACGTTTGGTCCGCCAGGGCCTGCCTGATCTCCCGGTTGCTAACCATTTTAATACTCCTACCCATTCCCACGCTGACCATTCCTTTCCTGGGCCTCCTCCATTGCCAGTCTGAGAGAAATGCAAACTGGAGGAACAGCGCCTCAAATTCCACTTGACTAACTACAACCGAACATCATGAACATTGAATTCTCTCATTTTAGGTAACCTCTGACAACTGCCCCCTTGCCCTTTCTCTCCCACATCTCCCTCCCCCCTCCTTCCTTCTTTCCCACGCACACTCCTGCTCTGTTGAATCCCACCTGGACACGCACCTAGTTCTCCCCTCCCCCTCCACCTACATTCCTTCCTCCGGCTTCACAATTGATAACTCTTCAATCCTTTTGTCTCACTTTTCTGGCCATTGACCAACCATCTGCCTATCAACCCCCCCCCCTCCCTCCCTCCCCACCCCTCCAGAGGATCGAACACGGGTCTCTGGCACTGTAAGGCAGTAGCTCTACCGCTACGCACCCTACCACCCTATACCGTACCTAAAGCAGACCTAAAGCAAAACTATCTCTGGATACACAAATTCCTGGTTCTTTTCCCCACAAGTACATGACAAATGGGATTATGCGTCACAGGGTAACAACTGTATTTTTCATGACAGCCATGAAACACAACAGTCTTTTGAGGATGACGATCTAATTTACAATCTATTCTGGAGGATAAATTATTGACTATTACCTTTTGATTACAATAGAGTTATTTTCTCGTATGATAATTACCCAGGGACCAGAGATTACAGCAAGAGTAGTGCAAACCCAGCTGAAATAAATTCTAAAATATAGCAATAAAAAATGTCAAATCTTTATTGTTTTGTTCAGGGGCGTTTAGTTAGAGATTAGTTAGTTTAGTTTAGAGACATGGCATGGTTACGATACGCTACGATATGATACGATAGAACTTTATTTAACCCAGGAGGGAAATTGATTAATTGGAAACATTCGGCCCACTGAGTCCGCGCCGACCATTGGTCATCCATGCACACTAAAGGGCCTGTCCTACAAGCATGCAACTCTATTCGATGCACGCGATCAAAATAGAAGCGGGGGTCGCGCGGAGGTTGGGTGATCCCCTGTACAGGGCCGTTCCCACCAGCATGCGCCTGCATGTGGCAAACGCAACCAAACCGGCAGCAGGGGCCGCATGGAGGTCGGGTGAGTGGTGCAACGCGGCGCAAAGTGAGGCGAACTTGGAGCGAAGTCTAAGGTAAGTTCGCCAGGACAGAGAGGGTCACACAGAGAGGGGCACAGAGGCACACACACACAGAGGGCCACGGAGCCACACACATAGAGGGTCACGCAGGCACCTACAGATAGGTTCACGGAGGCACGATGTCGGGGCGGTGTGTAATGCGTCGAGGCGACTGCGAGCCGACAAGCCGTTGCCCCGCGGAATTTTTTGACATAGTCAATTTTTCGGAGCCCCGCGCGATGTCGGGCCGAACTCCACACAATTCCTCACGGCTCCAGCGATCGAAGTGGGACCGGCCCCGCGACGCCGGACGGCTCAAGCGACCACGTTAGGTTGCGCTAATCGCATAGAGTTGCATGCTGTTGGGACAGGCCCTTTATTCTTGCTCATCGCACTTTATCACCCACTCCCTGCACTCTGAGGGCAAGTTACAGAGGGCCAATTAACGTACAAACCTGCACGTCTTTGGGATGTGGGAGGAAACCAGAGCACCCGGGTCTCTGGCGCTGTGAGGCAGCATCTCTACCAGCTGCGCCACTGTGTCGCATTCATTCGATGATACATTTGGTATTGTGGATTCCTCAATGCTGTCCTTCATCAACCGCCGTGGGCTAAAGCGGAGACTAATCGAGACAGAAGCCGTTGCTCTGGCCTCATGCAATTTTATGCAGCTGCAGAGCCAGAACCCATCTAAAGTTAAGTGAAACAGTTTGCTCTTTCTCCTACTCTGCATGGTTCTGGTCATTTCTGCTGCAACTAACATGCATTTAGGCAACAGCAGCATAAAGAGAAAACCTCGCAGATTGGATGCCTCCCACGGTGAAATAGATATCTGTTTTTATTTTTTGTACATTTGTACACCCCAGTGACCACTTTATTATCAAGAATAATAATTATAGCATTCTTTTTCGCAATATCTTTAGGGCAGCATGGTGGCGCAGCGGCAGAGTTGCTGCCTCACAGCGCCAGAGACCTGGGTTCGATCCTGACCACCGGTGCTGTCTGTACAGAGTTTGTACGTTCTCCCCGTGACCGTGTGGGTTTTCTCCAGTTGCTCAGGTTTCCTCCCACACTCCAAAGACGTACAGGTTTGTAGTTCAATCGGCTTCGGTAAAGATTGTAAATTTTCCCTAGTGTGTGTAAGATATTGTTAGTGTATGGGGATCGCTGGTTGGTGAGGACTCGGTGGGCCGAAGGGCCTGATTCCACGCTGTATCTCTAAACTAAACTAAACAAATCTACTTACCATGTGCCTTATAAAAGTCTGGAAATGTTCTGCTTCAAAAGTCTGTAATGATCTGATCACTTGTCACAAGCTCTCCTTATTCTGTGGCATCTCCACAGATTAATCGGTAAATATCAATGAAGAACAAGACTCAGAAAACAAGATCCTACCAGTTTGGAAATAGCAAGATGGGGCACAGCTGATAGACCCAGAGCAAGAGACCTGGGTTTGATCGTGACCTCAGGTGCTATCTGTGTGGAGTTTGCACGTTCTCCCTATAACCATGTGGGTTTTCTCCGGGTGCCCCAGTCTCCTCCCCCATCCAGACTTGCGGGTTGGTAGATTAATTCCCCCTGCAAATTTCCCCGAGTGTGTAAGGAGTGGATGTTAAAAGTAGGATAACATAGCGCTAGTACGAACAGGTGATTGGCAGTCAGCGTGGTCTCGGTGGGCCGAAGGGCCTGAATCGCTGTTGTAACTTTCAATCAATTCACTCACAAAACAGACAGACCCCTCACTACATGAGTATGAAGGAACTGCAGATGCCAGTTTAAACCAAAGATAGACAAAATATGCTGGAGTAACTTAGCAGACAAGCATCATTTCTGGGGAGAAGGAATGGGTGATGTTTCGGGTCGAGACCCTCAAGGGTCTCGACCCGAAACATCGGCCATTCCTTCTGGTCTTGATCAGAAACATCACCCATTCCTTCTCTCCAGAAATGCTGCCTGTCCCGCTGAGTTACTCCAGCATTTGGTGTCTATGTTTGGACCCCATGCTAAACTGTTTTAGATGGTGTTGGGTTTTAGGAGGTCAGGAAACTGGGATTAGGGAACAGGTAGAAACTAGGAACTACAAAAGAAGACACAACACCCGGAAAGGTCAAGAAAATGGGTCTGAACACGAAACGTCAAGTATCCATGTTCTCCAGAGAGGCTGCCAGACCTGCTGAGTTACTCCAGCACTGTGCATTCTTTCCTGATGGGAGATGGGAGGAGAAGAGACTGATGGAAGACTTAATGGTGGTGTATAACATTGTAAAGAATGAGGGATTGAAGGAGAAGAGGAATTTAAAAAAACCCAATGGATGTGGATTATAATTGGTTGACCTAAGGGTTTGAAGGGAAAGGAGGAGTTGTTTCCAGACTGAGTGTTTAGAATGCACAACATGAAATATGGTGGAGGCATTTGATCTCCTATAGACACTGGAAATGTGGTTGAAGAGCCATACCCTGGAGGACTACACACTGAGTGGATTAATTTGGGCTGCATTTTTCCAACAATCACAGGCCTGATGGGCCAAATGGCCTCCCCTTGTGCTTGTGCTGGTGGTAGCTGCACTGGTTGCCTACTTTAGACTTTAGACTTCAGAGAAATACAGTGGGGAAACTGGCCCTTCAACCCTCCGAGTCTGCGTCATCCAGCGATCACCCCATACACTGCGCACCAGGGAAAATTTCCAATTTTACCAAAGCCAGCTAACCTACAAACCTACCAAAGAAAGTTGATGCCTCCACTCATATTTCCATTTGACAAGAACGGGAGAATTTACAATCCAGTGATTCTTGACCAGCTCTCAGTGCAATCCCACCAGATCTACATTTATTTTCCTGTAGATTTTTCAGGCTCATAGAGAGTCATAGAGTCATACAACGTGGAAACAGGCTCTTCGGCCCATCTTGCCAATGTGAACCAACATGCTCCATCTACACTAGTCCCATCTGTCTGCATTAGTCAATGTCCCTCTAAACCTATCCTATCCATGTGTACACCTGCTCTGAAGTAAGACCATTTGTGAACAAGCATTGAGTGAAATGGAAGTGAGGGCAGGGAACAATAAACAAGATTCTCAGAGGGAAACACAAAGTGCAATAGCAACTCAACGGGTCAGGCAGCATCTGTGGAGGAAATGGACATGCACTGTTTTGAGTCGAGACCCTGCTTCAGACTCAAATGTTCCTGTCAAACATCCATGTCAGTAACACCAAGATCTTATGGTACAAAGGAAGCATCCAGGCCAGCAGTACACTGCTGATTTTCACTAGCCTATCAAAGTAAAGGGATGTTGGTGCTTGCCAGCTCAGATGTTCAATGTTAGCACCATGTTGCACACCAGAGGGTATTTTCACCGTCCTCTGACGGTGGTCATGTGGAACGAGTTGGAAGAGGAGGTAAATTAGGCAGGTACCATAACAACATCAAGACATTTGGACAGGTATATGGATAGAAAGAGGGTGGTGAATATGTGGAATTCATTGCCACAGACGGCTGTGGAGACCAATTCTTTGGGTATTTTTAATGTGTAGATAGATTATTGATTAGTACAGGTGTCAAGGGGTGTGGGAGATGGCAAGAGAATGGGATAGAGAGGGAAATATAGATCAGTCATGATTGAATGGTGTAGCTTTGAATGTCCTAATTCTGTCTCCTAGAACACATGAACCTGTGAAAAGGTGTGCAGGGAAATGGGCCAAACATGGCCAAATGGGACGAGCTTCGAAGGGCGTCTTTGTTCAGCATGGGTGAGTTGGTTCAAAGTGCTGCAGGACTCTCTAACTTTATGTTAAAAGGTTTCTTGACTCTTGCATAGCTATGCCCTCACCTCCAGAATCAGAACATTACAGCTATTTCCCGCATTCCCTTTTGCTCATGTTAAGCCAGGATGGTGCCACTTCCCAATGAGATGGCTAATTTCATTACTGATTGCCACTGAACCCGGAGCAGGATCCGAGATCACTTTGTACTGTGAGTTCACTTTATACTGCGAGCCCAAATCCCCGCGATACAGTGCAGAAACAGGCCCTTCGGCCTGCCGGGTCCACGCCGGCCAGCGATCCCCACACATTAACACTATCCCTCACCCACTAGGAACAATTTTTTACATTTACCAAGCCAATTAACAAACACACCTGTACGTCTTTGGAGTGTGGGAGGAAACAGAAGATCTCGGAGAAAACCCACGCAGGACACGGGGAGAACGCACAAATTCCGTACAGATAGCATCCGTAGACAGGATCGAACCCGGGCCCTCGGCACTGCGTTCGCTGTAAGGCAGCAACTCTACCGCTGCGCCACTGTGCACGGTTGCCAAGAACGGGAGAGATTTGGGATGCCGAACAACTCCCCAATGGTGGGTCCAGCATGGGTTAGATGTCGAGTGAAGCTCTCTTCTTGCTGTACTGATTAACAACAGCAAGCAAGTGCAGCACAGATTAAATACGGAGCTCTCTCCACGCTGTCTGCAGAATAATGTCATTGCAGATTACTTGCAGAGTACAAATCTGCCTCTGCACTTGCCCATCAAGTATTCCTAGATCTTTGTTGGAGATTAGATCTTGTAGTTATAAATTCCCACCTAAGGTATGACTGATCTTTCACATTCATCCTCAGTTTAATTCCACAAAGAGAGGCGGTTGATAGATACAGCATTACGCAGAATAATGTTCCCTGCATCTGCCTACCCTTAATAAAATAACCAATATTCCCATGGTGCCCTAGACTTCCCAGAATCAGAGGATAAATCTCGTAGAAGCTGTTGAAAGCTGTTGCCAGGATTTGAAGGTATTTGCTATAAGGAGAAACTTGGATTCTTTTCTCTGGAGTGTCGGAGGCTGAGGACAGACCCGATAGAAGTATGTAACATATGAATATAGATGTTGGGAGCTCATGCAGCTGTTTTTTCTTTGTTTTTTTTAGATATTCAGGGCAGAAACAGGCCCTTTTGGCTCACACCGACCAGCGATCCCTGCACATTAACACTATCCTATACCCACTAGGGACAAATTTTACATTTACCAAGGCAATGAACCTACAAACCTGTACGTCTTTGGCAGGCACGTGCCCTGAGTAATTACTCAGGGTAGGCACTCAGTCGGATAAAATTAAAAAACCGCGCATGCGCAGATTGATCTCTCCGTAAAAATTAAAAATAAAAATAAAAACAGTAACAAGTCAATTTGCGCAAGGCTTCCTAGTCTCCTTTATTCTGAATTACTGAAGGGGGGGGGGGGGGGGAGGGGGGTGAAGGGTGATGGCAGGTGGAGAGATGGTGGGAAAAACGGGAGCACATAGGGAAAAGTTGAATCAGTTGTCATCTTATTGAATGACAACACTTGTTCAAGGGGCCAATTTGGGGGACAGTTCCTTTCACAGTGTATGGGGAGTCTGTGTCAGGGGTAAGGTCTCGGGGAGAGCAGGACTGTTGAGAATGAGGGGGTCGAGGATAATGCCAGTAACTCACTCACTTACCGCTGCTGCGGTGCTCCAGGAGTGGAGCCACCACATTGTAGCCGGGGATAGAAGCAGCTCGGGTAGCTGCGAGCAGCCGCCGGGACCCGACAGTCAAACTGTCCGCCACTTCAGCGCCTTCTGCCGGTGCGCTCACCTCTGGCAGTGCTCTCCGTTTGAACACCTTTCACCTGCCGCTCGTTCATGTTAGTGGCTTCCTGCAAATCCTTAAATTTCCACAGCCGAGTAACCGCAATCGCGCTGTCGGAATTAAAGGATTTGCAGGACATGAGTGAGGCCAGCGAGCGGCAGGAGAGAGGTTTTGCATGCCTCCGTGCAAGGAGCGTCGCAAGTGGCATTATCCCGATCCCCTCCTTCACAACATTCGTGCCCTCCACGCAACTTTACCCCGGGCGAGACTCCCCAAATGCTATGAAAGGAGCTCTCCCTCCACCCCCACACCCCCGGGAAGTACGGTATTTAAAAACATAAACACAAAATGTACTTACCACATTATCAGTACACAAGCTCCATTCTTCTCTCCCTGTTTCCTAATTTACACTTAAAATATGGCCAATCCATAATTGAAAACCCCGCAAAGAAACTAGCACCGCACAAGCGCAGTAGGCTGCTGCGCATGCGCAGTGCTGCAAAGGCAGAGTTTCTGCTGCCTTCAGCCCCGCTTGAAATTGACTCTTGAAGCAGCGCCGACAGCACGTGGGCTGCGCAGAGCTTCAAGGGTTACAAACGTGTGGATGAAAGGCACGGAGAATTATGCCTACCTAAGAGATCGATCTCTTAGACAGACATAATTCTCCCATGCCTTTATTATTTATATTTAGTTATTACTATGTTATAATTTTAGTCAGAGTAGGCAGTGCCTACCTTGCCTACCCTGACGGCACGTGCCTGGTCTTTGGAGTGTGGGAGGAAACTGATGATCTCGGAGAAAACCCACACAGGTCACGGGGAGAACGTACAAACTCCGTACAGACAAGCATCCGTAGTCAGGATCGAACCCGGGTGTCCGGCGCTGCATTCGCTGTAAGGCAGCAACTCTACCGCTGCACCATCGTTCCACCAAGATGTTGGTGAGGCCACATTTAGATTAGGGTAAGGGGAGGGGCAACGAGACCTGGGTGTGCTTGTACATCAGTCACTGAAGATAAGCATGCAGGTACAGCAGGCAGTGAAGAAAGCTAATGGCATGTTGGCCTTCATTGCAGGAGGATTTGAGTTTAGGAGCAAGGAGGTCCTACTGCAGTTGTACAGGACCCTGGTGAGACAGCACCTGGAGTATTGCATGCAATTTTGGTCTCCTAATTTGAGGAAGGACATTATTGCTATTGAGGGAGTGCAGCGTAGGTTTACCAGGTTAATTCCCGGGATGGCGGAACTGACATATGATGAAAGAATAGGTTGACTGGGCTTGTATTCGCTGAAATTTAGAAGGATGCAAGGGGATCTTATAGAAACATATAAAGTTCTTAGAGGATTGGACAGGGTAGATGCAGGAAAAATGTTCCCGATGTTGGGGGAGCCTGGAACCAGGAGTCACAGTTTAAGAATAAGGGGTGGGCCATTTAGGACTGAGATGAGGAAAAACCTTTTCACCCAGAGAGTTGTGAATCTGTGGAATTCTCTGCCACAGAAGGCAGTGAGGTCTCTTCTTCTTCTTCTTGCATATGGCGTGCACAGCCTAACGTTGCAGGACAACTTGTTCTATTTGATCTTATTTGATTGTGCACGCCAGGTTGATTGCATTCGTTGAAACAGGGCGGACCACGTGAAGGTCGCAATATCCCACCCTGCAGTGAAGTCCAATTCACTGGATGTTTTCAAAAGAGATTTAGCTCTTAGTGCTCAGGGAATCAAGGGATATGGGGGAAAAGCTGGAACGGGTTACTGTTTTTGGACAATAATAGATGATCATATTGAATGGCAGTGTTGGCTCGAAGAGCCGATTGGCCAACTCCTGCACCTATTTTCTATGTATCTATGTTTCTATGGTAGACAGTCAAACCTTTATCCCCACGGGTGGAAAAGTCAAGAGGGCATGGCCTTTAGGTGAGAGGGGCAAAGTTTAAAGGAGACACGTCATGCAATTATGGTGAGTGCCTGGAACGCACTGCCAGGGGTGGTGGTGGAGGCAGTTACGATAGTGGCATTTAAGAGGATTTTGAATAGGCACATGGATATGCAGGGGGTGGGGGGATATGCATGGCGTGCAGGCAGAGAAGACTAACTCATGTGCAGCGCAGACATTATGGGCCGAAGAGCCTGTTCCTGGTCTGTACTGTTCTATTTTCAAAAGCTAGATAACAAATCTTCGGGAATTTTGAAAGTTAACAGTAAAGTCCATCAGAATGATCTCAACACTTGCTTCTTATATTGCGGGAGAATCTGTTGTTACTGATGATCGACACAAAGCGCCGGATTAACTCAGCGGGTCAGGCAGCATCTCCAGAGAAAAAGGATGGGTGACATTTCGGGTCGCCCAACCTTTCTCTCCAGAGATGCTGCCTGACCCGCTGAGTTACCTCCTGCACTTTGGGTTTATCTTTGGTATAAACCAGCATCTGCAGTTCTTTGTTCCTACCAGTCACTGGCATTTTAATGTCAAGGAATGCAAACTCAAGCACCTAAGTGATGCATGGTCCCCGCGGCATATCTTATCACAGCTCTTTCCTGAAGCCAGATTCATGTGTAATGACATTATTGTAATTCAAGTCTCCAACCCAAGTTAGAAATGATTCGCAGTGTAGCCCCACATTTAATTAATCGTTCATGAAAAGGTAGTTGAAGGGGAAATGATTGTAAATGCTGCACAGGGATTATCTAATGGCACAGAGGAACAGCAAGGATCTTGCATGATGTGGCACATAATTTCAGTAAAATGAATGAATAAAACAGGCATTTATTGAAGGGAATAGAATTGTAGCAAGTTGTTTTAAAAGAGACATGGGAGTGGCAATAGATTCATAAAGAGAGTGCAGAAAAACATGTTATTTCCCTGAATAAACACTGAAATCATTATAAGTAACTAGATATTTTCCAGGCTTCCTGGTACAGGTCCACCACCTCCTTTCATTCTGGACAAAATTACAAGAGTAGACATGAACATGACGTCACGCCGAAAGTGTGGGGCGTAGGCCGGGTGAGGCAGCCGATCTCGACTTCATTGGGACTTCCGCAGATGATCGCCGGGTCGAATATTCCCCCCTGCGGCTGGGGCTCTGGGACTCCAGTCAGGCTGGAGTCGGCGGCCGCGACCTCTGTTGGCCCGGCAAAAACGGATAATGCAGCAAGACTGTGGAAACAAAGGGTGCCGGAAAATGGATGGTGGACCTGCATTTCCTTCTCAGAATTAAGTTAGAATGGAAGAGAAGCAGAATTGTTACAGTGTGTGCATCCATTACGCGTGTAGATGATGCCCACTTCGCAAAGTGGCGAGCATAACAGCAAATAGAACATGGGGTTGCTTCAGTAGATCAGTAGATAACTGAATCACAGTGAGTCACAGGAAAGAAGGAGGCCATTCGGTCCATTGAGCCCATGCCAGCTCAATGCAACAGCAATCCAACTAATCCCACTTCCCAGCCTTTTCTCATAGGCCTGTAGTTTAGTTTTGTTCAGTTTAGTTTAGTTTAGTGAAATGGCGTGGAAACAGGCCCTTCGGCCCATCGCATCCACGCCTACCATCAACCACCCTTCACACAAGTTCTATGTTACCCACTTTTACATCCGACAGACTAGGAGTAATTTACAGACACCGATTAACCTACAAACCTGCACGTCTTTGGAACGTGGGAGGAAATTGGAACTCCCTGAGAAAAGCCACGTGGTCACAGGGAAAACGTGCAAACTCCGCACGCACAGCAGCTGAGGTCAGGATTGAACCCGGGTCACTGGCACAGTGAAAGAGCAACTCTACTGCTGCGCCACTGTGCTTCTGGCCTTCCCAATTGAATGATAAATTGCCCAGAAAATGAATGTTATGCGGAGGCAGACAAGCTAACTGAAGCAACACGTGAAGCAACTTGTTCCTTTAGTTTAAGAAAGCACAAACATTGCAGCTTCAATTTCCAGACGCATCCTTTTGAGGTATCGATTAAAAACACGAACTGACACAATTGTGATGGGAAGCATAGTCGATCACTCAGCACTAATGAACAAATACTGGAGGGTGACATTAGATTCAGAAGACTATTGGGATGTTGACATTGTGTGATGGTCTTTCTGCTTGAGCACGGAATCCAAGGCTTGGATCTGCTCTTAGCTTGGTATCTGGTGAGGGATTGATCCCCAGAGCAACGATTGATACTGTATTGGTTCAGTGAGTGACCCTGACACAAATCACCCGCTGCTTCAACCTAACGAGGGCACTTTGTTAAAATGCCTCAAATTAACAAACCCATTTGTTCAGCGGAGTCCATGCGTTTGACACGATATGACAAGCCACGCTGAACAAATTATAGATAACACAAGGAACTGCAGATGATGGAATCTTGAAGAAATGACAAAGAGCTGGAGAAACTCAGCAGGTAAGGCAGCATAAGGTCATAAGTGATAGGAGCAGAATAAGGCCATTCTGCCCATCAAGTCCACTCGACCATTCAATCATGGCTGATTCATCTCTCCCTCCTAACCCCATTCTCCTGCCGCCTTCCCTTAACTCCTGACAACTGTACTAATCAAGAATCAATCAATCTCTGCCTTAAAAATATCCATTGACTTGACCTCCACAGCCTTCTGTGGCAAAGAGTACGACAAATCATTTCACAGCATCTCTGAAGGACATGAACTGGTGCCATTTTGGATCAGGATCCTGAAGAAGGATCTTGTCTTGAAACGTCACATATCCTTGACCTCTAGAGATGCCATTTGACCTTTTGGGTCACCGCATAGATATAATATTGGTGTATTGTAAATACTGACATTAGAGGCAGTTTTACAGCATTGACAGGTAGCACAGGTTAGGCAGCATTATAGTCAACCGGTGTTCGGACTGAATGGTCATGTTAATCCTGGCTAAATTAGACCAGTCAGGACTTCAAAATGGGGTTACGTTTTGGGGTTTGCTGGGAGATGTGGTCAAATTAAGATTTATCTCTGTAGAGCTGGGACAGGTGCCTGTGTGTCTGGAGCTTAGACACAATTTGCTAGCAAAGAATGGGAGGTCTTGCAAGCCCTGTCAATCTGGTGCAAAATGCATAGAATGGATTGTATGGCTGCAAACCAGACATACACTTCGTAAATAGTTGTAAATAATGTTGCAGAGTCTCATTCTGCTAAGTGTTAATTAGATGGGGTGTTGAGCCTTGTCTGGGTTTTCTGTAAATCAGGGTAAATGTTTCCAAGTTGACTTCATCTCGAAGTCTGTTTTGAATACAATGTATTGAACTGTTGTATCATTGGGTTTGGGGAATGCCTGTATGGGGTTAATTGATATCTATAATTGGGTTATTTAGAGACAACCCCCGTGTGGTTTGGCCCTCAGGTTCACAGGTAATATAAAAGGCCGTGATCATGAGTTTCAGGGTCCATCTTTAAGAGGAACGCTCGGGACTGTGTACCCTCCTGGAATGTCTTTGTCTGCGCGAGGCCCAGAGGGCTTGAACAGATAAACACAGGGATCGAAACCGTGGTGGTGATAGGTACAGTGTGTGATCTGTGACACTCTTTTGGTAAAATAAAATGTAATTG
Organism: Raja brachyura; assembly: GCA_963514005.1. Next base: position 11,245,235 of record OY740806.1, read on the forward strand.
ATTCATGTGCTTGATTCAGTGTTTTTAGTGAAACTAGACTGGGGGAAAGCTTAGAAACGAGCAATTATCATTGGGGGCTCGTCCGGGATTTCTAAAGACCCCCAAACACAAGTTTGCGATCAAGGGTGTTGAGCTGTTTCGATCACGGGTGCAGAAATCGGCGCCACTATGTTTTCACATTGGTTTTCGGCACCTTGTGAGTCAGAGGGGATCGATCTTTCATGGGCTTGGGAAAGGGTCAAAACGAGATCGTTAGAACAGAGTCTAGCAAGCACGGGAAAGTCCTTGCATGTGGGATTGTGATGTAGGCCTGGGGTGTAGGCATCGATTGGTCATAGTTGGGCAGACTGCAGCTGACTTTAACGAGCGCCTAATGCGCTTCATCGGGTATGGGGTGGCCCAAGGGTAGACCTGGTATCCGACTTAGGTGGGGTATTAAAGACGGGTTCCATCGTCGATGGCTGCCATGAGCATGAATTGGAAAGCTGCTCTTTGAAAAGCGGCATCGAGGGCACGGCACTAAGCGGCAAGGCTCTAGGTCCTTGGTACATTAGCAGAGAGGAGTGTCTATGTGCAAGTATCTTAGTCCTGTTTGATGGACGAGGAGCTTCAAGATGGTACCAAGCTTGAATAAACTGGGTATAGATTGGCCGGAATTAGTTTGTTCAAGAAAACTCCAATTGGGCAAATTAGCTTATTCGAGAGCCTGCGTAGTAATAAGATACACACTCAAAATTAGGGGCGTTGTTCAAGTGTCCTAAATTTACAGTGAAATTTCCAAATACTGGACTTCATGTTGAGGTTCTGCGTAAGGTGGGATTCGAATCCCTGCATCTAGAACTTCGAAGTTGGTGCATGTCCATGATCGATTCTGAATTGCAATAGTAACCCTCTGGTCGATTGCTGCTTAGTACCTGATAGCAAAGAGTACCTGAGAGACGGGAATCTCCCCACTTGAGAAAAAGTAACCCGAGAGTTGAGGGTACCCCTAATTCTGTTGAACTTAGAGAGGAGGGATAGAGGTCCTCCTGTATAAGTCCAATCTTAGCAGAGGGTTAGTAGCATTCAGGTGGAAGAGTACTCATTTAAGGGGATAGTACCCCACAGCGAAGAGTAATCTAGAAGGGGAAAATCTTCGGACTCAGCGGGACAGGCTCACTGTGTGATACCAGCGTGATGCGGCTTCGAGATCGAGTGTTCGTGAATTGTGCGCTAGTGTTTAAATAATTTTGGAAATTGTAAAAATAGCTTTTTGTATCGTTATCCGGACTTTGTAAATATTTCTGTCTGTAAATAAACATTAGAGTAATTAGAAGTTAAGATTTAGAACATGTTTAATAGTTTGCGGACCGTCATTGTACTGCTGCTTATGTGAATGTTCACAGATTTAGAACTTGAAGCGAGAGCGTGTATAATTTAGATAGTTGTGGTGTTTAATTTAGATATACGTATTTGGTTAAGATTGTTTTGGAAATCCGAATTAGGGTGGTTCGATCAGGGGCTGTACTCCTTCGATCGCTGCTTCGAGAGGAGTGGTCATCTGGCTGATTGATTGCACCACGAGGAGGATTAATTAAAGTGGGGTTTATTGCATAATTATAGTTTATATTGGGGTGTGTTTTGGGCTATTGAAAATCGGGGGAATAATTTCATTTTTAATCGTAGTCTCGTTGGCGTGGTTGGTGTTTATTTGTTAGTGTTACTTCAAAGTTAATTAAAACAAAAGATGCTGCATGAGAGGCTGCGAGTGGGAGTTAGATCCTTTGTTTAAAATTTGAAAGCAGCAATTGTGATTTAACCGATAAGAGAGTTGGGAGTTTGAATAATTAAATAGGAATGATTGGAAAATAGTCTGGAGCGGGTGTTGATTGTAAGATCATTATCCATTGTGAGAGAAAGATTCCATTGACCTTGGAGTCTGGGAAACGTAGTGGGAGGAAGAGGTGTTAGTCTTTGGAATCTTTATTTCTCAAGTTGAGTTTTGTCCATTGTTCCGAGATGGGGAATGTCTTTGAGAACGATCGATCAAACAGATTAGACAGCCCGATAAGGATAATTTGCGGAGAGCTTCCATACAAAGCCGAGAGACTGAGAGGATTATCGGGGAAGTTAAACACACTTTTAAAAGATAAGATTTGGCCGTTCAGGGGAATAAAGTCTTTGATCAGGATAAACTATGTAGAAGGAATCATTAGAGATTATGGGAATAGTGAAGAAGCAAACGAGTTAATTGAGAAGTGGAAAGAATTCTTCACTAGGAGAAAATTAAATAAGGAAATTGTTTTGCTGTCCACCCTAAGAATGGAGGTTGGTAAATTGGGGATAGGAGAAGAAAATATACCCGATCCTTCTCAAGATATTCCAGAGAGGGAACAAGGGAAATGAACAAACCAACAGCAAGAGCAAGAGCGGGAGAGAGTGTCGTCTGTCTTTTAAAAGGGAGATTGCTGAGACGGCTCTAAACGGGAAGGTGCCAACGGGAATTAAATTGGGTAAATTGAGTAAGGATGAGAAAGGGTTTGTACCACTTGAAGAGAATAAAATGATAAATTGGGCAGAGTTTGTGGGTATAGATATAGAGTCACTGGATCCACCAGAAAACTCTCATGTTCCCAAGTCAGAGAAACTGTGCGCAGCCTGAGAGCGAGGCACATGGGAGGGGTCAGCGTTAACTTTGGCTCCTCCCCTTAAACACAGAAGCATCAATAGACAATAGACAATAGGTGCAGCATTACGCCATTCGGCCCTTCGAGTCAACCCCGTCATTCAAAGTGATCATGGCTGATCATTCCCAATCAGTACCCCATTCCTGCCTTCTTTCCATATCCCCTGACTCTGCTATTTTAAAGAGCCCTATCTAGCTCTCTCTTGAAAGCATCCAGAGAACCTGCCTCCACCGCCCTCTGAGGCAGAACATTCCACAGACTCACCTCTCTCTGTGAGAAAAAGTGTTTCCTCATCTCCGTCCTAAATGGCTTACTCCTTATTCTTAAACTGTGGTCCCTGGTACTGGACTCCCCCAACATCGGGAACATGTTTCCTGCCTCTAGCATGTGCAAACCCTTAACAATCTTATATATTTCAATGAGATCCCCTCTCATCCTTTTAAACTCCAAAGTGTACAAGCCCAGCTGCTCCATTCTCTCAGCATATGACAGTCCCGCCATCCCGGGAATTAACCTTGTAAACCTATGCTGCACTCCCTCAATAGCAAGAAAGTCCTTCCTCAAATTAGGGGACCAAAACTGCACACATTACTCCAGGTGTGGCCTCACTAGGGCTCTGTACAACTGCAGAAGGACCTCTTTGCTCCTACAGTATATTCGATTTGTCTTGTTATAAAGGCCAACATGCCATTCGCTTTCTTCACTGCCTGCTGTACCTGCATGCTTACTTTCATAGACTGATGTACAAGGACCACCGATCCCATTGTACTTCCCCTTTTCCCAACTTGACGCCATTTAGATTTTAATCTGCCTTCCTGTTTTTGCTACCAAAGTGGATAACCTCACATTTATCCGCATTAAACTTCATCTGCCATGCATCTGCCCTTCTCCCCCAACGTGTCCAAGTCACCCTGCATTCTCATAGCATCCTCTTCACAATTCACACTGCCACCCAGCTTTGTGAAATCTGCAAATTTGCTAATATTACTTTGAATCCCTTCATCCAAATCATTGATGTATATTGTAAATAGCTGCGATCCCAGCACCGAGCCTTGTGGTACACCACTAGTCACTGCCTGCCATTCTGAAAGGGACCCGTTAATCCCTACTCTTTGTTTCCTGTCTGCCAACCACTTCTCTATCCATGTCAACACTCTACCGCCCCAATAACAAGTGCCCTAATTTTGCCCACTAATCTCCTATGTGGGACCTTATCAAAGGTTTTCTGAATGTCCAGGTACACTACATCCAATGGCTCTCCCTTGTCCATTTTCCTAGTTACATCTTCAAAAAATTCCAGATGATTTCCCCTTCGTAAATCCATGCTGACTCGGATCGATCCTGTTACTGCTATCCAAATGTTTGGCTATCTCATATTTTATAATTTTCTCCAGCATCTTCCCCACCACCGATGTCAGGCTTACACAAAAAGCTGGAGAAACTCAACGGGTGCAACAGCATCTAAGGAGCGAAGGAGATAGGCGACGTTTCGGGTCAAGACCCTTTTTCAGAGTCTGAAGAAGGGTCTCGACCCAAAACATCGCCTATCTCCTTCGCTCCTTAGATGCTGCTGCACCCGCTGAGTTTCTCCAGCTTTTTGTGTAACCCTCGATTCTCCAGCATCTGCAGTTCCTTCTTTAACACTGATGTCAGGCTAACTGGTCTCTAATTCCCTGTTTTCTCTCTCTCACCTTTCTTAAAAAGTGGGATAACATTAGCTACCCTCCAATCCACAGGAACTGATCCTGAGTCTATAGAACATTGGAAAGTTATCACCAATGCATCCACAATTTCTAGAGCCACTTCTTTAAGCACCCTAGGATGCAGAATATCAGGCCCTGGGGATTTATCAGCCTTCAGTCCCAACAGTCTATCCAACATTATTTCCTGCCTAATGTGGATTTTCTTCAGTTCCTCCGTCACCCCAGATCCTCTGGCCACTACTATATCAGGAAGATTGTTTGTGTCCTCCTTAGTGAAGATCCAAAGTACCTGTTTAACTCATCTGCCATTTCCTTGTTCCCCATAGTAAATTCACCTTTTTCGGTCTTCAAGGGTCCAACTTTGGTCTTAACTAATTCACATACCTAAAGAAACTTTTACTATCCTGCTTTATATTCTTGGCTAGCTTACCTTCGTACCTCATCTTCTCTCCACGTATTGTCTTTTTAGTTCTCTTCTGTTGCTCTTTAAACATTACCCAATCCTCTTGCTTCCCGCTCTTCTTTGCTATGTTGTACTTCTTCGTTTTAATTTTTATACTGTCCCTGATGTCCCTTGTCAGCCATGGTCTTTCCTTTATCCTCTTGGAATCTTTCTTCCTCCTAGGAATTAACTGATCCTGCACCTTCTGTATTATTCCTAGAAATAACAGCCATTTTTGTTCCACTGTCATCCCTGCTAGTGTATCTTTCCAGTCAACTTTGGCCAGCTACTTCCTCATGGCCCCATAATCCATTTTATTCAACTGCAACACTGACACCTCCAATCTACCCTTCTCCATCTCAAATTGTAGATTAAACCTAACCATCTTATGGTTACTGCCTCCAAATTAACCTCATTGTCCTTTATTAAATCCGGTTCATTACATGACACTAAATCCAGAATTGCTTTCTCCCTGGTAGGCTCCCTGGTAGGAAGAAGGGTCTCGACCCGAAACGTTACCTATCTCCTTCGCTCCTTAGATGCTGCTGCACCTGCTGAGTTTCTCCAGCTTTTTGTGTACCCCAGGCTCAAATACAAGCTGTTCTATGAATCCATCAAGAAGGCACTCTACAAAGTCCCTTTCTTGGGGTCCAGTACCAACCTGATTTTCCCAGTCTACCTGCATGTTGAAATCTCCCATAACAACCACAGCATTACTTTTTCTACATGCCAATTTTAACTCCTGATTCAACTTGTGCCCTATGTCCAGGCTACTGTTTGGGGGTCTGTAGATTAGTCCCATTAGGGTATTTTTACCTTTACAATTCCTTAGTTCTATCCATACTGATCTCCTGTTTCAATGTCACCCCTTGCAAGGGACTGAATTTCATTCTCATCAACAGGGCAACCCCACCCCCTCTGCCCACCTGTCTGTCTTTTCGATAGGGGGTATACCCTTGAATATCCAGTTCCCAGCCCTGGCCCTCTTGCAGCCATGTCTCAGTAATTCCCACAACATCATACTTGCCATCGGGAAGAGATTTTCTATCTCCTGGGATTGCCTCACAAGTGGAAGATAATAGTAAAGGAAACCCAGGAGCTAGGAGAAAGACTTCGTCAACATGGGTGCCGAAACTGATTAAAAAAATTCCTGTAGTGAAAAATTAAAGGATTCCTTCTTGAGGTACAAGGATGACACAGGTAGCCTTTCAGTGGGTGAGATAATGGGGGAATATGAGTGGACTGATCCAGATATAAATAATATTATGGCAGCGGAACGTGTCACCACGGAGGAGAGTTTAGGGAGAAACCCCCGTGGACAGTATTTACAGTATGTAGGGAAATGTCCGCTTCAGCTGTAAATGTTCCCCAGGCCACAGACAATCAAATATCGAGGCAGCAGGGCCAGTAATATCACGGAGGTTAGATGCCTAAATAAAGGAGATAAGGACGAGTGTGGATAAAGAGGAAGAAGACCTCAAGGCATGGATAAACTTCCCATTTACGGAACCATCCTTTCCTAGATTTGGTTGGCAAGGCTGTAGGACAATCCAGTCAAGTCAAGTCAAGTCAAACAAACTTTATTGTCATTTAGAAATACATTGATATATGTAGTTCCAAACGAAATTACATTGCATTTGGCTCCCTGTGCAACACGATAAATTAACAGAAGGATAGACATGGATAAAATGGATAAAAAGGATAAAAGGATAAATAGACAATGGTGGCAGCCCATTACATGGCATTCAGGAGTCTGATGGCTAGTGGGAAGAAGCTGTTGCAGAACCTTGATGTTCTGCTTCTTATGCTGCGATATCGTTTTCCCGAGGGCAGCAGAGTGAACAGTCCGTGATGGAGATGTGTGGGGTCTTTTATAATACTGCTGGCCTTAGACCCGCAACGTTTGGTCGCAATATCCCCGATTGAGGGGAGAGAGGTCCCGATGATTTTTTCCATGTCCTCACTACTCTCTGCACGGACTTCCAGTCAGAGGCTTTACAGTCCCCAAACCAGACAGAGATACAGCTGGTCAAAATACTCTCAATGGTGCCCCTGTAGAAAGTCCAGCCCGATCAATGCTTTAACTGTGGAAGACTTGGGCACTGAAGGTAGAGGACAGGGACACTGGCAGGGGAATCAGGGAGACCAAGGGGAAGAGACAGATCAACAGTCTAACCCACTTCAGTGGCTATCACCTGCCAGTGAGTAACCATACCATCTGGTAAAATTAAAAGGCGTCCTCTGGCCTAGGAAAATACTGTAACATCACCCCTTTCTAACCAGAAATGATAAATCGAGTCTGACTCTCAGAGAATTCGCACTGAAGGAGGGGGAGAATGGAAAGAATAACATAGTAGCTAGGTGGGAAAGATACCAACTGAAGAATGAAAGAAGCACTAGGGAGATAAAAAATAAACTTACTGCACATGAGGAATGGGAGCGGGGAAAAGAAGATATTGCACTAATGTATTGCTGAGTTTTGTGCCTGCAGGACAGTGGGTCAGCAAGAGACTGTCTGGGGAGCAAGGTAAAACAGACCTCTAAGAATAGGAGGAAAGCAATGAAAGGTAATGTAGCTCCCCAGAGAAAGGGTAGCCAGCCGGGAAGAATTGACACTGTCCTGCCCCTTTAAGAGACTTGGGAAGGCGAGCAATCCTCGCAACAGACACCATCATTAGTACGGAGAACGAAAGGACCTACCCTAGTGCCTAACTTCAGATCACCTGGCTACTGGAAGGATAAAAGGAAGGAGAATGAAGGACATTTCAAACATCTTCGAAGGAAATAACATCAATGCCTTGTAATGACTTTTGGGACAGACCTCACTCTAAAGGATTGTTTTCGAATAAAAGATGTATCTGTGGTTTTGGGCAGAACACCAGAAGTGCATCCAAATTATGGGGTTTAGAAGCAAATTTATAAATTTTGGATTCGGTCTCGAAATTGGGTGGTGATGAATTGGAGAGACTTTAACATTGTTAGATTTGGAATCTGACTTAGGACTAATTGGAGTTTGATGATTAACTGACATTGTTATTATCTCATCCTCACAAAGGCAGACAAAGATGGAAAAGATTGGTCAAAGGGCACCAAGAAGGATGGAACTTGGAACAATTTGGTAATATGGAATGACTTAGGGATTATGAGATTAAAATTGAGAGTGAAAATTGGAATAAAGTATGGGACTTAAAATGAAAAATGGAATTGGAATATGATTGGAAATGGCCAAAAGAGGAACTGTGAGCAATAGGACTTCCCTTTAAGAGAGCGGATTAAGACATCATTCAGTGGCTGAGAACCATAAGAGCGACAACCCCTAGACAAAGAGGCCAATAAAATTAAATAAAATAGAAGTCAACTGAGCCAAGAGAATATAAACGAGAACCCCTAGACAGAGAACGAAGCCAACATAGAGTTAATAGAATAAAGAACCAACATAGTGAAGAATTACCATAGTAATTAGTTATCATAGTGAAGTGTATATAAATAAGAGAAAATTGAGGACAGGCTTGGGTAACTCTTGGGGGAAACTTGGATTGTATTGGGAATAGCAAAGCCGATGTGTATTCGCCCGATGGATTTGAATTGGTTAACTCTTGATGGTAAAGATATTATCAAGGTGGAAATAAATTGTCCCTGGATTTGGCATCCCTGGAACCCATGGTGGGGATAGATACAATGTGTGATCTGTGACGCGCTTTTGGTAAAATAAAATTGAATTGATTCAAGTGCTTGATTCAGTGTTTTTACTGAAACTAGACTGGGGAAAGCTTAGAAACGAGCAATAATCATTCACACTGGTAAAGCCACAAGTATTGCAGGCAATAGGACACAAAGTGCTGGAGTGACTAATCAAATTAGGCAGCATCTTTGGAGAAAATGGAAAGGTGACATTTTTCACTCAAGACCCTTCTCCGACCTGAAATGTCACTTAACCATGTTCTCCAGCAATGCTGCCTGACCTGCTGAATTACTCTAGAACTTAGTGTTCTTTTGTATATTAACCAACATCTGCTGTTCCTTGTTTCTATAGCTTTGCAGACAAGGTGGCGCAGTGGCAGAGTCGCTACCTTACAGCGCCAGAGACATGGGTTGAATTCTGTATATGAGTGCTGTCTGTACGGAGTTTGGACATCCTTCCTGTGACCTGTGTGGATTCTCTCCAGGTAATCCGGTCTCCTCCCACACTTCATAGATGCACACACACAGGTATGTAGGTTCTTTGGCTTTGGTAAGTTGTAAAATTGTCCCGAGCGTGTAGGGTAGTGTCATCATAACGGGGTGATCGCTGGTCAGCGCGGACACGGTGGGCCGAATCTCTGAAGTCCAAAGTCTAAAATTGTCCACAATTCATTCATGCATTCATTCCGTGGCCAAATTTGTTGTGACTGGGGGTTAAAGCTTCACAGACAGGTTTGGTTGTTGGTGAGATCAGTGTGATTATGCGTAACTTTCAGTGACTGATGTACAAGCACACCCCAGAATTTGCGTAAAATTAGCAAGTCAAGGTCTTCTTTATTTCTTCGTTGGACCTGTCAACGGTGTTAAGGTGTTGGTGATGGAGAACACCAACCTTTCGATTTTCCCTTCCCCCAGCACTGCTCATCTCAGGATGTCCTGCAGGGAAAACTGTGCAATGAAGATACAAAGGCTTGATTAGTTATTGAATGAAAAATACGTTGGGGAAGAGGCATTAATGCCAGCTCCCAGCAAATGAGGACATTTAAAAATACTTTTGCAGACACCATGGAAATACAAAGCAAGTTGATAATGTGAAGAGGGTGTTAATCAGTTAGCAATCACACCATAAATCTGGTTCACCCACAGCCCAGAGACTGCGACTGAGCCGTGCTCACAGGAGGTGCATAGAACATAGAACAGTACTGTACAGTACAGGAGCAGGCCCTTCAGCCCACCATGTCCATGCTGAACAGGATGCCGTTAAACTAATCTCCTCTGCCTGCATGTGATCCTTATCCCTCTATTCCCTGCATATCCATGAGCCTATCCATAAACCTCTTGAATACCACTATGTCTGTGGAATTCTCTGCCTCAGATGGCGGTGGAGGCCGGTTCTCTGGGTACTTTCAAGCGAGATCTAGATAGGGCTCTTAAAGATAGCGGAATCAGGGGATATGGGGAAAAGGCAGGAAGGGGTACTGATTGGGGATGATCAGCCATGATCACATTGAATGGTGCTGGCTCAAAGGGCAGAATGACCTACTCCTGCACCTATTGTCTATTGTCAATTGTCTATTGTCACTATCATAGGTGACATTTTTGGTTGGGACTTTTCTTCAGACTGATTTTTGGGGGAGGAGACGGGGGAAGGAAGCTGGAAGAGGGGAGGGGCAAGACAAAGCCTGGCAAGTAATTTGTGAACACAGGGTTTTTGATAGGTAGATGACTGGACAAATGATTGATTAACATCGCCAAGTTTGCGGATGACACAAAGCTGGGTGTCAGTGTGAGTTGCGAGGAGGATATGAGGGTTCAGGGTGACTTGGATACATTGGGTGAGTGGGCAGAAGCATGGCAGATGCAGTATAATGTGGATAAATGTGAAGTCATCCACTTTGTTGGCAAGAACAGGAAGGCAGATTATTATCTGAATGGTGTCGGATTAGGAAAATGGGAGCTGCAACAAGACCTGGGTGTGCTTGTACATCAGTCACTGAAAGTAAGCTTGCAGGTGCAACAGGCAGTGAAGAAAGCTAATGGCATGTTGGCCTTCATTGCGAAAGGTTTGAGTTTAGGAGCAAGGAGGTCCTACTGCAGTTGTACAGGGTCCTAGTGAAACAACACCTGGAGTATTGTGTGCAGTTTTGGTCTCATAATTTGAGGATGAACGTTCTTGCTATTAAGGGAGTGCAGCGTTGGTTCGCCAGGTTAATTCCTGGGATGGTGGAACTGACATATGGGTCGACTGGGCTTGCATTCACTGGAATTTAAAAGGATGAGAGGAGATCTTTTAGAAGCATAATATTCTTAAGGATTTGGACAGGCTCGAGGCAAGAAAAATATTCCCATGTTGGGGGAGTCCAGAACCAGGGGTCACAGTTTAAGTATAAGGGGCAGGCCATTTAGGACTGAGATGAGAAAAAACGTTTTCACCCGGAGAGTTGTGAATCTGTGGACTTTTCTGCCACAGAAGGCAGTGGAGACCAATTCACTAAATGTTTTCAAGAGAGAGTTAGATTTAGCTCTTGGGGCTAACGGAATCAAGGGATATGGGGAGAAAGCAGGAACGATACTGATTTAGGATGAACAACCATGATCATATTGAATGGCAGTGCTGGCTCGAAGAGCCGAATGGCCTACTCCAGCACCTATTTTCTATTTAAAGGTCAGAGATTCTTAGAATTTGTTTAATTTAGTTTAGTTTAGAGATAGAGCATGGAAACAGACCCTTTGGCCCACTGATTCTATGCTGTACACTAGCACTATCTGACCGACTAGGGACAATTTACAATTTTTACCAAAGTCAAATTAACCTGCAAACCTGTATGTCTTTGGAGTGTGGGAGGAAACCGGAGCACCGAGGAAAGACCCACATGGTCACAGGGAGAATGTACGTATGCTGTTCAGACAGGACACACGTAGTCAGGATCGAACCCGGGTCTCTGGTGCTGTGAGCAGCAACTCCATTGCTGCATTTCTGTGCTGCTCCAAATAGTGCTATGTGGTGTGATGTGCCGGCCTGCAGCAAGCAGACTGCTTGAGGTACCTAAAGAGAAATGTTTTGAATTCTAGGATAGCACAGTGGTGCAGCCAGCCCATCCACTGTGTCAATGCACTTATAATTGAATTACATCCAACCGTGCACAAGTCCTGACCAGGTACTTTAAATAATAATAGAAGACCAGTTTTTTCTTAATGTGTGCTGAAAAATCTTTGCTTGATATTGAGAGATTACAATTGCATTAATATAACAGCGGATACAATGACCCACCTCCTTTTCTCCCATGCTTGGCTGTAATGTCCTGGTAGCTGAGAGGTCTTGAATTTGTGGTAAACCCCACCCCTCCCCCCCCCCCCCCCCACACACCCATCAATCATTAACTGACATTAACAGTGATATTAGCATTAATGTTAATAGTGATAGACCTGGATATTGTGAATGTGGAGATGATGTTTCCACTGGTGGGAGAGTCTAGGATCAAAGGCCATAGTCTCAGAATCAATGGACGTTCGTTTAGAAAGGAGATGAGGAGGAATGTCTTCAGCCAGAGGGTGGTGAATCTGTGGGATTCGTTGCCACAGACTGCTGTGGAGGCCAAGTCAGTGGAGATTTTTAAGGCAGAGATTGTTGATTAGTACCGGTGTCAGTGGTTATGGGGAAAAGGCAGGAGAAAGGGGTGGAGAGGGAAAGGTAGATCAGCCATGATTGAATGGCAGAGTAGACTTGATGGGCCAAATGGCCTAATTCTGCTCTTAGAATTTATGAACTTCTGAATTTATGACCAACAGCTCACCCTCCATTGTAAAACGTTTGCATTGCTCGCTCCACCCTCAGCCTGATCAAACAGAACTTCAGATACGTCCCTTTCCGCTCTCTGGTATTCTTGTCACTGTTTAATTCAATTTTGATAGGTTACAACACCATAATTTTGAATTAATTTCCAGGTGATCAAACATGATTTTGATAATTAAAGCAAGATTTCCAACGAACATACTTCAATGAGATTATGTATTCAGAGGGAGTTCACACTTCAGGCAGAGAAATAGGAACCGCACAACCTCTTCACCTCTGCTTGTTGTTGAAACTAGCTTATTGTATATTGACACACAGCAGGGTCTCCATCACAGCCAAGATGTTTGCTTCCATTGCTAGAGTTTTTTTTCCATATTTTTCCATGTGAATAGCCTCTGACCATGGAGCCTATGTTGATGTCAGTACATCAGATGTTTGTGTCGGTCTTGCAGATAGTCAGACGCTACAGGAGCCAATGAAGAAAGACACGGTCAATCTGTAGCCACATTCCCAAACACACACATACACATACACACACACATAGGCATACATGCACACACGCATGCACACACACACACGCATACACATGTGCACACACACATACATACTGATGCACACACACGTACACACACATGCATGTGTGCACACACTCACATACACTCATACACATGTGCACACACACACACATACATACGGATACATACACACACACACACGCATGAACACACACATGCATAAACACACACACACATGCATGTGCACACACACACACTCACATACACTCATACACATGTGCACACACACACACACATACAGATACATACACACCACACATACATACGGATACATACACACACACATACAGACACACACATACGCGCACGCACACACACACATGCACACGCGCACACACACACACGTCGCACACACATTCACACACACATTCACGCACACTATCAACTTTTACTGAGAGTGGAGAAATCAGCATTCGTTGAGGGCATGGACCTGGTGTAGAATGAAGTAAATTTGGGGACCGTTGCAGTTGTGTGTGAGTGAGGCCTGGAGCTGCGGGAGAGACAGAGCGAGGTCCTGTTGGTGCAGGCGCCAGTCGCAGCCAGTGTGGAAGCAGGGCACGGAAAGAGTACTATTGTGAAAAGCGGTGGATTGACGGTGGTATGTGTAATCCAACCTGTACCTGGAAACAACTTGTACATTTGCTTATACATTTCAGACCAGTATATTACACTTTTGGTGAACACACGGACAATTGTGCTACGAGCCGCCTCCACTACACTGCTGCTTTACCCCCTCACTGTAGGGCCTCGCAGCCACTCTTACCACAGATAGAGTAACACTGTAGGATCAACCACTGAACATTATGATTGTGGGTGTTGGTGATCGTGCAGTAGGCCATGGCCATTGACATGGTCAAAGCTTCCCGTGGTGACACTGAGCGTGAAGGCGGGTGTGATTTTGCCAGAACTATCCTGGCAAACCGCATGTTGTGAATATCCCGGTTAGCCACGGCCAATCCCATCAGCAGGCCCAACTCACCCGCCATAGACCACGGTCTCTGCCAACCGAGGACCCACATGGCACGCCCAGCGCGAGCCGAGGATGGAGAACCCACGTAGAAGACCCAACCAGCCGGCAGTGGAGGTACGACCCACGCCACAGACCGGCACCCGGCCGGAAAGCCCAGCTCGCCTGCCCAGTGAAGAGAGGGCCGGCAAGCAGACTGGCTGCAGGAGAGAGCGCAGGGCGTCGACGGGGCAGTGGGCCGCTGGAGGCCCTGCAACAGCCTGGGGCTCGGCTGGACTGGGCGCCGCTCCAAGAGGCCATGCAGTGTCTACAGTGGTGGAGCAGCGACGGAGGACACCAATGGCCAGGCCGACCCTGCAACACTGCCAGGACAACGGGCCTTCATGGTCAGATCAAGAACCCTGCACTTACAACAACTGGGACTTGAAAATGGTGGCAATCGAGTGACTCTGTACACAAAGTGCCCAACCTGGATTAATGGGAACAGGACTCCTCTCTCCACTGTTACTGGACCACAACATTTCAACTCCTTGAGGGACCACGAGAAGTGAACCCCCTGCACCAATAAACTCTCATCTATCACGCATGTATTGAACATTAATGTTTGAACAGGGATGCTCTCAGTCCTGAGCTAAAATTACGTAAGGCAAGGGTACATGGAGGAAGCCTTAATCCACACCATTGGCCAGTTATAGAGCAATTCCATTCCCCAACTAATTTTCCCTGCAACCTTCTCTCTGCATCTTCAGATTAACTCCCCACAAATTCTACCACGCACTGCTTGCAAAGATAACTTACATGGTTTAGTTTGGTTTAGTTTCGAGATACAGCGTGGAAACAGGCCCTTCGGCCCACCGAGTCTGCACAGACCTGCGATCCCCGCACATTAACATTACCCGACACACACTGGGAACAATTTTGTTTACAATCACGCCGAGCCAATTAATCTACAAACCTGGACGTCTTTGGAGTGTGGGAGGAAACCAAAGATCTCAGAGGAAACAGGGAGAATGTGCAAACTCCGTACAGCCAAGCATCAATGTTTAGGATGGATTCCGGGTCTCTGGCATTGTAAGGCAGTAGCTCTACCGCTACGCCACTGTGCCGTGCAGATGGACCAAATAAATCTATCAAGACCCACATTTTTTGGGTGAGGGAAGAAAGCAGTGCACTTGGAGGAATATATAGTCATAGGGAGAACATGCAAACTCCAGATAGACAGCACCTGAGTTCAGGAATGAGCCCAGGGCATACAGCATGGAAACAATCCCTTTGACCCAACTTCCATGCCAAGTCGCCAAACCAAGCTAGTCCCACTTGCCTGTATCTGACCCATATTCCACCAAACTTTGCATATCCTTGTCCAAGTGTCTTGTAAATATGTCCACCTCTGCCATCACCTCTGGCTGCTTGTTTCTTACACTTACTACCCCCTGTGTGAGAATGTCGTCATGCTACACAATCATCATAACATTGAATGAAGCTATTAGAGATGGTGCTTATGGCTAGTGTCTTCCTAAAACCTATCTCCCCACCAACCTACGCAAAGAATATACTGCTTGGTATGGAAGTTGAGTCACGGGGCCTGTTTCCATGCGGTATAAAGCCCCTGTCCCACTTAGGAGACCTAAACAGCAACCTCTGGTGACCTTGCCCACCACCCAAGGTTTCCATGAGGTCACTGGAGGTTTTGGTCACTCTCCCTAATGGTCAAAAGTGGTTTCCGCGTGGTCGAGGCTTCACCAGTTGCTGCTATTTTTTCATCATGTTTAAAAATAGGTTGCCGTTTTAAAAATCGATAATTTTTTAGTCGCAGGTCTAGTTGAAGCCAGTTTTCTTCATAGTCGAAAAAGGTTTTCAACATGTGCGTGGGAGGTGGTAAGAGGTTGGAGGTCATCTCGACCTTGATTTTTTTTGGGTGGTGGGCAAGGTCACCAGAGGTTGCTGTTTAGGTCTCCTAAGTGGGATAGGGGCTTAACTCTACAACTTGAGCTCATTCCTGACCTGAACACAAAGGAGAGGTGAGTATAACTGTCCTTAACCACAATGCACCATCTGACCAAATCTGGCATCGGGCAGACCTGATGGGATCCGGCAAGTGGAGGGGATGGGGAGCTGCTGAGAATTAAGAGAGACCAATGTGATTAATGAGTACTTTGTTACTTAGTCAGCGCAGAAATGGGGTGACTCTGTGTGTACTTTGTGTATTGTATGCAAAAACAAAGAATTTTGCTGCACCCAGGTACATGTGACTATAAAGTATCAATGAATCGTTGGTAAAACTGGAATCAATGGACGTCAAGGGGAAAGCACCTCAGTGACTGTGGTTGTTGAAGGACAATTGTTCCCAGGACATCTCTGCAGGAGTTCCTCAGGACCATGTCCCAGCCTCAACCACCTCAGCTGCTTCATCAATCACCTCCCATCTGGTATACATCTAGGACGGAGACTTTTGCTAATAATCGCACAATGTTCCAATTTTTCAAAAGATTGGACGGCCCATTTTTTTTCATTTGGCAAGACCTGAGGATGGTGGGTGTGTGGGTGGCGGGTATATTAACACAGAGGGAGGTGGGTGCACGGAACGAGCTGCCAGAGGAGGTAGTTGAGGCAGGTACTATATACAACATTTAAAGGACATTTTTGGCCTGCACATGAACAAGAAAGGTTTAGAGGGATATGGGCAGGTGGGACTAGTATAGATGGGGCAGCTTGGTTGGCATGGGCAAGATGGGCCGAAAGGTAAAAGAGAGAAGGTAATGGCCCTGTCTCACGGTGCGAGTCCACCCACGAATGATCCGGAGTGAAAGTAAAAATCAAACTTGTTGTTTCCTACGAGATTCCAAGTTTATGTTCACGAGTTTAAACGAGTTCCCACGTGTATGTCTAAGTTTGCCGTTTACTTCTAATTTCTGCGATGTACCAAGTTCCTCTCCCTAGTTACCAAGGTCCTCTCCCGAGTTACTATTGAGCCAACAATTGACTACTGACATGTGGAAAAATCATCACATGGTAAAAATGATGCAGGTTTTTGTTTACACTATAAAAAGCCCCCCATGTTTAAATTTCTTAAGGTTACGGAATCAAGGGATATGGGGAGAAAGCAGAAACTGCGTACTGATTTTGGATGATCAGCCATGATCATATTGAATGGCAATGCTGGCTCAAAGGGCCGAATGTGATCACTCCCATTATGTAGAGAGTCTCAGAACATTAATAGAGATTCCATTCCGTTTACATTGCTCTTTGTGCAGGGATCAAACCTTAGCCCGAAGTGTACATTATGCAGCGAGGATTAATTTCAACACTTCAAATTATTTCAAACAGTTTTTTATCCGAACAACGGATCAGGGCAGATGCCAGCCCCTTTAAACATCACGGACAGCTCAGTGTGAAGTGGTGCTGGAATTATATATGTGATATAGTCTTGGGAATTTTATTATCGATCCTAAATGCTCTATTTTAATTATAGGTCGTTTAGTTTGTTGTGAAGTGGCGCCAGATTTAACACCTCAGTCTATTAAAATTAAATTATCTCACTGAACGAAAACATGCAATATGTTTCCAGGCAAATATCTAGTGGTTGAGAATTAAAGAGCAGTCATTAGTGTTTTTAAATGGGCGGTTGTTGTCAATAATTCGGTAACCGAATGATATTTATTCATTGCTAGAAAGGACGGTGTAAACGTAGTGAGGTTAGTGAGCAGCCTCTAACATTAACCGCTCCTTGTACTGTTCTTTTGTGTAGGAACGGACTGCAGATGCTGGTTTACCCCGACGATAGACACCAAAAGCTGGAGTAGCTCAGAGGGCCAGACAGCACCTCTGGGGAGAAGGAATGGGTGACGTTTCGGATTGCGACTCTCCCGGTTGCTACCTGGACCTACCTGATCTCCCGGTTGCCAAAGTGTTGAAGTAAGCCAGCGGGTCAGGCAGCATCTGTGGAGGGAATGGATAGGCAACGTTACGGATCGGGTCCCTTCTTTTCAATCCGAATCAATGTCTGTCCATTCCCTCCGCTGATGCAGCCTGTCCCTGCCACAGAGGGCAGTGGAGGCCAAGTCGCTGGATGGATTTGAGAGGGAGTTGGATAGAGCTCTGGGGGCTGGTGGAGTCAAGGGATACGGGGAGAAGACAGGCACGGGTTATTGATAGGGGGCAATCAGCCATGATCGCAGTGAGTGGCGATGCTGGCTCGAAGGGCCGAATGGTCCCCTCCTGCACCTATTTTCTATGTTTCTATGTCCTGAGTTACTCTAGCGCTGTGTGAGTTCCTCCAACACTTTGAGTGTGTTTTATGATCATGATTCCAGTTTCTTGTCTCTACATAAACTAGGCCTCAGCAACACTGAGTGTACTAACCGGGAGATTATGTTGCTGCTTCCAAAACAACAGTTGGCAAAGTATGCACGGTAGATGCCACATTGCGTGGGAAACGAGGTCTCCAGGGAGACAGACGCAAAGTGCTGGAGTAACTCCGCGGGACAGGCATGATCTCTGGGGATTTATAAAGCATTACATTTTGGAACACAAGGAACTAAATAAGCTGGTTTACAACGAGTTTAAACGTTTCACATTTTTTCTTCAGGAGTAAATTTGACTCGTGGAAATCTTTCAACATTTTGAAAGATTTTCACGAGTTAACATGTTTCCCGAGCTGTTAACCTGCCGTTAGCGTTACGAGTGGCTAAGTTACGTCCACGAGTTTCGACGTTCCCGCTACATTAATTCTACGTGATTACCATGAGTATGATATGTTTTTAACTCACGATCACTTGTGGGTGGACTTGCACCGTAAGATAGGGGTTTAACGGTAGTTTTACTTGAAGTTGAAGAATCACTGATCTCCCTGTTCTCCAGACCTTTGCTCCTGTATGAAAATACTCATCGATGATTGTTCTCAATCCTATTCCTTCTCCACTGATATAGAGTCATAGTTATTGAGTCATACAGCGCAGAAACAGGCCCTTCGGCCCAGCTTGCTCATGCGATCCAAATTACACTAATACCTTTTGCCCGCGTTTGGCCCATATCCCTCTAAACCTTACCTACTCTATCCATGTACCTGTCCAAAAGCTTTTTAAATGTTATTATATTTTCTGCCTCAACTACCTCCTCCGGCAGCTCATCCATATGTTCCCCACCCTCTGTGTGAACATTTTGCCTCTCAGATTCCTGATAAATCGTTCCTCTCTCACCTTAAAACTATGTCCTCGGGTTACTTTTATTTTCACTCTCAATTTGTCCAGACCAATACTTTGTTTCTTTTCCAGTTTAGAGCATTCAGGGACACAGCATGGAAAGAGGTTCTTCGGCCCACCAAGTCCATGGTGACCATTACTCACTTGTTCTATGTTAGCCCACTTTCTCATCTACTCCCTACACACTAGGGGCAATTTACAGAGGCTAATACCTACAAACCCGCACATCTTTGGGATTTGGGTGGAAACCGGAGCACCTGAAGGAAACCCACATAGTCACAAGGAGAACGTACAAACTCCATACAGGCAGCAGCTGAGGTCAGGTTCAAACCCAGGGATTCATTGGAAAAGTGTGGAATTCTGTGGAATTCATTGCCACTGACGGCAGTCACTGGGTATTTTTTTAAATGGAGATCAATCGGTTCTAGATTAGTCTAGTCTAGTTTCGGTCACTGTACTGAGGTACAGTGAAACTATTTTTTGAATGGGCGTCAAAGGCTCTGGGGAGAATGTTTGAGGGGGAAAAGTAGATCAGCCATGATTGAATGCCGGTGCAGACATGATGGGCTGAATGGCCTAATTTATTATTGTCCATGGTCTCATGGAAGCCGGGTCCTTTGCACTGTGAGGAAGCAGCTCTACCAATTGTGTTAGTGCACCGGCAGACAATCATTCAAGATTGAATGTTTTTCAAATTGTATCTTGCACAAATGTCATGATAACATAAGGGTTTCCTACCTGAAGTCATCTTCTTACACGCTGCATTCTCTCAAGGTCATTGATATGAAGGCGACTGGAATAATTCATAAGATTCTGGATAGCACATAACAACAGACCTGTCAATGGGTGATTTCTGCGCATACGTATATATATATATATATATATATATATATATATATATATATATATAAATTGCATATAATTTTGCAATTATCACAGTGAAAGGCATCATTACTAAGTGTGATCAGAGATATTGTGGTGTTGGATGAAAAAGCATTTCTATTAACGTCAACTGGCTTAATATAAGAGCTGGAAAATGAATCTGTCGACATTGGGACTGACAGCCTGATAAAGAGACGGTAAAGCAGACCTGACAAGCTCAATGAGCTATGCTTGGCAGATTCTCCATCATTGCTTGGTATTCAGACAACCCAAGAAATGGGCCGAATCCATTGTAAATGATGGGCATTCTCCTGAAGCAAGGTTACCAACAGATGAGGGTCAAGCATATTGTGTTTCAAAAAATACAAATCAGCAGAAGGTTTGCAGATAGAGATATGGGAGAAAACTATTAAACTGTGCAGATATTATTCTCATTGATGGCATTTTAAATGGAATCACACCAGTAACCCTGAAGTACAAAGTGCAATTGCAACGTGGACACTTCATATCAGAATTCTCATAATGTGACTCACTGGAGGATTGGATAAAGTGCATGGAATTACCTGTACGCATCAAACTAGTGTCCAACTTTGCATTGGTTATAGGAACAGAATTAGACCATCAAGTCTACTCTGCCATTCAATCGTGGCTGATCTATCTTTCCATCTCAAACCCATTCTCCTGCCTTCTCCCCACAACCCCTGACACCTTCACTAATGAAGAACAGAAAGATTAAACGTGAATTTATCGTTTGAAGTTTGATTTTTATTTTATGAGAAGTTGAAGTGAGGGATTATGTAAAGAGGCCGCATGCGGGTCAATCTTCAGAGCAACTGTATGAAACCACAGACCAGTTGCAGAACTTAAACTATAGAAAGATTAACGAGTCTAGACCTACTGGATGATCTTTATGAGAATCAGGGTTGGGAGTGGAGGGCACGTAATCCCTCACTTCAACTTCTCATAAAATAAAGATCAAACTTCAAACGGTAAGTTCTCGTTTAATCTTTCTATTTTATTTTGAAGTCCCATGAGTAACTACGTGAGGCCTTCGAAGCTATGTGGTTTCATGCAGTAACCCAATCTGTGTGTGAAACACTTAAACAGATAAAACCATAAATGGCAGAGAGACATGGGTTATTAACAACATGATGCCAACTTGCATACATGGCCATTGTTATTATTCGGACCATGGTCCCAATTGGATTTGAGTTAGACAATAACTCATGCAACACTGTACAGAATTCTATCTGCAATCATCCAGGCATATTCAACCAAAATGTTACAACTTCTGAAAGTGCACTATGTAAACCTCCTGCTGTTGCAAGAAGATGGACAAATGGGAATATCCATTTTATTTCGGAGTCACGTGAGTTCAAGGCGCTCCCGCTACACTTTAAAAGTTGGGCCGACAGGTAAGTGTTTTGCTGTGGCCTTGTGTATTTTCTCTGTGGTCTGCTTTGTGTTCCAGAAGAATAAGCAAGACCAGAGGAAAGAAAGCTGTATCTCTCCCCCGTTTGTCTCCCGTTGAGGAGCGTTCTTTGGAGGTGGGGTGAGAGGTGGCAGGATTAACCACCGAGCCGAGCCCAGCACCTCTAGTGCAGCCTGAGCAGCGGGCTGGAGGTACCTGCAGCCAGAACCGGGTGGTAGTATCCGACGATTCGGATGAAGATGCCTCACTGCTCAAGAACGGCAAAGGCAGCTGCCTAAGCCGAATGGAACGGCTTATGGAGCAATTGCTCCAGTGAGATCTGCTGAGAGAGCAGCAGCAGACTCGCCAAGGGAGCTCAGGCACTCCCACAGTGTCCTTTACGGCACTGGCCATTGCTTCACCTTCTATTGAAGGCAGCATTGGTGACCAGGTCTAGGCTGGTCAGAAGAGGGGTTGCTGGATGAAGATGTCCGGAGTACGCAGGGTGTACAGGATCAGGAAGAGCTGCTGGGTGTGGTCAACCGCTACGTGGCCATTCCACGAGTGGGTCGGCCGTTAGAGCCGAAAGGTGCAGCCAGCATTGACCACCTGTCCTCAAAACCCCTACAAGAACGGGTGGTCAATGAGGCTCTTGAATTATATTCAGCCCCAGAAAATTGTACATCACTGAATGTACCAGCTGTAAACAGCCAAATTTTGGGACATTTGGGGCAGAATATCAGGAACCTGGAGTTGAAGCTACAGAAAACCCTAAAACTCCTGACAGCAGGAATAACTTCATATGCTCAGTCCATAGATGATGAGGACATCACCATAAATCAGCAAGATACATTAGCTCTGCTGTGCACCACTCAATATGAGATTAACAATCTATGGAAGGAAATCATCAAGCCTGCCCTCAACCCTAAGTTTGCAGGACTTTGCAAAGCACCGGGTTCAGAACCTCCAATTCTGCTATTTGGAAAGGACCTTCCAAAAAAGGTGAAAGACCTGGAGGAAGAGTCCAAGACCTTTGGTTTTGTAAGGGCAGGTTTGGGACCGAGCAGACCCAATAAACCCAGGTGGCAGCACCCCACGGCGTCCACCAGTCGTCGACTACCATATGGGACTGGTGAAAGCTCGGGGTCCGCAAACATTCCCCGTAAGCCTTTTTTAGGCCAGGGCCCAGAGCGGACCCCATGGAAAATGCACCACCCCCAACATCAACATCAACAGCAACATCAACAGCAACCCTCTACAGCCCAGCAGACAGCTCATCATCCAGCGAAGAGGCAGAATAAGCACCAGTAACTATGGAGGTAGGTGGGTCTGGTTCCTCTCAGCATATGACCAGTAGGGGCTCTATACTAGCAGGGGGAGATTGCACTTGATTTTGGATACATGGGAGTCTATCACTAATGACAAATATATACTCAGCAGCATTCATGGCTATAAAATTGACTTTGTTCATGAAAACATGCTGCCAGTTCACCATATACCCCAAAGGGCATTCACGCTGTCAGAAAAAGAGAAACAAGAGGGTCAAGCTGAACTGATGAGGCGACTAGCAGAAAGGTGTAATTGAAAGAACAAAACATGAACCTTTGGAATTTGTGTCTAATATTTTCACTAAAACTAAAAAAGATGGTGGATGCCGCATCATATTTGACTTAACTTCTTTAAACAAATCTGTTAAGTATATACATTTCAAGATGGAAACTTTTGAAACAGCCAGACTATTGATTTCTAGAGGGTACTTTCTGGCAAGCATTGCTTTAAAAGATGCCTACTACTCAGTACCCATACACAAGGAGCATCGTAAATACCTAAAGTTTATCTGGATGAAACAGCTATGGCAATTTAAAGCCTTCCCAAATGGACTAACCTCAGCTCCAAGGTTGTTCACAAAAATCTTAAAACCTGCCTTGGCATTATTCAGGAAACAAAAGCATATAGTCATGGTGTACTTGGACGACATTTTAATAGTAGGGAAAACCTTGGAGACAGCCATTTTGGCAGTAGCAGCCACCAAACGTTTGTTTGAAACTTTGGATTTTGTCATACATCCAGATAAATCCAATTTGACACCGTCCACAACCATGGACTATCTTGGATTTACGATTGACACTATTTGCATGACTGTAACTCTGCCAAAGGGGAATATCATCGGAGCTGGCACAATCATGCAATGAACTAATGGTTAAACATCACCCAACCATACGGCAGGTAGCTAGTGTCATTGGAAAAATGGTAGCAGCCTTTCCAGCTGTGCAATTTGGGCCTCTGCACTATCAAAATTTACAAAGAGCAAAGGTGCATGCGCTAAAGAAAAACTCAGGTCACTTTGACCGAATTCAGAATTTAACTGCTGAATCCATTCCAGAGTTACAATGGTGGACAAGGAACATTGGGCTTAGCTCCAGTCCCATAATAATCACCAACCCAGCATTAACCATTCAAATGGATGCCAGTGCTTTGGTCTGGGGAGCAACTAACATGCAATCCAGCACAGGGGGCAGATGGACTAATTTTGAATCATCTTGTCTACAGACATGGGGTAATAACTATTTAGAAATGTTGGGTGCGTTTTATGGTTTAAAAGCATATTCATCTAATACGCATCACGCACATGTCCGGTTGCAATTAGATAATACCTCGATGGTGGTTTATATCAACCACATGGGTGGTGTAAAGTCGATATCATGTGACAATTTGGTCAAACTAATTTGGCAATGGTGTGTCGAAAGACACATCGAATGGATGTTAAATCCCAAAGTATTTGCTGGAATTACAAAGCAATATGGCACACCAGATATCGATCTACTTGCATCTAGGCTGAATCACCAGGTACCAACGTATGTCACTTGGGAACCAGACCCTGAGGCAGCAGCAGTTGATGCATTCACGCTGCTTTGGGGGAAAATGTTCTTCTATGCTTTTCCTCCCTTCTGCCTCATCAGTCGGGTATTACGCAAGATTCAATTGGATTCCGCTTCAGGAATCTTGATAATATGCGATTGGCCTACACAGCCATGGTTCCCAGTGGCCCTCGACATGGCTGTCGAAACACCGGAAGTTGGCAGTCCAGAATTATTAATCCACCCAGTGTCAGGCATTAGTCACCCGTGCCATGACAGAGTCAATCTCCTGGCTTGCAAATTCTAAAAAGACCTATACTTGGCCTGGGACTGTCTGAGGACGCTATCAACATGATGACCACATCCCACCGGGAGTCCACCAGGAGACACTACCTGACCAACATAAGAAAATGGGAACGGTATTGCTCCAAAACAGGAACTACCTACTCTACAGCAACAGCTACCAGTGTTGTGGAGATCCTGGTTGGATTACAACGGGATGGACTCAGCTACAGCACCATCAATACAGCCAGGAGTGCGTTGTCAGCTTATTTGGTTCCAGCTGCTAGAACAACTTACCCTGAAATCAGTCATCCTCATGGCACTAGTGTCAGTACTAAGGGTACAGTCTCTCCACCTTCTGAGGCTGGACAGCATGACAGAGTCATTGAACTGTATCACATTCCATGTTCAGGGTCTGGTCAAACAAACTAGACCAGGAACCACGCCTCCAGTTATGGAGTCCGGGCATATTCATCTGACCCACGGCTGTGTGCCAAGACCCATCTCGCCATTTACATAGACACAACATACAAATTAAGAGGGAAAGAAAAAGCCTTATGGATAAGCCACAAGAAGCCCCATGGTCAGGTGACGAGCCAAACCATTTCAAGGTGGCTCAAGCAGGTGCTTAAGTCCGTGGGAATCAACACTAATGTTTACAAATCTCATTCCACCAGGGCAGCATCCACGTCGGCGATAGGCGAATGGATGTGCCTATGGACCACATTCTGGCCAGAGCAGGATGGTCCTCGGAAAGAACTTTCCAAAGGTTTTATAATAAGCCGCTGGCGGAACCTGCTACGTTTGCAGACAGAATTTTAGAGTCTGCAGATAATATTTAATTTAAGCCCGGGGGAGCTCTCTGTTTTTTGGTGTTATTAATAAACCTTTTTTGTTCACAAACAGGTTATTGTTGATTGTGATAACATACTTCCTCCCTCTAAGGTCTTCAGACAGTGAGTGAAGCATGAGCTGGTACACGGTTCGGAATCACAGAGCTTTGAAGTCTTCACGTAGCCACTCACGTGACTCCGAAATAAAATAGTAAGATTAAATGAGAACTTACCAGTTCGAAGTTTGATCTGTATTTTACAAGGCGTTACGGTGAGGGATTACGTGCCCTCCGCTCCCACCCTCTGTTATACAGATCAACTGGTAATTAAGTTCTTATTTTTTCTTTACAATATTTGTTTCGATCGTTGTGTTTTTTCCGTGAATCCACACCGCTGCTTTGAAGAATGTCGAGCATGCGTGCTGGACGGGGTCTTCATGTAATCCCTCATCGTAACTCCTCATAAAATACAGATCAAACTTCGAACTGGTAAGTTCTCATTTAATCTTACTATTCTATCAGCTGCTAATGAGCCACCAACAATCTCTTGAAAACTATTAGTTAACAATAAAGAAGGTATCCTTCATCGCATAGGTACCAGCAAGCTTAGTGTACCTGTATACATAATAACACCCCCAATCTCCGATCTGGTGGATATGCTGTCACCTGCAACTTGTACCCAACAGTGCCCGTTTAGCTTTATGGGATCATTCCCATAACAAGCTATCCTCATGTCAGTTATGACCCAGAGACCGAGCCAGAGATTGAGTAAAGGGTATGTTCTTTGAGCTGAATCAGCTGCTAACGCATAATCAACTTAAAAGATTCTGCTCCCATTAGGAAAACAGTAGATGAATATCTGCATAATCATTTACTGATATACATTCCACACTACTATGAGTCTAGGCTTTTAGAGCGGTCATATAAAATACACCTCGCACAATGTTCGTCAACAATGGGAGAATAACCAATCATTTATTGTCCCACATGGTAATATAGAGAATGACAAAGCAGCTCAGTGTCAATTGTACTATAACATAATCGCTTCTCTGAGCGCAAACTGAAAGAAACACAAAGATCTGGTACTTCTGTTTAAAATTAGCTCGCGTCTGCTCCACAAATTCCCATACAATAGTGCAGAGCTAGCTGCACAAGAAATAGGCTGAGCTAGCCATCACTCATAACTTTGAGTAAACAGGAGCTTCTTTCAGCCGCCTTTACCATGCACACTCTGAATGAGTAGACAAATTTGGCATTATTAAATTTCATGTTGCCTCATCCTTAATATCTTAAGAGGCATCTACTGATAAACCCCTGAGTCTTATCAGCTACAAAATGTGCGTGTCGTCTATAAACTTCATGACACAATGCCCTTTTGATCTGATTAGGGCAGCATTAGCTTTAGAGTCTTTATAAATAGCCTAGGCCTGAAGACAACCCCTAGGTAGAGCCTAGAATACGCACCACTGGCTTTGTCATCAAAACACCAGATATATCTGTGCCCCTCATGAAGAGATAGGGCAAAGTACGCATCTTCAAGATCGATTGAGGCCCTCCTCCTCTGAATCAGCTAAATTGCTGAAAACAATTATATATCTTAAAGTGGATAGCAAGGCACATGAACAGATTAGCCAAATCCTAACCTGATTTGGTATGCTCCACTTTGCAGAAATATACCCCTCATGTTCTTGGGCAGACTAGATGTCTCTGTGTGCACTTGGATAACCTTCATTCCCTTTATTGACCATACGGAGGAAACTTTTGGCTTCTCTTGCCGCAGAAGATGCATTTATCGACTTATTTATTTATTTTGTTCATAACATATAATCAGATCTTGATGACTAGAGCTGAAACACAACATCCAGTGGATGTGGGAATATACGTTCCCTGTCAACTCTTGAGTCTCCACGAAACCTCAGCCTTATTCCTCAGAATGGAAAATAGCATAATGCAACCCTGAACCAGGAGTTGCTCCGCAGTCCTCTGACTGAAACCACCTCTCAGTCGCCAGTGTGCGCAACACTCTGTCTTCGACCTGCCACTCAATCCGGATTACTGGTACTGAGAGTCTACAGATTATTGTATATATATTTTTTATTCTCAACATGAACCTGCAGGTCAGATAAAAAATGCTACATGCCAGACCGGCTTTCTGCTGGTAGCTACCTATCCTAGAGAGGATGGCAATGAAGTTTCCAATGAACTGGCAACTCTACTAACTGAGCTGAAAGAATTAAACAGGTGTTGAGGGAAACCGCAAACACCTCACTCTACTGAGCAGCTTGACGACCTCAATCGCAGATGTTGAGGCAGAGCTTCCCTCGTCAATATTATCCACATGACCAGCCAGTTCCAACTTAGAGCTCACAGAGGTTGCCATGCAAGGCACCCTACCAATGTCTCTGCATCAGCCTGATCTCTCCAGAGACAGTGAAAAATACTAGACAGCCCATGCTGCCAGTGAATCCAGACCTGGGCGACAGACTGCTGCATTTCGGAGTTTACGGCGGTTAATAAAGAGACCTTACCTGCCAGCGTTTCTGAGCCCAGGTCGACCCGCTTGTTGGAGCTTTGTGAAGTTCCATTGTAGACCCATCTGACCACATCGTCAGCCCCACGTTTGCCAAACGGCTGGTTTCCGGAGCTCAAGGGCGATATTGCTGTACAAGGCACGCCAGCCAGCATTCCGGAGCCCAATGGGACAGACTACTTCTTCGGCCTACAGCCTCTTTACAGCCTTGCTGGAGCTTTACAGTACAGGCCACACTACCAGGTATTCCAAGCGTGGTTTGACACACCGCTCCTTCGACTCCTTCTGCTCCATCGGAGCCTTAGCGGAGCTCACTGAACAGGCCACGCCTGCCATAATTCCAAGCCTGCCTCGAAAGGCAACTCCTGCGGACTTCTGCCTTTATTGGACCCTTTGCTGGAGTTGACTGTGCAGCTCGAGATGCCAGCTTCTCCCAGCCTGGATCAACAGGCTGCTCCTTTGGCCAGCTGCTCCTTTGGAGCCTCAGCGGGCTCACTGGACAGGTCACGCCTGCCATACTGCAAGCTTGATTCAACAAGCTGTTCTTGTGAGGCCAGCTAGTGACTCCCGACTGCTCCTTTCCAGGGCTTCAACGGCGCTTCCTGCTCATATGAATACAGGGAGAAAACCCTTCCGGAATACTGAAACTTACCCACATAGGATGGTACTCCACCCCTGCAGCTGCCTAACCCCTGCAAGTCTTCACTTGCTACATAAGTCCTCTCTGAAGAGATACTATGCAGGCAGCACGTTACTGGCCTGTAAAGAATGAGCCATTTTGGGAATTATCTCATGCCTTATAGCATTGTGCAAAGTCAACAGCCCCAACTGTGTATTACAGAGAAGTGTTAATACAGCTTTCTGCACTTCCGAGAGATGAGATTTTGGACTTGCTAACATAATTCTTTGCCTAAATATCATCACTGGGAAAGCTCAACTGATAGAATTAACGTATGGAACATCCAAAAAGTCTGGCAGTTTATGTGGACTGGCATACGTCCTGGATACTTTTAGCCAGATCTTCCTCCAGTGAATCTCCTATCCCCAAAGGGATGACAAATATGTGACAAGAGCTGGTAGATCCCGCATATCATTGATAATTCATGGGAATCAGATATCCTGTTAATATTCTCCTAATCGGAGTCATCTCTGTAATATTCTCCAATACTCCCCTCATCAGAGTGGAAGGAATACTTCAACCCTGAGCCAGGTGTTGCCACAGGCATTTGGCTGGAGCCGCCTGTTAATGCCTCCGGTGCCTGCAGCATATTTTGTTCACATGATTAAAATTAAGCATATCCCCCATTAGTTCAGGGATTCGATTTCCTTACGTATGTAAGAATCTCCAACACTCGCCTCTTCTGAGCGGAAAATATAATAACGCAACCCTGAACCAGGTGTTGCCTCCTCAGCTCCTTTTCGGAGCATCAATCTGTACAGGCATTGCGGAGCATCAATCTGAACAGCCGCATGCTCCAATGGAGCCCCATTCTGCCACGGTGGCCGAGCGGCAGGTGCTATTATAAACCGCCAGCTCCTGCTGCTATGTATAGCCGTCAGCTTCTCCTTCCCAGTGGTTGCTGCTCTACAGCGTTTCCTGAACTGTTCTCAGCCGGCAGCTGCTATATACATTTTTTTTTTTAATTGCCAGCTGCTGCGGAACCTCCACAGCGTATGCTGACCCGGCAGCTGAGCTTCCATGGCGCGCCGGCAGCCGCAATTTTCCATCTCGCCATCTCCTTATGGAGCCCCCGCGGCGGCCTCTTCTAATCTGGCTGCCTGCTCCCGTTCGGAGCCTCACTGGCGGCAGCTGCACGGGCTGTGCCCGTCAGCTACTCCGGGCCCACTGCACCTCAGTGGCCTGTTCCTGAAACCAAAATTGGCTTACCTGCCAGAGCAGGCTCGAACTGCTCTGATTCTCGCACGTATTGACGCGCATGCGGGCTAGCAGGTTCTTCGCGTAGTCACGCACATGACTTCAAAATAAAATCTGTCAATCTACCTTAAAAATATCCAATGACATGGCTTCCACAGCCATCAGTGGTCATGAATTCCACAGATTCACCACCGTCTGACTAAAGAAATTCCAACGTGTCTCCTTTCTAAAGGTACATCCTTTTATTCTGAGGTTGTGGCCTCTGGTCCTAGACTCTCCCACTAGTGGAAACATCCTCCCCACATTCACTTTACCCAGACCTGACAAATAAGCATCTGACAAATAAGACTACATCTTATGGGCCTGGCCCACCAAGGCGACTGCAGGAGACTATGCAGTGGTTGCCACATGTTCGTGAGTAGTTGCCAGGGAGTCGCCTTCATGGTCGTGAGGAGTTCCCGCATTCTAGGAACTAGTCGCGGCCTCATTATGGTCACCGCAAATTTTTCAATATGTTAAAAATTTTGCAGCGACTAGAATGAAGTTGCCATGGAGAGTAGCGAGAATTCCCGTGCCATAGGTGGGTTGCCAGGAGGTCGAAGGTTCACTTAGGTTCTCATAAGTTGTAGCCGGTGCTGACCGGTGAATTTCATCTGGTAAAAAAGGTAAGCAGTAGTTTTAAGAACCAAGGATAACCGACTGGTAATGTTAAAGGTCTGCCGAGCTTCACAGCCGTGTATCTCTGGCTTCCTAAAAGTTGTCTCTACTGCTTCTCCACCCTCCCCCCCCCCCCCCCCCCCTCTTTTAAAGGACTGCATGTACACTGTGCTAGCAGTCTTAATTACAGCGCCAACCTTCCTGGGGGAGCCGTCCAGTTGGGTATGGCTGCCCTGCCTGTAGCTGTCCGTCCTTTCACTTCTTGTTAAAACATTTTAGTATGTTAAAAAGCATTTTGTTTGGAGGTCTATTCTTTTTATGTGTGGGGGGTGGGGAACTGTATTTCTCAGTCCCTACTTGGTCGGAGAGGCGGCTTTTCTCCGAGCAGCAACTTCGACCCATCCTCGGGGACTGGAGCGGCGTTTCCTGAGGGGGCCGGCCAGAACCACGGCTTCAACGGCGGCACAGCACTGGAGCGTTATCGCGGAGCGGAGCGGGTGATGCCTTGCCCGTGTCGCCGCGCTGGAGCTCCGGTGTGCTGAGTCCACCGATGAACAGCACGGAGCTGCGGGACCGTGGTGCGGGCGACGGCGCTGACCTTAAACATCGCGGAACCTGGGATATCTCGCCGGGATCGCCAGTGCTGGAGCTCCGTCCAACGCGGCCTGTTGTCTTCGGTAAGGACGTGGCCATTCCAGGCATCCCAAGCCACTGAGAGGGCTCTCCCAATGCCGGAGCACCATCATTCAGCGAGAAAGTCCTGAAACATTGGGTCCCGTAGCGGTGACTGCGGAAGCCTCAATAGGCCCGACTATGGGTGGACAAGGGGATGGGGACTGGACTTTGTGCCTTCCCTCACAGTGGGAACCATTGTGGGGGGATGTTTTTATGTTTTATGTTAAATTTATTTATAATATTATGTTGTATTCTTATTAATGTGCTGCAATGGCAACTTGAATTTCACTACTCCAATTGGTGTATGTGACAATAAATAAATCTTATGAATCTTTTGAGCCTTATGTTCATTGCGGTGTGTCACCTTGGCTTTGCACAGTGTGAAATGTTTAGACAACGCTCCCCCCGCTTGCCCTGTCCCCCACCTGCATAACGGGCCAGTGAAGGAAGTGCTGTGTTTGTGTGTGTGTGTTCCACTCTGACTGTCGCCGTTCCATTTGCCAGTTTTTCAGGCAACTGTAGACAACTTGACAGTCGCCAGCGTTCCGCTGAAAAATCGCAAGTGGGACAGGCCTATTAGACTGATATCCTGATTCAGTTTCAACATAGAGCTGCCATCTACTTTATTGGAGATCCTCGGACAATCTTTAATCGGACTTGACTGGACTTTGTTTGGCACTAACTGTTATTCCTATATCCTGTATCTGTACACTGTTGGTGGCTTGATTGTAGTCATGTATAATCTTTCTGCTGACTGGATAACATCCACCAAAAAAAAGCTTTTCGGTACACATGACAATAAACTAAACCAAACTAAAGTAACCTTTTGCTTTAAGCAATTTATTATTATCATCATTTGGTGGCATTGTGTATTGTAATTTTTGTGCTGGTAGAATATTCCATTATGCCACCTCATAAATGATGATGGTATTGTAATTGAATGTCAAAGGAAGATGATGATGTTTTCTTTCGAGTTGATATTAAGCCTCCACAAATGCTCCATCATTTAAATAACACCCAACATTACTGGGATGGAACAATGGAGGACCCGGCGTGGGGGGACCACCGTAACGGTGGGGTGGGAGGGGGGGGGGAGGGGGGGAGGGAAGAACAAAGTGGGACCTGGTGCAGATACTTTTTAACTTGGTCGGTGCCCTTTATGTGGTGACTATTTGTATACCGTGGTCTGGGACTGTATGTCAAGCACCCAATAGGCCTTGGGAGGATGTTACCAGTTAGAGACAGACAGACTGAAGCGCTGGAGCCAGGGGAACAAATGAGCGCAGTGAAAACTCAAGATGTCCGACTGATACGTAACCTTACTGAAGCGTTGTGTCTCAGAGCTAGGACCATTCTAGCATATTCTGGTAAAATACACTAGAACAGGGGTGGGGATCATACGGCCTTTTGGGCCATTAAGTGCTGGCTTTTGAATGAATCCAAATTTTGTAAAAAAAAATCCATTTATTTTTATTAACATGTTTTTGTTTGTCTTTTATTATTTTTATTTTAATCTTAAAATTAACATATTTAAAATACCAAAGAGTAAAGGAAGATTCAACAAAATAACCCTTCCCGACTGACGGCCACAGGTAAAACATTAGTAAGTCATGAGGGCTATTTTAACAAAATAAGGTACATTTTGAAGTATGTCTAATTTCTTGGATATGGCCTTATTAAATTACACATAACAATGCGGCATTCCAGCATGAAAAGGTTTCCCACCCTGCACTAGAACAAGTGGTCAGAGTTCTGGAAAGTCATGTGAATATAATGAATCAGATCATAAAGGAAAAAAAACAAAGCTAAGTCGAGCTCCCACAAAACAGGACCCTGTGTAGTATCTATGGGAATTAGATGCGAGAACAACTGAGAAACATCTTGAGTGGGTCAGCCAAGGACGAGCTTTCACTCTTGTATTAGTGATGAACAATTGGGGAATTAACCCACAGAGAAAGACATCTCAGGAAACCAGGGAGTCATTTGTGATTAAGTAAAGTCCAGTTCAAAGAAGGTTGTGGGGGAGCTACTAGTAAAGCTTTGGGAATGATACTGGGACTTCTAATAATCCCTCAGGATAAACGTGGGCTGGAAGTTTACCAAGTAGAAAAAAATAAGCATTATTAGAGAAGGGATATGGCTAGGACATTAAGACATTCTGCCTTATTCTATTGAAGGGATTGGTAGATACACCCCTGATTAAAGGCCAACATACTGACGGGATTGTTGTCTGTCCATACCCTGGAAACACCGATGAACAAGCTCCATTGAAGCGTTTTGAAGCAAAGGCAGGCTTAAATTATACAATCGAAGCTGGGGCATTGAGGATCAACATCATCAAGGTTGCAGAATGAGGAAAAGGGGAATACTGTATAACCTTCAATTAAAAGAATATCAGTATGGTGTTCAGACATGTCTTATTACCAATGCGACCTTCTGCATTAACCCGCAAATACCTGCCAGAATCGGTAAACTCGAGTTGATTGATATACATAAACATAATGAAATCACGATGGAAGTAACTGAGGGAATAAAAGAAGATTTAAGCAAATACTTCCAAAAAATATATTGCTGAAGTTAGGCTCCTGCCTGAGAATTTACAGTGGATTAAAAAACAGTTAATTAATGCCCACAGTACATTCATTAAAGTCATCTAGCACACGGGAGAAATTGAGATGAATATTAAATAAATTAATGAAACCAGCTGATGGGATGATATTTGGAACTGGGGTACAAATGTACTAATTCACCCGTGGGTGAGGATTGCCTCCCACGTTGCTATCATTGTGATGGTTTTAATTTTAATACATCTAATGTATATATAGATGATATTTAAACGTTGGAAAGTGGGAATGGAGAGACATGGAACTGTATCTGTATGAAACACAATCGAAGATCAGAAAGGACAAATGTTAGAGGAGAACAAGTAAGAACTGACAAAGGATAGATGTAACAAGCAGGGTCAGACATGTATAGATAAAGGGCCTGTCCCACTCTCACGACCTAATTCATGACCTTTTTTACTCGTGGACATTTTACGTCATGCTAGGAAAATGCACCCGACCTACTTGATGCCACGAGTACTTATGACTAGCATCACGGCCTGCTATGAACTACTTACGTCCTCCTACGACCTTGTACGACCTTGTGACGACCAAGCTGCGAGTATGAGTCAAGGGCAAACTCGGCAGAGGTCGTGAATTAGGTTGTGAAAGTTACTGCACGTCACTGCATACACGTCACTGACAAAAACTCGGATATTTACAGGTATGAGATGAAATATGGCCAAGGTTCAGTGTAATTCAATTCACTAAATGCTCTATGGATCAAAGGGGGGACATATAGCCTGGGACTGTCTAGGATCTCGACAGGCTTTGTGAGGATGTTACTAGCTAGAGATAGAGGGAGCGAAACGCTGGAGCCAGGAGAACCAAGGAGTGCAGTGAAAATGGTCACGTCATTGACGTCTGGTTGGAGCAGAGCTGAAGGTTACTTCACTCTAGGCCTTGAGATGATAAGGTGCCTGAACGGACAGTTTGCAAAATAACTATAATGAGAAAGAGATATGAACAGACAACGCAATTAAGAACGCTCCAGCCTGATAAAGAACAAAGATGTGTTTTGTTTATTCAGCCCTTGGAGGAGTGACAACTCGAACTGATCGACTTTAAAGTCATGAAGGCCATGGGTTAGAACAAAGGCTTCCTTTCGAAGATGGAAGGAAAATTAGTATAAAAGAAGGGCGGTCCGAGACATCGGCTGCGACAAAGAGGGAAGAACCATCACAAGAAGAAGGGACCTGAGTTTGAAACTCGAAGAAGACTACCCCCTACCAACAGAGTGAACCTGGCCAATTCATTCATACGGGTAATACCTGACTCCAAGTCATGTGTTTTGTGATTTAGTTTAAGAAGTGATAAGTTGATATAGTAAAGTAAATAAGAAGTTATTAGAAGTCAATTGTTTGCATGCATGTTTAAGTTACTCGAGCATTAATAAAGATTAAGTTGTACTAAACCTTGGTTCGACACGTCAGTTGATACCCTATGGAGGTAATAGGGTCAACAATACCTTGAGTGTGCAAGCAAAGAATCTCACTGTGACTTGTCACATGTGACAATAAAGTATTCATTTATTCATTCATTTATTCATTCATTCATTCATTCATTCATTCATTGATTTATTCATTCATTCATAAATCCTATTGCTCTTGCTCTCCTTCACCCAATGGCACATCTGAGTTGCACGAGAACCTTCCCCACACACCCCAGCATTCCTTAAGGGCCTGTCCCACTTGAGCATAATATGCGCGTCATGTACGCGACAGGACTGTCGTGTGAAAATCGTCTAGCATTATGACAGACGCGCGCCAAGTGCTCTTGAGGGCCCTGCTTCTTTTGGGAGCCATTTGCGATGCCGTTCGTACTTAGTCCGATCTCCATGGCAGGGATTTTCCCAGTGAAAATCAGAGATACTATGGTGAAAAACTTTCAAAACTACGCGCACTTTATACCCTGGTGATCACATGGTGTGGCTCAACTGATGCGCAAATGTGCGGCGGATGGTTATGGACGTTGACACACAGAGACACATAATAAATTAGCATAGGCAATGTTTGTGCGTCACCGTGCGTAACCATGCATCACCACGTGCTACACGTACGCCATCGGTACGTCAGCGTGAGCAGGATGCTTCACGCAGGTGGTGCGCGAGTATTTTATGCACTCCAGAATCCTGGGGCGCCGCGCGTTACTGCACGTCACTGCATACGCCACCACGCCTCACCACGTGCCTAGTGCGTGTCACGGCGCGCCAACTAATTTTTAGGATGTCGCGGAAATGACGCATAATTGACGCCCAAGTGGGACAGGCCCTTTACTTTGTTCTACATTACTTTGCATTACCGACTGCCCAACCACCCATTACTTACTTCCCTCAATGAGAGAAGGGGTAAGTTTCCAAATGTGAGATTGGGATTTGCACCACGTCTTCCAGCTCTCTCCACAAATATTGTTTAATTTTCTAGACAATTCTGCTGTTCTCTGCTCTTTTCTTAAATTTCAGATTTCAAATACCTGTAGTACTCTTTTTTTTTTGCTTTTTGATTGATTAGTTGACTGAATGAAAGATACAGCAAGGAAATAATCCATTGAGTTCATGCAGACAATCGATCATCTAGTTCTTTGTCATCCCACTTTGTCATCCACTCCCTGCACACTAGGGGCAATATACAGAGAGCCAATTAGTAACCTACAAACACGCTCATCTTCGGAATGTGGGAAGGAAGGAAACCCATCTGGTCACAAGGAAAAGGTGCAAACTCCACGCAGACAGCACCAGAGGTCAAGATCGAATCTCAGCCTGGTGCAGTGAGGCAGCAGCTCCACCAACTGCACCGGTGAGATGTCCTGTGTAGACAGAGAAGGAATCAGTGATTCCCCAAAGGAGGTAGACACAAAACGCTGGAGTAACTCCGCGGGTCAGGCAGCATCTCTGGAGAGAAGGGATGGGCGAAGTTTCGGGTCGTGACCCTTCTTCAGGCTGATGTCAGGGGAGTGCGCGATTCAGAGATAAAATGTAGTCGGAGACAGTAGGACTGGTTGGAGAACTGGGAAGAGGGAGGGGATCAAGAGAGATTGTCACCCATTCCTTCTCTCCAGAGATGCTGCCTGTCCTGCTAAGTTACTCCAGCTTTTTGTGTCTATCTTCGGTTTACTGCATCTGCAGTTCCTTCCCACACATCTAACCTGACCTGCTGGTTTATTGCCTCAGCACGCTGTACCATCGCTTAAATTAATTCTCTTGCCGTCAATAGAACTGTGGGATCAAAGTTCAGGGGACAGTCACTGCTGCAGACCAGGAATGGATTTCTTGACATACAAGGCTTCAAGGCAGTCACTCACTCAATGCCTCGGTTCCCTGCTTCAGACTCTGTGTTTAAAGTTTAAGAAAACCTGTTTCCCCTGTGGGAAAAAAAAACAGGCACAGCGTTATACAATTGTGAACATAGGAATGAGCCAAAAAGAGGTCAGTGTGACTGATATATGGTGCAGTCAAACTTCAATTGAGTGTAGTTATTTGAAATTTGGAACATCATAAATTAACCACTTTAATTACTTTACTCTTTCTATCCAATCAACCGATCTATAATTCTTTCAACAAAGTTTATTTGCCCCTTGATAGTTTTGAAATGTTTATTTAATCCTTCACATCATTAACAGAACCAACATCGACAATAATGAATTATTCCCCCAGAAATTCTTCACACCATCAGATAGCTTACTGAAGATACGATTTAACAGTTTGCACAAACTATGCTCTGTTGCTGGGAATCATATTGGCTTCTGCGTGGGGAATAAGTCTCTCTATTTGAAGTGGATTCTGTACTTCCAGCTAGAATCTGAAAGATTTACCATCTAAAACGCTCTGCCAGACTTTACCTTTTCCACACATAAATGAATATCCTCTTGGTTCTTGTTGTGTTTCAAGTTTATGTTTTTGTTGAGTGCTTCAGTTAAAATTCCCTCGTTGGGGTTACATTCAAGGCCTGCTTTAAGTATATTGGTGACAAGGAATCTATCTTTCAAGTCACAGCCTGGAAAAGTCACAGCCAGTGTATTCAGTATTCTGATTTGTGTGCAGGTGGAAATTGATTCCACCTAGCCGTAATCCCAATTCCACATCACAATATATCCTGTATATTACCCAGAAAAAAAGGCACCGAGTGCTAAAGTACCTCAGCGGGGCAGGCAGCATCTCTGGAGAACATGGATGGCCACATTTCAGGTCAGGACCCTTCTTCAGACCATTAACCCCATACCACAATCAGTCAGAAGAAGAGTCTCGATCTCAAACATCATCTCTCTACGTTCTCCAGGGATGCTGTGTGACCCACTGAGTTAAGGGCCTGTCCCACTTAGGAGACCTAAACAGCAACCTCTGGTGACCTTGCCCGCCACCCAAGGTTTCCACGAGGTCACCGGAGGTTTTGGTCACTCTCCCTAATGGTCGAAAGTGGTTTCCGCGTGGTCGAGGCTTCATCTAGGTTGCTGCTATTTTTTCATCATGATTAAAACAGGCCTCGACTAAAAATAGGTTGCCGTATTAAAAATCGATAATTTTTTAGTTGCAGGTCTAGTCGAAGCTGGTTTTCTTCATAGTGGAGGAAGGTTTTCAACATATGCGTGGGAGGTGGTAGGAGGTTGCAGGTCACCTCCACCTTGGTTTTTTTTTAGGTGGCCGGGCAAGGTCACCAGAGGTTGCTGTTTAGGTCTCCTAAGTGGGACAGGGGCTTAACTCTAGCACTTTGTGTCTTTTTTTGCAAACCAGCCTCTGTAGTTCCTTGTGCCTGTATGTTTCCCAGTTCAATGCTAATGGGCGTACAGACTAGATCGTGTTGGAAAAACCGTTGAAATATCAAAGATGCACAGTTATTTTCCTGCAATTTACTGGGTTAACTATACTTTTTGACTTGCAAATCTCATAAACAAAGTAGTCAGTACAGACAGCTCTACTGTTTTGTTTGCGTGAAGCGGCATTTCACCATTCCTTCAGCTTTGTTTTTCTGGATTAGTGCATTGATTACCCATGGAATTCACTGAAGAAAATGAAGCCCGAAAATCAATAGTATAAATTAATCTTATTAAGCATTTTAATTGTGACTGCCAATCAAACACGTTGCGCAGAAACAGAACAAATAAAAGATTCCCGACTCTTTGTTCCAGGTGAAAAAAACTGTTAGTGATTTTAAGCGTTAGAATTGTCTTCATTTTTACCTTCTTTCTCTTATCTTTCTCTCATTATCACAGATATCATTCCCTCTTGTGTCTCTTTCAGATCATGATTAATGTTGCATCATGCTTCTTCAAGGCACTGGTCAAACCAGAGTATTTGGACCCCATATCTAAGGAAGGATGTGCTGACGTTGGAGAGGGTCCAGAGAAGGTTTTACGAGAATGATCCCAGGAATGACTGGGTTCCATATGATTCCCAGGAATTATTTAGTTAATGTATGATGAGCGTTTGAAGGCACTGAGCCTCTACTCGCTGGAGTTTAGAAGGATTAAGGGGATCTCATTGAAACTCCCCGGATAGTGAAAGGCCTGGATAGAGTGGATGTGGAGAGGATATTTCCACTAGTGGGAGAGTCTAAGACCAGAGGCCGCAGCCTCAGAATAAAAGCACATACCTTTAGAAAGGTGATGAGGAGGAATTTCTTTCATCAGAGGGTGGTGAGTCTGTGGAAGTCACTGCCACAGAGGGCTGTGGTGGCCAGGTTGATGGATATTTTTTAAGGTGGATATTGACAGATTCTTGATTACTAAGGGTGTCACGGGTTATGTGGAAAAGGGAGGAGAATGGGGTTGAGAGGGAAAGATTGATCACCCATGATTGAATGACGGAGTAAACTTGATGAGCTGAATGGCTGAATTCTGCTCCTAGAACTTCTGAACTTATGAACTAATTAACTTTTCTGTTCCCTCTTTTACTACTTCCCAATGTTTAGTACGAGTAGGAATTAAAATACAGAGATTGCCCTGCAGCTTATACTACACCAGAATTTGCACCTCAGTTTTCGGAGTCATTAAAGAGAATCAAGATATTTGGACAGATCCATGGACAGGAAGGGTTTTAAAGCTATGGACCTAATGCAGCCAAATGGGATTGGCCTGATGTGCCAACTGGGTTGGCATGGACAAGATGGGGTGAAGGGCCTATTTCCATGCTGTACAGCTCGATGACTACTACCCTGAAGAATGTGGATTATGACTAATTTAGCTCATAATGCACAAATTCTGCAGGGTAGTAGTCATAGAGTTGTACAGCATGGAAATAGACCATTCACCTCCATTCCCTCAGAACAAACGTGTTTTTTTCATGAGACTTTTGATGTTGAAAAGCACAATAGAAAAGGCACAATGCATTGGTTAAACTGACACAAATTAACCACATAATGTTTTGTATTAAATAAATTAACAGATTGCCTGATAAAGTATGCAATGAACTTGAATTAAATTTAAATGCCCAGGAATTTGCTGCAATAATTGTGCTGTTTAAACGTGTATTCAGTATTTTTCTGAAGTCTGATGGAAACAAGTGAAATGGAGAAATATCAGTCGATACAATTGACAAGCCACTTATATTAATTAAAAGTAAATTGTACCTTAGTAATGACAAGAGCATAATAGGATAGCAAATGTTGCCATCCAAACATGTCTTTCTGATGAACCAATGTTCTTTGTCTGATCTAGCTGACTGCATTCAGTGTACATGGTGTAGTCTTTCGAAGACTGGAGAAACCAAATGTGTAAGAATGAACTGCAGATATAGGTTTAAACTGAAGATAGACACAAAAAACTGTGAAAAGTCGGTGGGTCAGACAGAATCTGAGGATCTGTGGAGTAAAGGAATAGGTGACATTTCGGGTCAAGACCCTGAAGAAGTCTGAAGAAGGGTCCCGACCAGAAATGTCACCTATTCCTTCTCTCCAGTGATGATCCGCTGAGCTACTCCAGCTCTTTGTGTCTATCTTCTGGAGAAACCAAATGTGGGTTGGCTGTTTGAAAATTATATGAACTACTAAAAGGTTGGAAATCTAAACACACTCATTGGAGATGCTGCCTGACCCACTGAGTTGCTTCATTTTTCCTGAAACATTAAATCTGGTTCTATTTCCACGGATGCTGCCAGAACTGCCAGACCAGGTGAGTGGATGATTATGTTGTGGAGCATCTCTCTCCAGTCAAAAAGGATGACCATGAACATCTCACTGCCTTTCACTGTAGCTCCTAATCCAACACCCACTCCAATCTGCATGTGTGGCTTCCTGCTGCGTATTAACAAAGTGCGACATAGACTCCATGAACAACATAAGACTGTACGACATAGGAGCAGAATTAGGCCATTCAGCCCATCGTGACAGTTCCGCCATTCGATCATGGCTGATATGTTTTACTCTTTAAATCCCATTCTCAGTAGACAATAGACAATAGGTGCAGGAGTAGGCCATTCGGCCCTTCGGAACCAGCCAAATGGGATCATCACAAATGTCCTCATTCTTCAGAGAACGTGAGTTCCCCTCCCCCACTATAGATGAGGCTCGCACTAGGGTCTCCTCCATACCCCGCAACACTGCCCTCTCTCCCCATTCCCCCATTCACAACAAGGGCTGAGTCCCCCTGGTCCTCACCTTTCACCCCACCAACCAGCGCATACAACAGATAGTCCTCCGCCAGTTTCGCCACCTCCAACGTGACCCCTCCACTCGCCACATCTTCCCATCTCCCCCCCGTCTGCCTTCCGCAAAGACTGCTCCCTCCGCAACTCCCTTGTCAATTCTTCCCTTCCCTCCCGCTCCACTCCTTCCCCGGGCACTTTCCCTTGCAACCGCAAGAGATGCTACACTTGTCCCTTCACCTACCCCATCCACTCCTTTCAGGGACCCAAGCAGTCATTCCAAGTCCGACAGAGGTTCACCTGCACCTCCTCCAACCTCATCTACTGCATCTGTTGCTCCAGATGCCAGCTGATCTACATCGGTGAGACCAAGCGGAGGTTGGGTGATCGTTTCGCCGAACACCTCCACTCGGTCCGCAATAACCAACCCGACCTCCCGGTGGCTCAGCACTTCAACTCCCCCTCCCATTCCGTATCTGACCTCTCGGTCCTGGGCCTCCTCCACGGCCAGAGTGAGCAACACCGAAGATCAGCACCTCATATTCCGCTTGGGGAGTCTGCATCCTCTGGGCTTAAACATTGAATTTTCTCAATTCTGTTAACCCAGACTGCCCCCTCCCCCTCCCCACCTCTCCCTCAGCCCTCGGGCCCTGACATTCCTTCTCCATCTCCCCCCCCCCCCCCAACCCAGTCGCACTAGCTTCTCATTTTCACACCACAAACAGCTTACAATGGCCTGTTTCCTTTATCACCAATACTTTTTTGCATATCTTTCATTCATTGTTCTTTATCTCTCCACATCACTGTCTATATCTCTAATTTCCCTGATCCCTGACCAATCTGAAGAAGGGTCTCGACCCGAAACGTTGCCTATCTCCTTCGCTCCTTAGATGCTGCTGCACCCGCTGAGTTTCTCCAGCTTTTTGTGTAACCCCCCAGTCAAATGGGATTGTGGCTGATCATCCCCAATCAGTACACTGTTCCTGCCTTCTCCCTATATCCCCTGACTCCGCTATCTTTAAGACCCCTTCTAGCTCTCTCTTGAAAGTATCCAGAGAACCGGCCTCCACCGCCCTCTGAAGCAGAGAATTCCACAGACTCGCAACTCTCTGTGTGAAAAAGTGTTTCCTCGTCTTGCTGCTAACGACTTCTTCACGATTGAACTTGCCCTCCTGTAACAAGAATTTCATTTCGGAGTCACATGAGTGACTTCGTGAAGAACCCGCCAGCACGCATGCGCGACATTTCGTCGCAACGCGTTGCTGCCGACGGCTGGCGGTGGGGCGCGCTCCCCGCCAGCCCTTCATAAGGGACCACTAAGGTAAGTGACACGAACCTTAAGTTGGTTGGTCCTTGTTGCAAGTACTTTTTCTCTTTCAGCAAGGGCATGGAAGGGAGTTCCAAAGGCCGTAAGACGTCCGTCCGGAGTCGCCGGCCACCTGTCCCGGAGCCCTCATCATCGGCTGCACCTGCGAGACAGGCCGGGAAGAAGGCGGGGAAGTCGGGGAGTCCTGTTGCTGCAGGGCCCGACCCGCCGATACACCGCAGCTCCGGTGAGGAATTCGAGGAGCAGGATT
Organism: Raja brachyura; assembly: GCA_963514005.1. The sequence goes on from OY740806.1 coordinate 11,288,019, forward strand.
GCGGTGTGCCACCGGAGCAGGCAGACCCTGCCTCCGCATTGAGATCGCCAACGGGCTCGTTGGTCGACCTGGGCAAGGGCTCGCGTGCGGCTGCACGGCCCTTCTCCCTGAGCCCTCGGAGAAGAAGGAGGGATGGAGCCCGGAAGCCGAACCCTTTAGGGGCAAAGGCGTCACCTGCCGCTAAACTGCGGACTGGTGTCATGGCGGGACTCAAGTCCACTGGGAGACCTATCAGGACCAGTGTTGACTCCCCAACCACCGAGACCGGGACGGGTCACTTGGGAGGAGTCCCGCCACGGTCGCCGAGTCCCCCATGGATGGGAGGACGAGACCATGCGTCGGCTAGGTCCACGATGTGGGCAGCCGGCAAGACCGCGCATGCGTCGGGTCACCGTGCTGAGGCATTGGGTGCCGACTCTCCACCGCGTTTGCCCTCCGTGGCAGCGGGATCAGGCTCCGCCAAAAGAAGGTGGTTGAGCACACCTCCCGCGCTGGAATTGCTCAGCTTTGCTGCGGCGGCTGGCAGCGACAACTTCCGGCATCGGGTTCACCTCGATGAGGTGCAGGCCGATGAACGGAGCCTCAGCAGTTCACCAGAACATGAGGACTCCGACCGCCCGAGTGTTAAGGGCGAGGGGCGTATTTACCGAATGGAGCGGATGTTGGAGCTCCTCTTGCAGAACCAACGGCAGGAAGCATCCAGCTCCAAAGGGCACAGGGAGGTTTAGCCAGTCTCAACAGGCAGCCTGAGGCAGCCAGAGGAGGAGGACTTTTTAGACCCTACGCCAGTTCCATCCGAGGTGCCGCAGGGAGAACTCCTTGATGTGGCGGCGAAATTTGCTTCTTCGGAGACATCGGGACTTCCCCTCAACCCCAAACTGGCTGCCACCGTGGACTTCCTCACTAACCACCAGCTCCAGGAGGAAGTTCTCTCACAGGCCGTCAACAGGCATAAAGCCCCATCCAAATGTAACTCCCTCAACGTGCCCACAGTCAATACGCCAATCTGGGGCAACATAGGCACAGCCATCAGGACTCAGGAGATAAAGCTCCAACGCATCCTGAGGCTGCTTACGGCTGGGATCACCGCGTTCGCGCGGTCAGTGGATGGAGAGGACCTAAACCTAGAGCAGGAGGATGCTCTCGCTCTGCTGTGTGCTACTCAGCACGAAATAAATGCCTTCCGGAAAAGCAGCATCCGCCCCACGCTCAACCCTAAATTTGCAGGGTTGTGCAAGGCGCCTCCTACACCACCGCCCAGACAGCTGTTCGGGGAAGACCTCCCGAAGAGGGTTAAGGAGCTGGACGAACACGCCAAAACGGTGGGACTAATGCGGTCTCAGATCGCTCCCAGGCAGGCGGCCAAGAAAGCGCCATTTATCAAGCCACGAGGCCCTGTCACCAGACCGGCACGTACCTACACTCCAGCTCCGCCTCAATACCAGCAGCCCCAGCAGCCGCGGCCTATTTTAGGGCAAGGCCCGCAGCGGCCTCCGTGGAAGATGCGGATGCCGCAGCACCAGCCCAACCCAGCACCTCCATGACCCGCCAAACATGTCAAGGACCGCCGGTAACCATGGAGGTAAGGCGGTCTGGTTTTCATGCACCTGAGTGCTTAACTTCACATGTTGGTGGGCGCTTACGGTTCTTCACGGGGGCATGGGAAACTATCACTTCCGATAAGTTTGTTTTACAAAGTATTCAAGGCCATGAGATTGAATTTATTAATGGTAACATTCCTCCATCCCAGCATATGCCCAATCGGACATTTACGCTGTCTGCCATTGAAAAGGCAGCAGGCTATGCTGAGATCTTAAGGTTACAAGAAAAAGGCGTGATAGAAAAAACTACACACGAACCAATTGAATTTGTATCAAACATATTCACCAGGCCCAAGAAGGATGGAGGATGTTGGGTTATTATTGATCTGACCCATTTTTTAAATACCTTTGTAACATATACCCATTTCAAAATGGACACGTTCAAAAAAATGGATTTCTCATGGCTGCTTTATGGCATGCATTGATTTAAAAGATGCATACTATTCTGTATCCATTCGGAAACACCATAGGAAGTTCTTAAAATTTATCTGGATGGATCAGCTCTGGCAATACAGGTCTTTGCCAAATGGGCTTACCACAGCCCCTAGATTATTTACTAAATTACTCAAACCTATTATGGCCATGCTACGGAAACAACATCATATAGTGATGCCCTATTTGGATGATATTTTGATTGTTGGCAATACCCTGGAGTCGGCTGAACTGGCAGTTTCAGCCACTGTGGCACTTTTTCAGAAAATGGGGTTTATTATCCATCCAGATAAGTCAAAGCTCTGCCCTTCACAGGTCATGGATTATCTGGGGTTCACGGTGGATTCCAATCGCATGAGGGCCACCATACCAGCTAACAAGGTTGGGGATGTCACCCAAGTATGTCAGGATTTAGCCCGGGCCAGTATACCATCAATTAGACAAACTGCTAAGGTGATTGGCAAGATCGTAGCATTGTTTCCAGCAGCTCAATACGGACCTTTGCATTATCAAAATTTGCAAAGAGCCAAGATCTCATCGTTAAAACAAAATGCCGGACATTTCGACAGATCAATGCAGCTGCCTCTTAAAGCTCAGATTGAGTTACAATGGTGGGTGGACCATATTAGTGACTCATTTAAACCCATCATTGTGCCCAATCCGATGGTATACTTACAAACCGATGCAAGCTCCCATGGCTGGGGAGCTACGGACAACTATTCTAGTTGCAGGGGCAGATGGGACACCCTTGAATCTACTCTCTTATTGTCACAAGGGATAAACTATTTGGAGATGCTTGCAGCATTTCACGGACTTCGAGCTTATTGTTCTAATCTTACTGACGCTCATGTCCGTATCCAAATAGACAATACTACTGCGGTGGCATATTTAAACCATATGGGCGGTACCAGGTCAATTTCATGTGATGAATTGGCTAATACAATTTGGCTCTGGTGTATTCAACGGAATATTTGGATTTCAGCTACCTATTTACCAGGTGAGCTCAATACTGTGGCGGACACCAGGTCACGCAAGTTTAATGACAACATCGAGTGGATGTTGCATCCTCAAATCTTCACTAAAGTTACAGCCAAATTTGGTAAACCGGATATCGACCTCTTTGCGTCGCGGTTGAACCATCAGGTACCAACATACGTTTCGTGGGAACCAGATCCTGGGGCAATGGCGATGGATGCATTCTCGCTGGACTGGGGGAAATGGTTTTTCTATGCATTCCCCCCATTTTGCCTCATCAGTCGGGTATTGCAGAAAATCCAGATGGATGCTGCTAAGGGCATTCTTATCATACCCGACTGGCCTACGCAGCCATGGTATCCAGTGGTCTTTGACATGATCAGTCAACCTTGGGTCCTCTTAGAGGGTTGCCCACAATTGGTCACTAACCCTGTGTCAGGGGAACCACATCCCTGCCACAGCTATCTAAACTTGTTGGCTTGCAGCTTCTGAATCGGCCATTACTGCGGTATGGCCTATCACCCAGAACAATGGATACCATTGGAGCGTCATGCCGGGAGTCCACCAGGCGGCAATACCTCTCCCACATCCGAAAATGGGAAACCTACTGCGGCCGCTCCCAAATTACATATGACGCCGCATCCATAGCCGACGTATTGGAATTTCTGGCGGGGTTGCACCATGATGAACACTTGAGCTACAGTGCCATCAACAGCGCCAGAAGCGCGCTGTCATTCTACCTCAATATTGAGGTAGGATCCAACAGGCTGGTGTCCAGATTCATGAGGGGTATATTCAATTCGAATCTGCCCAGACCACGCTATAATATCACCTGGGATGTCAGGAAAGTACTAACCCTGCTCAGGACGTGGTCGCCCATGGAGGGGCTAGAGCTGGACAAACTCACCATGAAGCTGGTGATGTTACTAGCACTGACTTCAGCGCAGAGGGTACAGACATTGCATAAAATCTGGATCGACAGGATGATCTCTACCCCTGCAGAAGTAGTCTTCTTTATAGATGAGCTACTAAAGCAGCATAGACCTGGGTGCACAGGGCTGCAGCTGAAGTTCCCGGCATACCCCGCAGATGCTAGGCTATGTTTAGCCGCCCATATCCATCACTATGTCAAAGTGACGAGAAACATAAGGGGAATGGAGAAATACCTGCTTGTCACTCACAAGAAACCTCACCATCGAGTGACAGTCCAGACGATATCCAGGTGGCTCAGGATCGTCTTGGGTAAGTCAGGTATCGACACTAATGTCTTCAAATCCCATTCCACCAGGGCTGCATCAACGTCGGCGGCGAGGGTCATGCAGGTGCCCATGGACCATATTCTCGCTACAGCAGGGTGGGCGAATGAAGCCGTCTTTCAGCGGTTTTACAACAAGCCTGTTGCTGCTCCTCTACAGTTCGCGGAGGCCGTGCTGAATGCAGGTCAAGAACGTAGAGATGTCCCCGAATGAGGGTTTTTTTGCTTTGTTTGTTAATAAATACTATTCTTGTTTTTCAGTACAAGCAGTTTGGAAAATTGTTTACTCCCATCCATCCTTAATAGTGGTGTGTCAGCATGGACGTGGTCCAGGGCGTGCAATCACAGAGCTTTGAAGTCTTCACGAAGTCACTCACGTGACTCCGAAATGAAATTGTAAGATTAAACGAGAACTTACCAGTTCGAAGGTTGATCTTTATTTTATGAGGAGTTGCGGTGAGGGATTTCGTGCCCTCCTCGCCCAACCCTCGATCATAATCAACTGGTAATTAGAGTCTCTTCAATCTTACTATGCCAAGTCATTTCTGTTGTTGTTTCTGTGATTCCACACCGCTACTTTGAAGAATGTCGCGCATGCGTGCTGGCGGGTTCTTCACGAAATCCCTCATCGCAACTCCTCATAAAATAAAGATCAACCTTCGAACTGGTAAGTTCTCGTTTAATCTTACTATTAACAAGAACAGAAAATCGACCTCCAACAAGTTTGACACTTACCTGGGGCTTTTTAAAACTTACCACTGGAGGAGTGCTGCTCCTCCCAGCCGGTCACTGCGCCATGCGTCAGACGTAATGACGCACATGCCGACTGGCGGGGTTCTTCACGGATTCACTCACGTGATTCCGAAGTAAAATCAGTGTTTCTCTTCTCACTGCTGTCTCATCTGATGAGTTTTTCAGTAATCGATTTTATTTCAGATTTGTCTTGTTTTATATTTTACAGTTAAGCAGGGTTTTTATAAATCTCTGCCCCTTTCATCTCCTTCGATCTCTTCCCCAGACAGATCTTCTGAAACAACCAACCCTCGCACCCTCTCTCAGGCCGCACTACCATTTCCATCACCATCTCTCTGAACCTCTGCTCTGTCAGAGATAATCCTCTTTTCACCCCACATGATCCACTTTTAAGAAACAACTTGAAACACAGTTCACTTCCACTTTTGCCTTCTTCCATAAAAGTCACCAACCTAAAACGTTTATGCTGTTCCTCTCCCCACGGAATCTTTCTATTGCCTGCTGGCAGCTAGCCCTTTGTTTGATTTTCAACAAAGCTCTTACTGTTCCCTGATAAATCCAAGAAGAAATTCAATATCAATTCCTTTACTGAGAGAGCGGTGGAAATGTGCACATTTTTTTCACAAGGATTATTGCGACCTAATAGTATAGATCGGAGCTCATTATGTTTCGGTTTAGGCTTTTTATTGTCATATGTACCGAGATACAGGAAAAGGCTTTGTTTTGCATGTTATTCAATCAAATTAGATGATACCATACATAAACACAGGCAAGCCAAACTCAGTTCAATAGGTGCAATAGCAATGAAAAAGATACAGTGCAGAAGATAGACTCAAAGTGCTGGAGTAACTCAGCGGGTCAGGCTGCATCTCTGGCAAAAAAGGGTGATTGGGACTCATTCAGAAGTTCATCGGGTCTGAAGAAGGATCCCGAACTGAAATGTCACCCATTCTTTTTCTCCAGAGACGCTGCCTGACCCGCTGAGTTACTCCAGCACTTTGTGTCGATCTTCGGTATAAACCAGCATCTGCAGTTCTTTGTTTCAACAGAGTGCAGAATATAATTCTCAGCGATGTATCGCATCAGTTCCAGAGACGTCCAGGTTCTGCAAAGAGGTCGAGGTGAAACAGAAAGTACCCTGGCACAAGGAAGAACCATTCGGAGGCCTGATAGGAGAGTGGGAGAGACCGTTCCCGAGCCTAGCAATCCGCACTTTCAAGCTTCTGTACCTTTTGTCAGAAGGGAGCAGGGAAAAGAAGGGATGACTAGTGTGGGACAACTCTTTGATTATGTTGTCTGCTTTTCCGATAATGTCATGGACTAAAGTCCCCAAAGGATGAGATGAAGGGTGGTGAGATGGGGTTAACAGTGGATGGAGCTTTTGAGCTGAACATGCCATGAAGATTTATCGTTTCATGAGCAGGAAAGATGCCATATTAAAAGCATCATAATGCAGAAATAAATGTAATTGTTAAGTGCTAAATGAGTAATGTCGTAAATCATGTGCAAAGGGGCCTACCTCTGATTGTCATAGGTTCATACAGCAACAAAACAGGTCCTCCAGCCTAACATGCAGATGCTGACCAAGATACCCCATCTACACTAATTCCACGTGCCTCTGTTTGGCCCATATCCCTCCAAACACTTTCTTATCCACGTACCTGTCCAAATGTCTTCTAAGTACTGTTATAGTACCTGCCTCATTATTTCCTCATTCTATACACCCATCACCTTTTTACAGCCATCTATAAACATGGTGCCCCTCAAGTTTCTATTAAATCTACCCCCTCACACCTCTAACTTATGTCCTCTAGTTTTTGTGAAGGAAGGAATTGCAGATGTTGGTTTACACCAAAGATAGACACAAAATGCTGCAGTAACTCAGCATTTTTCAGGATCTTTAATCCAGAGATGCTGTCTGTTCCATTGTGTTACTCCAGTATTTTGTGTCTATCCTCTGGTTCTCGATTCCACTACTTTAGGTACTCCAGGTAAATGTGCATTTACCAAGTCTAATCCCCTCATGATCTTTTACACCTCTATAAGATCACCCCTCATCCTCCTGCCCTCCAAGGAATAGACCTAGCCTGCACAACCTCTCCATAGAGAGCATACTGACTGGTTGCATCGTGGCTTGGTTCGGCAACGTGAGCTTCCAGGAACAGAAAAGAATGCAGAAAGTTGTGACCACTGCCCAGTCCATCATCGGCTCTGACTTCCCCACCAGCGAGGGGAACTATCGCAGTCGCTGCCGCAAAAAGGCTGCCAACATCATCAAAGACCCACACCATCCTGGCCACACACTCATCTCACCGCTGCCATCAGGTAGAGGGTACTGGAGGCTGAAATCTGGTACATCCAGGTTCAGGAACAGCTTCTTCCCCACAGCCATCAGGCTATGAAACTTGCCATCGAACAGACTCTGAACTGTAACAGCCTAGTGCACTTTATCTGTTTATTTATGTATATATATATGATCTATGCTATATAGACACACTGAACTGTTCTGTATTTATGTTTACAATACTCTGTTGTGCTGCAGGAAGCAAGAATGTCATTGTCCTGTCTGGGACACACGACAATAAGCTCTCTTGACTTGACTTGTTCTTGCCTCCAAGTTCTGACATCATCCTCATAAATTATCTCTGCACTCGTTCCAACTTAACAACACCCTTCCTATAGCAGGGTGACCAAAAATGAACATAATTCTCCAAATGCAGCCTCACTAATGTCTTGCACAACTGTAACATAGCATTCACTTCTACACTGTGAAAAATATACATCCTCTAGATGCGCTGGGATTGGCCTTTGGCCTGGGGTCATCGGGTTTTTCGGGTCCCACAACAACAGACACCCTCACCCAGGCGACCCAGCTGGGGTTGATCAGGCCCCAACTTGCATCCCAGCAACAACCGCCCACTGATCAGCCAGCTTAATAATACTCTGCAGGGGTTGGGAGACTCTAGTGCATGGAGGGACTGGGCTCTGTGGGGTGAGTCCTGGCCGGGCTCCTCCTGCGTCTCACCAGGTTCAAGGCCTGTGCACTGCACCTCTTTCTCCTTCTCCGAGCATTTCATTCTCGCCTGATGGATATTTAGGCCACGGTGGGTCATTAGGCCTTTCTGTAGCTTTGTTGGGTGTCTTTCTCACGAAAGACACAGACTGGGGTGCTAACCCAGCCTGGCCCAGGTGCCTTCTTTCCGTGCCATCAACTGTCTCTCCAGTAGTCACCAATAAAGGCCAATGTAACAAAAGCCTTCTTGATCACCTGTGACATCATTTTCAAGGAGCTATGTACCTGCACTCCTCTATCCCTCTCTTCTACAACACTCCCCAGGGCTCTGCTATTTACTGTGAAGGTCCTGCCCTGGTTTGACTCCCCAAAATGCAACACCTCACACTTATCTGCATTAAACTCTATTAACCATTCCTGAACCCTCTTGCCAAACTGATCAAGATCCTGCCGTAAATGTTGGTAACCATCATCGCTAACTACAATACTACCTGCTTTTGTGTAATCTGCAAACTTACTGATAATGCTTTGTACATTCTCATCCAAATCAGTGGTGTGCCTGACAAATAGCAATGGGCCCAGCACCGAACCCTGAGGCACACCACTAGTCAGAGGCCTACAGTGTGGAGAAACAACCTCCCACTATCACCATCAGTTTCCTTCCAGTAAAAGTAGTATTTGATCCCAGAGAAGTCAATGGCCACAGAATAACATGCTAGTCCCAGAAGTCAAACTCATCCTATACTGTCTGATGTCAAGGCAGGTGTATAGTTTTTGATACAGACAGCCTGGTACAGCGAATCTAATGCACGGCTGCACGTCGCGGGGTGACGCCTGTATGGTCGTGAGTAGTCGCCCAAAGAGTCGTACCTTTTCCTGGTCGCCGCTGGATTTTCAGCATGTTGAAAAGTTTTGGAGACCTGCTGCGACAATGACGGGTGCCGGCAGTTGCCAAAAAAAACGTGTAAGTGAGACAGGCCCATAAGCGAGATACAGGGAAATGGCGCTGGGTGAACTTATGATGAAATGTTAGCAGCGAGTCTGCTTTGGAATACAGAACCTTTCAGTTGAGATTGTACATGGGCCTGTGGCGAGATTCAGTGAACTGTGTCACTCCATTGATATTGTACACAATGGAACACACAAAGGTGGCCAGGCTACTGGATATCCAGGCTGGTAACTTTAAAGAATAGAAAGATCATAAGGAGGCCTTCACACTAAACACTGAAGCGGTCATGGTGGACAAACCATGACAAATCTAACTCCTTCGTCACGTGGGTAGAGAATTGTATCATATAATGACAACTTGAAATTAAATCCTGGAGAAAGCCTTAGATGTTTCAGAAGCACATTGTGGCACACTTAAAAATGAAATAATGATGGTTGCCAAAGCAAGAACCAAACTGCTGGAGGAACTCAATGGTTTAGTTCAGTTTACTTTAGAGATAGAGCCTGGAAACGGCCCCTTCAGCTCACCGAGCCCACACTGACCACTGGGTCACCCATTCACTCTGGTTCTAGGTTCTCCTATTTTCTCATCCACACTCTACACACTAGAGGAAGATAAGCTACAACCCTGCACGTCTTTGGGATGTGGGAGTAAGCCAGAGCACCCAGAGGAAACCCATGCAGTCACAGGGCAAATGTACAAACTCCACAAAGAAGGTACCTGAGGCCAGGATTGAAGCCGGGTCTCTTGCGCAGTGAGGCAGCAACTCTGCCCACTTTGCCACTGTGCAAATGCAAGTAACCAAGGAGATAAAGGAATGGATGACATTTTAAGTCATGATTTAGCACCAGGACCCTCCAAACGTACTCTGATACATGTCCCCAACTCTTTCTCCAATGACTGCATTGGTGCTGCTTCCAGCACTTGTAATGGAACTTGATAATTTCATCAATGTTGCTATTAATGCTCCTGCACAGGTGTTGCTCGACCCACAGAGTTCCTTTAGCTGTTTGTTTCTTTGCTCCAGATTCCAGCACCTGCAGTCGCTTGTGTCCATAATGGAGATTTATGTTCCTTTAAACACAACATGTAGAAGGTAGAAGCTTTGATATTTCATAAATAGACAATAGACAATAAGTGCAGGATAAGGCCATTTGGCCCTTCAAGCTAGCAGTGCCATTCAATGTGATCATAGCTGATCATCCCCATTCAGTACCCCGTTCCTGCCTTCTTCCCATAGCCCATGACTCCGCTATGTTTAAGAGCCCTATCTAGCTCTCTCTTGAAAGCATCCAGAGAACTGGTCACCACTGCCCTCTGAGGCAGAGAATTCCACAGACTCACAACTCTCTGCGTGGAAAAGTGTTTCCTCATCTCCGTTCTAAATGGCTTACCCCTTATTCTTAAACTGTGGCCCCTGGTTCTGGACTCCCCTAACATTGGAAACATGTTTCCTGCTCTAGCGTGTCCAAATCCTTAATAATCTTATGTTTCAATGAGATCCCCTCTCATCCTTCTAAATTCCAGAGTGTACAAGCCCAGCCGCTCCATTCTCTCTGAATGAGTTTAAATTGTTGGCAGATGATTGCAGCTTCACCCAATTGGAAGGTCTCCCTCATCAAAGATACAGTTGTTTATGGGATCCGGGAGAGCAGGTGGAGTAAAATGACTACTATTTAGGATGGAGTGAACTCAAATATAAAACTGCAGATGCAGGATAAGAAGGTTGATTAACCAACAGAAGGAAGTTAGACTATGGCAGGATCATAAAGATTGTTTAAATGAAAAATATGCCCGGAAAGATTTAGAGGGAAATGGGCCAAATGTGGACAGGTGGTACTAGAGCAGATGGGGCATCTTGGTCGGCATGAGCAAGTTTCCATGGTTCTTTGATTTGTACCTTGTACCTTCTGAAGAGTCCACTATACTGGAAGTTGGACAATTTTTTCATTTATCAAGCCAATTAATCAAGCTAATTAACCTACAAACCTGTACTTCTTGGGAATGTTGGAGAAAACCGAAGATCTTGGAGAAAACCCGAGCAGGTCACGGGGAGAACGTACAAACTCCGTACAGACAGCACCCGTAGTCGGGATCAAACTTACAGCATTTTGCTGTAAGGCAGCAACTCTACCGCTGCGCCACAGTGACCGCCTATGATTCTAAGTCATAACTCATGGATAAATACAGATTGAAGGCACTATTTGCAGCACAGTAGCTACGGTGAAGATCCGGAGTGGGAGACAGAAATGTGAGACCTGGAGAACTCCAGAAGGAAACAACCAGAGGAGATGCTTCAACCTCTTTACATCCCAGGCAGACATGAGCTCCGCTCATCATTGTGGAAAAATGTAACTGACCACCAGGGACTATTTCCCAACACGAAACATCACCTGTCCACTTTCCCCAGAGATGCTGCCTGACCCGCCGAGTCACTCCACCATTTTTGTCTATCTTTGTTATATACCAGCGTCTGCACTTCCTTTTTGTTAGTAATCCTCAGTTTTTTGGGGATATTAACTTGGAAAACATCATTGGTCATTCAGAAACTGAAAGGAAAGTTTCCCAGAGAAATTATTATTGTAGAGAACAATAGAGGGATATGGATCATGTACATGCAGATGAGATCAGTTTAACTTGACATCATATAACCATATAACAATTACAGCACGGAAACAGGCCCTCTCGGCCCTTGCAGTCCGTGCCGACCATTTATTTTCCCCTAGTCCCATCTACCTGCACTCAGACCATACCCCTCCATTCCCTTCCCATCCATATACCTATCCACTTTACTTTTAAATGTTAAAATCGAACCTGCCTCCACCACTTCTGCTGGAAGCTCATTCCACACAGCCACCACTCTCTGAGTAAAGAAGTTCCCCCTCATGTTACCCCTTAACTTCTGTCCCTTAATTCTCATGTCATGCCCTCTTGTTTGAATCTTCCCTACCCTCAATGGGAAAAGCTTATCCATGTCAACTCTGTCTATCCCTTTCATCATTTTAAACACCTCAATCAAGTCCCCCCCTTAACCTTCTGCGCTGCAAAGAATAAAGACCTAGATCATGTTCAGCACAAATCTTGTTACTGCACTGTGCTAATCTATGTTTAGTTTAGAGACACAGGGTGGAAACAGGCTCTTCAGCCCACTGAGTCTGCTCTGACCAGCGTTAGCCCCTTACACTAACACTATCCTACGCACTAGGGACAATTTTTACCAAGGCTAATTAAGCTACAAACGTGTCTGTCTTTGGTGTGTGGGAAGATATCGGAGCACCTGGAGGAAACCCACGTGGTCACAGGGAGAACGTACTAACTCCAGACAGACAGCACTGTCTCTGGTGCTGTAAGGCACAATTCAGCCGCTGCGCCACCATGCCCTCCAGTGTTGACGTTGACCCCACTCTAATCTAATTTTATGATTCCCACTGCCCCCATCAGGACTCTCTGGATTCTGCCTCTCACCAACACACAAGGAGACGTCTACAGCAACTGATTGCCTACCAACCTCTAGAATGGAATGGAATACCTTATTGTCACGTGTGACAAGGCACAGTGACATGCTTTGCTTGCGCACCCACGGAATGCAAATAGTCGCCACATAAATGGCGCTGACAAACTAACAGAATATCCCTGCCAGCTCCTCCTATGTCAACCCCTTCCCCCCCCCTCTCCCCCCCACTTGGTGGCCCCATCACGTCGGGTCCTCCTTTGTTCCTCTTCCCTTGAACCTGGTCTCCATTAGCTCTGCCACTTTGACACTATTTTGTGAAATTTTTGTCACTTCATCTTCCATTATTAAAGGATGGATGTAAATGGGAAAAGACAATAGACAATAGGTGCAGGAGTAGGCCATTCGGCCCTTCGAGCCAGCACCGCCATTCAATGTGATCATAGCTGATCATCCCCAATCAGTACCCCGTTCCTGCCTTCTCCCCGTATCCCCTGACTCTGCTATCTTTAAGAGCCCTATCTAGCTCTCTCTTGAAAGTATCCAGAGAACCGGCCTCCACTGCCCTCTGAGGCAGAGAATTCCACAGACTCACAACTCTCTGTGAGAAAAAGTGTTTCCTCGTCTCTGTTCTAAATGGTTTACCCCTTATTCGTAAACTGTGGCCCCTTGTTCTGGACTCCCCCAACATTGGGAAAATGTTTCCTGCCTTTAGCGTGTCCAAACCCTTAATATTCTTATATGTTTCAATGAGATCCCCTCTCATCCTTCTAAACTCCAGAGTGTACAAGCCCAGCTGCTCCATTCTCTCAGCATTTGAAAGTGGGGAATGGAATGTCAGATGGAATTTAACTCAGCGATGTGTGAAACGATGTGCTTTTGGAAGTTGAGTCAGCCCAGGACATACACAGTAAAAACAATGTCCGGGAGGTTTTGGGACTTGTGCAGGTACAGGTGTGCAGTATAGTTCCCAGAAGGAGGAAATGCAGGTAGACAAGGAGGTAAAGAACGTGTACGGCACGTTTACCTCGTCCAGTAAGGGCATTGCATCCACGAGTTGGGATGTCATGTTATAGGAGTATAGGACACTGGTGAGACTACATCTGGAATATTGCATGCATGCTCAAAGTGCTGGAGGAACTCAGCAGCTCAGTCAACAGCTGTGGAGGAAATGGACAGACAATAGTTTTGGTCAGGCGACTTTTTCAGACTGACGGAGTACAAAGATGAAAACTGGGAAAGGGAGGAAGAGATGAGGCAAAGCCTGGCAAGTGATACATGGATAAAGGCGGATGTATTTTTGCTGTTTAGTTTAGAGTTTCAGCGCGGAAACAGGCCCTTCAGCCCACCAAGTCCACACCAATCTGTGATCCCCGCACAAATACACTATCCTACACACACTAGGTACAATTGAAATTTACACCAAGCCAATTAACCTACAAATCCGTACGTCATTGGAGTGTGGGAGGAAACTGAAGATCTTGGAGAAAACCCACGCAGGTCATGAGGAGAACAGGCAAATTCAACACAGACAGCATTCATAGTCAGGATCGAACTGGGTCTCTGGCACTGTAAGGCAGTTGCTCTACTGCTGCGCCACCATGCCGCCCATATTGTGTACAATTCTGGAGGAAGGATGTGCTTAAGCTGGAGAGGAGGGTGCAGAAAAGATTCACAATGGATTTCGCTGGGACTGCAGGGCTTAGTGCTTCATTGTCAGATGTGAAAAACAGTGAAATTACTTTCGAGTGGCCATATATGGCCTCTTTTTTGGAGACTGAGGAGTGATCTTAGAGAGGTTTATGAAGTCATGAGGAAAATTAATGAAGTGGATGATCACAGTCTTTTTCCAAGGTTTGAGGAGCTTAAAACTAGAAGGAATGTGTTTAAGAGGAGAAAAATATAAAGACGACCTGAGAGGCAAATCTTGCATATAGTGGGTCGTTGGTAAGTGGCATGTTCTGCTGGAGGAAATGGTGGAGATGGTACAATTAGAAGATATGTGGACAGCTTCATGGAAAGGAAATCTTTGGAGGGATATGGGTAACTTGATCAGCATGGATGAATTGGGCTAAAGAACAAGTTTCTGTGCTGTATATTTCCATGGCTCTATGGCAACGACTTTATAAAGTGTCAAGAGCAACGTTGGACTTTGCTTGTTCTTCCAATGCTGTACCCTTCAGAAGGATAGTTTTGTTTGACTAGCAGCAAGCTGGAGTTACAACAAATCCTCAGGAAGTTCACCTGTTGAAGGATGGCTTCTGGTTATCTACGTTGTTGATAGTTTAAAGCCCTTTCATTGTCTTCGTTAGAAGTTGAATTGACCATCCCTTCATCTTGAGGAGTGAATGAGAGTATTAGGTCGCAGAGCTTCATCGGAAAGATGCCTGCTCCCCACCAGAACCGGCACCTACATTATTTAAATTATCGTTCCTCCACTGGCCTTTGTCAGGAGAGTGAGTGCTTTGTGTCCTTAGAATGGACGTGTAGTTCACTTGAAAGCCAGCTGTGATATAATTCCAGCCAGTAATTCATGAGTCCCATAGCATTTAGCATCTCCTGCCTAATACTGACCTGTTCCAGGTTATCCACATACCCCTCCCTAAACCCACCATCCTTCACATCCTTTCCCTAGTTGAATACAGTTGAGAAGTTTTCATGTAAGGACCTCACGCACACCCCTTAGATCCATATGTAGATTACCGCTTTCGACCAAAGGAACCCACCCTGTCCTTAGCTACCCTGATTAGAATGTCTGAGGATTTTCCATAATTTAGTTTTTCATTTAGTTTAGCGATACAGCACAGAAACTGGTACTAAAGGGGCTGTCCCACTGCGGCTACCCAATCTGCGAGTTTAGAAGAGTTTGCCCTTGACTCAAACTCACAGCATGGCCGACACGTGGTCCTGGGAGGTCCTATGAGGTCACTGGAACTCTCCTTTATGCTCGAGGGAAGTTCCCGCATACTCGCGGCCTCAGTTTGATCAAGGAAAATTTTTCAGTAAGTTGAAAGAATTTCTGAGTAAAAATTGGTCGGCATGGTTCTTTTTAACTCATAGTGCAGTGGAGTGGGGTTGCTATGTAGTTACAGGCAGTCGAGGACAGCCGTAGGCTATCTTCTTTGCTGACCGGGCATTTTAATTGGCTCATTGGAGTTTTCAGGACCAACCGGTAGGTTAAATGCCCGCTAAACTTTACTAAACGTTGTCTGGCTTCTTAAAAGTGTCTCCACTCCTTCTCCTCCCTTTCTCTCCCCTTCTCTCTCCTTCTCTCTCCTTCCCTTTCCTTCTCTCCCCCTCTCCCCCCTTCTCTCTCCCCCCCACCCCTCCACACTCTCTAAAGGACTTACCGTACACGGTGCAGCCATCTTTTACCTCCTCTTCATTGCTGGTGTGAATTTCAGACAGCTCTTCCCCGCTTTCCCTGGCCCCCGCCTTTGTGATGTGTTTGTGTGTGTTTCATCGCTGACGGTCGATCCAGCTCGAGGTTTTCCAGGCGAGTGCCCTCGAGCTTGAAGGTCGAAGACCCTCGCTGAAAGTTTGCATCAGTGGGACAAGCCCTTTAGGCCCACCGAGCGTGCACCGACCAGCGATCCCTGCATACCAACACTATCCCACACACACACAGGACAATTTACTTTTATAACAAGCCAATTAATCTACAAACTTGTACGTCTTTGCAGTGTAGGAGGAAACCAAAGATCTCGGAGAAAACCCACGCAGGTCATGGGAGACAAGGCAATTCCAGCCAATATTGAGAAAGTGGAAACTCCCCATTACAGTTCCTTCTTCCACTTACACCTCTCTGTTCCTCTAATTTCAGCTGATTATTGTAATCCCAATTAGTTGAACCTGAACAAAGTTATCACCCCTCTCTTATTCCTAATTTTAACACAGTTAGACTCATTAGACAATCCCCCAGGACATCTTCTTTAAGTACTACCGCAATGTTCTTCCTAATTAGTTGAGACTTCCCTCCCTCTTTGTATCACCCTCTGTCATGTCTCGAACTTCAATACTTAAAGCCTCTAGTCCCGCCGTTCCCTCAACCATGTTTCTCTGATAGAAGTAACATCACAATAGGTGCTGAACTGCATAGACTATTATTGTTATTGTTGCACTATTATTGTTTGTCTGCTTTCTATGTGTACGTATGTGTGCATGTGGTGTGTGTATATATACATATGTATATGCATATGTCTATACGTAGATACTTAGTGCTGTAGAAACTTAGCGAGTGCAGCAGCATCTATGGAGCGAAGGAAATAGGCAACGTTTCGGGTTGAAACCCTTCTTCAGACTGATGTAGAGTGGGGGGGGTTGGGGGGGGGCGGGGAGAAGAAAGGAAAAAGGAGGAGGAGGAGCCCGAGGGCTGAGGGAGAGCTAGGAAGGGGAGGAGACAGCAAAGGCTAACAAAATTGGGAGAATTCAATTCACCAGGCCACCAGGATGCAGACTGCCCAAGCGGAATATGAGGTGCTGTTCGTCCAATTTCCGGTATGCGGCCTATCTGTCCATGGAGCAGGCCCAGGACAGAGAGGCCACATACGGAATGAGATGGGGAGTTGAAGTGCTGATCCACCGGGAGAATAGGTTGGTTATTGCGAACGGAGAGGAGGTGTTGGGCGAAACAATCGCCAAGCCTACGCTTCGTCTCACCGATGTAGATCAGCTGACATCTAGAGCAGTGGATGCAGTAGATGAGGTTGGAGGAGATGCAGGTGAACCTCTGTCGCACCTGGAATGACTGCTTGGGTCCTTGAATGGAGTCGAGGGGGGAGATAAAGCGACAAGTGTAGCATCTCTTGCGGTTGCAAGGGAAAGTGCCCGGGGAGGGGGTGGTGCTGGAGGAAAGGGAAGAATTGACAAGGGAGCTACGGAGGGAGCGGTCTCTGCGGAAAGCAGACGGGGGGGGGGGGGGGGAGATGGGAAGATGTGGCGAGTGGTGGGGTCAGGTTGGAGGTGGCGAAACTAACGGAGGACTATTTGCTGTATGTGACGGCTATTGGGGTGAAAGGTGAGGACTAGGGGGACTCTGCCCTTGTTGTGAGTGGGGGGATGGGGAGAGAGAGCAGTGTTACGGGGTATGGAAGAGATGCTGGTGCGAGCCTCATCTATAGTAGGGGAGGGGAACACCCATTCCCTGAAGAATTAGGACATTTCCGATGCCCTGGTGTGGAACACCTCATCCTGGGAGCAAATGTGGTGGAGACAGAGGAATTGGGAGTAGGGGATGGAGTCCTTACAGGAAGCAGGGACAAAAAGATGGCCGGGTGAGGAGAGGGACATATTATCATATATGGGACACATGTCAGCTGTGAGAATGGAGCAGCTGGGCTTGTACACTCTGGAGTTTAGAAGGATGAGAGGTTCTCATTGAAACATATAAGATTGTTAAGATCTTGGACACACTAGAGGCAAGAAACATGTTCCCGATGTTGGGTGGCCAGAACCAGGGCCACAGTTTCAGAATAAGGAATAGGCCATTTAGAACGGAGACAAGAGTGGTGAGTCTGTGGAATTCTCTGCCTCGGAGGGCGGTGGAGGCAGGTTCTCTGGATGCTTTCAAGAGAGAGCTAGATAGGGCTCTTAAAAATAGCGGAGTCAGGTGATATGGGGAGAAAGCACAAATGGGGTACTGATTGGGGATGATCAGCCAAGATCACATTGAATGGCGGTGCTGGCTCAAAGGGTCGAATGGCCTACTCCTGCACCTATTGTCTATTGTCTATTGTCTATTATATACACATTTATAATATACTAGACTAAGTGGGACCCGTTGGGTCCCATGTTTACACGGGAGGGCTGCTCCCCCCAACGTAATATTCCACCTCTCCACCAATTCCAATATTGGTGGCCAGTGAGGGAGGGGGAGAGCTTTCTGGAGCACTAGTATGGGTGTTGTGGGCCGAATGGATTTTTGGGCTGGCAGCTCAGTCACTCAGGCCTGGTGGGCTGGCAACTCAGAAATAGCCAGAAATTCTGCCCAAAACAGGTGAGAGACTCTGTGAGAGAGAAGGGGGAGAGGGTGGAGAATCAATTTTAGACATTTTTCATCTTTTTCTGCAGATCACAGCAATAAAGGAAGAAGGTCTATCCTGGCCTGGATCACATAGGGTGCCAATGAAGGGAGGGAGAAAAATACTGGGGTGAGGTTTAATACTTGCAGGGGGAATACTTACTGATGGTTCAAAGGGACTCCTCCTGGGCTAGGACAGGCCCAGTGCAATCTCCTCCTGGGCAAAATGAGTGCAATCTCCTCCTGGGCAAATAGGGGTATTTTGGGCAAAAGGGACTGGTTTCTCGGCTCGTGGGCCAAAATGAGTGGTTTCAAACAGGCCAAACAACTCATTTCATTTCAATCCACTTCCATTTTCATTTCCATTTCAATTTCAAGCAGAGGGCAGGCCAAACAACTCATTTCATTTTCATTTCATTTCAATTTCCATTTCCATTGCCGTGTCAAGAACAGGGTAGGCCAAACAACTTATTTCATTTTCATTTCATTTCCTATTCCATTGCAGTTTTAAACGCAGGGCAGGCTAAACAACTAATTGCATTTTCATTTCATTTCCATTTCCATTGCAGTTTCAAGCAGAAGGCAGGCCAAACAGCTCATTGCATTTTCATTTCATTTCCATTTCCATTGCAGTTTCAAGCACAGGGCAGGCCAAACAGCTAACTGCATTTTCATTTCATTTCCATTTCCATTGCAGTTTCAAGCACAGGGCAGGCCTAACAGCTCATTGTATTTGTATTTCATTTCCATTTCCATTGCAGTTTCCAGCACAGGGCAGGCCTAACAGCTCATTGCATTTTAATTTCATTTCAATATCCATTGCAGTTTCTAGCACAGGGCAGGCCAAACAGCTTGTTGCTTTTTCATTTCATTTCCATTTCCGTTGCAGTTTCCAGCACAGGGCAGGCCAAACAGCTCATTGCATTTTAATTCCACTTACATTTCCATTGCAGTTTCAAGCACAGGGCAGGCCAAGCAGCTCATTGAATTTTCATTTCATTTCTATTTCCATTGCAGTTTCAAGCACAGGGCAGGCCAAACAGCTCTTTGCATTTTCAATTAATTTCCATTTCCAATGCTGTTTCAAGCACATGGCAGGCCAAAGAGCTAATTGCATTTTCATTTCATTTCCATTTCGAGTGCAGATTCAAGCACAGGGCAGGCCAAAGAGCTAATTGCATTTTAATTTCATTTCTATTTGCATTGCAGTTTCAAGCACAAGGGCAGGCCAAACAGCTCATTGCATTTTCATTTAATTTCCATTTCCAATTCAGTTTCAAGCACAGGGCAGGCCAAACAGCTCATTGCATTTTCATTTCATTTCCATTTCCTTTGCAGTTTCAAGCACAGAGCAGGCCAAACAGCACATTGCATTTTTATTTAATTTCCATTTCCATTGCAGTTTCAAGCACAGGTCAGGTCAAACAACTCATTGCATTTTCAACAAAAAGCTTTTCACAGTACACATGATAATAAACTGAACTGAACTGAACTGATGTATATATACATACACTGTTTACATGTTCTGTTGTGCTGCTGCAAGTAAGTATTTCATTGTTCTATCTGGGACATTCGACAATAAATCACTCTTGACTTGCCTCTTGGTGCCAGGTGCTGATCCATGCTCTCAGTTCAGTTGATTTGCCTGTGAGGCTCCTTACATTAAAGTAAATGCAACTGATTCAGCCAGCCCTCCCATTCTCCCTAACTTGCCTCTGAACGATCTACCTGCTTGGCTAGCTTGATGTATCCTCTATATTCTGTCTCCTCACCTGCTGCAATGATTTTATTCTGCTCAGCCAAATGTTGGACCCAAAGGAATAATTTCCTCAGCATCTTTCACACATAATGAATCATCTGCATGTACTCAATAAGGCACAGAGTGCTGGAGTAACTCAGCGGGTCAGGCAGCATCACTGGAGAACATGAATAGGCGACATTTCGTGTCGGGACCCTTCTTCACACTGATGTTGGTGGGGGGTGAGGGGAGGGGGGGCTGTAAGAACCTTGAAATTAGGAGGGGCTGGACAAAACCTGGCAAGTAATAGGTGAACACAGATGAGGGGGGGTGGGGGGTTATGGTCAGATAGTTATTGGTCAAAGACCAGGGATGAGAAGGCTGAAGGCCTTAAGATATGTAAATTGTGAAGCTAGAGCAAGGAATGTAGGTGGAAGGGGAGAAATAGGAGCACACAATGTGAATGCAATCGTGTCTTCATTGGCAGTGAGTTAGAGCAAGAACCCATAACCTATGACTAGGTATGTTACACAACTTACCTTGAGCAGCGCTGCAGTTCTGCCGCTCCCCGTGTGCGTGACTTTGGCGCCTTTCAGAGGGGGGCGGGCTTAAAGTGCCGTTTTTCCACAGGCAGGGAAAATCGATCCATGTCGGGCGATTTCGTTGCGGAAGAAAAATCACTCCGACATTTCATGAATGAAGGTATTTTTAAATTACTCTAAATTATTTATTAACTAGGGTAATTTAAAAATCACCTTCAAAAGCCGTGAGCGCCGACAACCGGAAGGATTTTGCGTAGGGGAGAATAAAAGGTAAATAGTTTATTTTTATATTAAAAGTTGGTTTTCCGGGAGGCTTTAATAACATTTTCATGTTGCGAAATGGGGTCCAAAAAAATGTATGAACAAACAGTATTTTTCCTCCCGACTTCACCGCTAACCGCAACGTTCCAATCCACCGCATTCCACTAAAACCCACTCGCTAGTTGACTTAAATGGCCATTAATTTACAGGAATCAAACACTAAATTCCTTCCATTTTGCCCAGAAATTCATGAAAATGAGATTTAAAAATTATGTTATATTGTGGATTATTGTGTGAATGTAATTTGGACACTTAGGCAATTTAAAAAAAGTTTATCTTTTCTTAAGAAATGGATAGATGTTTAGATCATTGAATTTTGTAATTAGCTACAATTAGATAACTAATTTCAGGTCATCCAAGTAAGATTGTTTCATATTTGGGCTGTGGGGTTGCTGAATGGATGATACCAAGATTACCCAGGTAGTTACCGAGCTATCTGGTTAACAGATTAGTGAGGTTCTACTGGACAAAGAGATGAATAAAAGGTTAAAGCTGTGAAAGCAATTGACAGTTAATTCGGTAACCTTAAAGCAACACTTCTCCCTGTATCTGCTCCGTCACTTCCATGGAGGGGCCTCAGCTGCCCTTAGAGGTGAGTCAACAAAACAATAATTAAAAGTGTAGGAAGGAAATGCAGATACTGGTTTAAACCGAAGATAGACACAAAATGCTGGAGTAACTCAACAGGTCAGACAGCATCTCTGGAGAGAAGGAATAATTTTTGTGCCTGTATTGTGAATTAAAAGTGTGTTGGGTTGTGAATGAATGAATGAATAAGTTTATTGGCCAAGTATGTACACATACAAGGAATTTGCCGTGGTGCTCCGCTCGCAAGTAACAACACGACATATAGTAACATAAGAATGAAACATTAAACATTAAAAATTAAGAATAAAACATTATAGTTTAAACTTGCGAATGAAACAAAATACCTGAGCAAAAGGAGGCTACAGACTTGGTTATTGAGTAGAGCTACTGCTCGTGGAAATAAGCTGTTTTTATGTCTGACTGTGGCGGCTTTGACAGTCTGGAGTCGCCTTCCAGAGGGAAGTGATTCAAAGAGCTTGTGCCAGGGTGAGAGGGGTCAGAGATGATCTTACCCGCTCGTTTCCAGGTCCTTGCAGTGTACAGTTCGTCAATGGAGGGAAGGTTGCAGCCAATAACCTTCTCAGTTGATCGGACGATTCGCTGCAGCCTCCAGGTGTCATGCTTGGTGGCTGAGCCAAACCAGACCAAGATGGAGAAGGTGAGGACAGACTCTACGATGGCCGTGTAGAATTGGACCATCATTGCCTGTGGCAGATTGTGCTTCCTCAGCTGCAGCAGGAAGTATATCCTCTGTTGTGCCTTTTTGACTGGAGTTGATGGTAGCCCCCCACTTAAGGTCCTTTGAGATGATGGTTCCCAGGAACTTAAAAGACTCCACAGATGTGACTGTGGTGGTGTTGATGGTGAGTGGGGTGAGGAGAGGGGGAGCTCTCCTAAAGTTTACAATCAATTCCACTATCTTAAGCGCATTGAGCTCCAGGTTGTTGCGATGGCACCAGGATGCCAGCTGTGTCACTTCCTGTCTGTAGGCAGATTCCTCCTCATCCAGGATCAGTCCAATCAAGGTTATGTCGTCCGCAAACTTGAGAAGCTTGACAGAGGTGTCTGTGGAGGTGCAGTCATTGGTGTAGAGAGAGTAGAGGAGAGGGGAGAGTACGCAGCCTTGCGGTGCTCCTATGCTGAGTGTTTGCTGGGTCTGAGATATGCTTTCCCAGCCTCACAAGCTGCTTCCTGTCTGTCAGGAAGCTGGTGATCCACCGACAGAGGGGTCCAGGCACAGTCAACTGGGAGAGTTTGGAGTGTGGTAGCTCTGGCACAATGGTGTTGAATGCAGAGCTAAAATCCACAAACAAAATCCTTGCATAGGTCCCCTGGCGGTCTAGGTGCTCGAGGATGAAGTACAGGCCCAGGTTGACTGCATCATCCACAGATCTACTGGCCCGATATGCAAATAGCAAGGGGTCCAACAAGGGATTTGTGATATTTTTCAGTGGGTCAACACAAGTATGTCAAGGGTCTTCAAGACTACAGATATCAGTGCGACTGGCCTGTAGTCATTAAGACCAGTAATCCTCGTCTTTTAGATCCTTGTCTATGAATCCTATTAATTTAACAGGGGGGATCTAAAGGACTCTTAAACACCACTATTATCTCTGTCACCACCATCCCCTCTGGCAGTGGGGATGGTGGTGACCGGGACAGGCAGCATCTCTGGAAAAATGGAATGGGTGATATTTCGGGTCGAAACCCGTCTTCAGACTGATGTCAGGGCAGTAAGACTGGTTGGAAAACTGGGAAAGCGGGAGGGAATGGATATGACAGTAAGACCCCCTCCCCAGGTACAACTTGTCCTTTCCCACCCAAACCACCCTCTCCCCAGGTACTTTCCCCTGCAACTGCAGGAGATGCAACACCTGTCCCTATACTTCACTCTCAACTCTGTCCAAGGACCTCGGGAGTCTTTTCAGGTGAGGCAGAGGTTCACTTGCTCCGCTGTACACTGTACATTGCAAGGGCCAGAAAGCGAGCGGGTGATATAATCTCTGACCCCTCTCACCCTGGCCACAAACTCTTTGAATCACTTCCCTCTGGAAGGCGACTCCAGACTGTCAAAGCTGCCACAACCAGACTTTTTTCCACGAGCAGTAGCTCTACTCAATAACCAAAAATCTGTAGCGTCCTTTTGCTCTGGTAGTTTATTTAATTCACATGTTTAATCAATAATTGTTTATTATTAATGTTTAATGTTTTATGTATCATTCATAACTGTCACTGTATGTCATGTTGTCACTTGTGGGTGGAGCACCAAGGCAAATTTCTTGTATGTGAATACTTGGCCAATAAACTTGTTCATTCATTAATTCATCCAATCTCATCCACTGTATCTGCTGTTCCAGGAGTGGACTCTTGTTTATCGATAAGACAAAGCACAGGCTCGGCGATCATTTCGCTGAACACCTCTGCTCAGTCTGCCGAAACCTACCTGATCTCCCGGTTGTTAAACACTTTAACTCCCCCTCCAATTCCCTCACTGATCTTTCTGCCCTGGGCCTCCTCCACTGCAAAGTGAGGCCCAGCACAAATTGGAGGAACAGCACCTCATATTTTGCTTGGACATCTTACACACCAGCGGTATGAACACTGACTTCTCTAACTTCAAGCAGCCCTTGTTTTCCCTCCCTCTCCATCACCTCCCCCATCCCAGATGCTGCCTGTCTCACTGAGTTACTCCAGCATTTTGTGTAGCTGGGACATGTTGGCCGGTGTGGGCAAGTTGGGCTGAAGGGCCTGTTTTCACTTGGTATCACTCTATGACTCAAAGAGTCTCGTTGCATTGTGACCGTCTGACTCGTATACTCAAAGCCCTGATCAATTAATTGAAGCAAACCATACACGTCCTTTCCCATTCTATCTACTTACAGTCATAGGGTCATACAGCACAGGAAGAGGCCCTTCAGCCCAACTTGCCCATGCTGACCAAAATGTCCCATTTACATGTGCCCCCGTTTGGCCCATATCCCTGTAAACTGCTCCAGTTTCTTCCACTGTTCTACTGTTTGTATCCTTGTATCCCTTCGTTATCACCTCTTCCCCAGCCGACAAAGGAACATTATAGGCTTCCCCTTCCTTGGTCCTGCTTTGTTCTGGCCGTTTCCTCCATTCAGTCCCCTCCCCGCCCCGACCACAAGTGAACAACAGAACAACAGGGGAGGAGGACTGAACTTTGGTCCCTTCCCTCACAGTGGGAAACTTTGATTCCGCTGTGTGGGGATGTTTGTGTTAAAGTCTATCGTGTTCTGTGCTTATTTTATTCGTATGGCTGTATGGTGACCACAAATTTCACTGCACCAATTGGTGCATGGGACAAGAAATGTCTCTTGTCTCTTGCCTCCTCTACTTTCAGTCTGAAGAAGGGTCACGACTCGAAACATCACCCATCATTTTCCCCCAGAGATGCTGCCTGACCTGATGAGTTATTCCAGCGCTTTGTGTCTATCTTCCCTCCAAACCTTTCCTATCCTTTCTTATACATTATATTGCCACTTTCAGAGAGTTGGGGATTTGGACATCAAGATCCAATGCTGGTACAGGTCTTGCCATGAATAATTAACTCATGTTAGAATTTTATAAGTATCTTAGTCTGAATGAGACGTCGAGCTTGCAGTGGAATCACAGGGAGATAGATCCAGACAACAAACAAAAGCATAAATTATAGATAAATTATGCAAAATGTATGGGTGATTTATGTATAATTTATGCTTTTGTGTGCTGTCTGAGTCTATCTGCCTGTGATGCTGATCCAAACAAGAATTTATTTGTATCATACTTGTGCATATGACAATGAACTCAACTTGACTAAGCTTTTAAGAAAATGGGAAGAGGTGCTATGCATGTAAGTGTGATTCTTTGTCTAAAAACTCACTGTATGATGTTGTATGACTGAAACACTATCGTGTTTGATGCTGCTGTTCATTCAGCGTTGCTGGCTTGCACAAAGGTTGTTCAGTGGATTGTATAGTTTGGAGATACAGTAAAGAAGCAGGCCATTCGGCCCACCGAGTCCGAGCCAGTTAGCGATCCCTGATCCCGCACACTAACAATACCCTGCACATACTGGGGACAATTTACAATTTTAACCAAAGCTAAGTAGCCTACGAAACCTGTATGCCTTTGGAATGTGGGAGGAAACCGGAGCACCTGGAGAAAACCCACGCTGGTCGCGTACAGACAGGGCCCATAGTCAACATCAAACCTGGGCCTCTGGTGCTGTAAAGGGCCTGTCGCACCAGCATGCAAATCTATGCGATGAGCGCGACCTAACGTGGTCGCTTGAGCCGTCCGGCGTCGCGGGGCCGGTCCCACTCCGATCGCCGGAGCCGTGCGGAATTGTGCGGAGTTCGTCCCAACATCGCGCGGGGCTCCGAAAAACTGGCTATGTTCTAAAATTCCACGCGGCAACGGCTTGTCGGCTCGCAGTCGCCTCGACGCATTACACACCGCCTCGACGTCGTGCCTCCGTGACCCTCTCTGTAGGTGCCTCCGTGACCCTCTGTGTGTGTGTGTGGCTCCGTGGTCCTCTCTGTGTGTCCGTCTCTAAAGGCGAACTTACCTTTAGACTTCGCTGCAAGTTCGCCTCACTTTGTGCCGCGTTGCGCCACTCACCCGACCTCTGTGCGGCTCCCGCTGCCGGTTTGGTCGCACTCATTGCATGGAGTCGGATGCTGGTGGGACAGGCTCCACCACTGCGCCACTGTCCCACCCAGATAGCTTTAAGTCCATTTTTTTATTTATTTATGGAGCAACACAGATTCTCTGCAGACACACTCCACCACCAATTTTCCGGCACCCTTGGTTCCAGAGCCTTACCGTATTATCCGGACCAACAGAGGTCACGGCCTCGAGGGGCCGAGATGCCGGCCCGCAAAGTCGGCCACAGAAATCGGCTATGGGATAGGACGTGCCGGCTCTGGCCAGTCGGGAGTCCCAGAACCCTGGCCACTGGGGATAGATTCAACTCACCGATCGGTACGGAAGTCCCGATGAGTTTGAGATTGGTCTCCTCACCCGGCCTAGGCATCACATTTTCGGGGGGACTTCCAGTGGGGATTTTGTCCGGATTAAAGAGAGGTCCGGACCACCAGTTGCCGGAAAATCGGTGGTGGACCTGAACGAGGGCTAAATGCTCACACAGCAAAAATGGATGAAGTCCAGTTTTCAGGCCTCCAAGTTCGAAACAGAGAGATGGTTTAAAAGCGCAAGCCAATGTCACCAACAATTAGTACCAAGATAATGCCGTTAAAGTGGCAAGCTATCCCAAGACACTTCACAGCAACAACATCAAATAAAATTTGACTTAGTGTCAGTATCATTTCAGCTCTGTAGACAAAAGGAACTCAGCCTCCGTGAAGCCATCACATGCAATTTCAAACCCTGTCACTATGGTTGAAAATTATTTTGATTCTGCAGAATCTGTTTCAGCTGCAGCTCTCCGCCCTTTCCTAGTTGGACATCACCATCTGGTGGAAACAGAAGGAACTGCAGACAGACACAAAATGCTGGAGCAACTCAGCGGGTCAGGCACCATCTCTGGAGAGAAGGAATGCGTGAGGTTTTGGGTCGAAACCCTTCTTCAGACTCACTGCAGGTGCTGGAACCTTGAACAAAACACATACAGCAGGTGGAAATTAGCAGGTTGGGGTTAGGTTTAGGTTTATTATTGTCATGTACTGAGGGCGATACACATGTGCAAATGTAGTGCGGCACGGTGGCACAGCAGTAGAGTTGCTGGCTTACAGCACTTACAGCACCAGAGACCCGGGTTCAACCCTGGCTAAGGGTGTTGTCTGTTCTCCCCTTGACCTGCGTGGGTTTTCTCAGAGATCTTCGGTTTTCTCCCACACTCCAAAGACATACAGGTTTGCAGTGTAATTGGCTTGGTATAAATGTAAATTGTCCCTAGTGTGTGTAGGATAATGCTAATGTGCGGGGATCATTGGTTGGTGCAGACTCGGTGGACTGAAGGGCCTGTTTCAAACTGTATTTCTGAACTGAATTGACTGAACGACAGTGAAAAGCTTTTTTATTGAAAAATAGGTGCAGGAGGAAGCCTTTCGGCCCTTCGAGCCAGCACCACCATTCAATATGATCATGGCTGATCATCCAAAATCAGTACCCCGTTCCTGCTTTTTCCACTAAATCCCTGGATTCCTATAGCCCAAAGAGCTAAATCTAACCCCCACTTGAAAACATCCAGTGAATTGACCTCAACTGCCTTCTGTGGCAGAGAATTCCACAGATTCACAACTCTCTGGGTGAAACAGTTTTTCATCATCTCAGTTGTAAATGGCCTACCCATTGCATGCCATCCAAACATATCAAATATGCCATACATACTGTAGATACAATCAATTCAAACTCAAGCAAAATAGATGGAGCAAAGACAAGACAGAGTGCAGAATGTATTTCTCAGAATGTCAAAGATAGTTAGCCAAGGTCTTAAAGAGACTTCCCGATTTTTATACTCAATACCCTGACCAATGAAAGCAAATATACCATGTGTGTAGGAAAGAACTGCAGGTGCTGGTTTATAGCGATGGTTTCTTTCCCATTCTGGGAAGTGTTGCCAATTTCGGAGAGCTATGGAATTGGACCCCAAGATTGGGCAGCAACAGAACACACAAAATACATTTTATTACATTGTCTATTGTCTATGGTCTAACATGAACATCCACCACAGTGACTGCTCCATGTTCCTCACTGTGATGGAAGGCGAAGAGAAAGTTCAATCTCTTCCCTTCATTGTAGTCCCGAGGTCGGGAGCCGCGAGCCTTCTGTTGACGGGACAATCTTGACTCGATTAGCCGGCGGCAGGCTTCCTCGTTGGGGCGATCAAGCTCCTGCATCGGGCGGATGTCAGCTCCCCATGCCGGGCGATCTGACCCCGGGTCGGGGCTGGTCAAACCTTCTGGAGGGAATAGACCGGCGGCATCTAGGGGAAGAAGGAGAAACAACATGAGCTGTCGAACTTGGATTTGGTTCCGAGTTTCACGATCCAAATCTGACGATAACTGGGATAAATCACGCCCGTGGTCATTACCAAATGAAGCTGCACAAGTTGCAACATTGGACGAAGGCTTTGCAGTTGTGTTTCATGACGATCTGTCATGTTTCCTGGTGTGGGTCGTCAGTCATTGTGTCAAAACCCTGACAGAAAACAATTGTTTCATCAACCCAAAAAGGCACAGAGCACAATGTTCTACTTTCATCGTCAATTAAACGTTTAAAGAGTCACTATTGATGCTTGACAAGGCAGGTCCAAAACTCACTGCCGACTGCTCCGACACAGTCTAAGGCTCAAGCTACAGGCGCATAATCATGTTGCGATTAAAATTAATTGGGAAATATTGTCTTTTTCGATTCAATTATGCCTGGATTAGGGGGCATTAGTTAGAAATTGGATTTCTTTCTCTGAAATGTCACTTGTACACTCTGGAGTTTAGAAGGATGAGAGGGGATCTTATTGAAACATTTAAGATTGTTAAGGGTTTGGACACGCTGGAGGCAGGAAACATGTTCCCGATGTTGGGGGAGTCCAGAACCAGGGGTCGCAGTTTAAGAATAAGGGGTAAGTCATTTAGAATGGAGATGAGGAAACACTTTTTCTCACAGAGAGTGGTGAGTCTGTGGACTTCTCTGCCTCAGAGGGTGGTGGAGGCAGGTTCTCTGGATGCTTTCAAGAGCGAGCTGGATAGGGCTCTTAAAGATAGTGGAGTCAGGAGATATGGGGAAAAGGCAGGAACGGGGCACTGATTGGGGATGATCAGCCATGATCACATTGAATGGCGGTGCTGGCTGAAAGGGCCGAATGGCCTACTCCTGCAAGTGACTTGGCCTCCACTGCCCTCTGTGGCAGGGAATTCCATAAATTCGCAACTCTCTGGGTGAAAAAGTTTTTTCTCACCTCTGTCTTATATGACCTCCCCTTTATTTTAAGACTGTGGCCCCTGGTTCTGGACTCGCCCAACATTGGGAACATTTTCCCTGCATCTAGCTTGTCCAGTCCTTTTATAATTTTATATGTTTCTATAAGATCCCCCCCTCATCCTTCTAAACTTCAGAGAATGAGAAATCCTAGAGAAAATTAACAATTTTTTACCATAGCCAATTAACATACAAACCCGTATGCCTTTGGCATGTGGGAGGAACCTCTGCAGAAATCCACACGATCACAGGGAGAACGTACAAACTCCGTACAGACAACACCCATAGTCAGGATCGAACCCGGATCTATGGTGCTGTAAGCGATGTACAGGGCCTGTCCTGCAAGCATGCAACTCTATGCGATGAACGCGATCAAACTAGAAGCGGGGGCCGCGCGGAGGTCGGGTGATCCCCTGTACAGGGCCGTTCCCACCAGCATGCGCCTGCATGCAGCAAGTGAAACCAAACCGGCAGTAGGGGCTGCGCGGAGGTCGGGTGAGTGGCGCAACGCAGCGCAAAGTGAGGCGAACTTGGAGTGAAGTCTAAGGTAAGTTCGCCAGGACAGAGAGCCACACACATAGAGGGTCACGGAGGCACCTACAGATAGGTTCACGGAGGAACGATGTCGGGGCGGTGTGTAATGTGTCGAGGCGACTGCGAGCCGACGCCGCGCGGAATTTTTGGACATATTCAGTTTTTCGGAGCCCCCCGCGGTGTCGGGACGAACTCCGCACGGCTCCAGCGATCGAAGTGGGACCGGCCCCGCGACGCCGGACAGCTCAAGCGACCACGTTAGGTCGCGCTAATCGCATAGAGTTGCATGCTTGTAGGACAGGCCCTTAAGGCAGCAACTCTACCACTGCGCCACCATGCCACGCTCAAATTATGAAACCAGTGTCAACCGAGGTATGTTCAGTCAGGCTGGATGTCCGTGTTCCAGTCCACTGATTCTAGACTGTTGAAGTAGCCTCTAATCCTCCTTGGATCACTACTGCATTACTCTTGCTTACCAAACTGGCAGGAATGTCTCCAGTTACTTGACTATGGTAAAGTTGACATTCAATCTTTAGAGTCATAGAGTCATACAGTGTGGAAACAGGGCCCTACTTGTCCACACCAGCCAACATGTCCCTCCAAACCTGTCCTATCCATGTACCGGTCTAACTGTTTCTTAAATGTAGGGATAGTACCTGCCTCAACTACCTTCTCTGGCAGCTCTTTCCACACACCCACCACCCAGGTACCATGGTGGAAGGTTTCTGGTGGAATTAAGCAAGTCATCCATCTATTTGTAGTGAGGTTAACATTAGACTGTGAGGCAGCCCGTTTTTTCGTGGCCTGATTCACTGCCACTGACAATTCTGGACTGTTAAAGCTGGAGGATTCTCTGCTTCATGGTGTAGTTGACCGGAGTTTTGGAATCAGAAGCAAAGATTGAACAATATGGCAGATTTTCCAGACGGCTTTAGGCAAACACTGGCGACGGAGCAACAGTGGACACACCGTCCCTGCTTTCCGATCCATTCCATGAATCAGGAGCAGAGCAGATAAACAAGTCATGTTAAGGGGTGGTCACGGTGGTGCGGCGGTTGAGTTACTGCCTTACAGCGAACGCAGTGCCGGATATCCGGATTCGATCCCGACTATAGGCGGTTGTCTGTACGGAGTATGCACGTTGACCTGGGATTTCTCCAAGAACTTTGGTTTCTTCCCACACTCCAAAGACGTGTAGGTTTGTAGGTTAATTGGCTTGGTAAATGTAAAAATTGTCCATAGTGGGATAGTGTTAGTGTGTAGCGATCACTGGTCGGAACAGACCCGGTGGGCCGAAGGGCCTGTTTCCACTGTGTATCTCTAAACTAAACTAAGTGAAGTTTATTGTCATACGGACAAATATGGTGAGGTACAGAAACAATGAAGATCTTGCTTGCAGAAGCATCACACCAACTCAGCATGCACACAAAAACAGAAGAGAGGCACAAAGAACTGCAGATGCTGGTTTACACAAAAGACACAAAGTGTTGGAGTAACTCTGAGGGTCAGGCAGCATCTTTGGAAATCAGGGATAGGTCTGAAGAAGGGTCCTGACCTGAAAATATTGTAATTGTAATTGTAATTAATTTATTAGCCAAGCATGAAAACATGCAAGGAAATTAATTTGCCAGCAGTCATACAAAACAGCAACAAGATACATAACCACATAAAAAATTAAACATAAACAGCCACTACCACAACAGCGGTGTGTGAGAATCCCACAGCATAAGCGGAGACCCACAGCCATCAGTTCAATGTCCGGGCCACACACACACACGCTCCATCACTGTGATGTGACCAGGGTTGTACCGACCGCTGTCACTCTCTCTGCAGTCCCTGTCCCCCCGAACAGTCAGAAAGCCGTCCACACTCGCACCAGACTCCGGGATGTCCTCATGGAGCCTTGTCCCTGCAAAACACTGAGATCACTGCACTCATGGCACTCCGTCCGAGTCCTCACCAGTGCAGGCAGCACGTCCATCTTGTTTTTTCGGTCGACTCACATTCCCCACTGTGATGGAAGGCAAAACCTACACCTTCTTTCCTCCTTTTCTCCCGCGGTCGGGGCAATCAAAACTTCCGCAGTCGGGCGATGGAAACGCCCCAGCGGTTGGCGATCAAAGCTCCCGCATTGGGGCGGTCGAAACTTCCGTGATTGGGGTGGTCGAAGCTCCTGCAGTGGGAGCTCCGTTAGTCGATCCCTAACAAAGGGACCGCCAGCTCCACGATATTAAAGCCACAGTGCAGACGGAGATACGATGAAATTAAAGGTACACTTGAAACATACAAGCAAACACAGTAAACACGGACAAAAACAGCAAAAGAGGAAAAAGACGAGACGGGCTGTTGGCGCGGCCACCATGTACGACGTCAGTGCTGGAAAGTTGTAAGGCAGCAACTCGTCCACTGCACCACCGTGCCTCCTGTGACAGGCTGAAGAGAGTGTTGGCCCATCATGGGCACAGCCCTCCCGACCATTGGAAGCATCTACCGGAGGCGCTGCTCCAGGATGGCATCTCACGCCAACCACCCATCTATATGAAAGGATGTCACCTATCCATGACCTCCAGAGATGATGCCATACAGAGTCAGAGATCCAGGTTCGATCTTGAATACGGGTGCTGTCTGTATGACGTTTGTACATTCTCTCCATGACCTGTGTGGGTTTTCTCTGGTATCTCCGGTTTCCTCCCACACTCAACTCCCAAGACAGGTTTCTAGGTTAATTGGCTTGGTAGAATTGTAAATTGTTCCTCGTGTGCAGATTAGCATTCGTGTGGTGGGATCGCAGGCCAGTACGGACTTGGTGGGCACTGTACCCCTAACCTAACCTAAACATCACAAAGTTGTAGGTAGACAAAAATGCTGGAGAAAGCATCTGAAGAAGGGTCTCGACCCGGAATGTTACCTATTCCTTCGCTCTATAGAAGCTGCCTCACCCGCTGAGTTTCTCCAGCATTTTTGTCTACCTTTGACTTTTCCAACATCTGCAGTTCTTTTTTAAACATCAAAGTTGTAGCTCAGATTCAATTTTCACATGAAACAATCACACAAAGAGCAAATTTAATTTGGCTCATTCCGATGTTAACAATTGTATAACGCTGTGCCTGTGTTTTTTTTCCCACAGAGGAAACAGATTTTCTTAAACTTTAAACACAGATTCTGAAGCAGAGAACTGAGGCGGTGAATGAGTGACTGCCTTGAAGCCTTGTATGTCAAGAAATTCATTCCTGGTCTGCAGTAGCGACTGTACCCTGAACTCTGATCCCACATTTCAGTTCTATTGACGGCAAGAGAATTAATTTAAGCGATGGTACAGCATGCTGAGGCAATAAACTAGCAGGTCAGGTTAGATATGTAGGAAGGAACTGCAGACGCTGGTTTAAACCAAAGATAGACACAAAAAGCTGGAGTAACTCAGCGGCACAGGCAGCATCTCTGGAGAAAAGGAATGGATGTCATTTCCGGTCGAGACCCTTCTTCAGACAAAACGTGTTTAGATTTGTTTTTTATTGGAATATTTTCCTCTCTGATGATTCACTCAACCAAGCGGATGTTTGATTCCCTTTTGGTGAAACGAAGTGGGAAGCTCTGCAGTATTGGTGGTCTTTCATGCCCGGGGTATGTGCGCTGTCAGATGAGGAAGTAGGGGGAGGGGGGAGGGAGATTCAGCAGCTAAAGGGCCTGTCCCACTTACGCAATTTTTTTCGGTGACTGCCAGAACCCGTAATAGTCGCAGCAGGCCACCGAAAATGTTCAACATGTTGGAAATCCAGCGGCGACCAGAAAAAGGTACGACTCTTTGGAGGACTACTCACGACCATACAGCGCCACGTGTCGACATGTCGCGGGGTGACGTTGTATGGTTGTGAGTAGTCGCCCAAAGAGTTGTACCTTTTTCTGGTCACCACTGAATTTTCAACATGTTGAAAATTTTCGGCGACCTGCTGTGACTATGCGGTTGCCGGCAGTCGCCGAAAAAATTGTGTAAGTTGGACAGGCCCTTTATTGATTGAAATTGTAATGAAACCAGCCTGGACAGATTCATACTTAAAGTGATGCAACAGAGAAACAGGCCCTTCAGCCCACCAAGTCTACACCATTTTTCAAGCACCCATTCACACCAAACATACACTAATCACACCTTATTTTCCACAAAGCCACGTGATACACCAGGGACAATTTCCTCTGGAAAGTTAACCAACAACTTTTCATCTTTAGGATGAGGGAGAAAATCCGACCACTCAGAGGATAAGTGCACACTCCACAAAGACAGCATCTGAAGTCGGGATTGAAATCAGGTTGCTGAAGCTGACAAGACATGCCACTACGCCATTCGAGTTCACCATGTTACGTTGCAGGCCACGCATTTCCACAATACCTTCTGCATGTTTGGATAGCATTTTGTTATTGCAGAGTTATATTGCAACTTATCTTGAACCAAAACATGGGCCCAAATGTGTAGGACGGAACTGCAGATGCTGGTTTACACCGAAGATGAACACAAAAGGCTGGAGTAACTCAGCGGGTCAGGCAGCATCTCTGGAGAAAAGGAACCGGTGACATTTTGGGGTCGAGACCTTTCTTCAGGCTTGATCTTTGTTACTTTTTGCATCTTGTTCATTCATTTGTTCTATATCTCTCTACATCACCATCCATATCTCTTGTTTCCCTCTCAGTCTGAAGATGGATCTCGAACCCGAAACGTCACTTATTCCTTTTCTCCAGAGATGCTTCCTGACTGGCTGAGTCACTCCAGCTTTTTGTGTCCATCACGTGGGCCCATCTCTACAAGATGCACGTCAAGTGTGGAGAAATAAACACAACCATAATTTGAGGGGTGGAGTCGCATAACAAACAGAAGGAAATAATATTTATTTATTTCGCACTTTCACAGTCACCGAATGCACAAAATCAATTTACAGCCTATCAAATCAGTCATCTTGATCAGCTATGGAGGCAATGTTGTATGAATTACAACAAGATAACTGACAATGTAATCTATTTCAGTGAGGCCGGCTGGGAGATCATTATTAGTAGATGTTCCCTCTCCAAGTGCAGGTTTGTTGTGAGATAAGGGGTTGAAAATATAATTCTCATCCAGGGATCAAAGTCCCCTTAACCTGCTGTGTGTTACAGAATAATAAGCTATGTGTGCTCTGAACATTCCAGCAAATGTTTCAACATATCGAGAGTGCAAGTATCAGTTAATGCCATAAACATAGCAGAGAAAAATTAGATGTTTCAAGCAATCAATCCACAGATGCTTCCCTGACCTACTGAATATTTCCCCGTATTTTCTGTTTTTATTGAAAATGCAGATTACGTGGATGGGGATCATTTGGGAGTTCAGACAAGGTAGATTAGCTGCATTCCGTGAGATTCACTCACAGAGTTACGGAATACAGAACATAGAACAGGCCCTTCGGCCCACATTGTCTATGTCGAACATGATGCAAGATAAACTGATCTCCTCTGCTTGCACATGATCTATATTCCCTCCATATCCATGTGCCTATCTAAAAACCTCTGAAATGCCACTATTGTATCGGTCTCCATCACCACCCTTGGCAGCGCATTCCATGCACCCTATGTTAAAAAAAAACTTGCCCTGCACAACTTCTTTAAGCTTCGTCCCTCTCATCGATCAACAACAGGCCCTTCAGCTCACTGAGCCCACACTGCCCACCAAACAATCATCCCATCTTTACAATCATCCCATCTTCTTCTCCCCATTGCCATTCACGTGCACCCTGAACCTCAACCTACCACAGTATACCTTTTGTTCCAGATCCCAGCATCTGCCGTCTCTTGCGTCTCCATTCCACAATCAAGTCAAGAGCCGAGAGTGTTTATTTGTCATATGTAACAAAAACGGAACAAATAAAATCTTATTCTTGATTGGATTCATCTCTCGCCTTTTCTTTATCTGGATAGCACACAAACAAAGGCTTTTAATTGTACATGTGACAATGATAAACTAAACTAAACTTTAGGGTAGTTTTTAGTTTAGCAATACAGTACGGAAACAGACCCTTCTGCCCACTGAGTCCAATCCCTGCACATTAACACAACCCTACGCACACTTTTACATGGTCAATTTTACATGGTCAATTAACCTACAAACCTGTACTTCTTTGGCGTGTGGGAGGAAACCGAAGATTTCGAAGAAAAAACACACAGGTCACGGGGAGAACGCACAAACTCCGTACAGACAGCACCCATAGTCAGGATCGAACCCGTGTCTCTGGCGCTCTAAGGCAGTAACCTTATCGCTATGCCACCTTGTTGCCCATACATAGTAAATCATTATTATACACAGTAGGGACAATTTACAGATGCCAATGAACCTACCCACCCACAGGTCGTTGGCGATGTGGGAGGAAACCCATGCGGTCACAGGAAGAGCGTGCAAACTCCACACAGACAGAGCTGCACCATAGTATTGAACCCGCATCCCTGGAGTTGTGAGTTGGGCAGGTTGGAGCCATTCAGACTATATTAAGATTCTTCACTGCCAGGTAACTCACTTTGTCAGTGTCAGTAATGGCCATTTCTGCTAGTAGTCATCCATCTGTGACATTGGCTCAGTTGTTCTCTCTCCTTTACTACAGCCTGGCCTGAGATCCCACAGCCCTGAAATATCAATGCATTACACCTGTCCCTTTAGTTGAATTTAGTTCAGAGACACAGTGTGGAATCAGGACCTTCGGCCCACCTAGTCCGTTCCGACCAGTGATCACCCCGGACACTGGCACTATCCTACACACGAGGGACAATTTACAGAAGCCAGATAATCTACAAGCCTGTACGTCTCCGGGGTGTGGGAGGAAACCAGGGCACCCGGAGAAACCCACGTAGTCACAGGGAGAACGTACAAACTCCGCAAAGACAACACCCGTAGTCAGGATCGAACTCGGGTCTCTGGCGCTGTAAGGTAGCAACTCTATCGCTGTGCCACCGTGCTGCCTGATAGCTTTAAATCCCTTTTTTAAAATGTCTGTATGGAGCAACACAGAGTCTCTGCAGAGACAAGTCCACCACCTATTTTGCCACTGTGCTGCCCTGTGGCTTAAGGGCCTGTCCCACCAGCATGCAACTCTATGCGATTAGCGCGACCTAACATGGTCGCTTGAGCCGTCCGGCGTCGCGGGGCCGGTCCCACTTCGATCGCCGGAGCCGCGCGGAATTGTGCGGAGTTCGTCCCGAGTTCGTCCCGAGACCGCGCGAGGCTCCGAAAAACCGACTATGTCCAAAAATTCCGCGCGGCAACGGCTTATCGGCTCGCAGCCGCCTCGACATTTACACACCGCCCGGACATCGTGCCTTCGTGAACCTATTTGTAAGTGCCTCCGTGACCCTCTATGTGTGTGGCTCCGTGGCCCTGTATGTGTGTGTGTCTCGGTGCCCCTCTCTGTGTGCCCCTCTAAGTCCTGGCGAACTTACCTTGGACTTGCTTCAAGTTGACTCGCTTTGCGCCGCGTTGCGCCACTCACCCAACCGCCGCGCGGCCCTCGCTGCCGGTTTAGTTGCGCTTGCCGCATACAGGCGCATGCTGGTGGGAACGGCCCTGTACAGGGGATCACCTGACCTCCGCGCGGCCCCCACTGCCGGTTTGATTGCGAGTTGCATGCTGGTGGGACAGGCCCTTTAGGCTGAGGACAAGGATATCTGACGAGAAGATGGGTAGGTATGCCGTGTCGTGGGATGCAGTGAAAAGCTGGGTTGTGTGTGGCTTAGGGCAATGAGAGGAGGTGGGTGTCCGCTATCTTGAGGAGTTAGATAGGTGAGCATGAGGGACACAGTGTGAAAGTGGGTTGAGGGACTTTGTGAGAATCTAGCTCAACAATGCTGAGGGCTACGGAGAAAAAGATGGACCAATGTGTCTAAGAGTGTGAGAGTGGGTGGGTGGAGGGATGTCGTGAGAAGAGGGGATCAGGAAAATGGGCTAAGGTAGAAGGAGTGAGAAAGCAGATTGTATTCCAGTCGACAAATCCGTGGTGTTAATCATACGGTACAGTGGAATTAGTTATGATAAATGGGAAAGCTCAAACTTGACAGGTGTTGTTAATCTCGGAAAAAAAAAAGAAATGACTGTATAGTCTCCCATAAATTTCATAAATCATCTATTTTTCAAGCCTTAGTCTTCTGACCAGCTCTCCCATTGCATTTCTACATTTTGTGCAGTGGAACACCTCATCAATGGTAAAGAGAGGAATCTTATCGATGGGCTGATGAGTATTTAATTGGTGAAATATTTACAAATTGAAAGAAATGCAGTCGTGTGCACAAGATGAATGTCCTGTCCTAAATAATTAACTTTGATCGATGATTTTAATTTAGATGTAATACAAAGTTGTTCATAATAGTAAAGGGGATCAGTGATGGGATATGAAAAGCTTTTAAAAAAAAAAACATGTTAAATATCTTATTAAGCATCACGAGGCTAGGAATTGCAGGTTACATTTATTTGGTTCACTGCAGCCTTGGAGTCTGCAAGAAAGAGTTAGCGGACAGGTGGTTGGCCATCTCCTCTGCAGTGAGTGCGGTCATTATTAGAGTGGTGTCTGAGATATTCACCTTCCTATGGACCGATTAGCTCCATGGGACGTCCCTTATCATCACCTTTCAGAAATTCCCATTAAAGTCCCCATCAAATACTTATGGAAGTCAAGTTGAAACATAACTTGAGAAATGACATTGACTTTCTGTCCTTGCCTGCTTCCTTTGAATGGACGATGAGATTGGAGGGACCACCTTATCAACCATCTTACCAACAACTAGAAAGCTGTACTGAACTACTATCTATCTCATAGGAGATCCTCGGACTATTTTTGATCGAACTTTACCTTGCACTAAACGTTATACATGTTATTCCCTTAATCATGTATCTGTACACAGTGGATGACTCGACTGTAATCATGTATTGTCTTACCACTGGCTGGTGAGTGCACAACAAAAGCTTTTCACTGTGCCTCGCTACATGTGACAATAAACTCAACGCAAAGTCAAAAAATCACCATTACCTCATTCGAAATATCACCTATCCATGTCCTCCAGAGATGATCTCGACCCACTGAGTTACTTCAGCACTCAGTGACTTCATTGGAAAACCAGCATCTGCAGTTTCATGTGCACTTAGCCTAAAACTGCACTTCATGTTGCCTCTGGAAAGCAGCCAACATAAGCCATCAGCCCAAGACCTTGCCCACCCCAAGCTCCCTGCTCCCATCGGGCAGACAAAACAGAAGCTTGAAACCGTGCACCATCAGACTCAGACAATAGGTGCAGGAGTAGGCCATTCGGCCCTTCGAGCCAGCACCACCATTCACTGTGATCATGGCTAATCATCCACAATCAGTATCCTATTCCTGCCTTCTACCCATATCTCTTCACTCCGCGTTAAAGAAGGAAATGCAGATGCTGGAGAATCGAGGGTTACACAAAAGGCTGGAGAAACTCAGCGGGTGCAGCAGCATCTAAGGAGCGAAGGAGATAGGCGACGTTTCGGTCTGAAGAAGGGTCTCGACCCGAAACGTCGCCTATCTCCTTCGCTCCTTAGATGCTGCTGCACCCGCTGAGTTTCTCCAGCTTTTTCTGTAACCCTCCCTTCACTCCGCTATCTTTAAGAGCTCTATCTAACTCACTCTTGAAAGCATCCAGTGAATTGGCCTCCACTGCCTTCTGAGGCAGAGAATTCCACAGATTCACAACCCTCTGTGTGAGAAGGGTTTTCCTCATCTCCATTCAAAATGGCTTACCCCTTAGTCTTAAAATGTGGCTGCAGGTCCTGGAATCCCCCAACATTGGGAACATGTTTCCTGCCTCTAGCGTGTCCAAACCCTTAATAATATTTTATGTTTCAATAAGATCCCCTCTCATCCTTCTAAATTCCAGAGTATACACATTCTAAGATGGACTTAGATGGAAGTCCATCTAAATAGTATTCAAAGATTCTCCCATTATGTCTCCTTCTCTGATTCTGACATAGTCGAGCATATTTGGCCTCCCTGGTCTTCAATCTGTTGAACGTTACATAGCAGTATTTGATAAGAGGGAGTCTTATATTAACACATTAACCTCTCCCAGCTAGAGATTAGAACATGGAACATAGAAGAGTACGGCATAGGGAGAGACCCTTTGGCCCACAATATCTTTGCCAAACATGTTGCCAAGACCAACTCTTATCTGCCAGCAATTAGGATCTAGATCTCGATCTGGAATGATCTGGAAGACTAGTGGTTATGTCTTTTGGTTTTTCACAGTAGCTTCCCATCCACAAAGTTATCAGTAACATCTCCAAAATCATTTGTGCATTGGAATTCATGATTTGAAAGGCAAATATACTCAGGCGGTGATTGAAAAATGGAAGGAATTGACAAAAATTCAACAGCGTCAGAATAAAATAAAATCATCTTCTCCCCTTCGAGAGTCAGATTACAGAGATATTCCAACACAAACACTATTTTAGTTGGCTATTAGATGTTACTTACAACTGTTCAGCCAGTTCTGATAGAAACATCAACTTTGAAGCAGGGTGGGTGGTTCCATGTATAATCTCGTTGGCCCCTATGATTTTGTCAAGGATAGATCAATATTTTAAATGGATATCTGAGTATCAAAGAGTATATCTGGTTCTAATCTGCCAACCATGTTGGAGGCCTTCCTGAAGTGCCATGGCCACAATGACTCCCGGAAGGTTTGTCAGTCGGGGGGATTGGGAACAAGCCCCAAGGCTCGTCGGCCGGCGGGACCGGGAGGAGGAGAGGAGGGGAATGCCTCCAGCACCTTCAAGGTGGCCTGCAGGAGGCACCTCCATGACACAAAGATGTCCGGGTGAGGAGAGGAGAGGGGCGTCGGTTCACGGGAACTGCTTTATTAGTACATCAAGCGCGCAGAATTTGGAGTTTGAATAATGGCGCCAAAAATGCATGTGCCGGCAGGTGTGATCCATGCAAAAAGAATTTCACTGTGTAATTGCATATGTGGCAAATACAGCACCATTGAACCATTAATCTGACATTAAAATATCCCATTTTTAGGTAACCTTTCACAACCCCCCCTTTCCTTTCACTGCCATTCCCCAAACCCCAAACTTTTCTATCCTCAAGCTTCACAATTTGCAACTCTTTATCCTTCTGGTTTACATCTCTTTTTTCATCTCTGGCCTTTGTCCAACAATCAAAAAATAATTGGCTGTGTCAACCATGCTTTGTCAGCCGACCATTTATCAGCCATGCACTGTCCTGCCCCTCCTCTCTTCCAGCTTTCTCCCCCCCCCCACCTCCATTCAGTCTGAAGAAGGGTTGTACAAAATCACCAGAGGAATAGAACGGGTAGAAGCACAGGATCTGTTGCCTAGAGTAGTAGAATCGATAACCCGAGGACATAGGTTTAAGGGGAGGGGAGTAAGATTTATTAGGAAGCTGAGGGGTAGCTTTTTTTCATGCAAAGAGTGGTGTGTGTATGGAATGAGCTGCCAGAGGAGGCAGTTGAGGCAGGTACTGTTGCCACGTTTAAGAAACAACTACACAGTTACATAGATAGGACAGGTTTAGAGGGATATGGGCCAAACGCAGGCAGATGGGACATGTAGATGGGACATATTGGCTGGTGTGGGCAAGTTGGGCTAAAGGGCCTGTTTCCATGCTGCAAGGCTCGATGATTCTATGACTCTAAACGTCCTAACCCGAAACGTCATCCATCCATGTTATATAGTGATGTTGCCTGACCCGCTGAGTCACTCCAGTACTTTGTGGTTTTCTTGTTGGAAACAATGCTCCATTTCAATTAAACCTCACAGAGAATGGAATGTAATGTAATGGCGTACTTCATTGTCATATGTGGCAAGGCACATTGAAATCCTTTGCTTGCATACCTTGGGTATGCAAATAGTCACCATATATGGCGCTGAGAAGGGTACAAATTACTCTGGCTGACTCCTCCTTTGTTCACCCCACCCCCTCCTCCCGGCTGTCCCCCCCCCCACGCCGGGTCCTCCATTGTTCGTCCCCGTCCCCCCCCCTCACAGTGGTTCCCCCGTGCCCATATCAACCACAGTCACGTGGCCTCACCACCGTCCCCGAGACACCGCCCACCTCCGAGGCTCCAATGCAACCGCCGAGGCTCCAATACAGCCTCCGAGGCTCCAATGCAGCCTCCGAGGTTCCAATGCAGCCTCCGAGGCTCCAATGCAGCCTCCGAGGCTCCAATGCAGCCCCCGATTCAGTTACATAAAAATGATGCTGTCCGGTCGCATTAATCCACATAAACTTTACTCGTTTGAGTCTAATTCCTTTTTTATTGCGAGTTATTTACAAAGTCAGAAGGCATGACTTTTTGATCTGTTTTCTATCATTAACTAATTAGAATGAACCGTGCTCATGGATGATCTCCTCAGGTCTGCAAAATACTGCAGAAAGTATCTCCTGCAACTGAGGTGAACTGCAACAGTGCCCAGTCCAAAGTGGCAATTGGCAGTGGCAGCAGAAAGTGACGCAAGCACAAAATACTTTGTATGCATGATTCACAGAGAGAAAACTGGCAGGGGTGCTCCATAAAGCCTCAAGTCCATGGTGTTGGTATTAGTTAGCACTAGATTTTCTTACCAAAGCAAGGAGAGGAGGAAGGCTGTTGCCCAGAATCCACCAGCGATGACCTTCATCTGCCCCCACTGCCCTCGAGTGTGCGGTTCACGAAATGGACTGGTCAGAACTCACCAGAATGGAGACCGACTTTGTCATTGCCGACAGGCCACCACCAGATAGCAGAGTGGTACAGCTAGTGTAGCGGAGCGTAGAGTAAGGGTTAAACTGACAATTTCAGCTACAATGTGGAATGGAGTTACCGGCTAAGTTAGCAGCCCTTACATTCCATAGGCTTTCGATGGCGATCTGTGCCTGGGAAAGGCTGCGTTGGCGAACAAAACACAGCAATGTTTGAGTAGATGTTGCCAAACAATGTCCGGGAATGTCTGGGCGAGCTGAGCAAAACAGAAACGACAGCAATAGTTGGGGAGACTGTCCCACGCCAGTAGCACAGGCACGTTGCAGACAAGGGGGGCTTATGATTGGCTCGGGGAGGGGGCAGTGGAGCGGTCTGCTCTAATAAGAAATGCCATAAAGGATGGTGTTGGGCGCCTTTTTGGGGGAGAACTTCAGCCTCGGACCATGCCGCCAACGGTGCCCAGTGATCAAGAGCAGAAACATCCTGTAGCGTGCCCTGATGGGGTTGCCAGTGCGTACAGGTTTACGTGAGTGTATGTAGAAACACGATGCAGTGTGCCCTGCTGTGTGCTCGGGGTTTGCGATAGCGTTCGGGGATATTCGAGGATACGCGAGTAAATGTGCCTTATTTAGTAGTGTAGTAAATTACTGAGTGAATCAAAACTGTTATCTGAATCACGTGATTTATCAAACACAATGACCTATGATGCAATCTGTGTGGAGTTCACACATTCTCCCTGTGGCTGCACAAGTCTCTCCTAGCTTCTCACAAATCCCAAAGATGTACTGCTAGGTAGTTTCACTGGCCATTGGTTGAACTGTCTACTTTGGGCTTTTTTTTCCCCACTAGAGCTGAGGCTATTAGTTTAGTTTAGAGATGCAGCACGGAAACAAGCTTGAGCCCACCGGGTCCA
This sequence comes from Raja brachyura, assembly GCA_963514005.1. The sequence goes on from OY740806.1 coordinate 11,331,770, forward strand.
CGCTGACCATCGATCGCCCATACACAATATCGATCTATCCTACACAATAGAGACAATTTACAGAAGCCAATTATCCTACAAACCCGTCCGTCTTTGGAATGTGGGAGGTAACCCGAGCACCTGGAGAAAACCCATGCAGTTACAGGGGGAATGTGCACAAACTCCATACAGACAGCACCCGGTCAGGATCGAACAACGGGTCTCTGGCACTGTGAGGCCGCAACTCTATCATTGTACCACCCTGCCGCCCTTAATCTCTTGAATTTGTGTTTATTACATATTATCTACACGTATGTGTTATAGGCCTAGTTGCGCTGCTGCAAGTAAGAATTTCATTGTTCCATTGTCAGTACATATGACAATTAAACACTCTTGATGTACATTGTCCTTGGTGTGCAGCTGAATGACAAAATCCATGGAGGCATTGATGAGAATGAGATGGGAATAAAATGGAAATGATGTGGAATTAGATATATAGGTATATATATTGTCAGAGCAGACATTGTAGAGGTTCCATGCTGTATGATTGATTCTAAGACATCCATGAGCAAAGAGTTGAGTTTAGAGACATCTCTCTTTCTCATCCACTCCCTGCACTCTAGGGGCAATTTGCAGAGGGCCTGCACGTGTTTGGGATGTGGGAGGAAACTGGAGCGCCTGGAGGTATCCCATATGGTCACAGGAAGAATGTGCAAACTCCACACAAACAGCACCCAAGTTCAGGATCATTCCTGGTCTCTGGAACTGTGAGGCAGCAGCTCTACAGCTTAGGGTTAGGGTTAGATCATTGGTTAGGAATATTGTGTTCTGTTCTTTCCACACACGATAGAAAGTGCGCAGTAACATTAGAAAAAGTGCAGAAGAGGTTCACCGGGATGATACCTACAAACCCGCACATCTTTGGGATGTGGGAAGAAGCCGGAGCACCCGGAGGATACCCATGTGGCCATGACATGAAATGTGCAAACTCCACACAGACAGCACCCGAGGTCAGGATCGAACCCGGTCTCTGGCGGTGTGAGGCAGCAGCTCTACCCGCTGCGCCACTGTGTCGTCCCCCCATGAATTATTCCTCCCTTCCTCCACAATTGGTGCGGGCATTAGTCTGGTGAAGCCAAGGGCAACTGGTGATCATTAGCACTCAAGACAATTTATTTCACTCAGTTCAATCACCGGTTCCTAATCGAAACCCAAGTGATATCCCGTTTTGAGCTAAATAACATCGGAATGAGACCCAAAACTATTCCACAGTATTAAATTAGGCACTCGGGATTTCAATAGTTTTGTTACTTGAGTATGGGTAGAAACATTCAAAGCACCTTCAAAATTCCTGTGTACAGCAACAAGACAAAAATAAATTCAATTACCAGAGCATCCAGTTTATTGGCCAAATCATTGTTCCCAGAGTGATTACACACACGATGACAGTGATATTAATTATGATGACACTTAATATGAACTAGTGAGTTGCATGAATATGTATATGGAAGCATTTGAAATGCAGATTGTTATTTGAAATGAGAATTTATCATATTATTAACAGATTTCAATGGAAATCAATTGTTGAGAAGTTACAAAGAGAGTTAACAATAAATTAAAGTCTGACAGCCTACTCTTCATTAGAAGGTAATTGATTAGATATTGATCTGAATAGCATGCATTAAAACAAGAATCTTCAGTAATTTGAGTCAATAATGAAGGGAATCAAGGTGCACCCATTCCACTGTAAGTATTTAAAAATGAACTTCTATTTTACTGCATTGCAACGCAGCAACATATATTTGGGTGCCTTGTCAGAGATTTATCAGGTGAACTTTAACATGGCCTAAATCTACGCAGAGATATTGCACACAGCATCAAAAAGCTTAGACTAGTTCCATTTTGTACTTAGTACCAGAGTGATTTACTCAATTTTTAAACTTGATCGGTGCGAGATTCAGATATAAGATAGAGTGGGAAACTAAATTAAAATGGATGATCGTAGATAAGCATCACTGAGTGCAGGGAAAGGTTTAGAATTCTGCAATGAATGCCCAGGACACTTGTAGAGAGGAAATAGAATATTAGATATCAAGTACTCCATCACCAGAATCTTGTTCAACCAATACACATCTCTGATTTGTCACGCTGCCTGTGTTGGACAAATTGAATTTTTCTCCAACTAAATTTCAAGAATGCCATAGCCATCATCGTTGGTACTTCTCTGAAACACTGTAACTATAACCACTGACTCCACCCCATTGTTTAATAAGTGTCTGAGCCTAGACTAGAGTAGAAGTCAAAGTGAGACGGACATTTTTTTTGTTTAGAAATACAGCGTGGAAACAGGCCCTTCGACTGGCCGACCAGCGATCCCCACACACTCCCGCACACACTAGGGACAATTTCCAATATTAGCAATCCAATTAGCCTATAAACGTGTACATTTTTGGAGTTGCAGGAGGAAACCGGAGCTCCTGGAGAAAAACCACGCAGGTCACAGGGAGAATATACAGGATCAAATTCTGATATCATATATATATATATATATATATATATATATATATATATATATATATATATATATATATATATATACACATATATATATACATATATATACATATACATATATATCTGCCTCAGCACCAAAGCTGCCATTTACTCAGTGAGAAGGCATTTAGTACCACTGCGGCACAGTAGTAGAATTGCTACCCTGAATAAGGGACCCGAGTGTACGGCGTTTGTACCTTATCCCTGTGACCTTGTGGGTTTTCTCCAGGTGCTCCAGTTTCCTCCCACACTCCAAAAAAGTACAGGTTTGTAGGTTAATTGGCTTCGGTAAACATTGTAAACTGTCCCTAGAATGTAGGATCGTGCAAGTGTACGGGGATCGCTGGTCGGCATGGACGCTGGGACGAAGGGCCTGTTTCCACGCTGCAACTCTAAACTAAACCAAACTAAAGTGAGGGTTAGTGCATTGGAATGTAAAATATCAAGCTTTCCAAGGCAACGCCTTGCACATTCCATTCAGATGCTTTACTCTAGACTTGGAATCAAAAATAGACAAATACATCCGACCATGACTGTTCCATCATGCTAGACCTTTGCTGTAGGAAAATCTCAGTGGAGTGAGGGTCATATGGAGAAACTATTCCTAATAGCAGATATATACACAAGCAGACGGCATAGGTTTAAGGGGAGGAGAAGGAGGTGGGCGAGGTTGGTATATTATTTTCATCCAGAGGGGATTTGCAATTCTAGAATTCAATGTCTGAGAAGGTGGTGGAGGCGGTAGAGTTGCTGTCTTACACCACTTACAGCGCCAAAGGCCCAGATTCGATCCTGGCTAAGGGTGCCGTCTGTACGGAGTTTGTACGTTCTCCCAACGACCGCATGCGTTTTCCTCAAGTTCTTCAGTTTCCTCCCACACTCCAAAGACGTACAGGTTTGTAGGTTAATTGTCTGGGTATAAATGTAATATTGTCCCTAGTGTGTGTAGGATAAAGTTAATGTGCGGTGATCGCTGGTCGGTGCAGACTTGGTGGACCAAAGGGCCTGATTCTGCGCTGTATCTCGGAACTAAAACTAAACTAAACACAGGAACAAAGGCACTTTAGCGCTCATATCTGTGCCAGGCATAACATCAAAACAAATAATCGCTTCAGCCTTGGAATTCCTCCATTCCTTGCAAACCCATGTGCCTTTTTAAAAGCCTCTTAAATCCAGCATGTTGCAGACAGCAACAATCTCTGTATAAAAAAGGTTGCACGGCACATCTCCATTAAACGTTGGCCCTCTCACCTTAAGGCTCTGCCCTCTAGTATTTGAACTTCCGCTGCGAAAAAGATTCTGACTGTCTAACCTCTCTACAATTTTATATATTTCAATCAGGTCTCACCTCAACCTTCAGCGTTCCAGAGAAAACAATCCAAGTTCGTCTTACCTCTTCTTATAGCTATTTTCACTTGGCACAGTAGACCATGGACCAAGTGCAAGTCAGTGGGATTAGTACAGATGAAGACTTAAAGATGGGTATGGATGTGGTGGGCTGAAGAACCTGTTTGTGTTCTGTAAGGTCATAATCTCATAAATACATGTTCATAAATGTTCTGGGAGCAGAATTAGGCCATTCGGACCATCAAGTCTACACTGCCATACAATCATGGCGGATCTATTTCTTCCTCCTAACCCCATTCTTCTGCCTTCTCCCCACAACCCATGGTACCCATACAAATCAAGAATCTATCTATCTCTGCCTTAATAATATCCATTGACTTGGCCTCCACAGCCTTCTGTGGCAAAGAATTCCACAGATTCACCACAATATGATTAAAGAAATTCCTGCTCATCTGCTTCTTAAAGGAACGTCCTTTAATTCTGAGGCTACGACCTCAAGTCCTAGATGATCCCACTAGTGCAACCATCCTCTCCACATCCACTCTATCCAAGCCTATTCTATACGTTTCAGTGAGGTGCCCCCTCATGTATAAATCTATGACTCAGGTTCTGCTATCTTCATCTGCAATATTAATAATACGGCACGGTGGGGTAGTTTGCTGATGCAATGTTCACAACTCCTCAGTAATGACGCTGATGCCCACATACTGCAGGAACATTCAGACACCCTCCGTTTTACAGGAGCCTTTCAAATTCCTACCATTCACTTTGTTCAGAAACATTTCCTAACTTTCATTTTGAAATGCCGAGTTCCAATGTTCAGAAACGAGGCCATCGTCCAAAATTCCCCAGTCTGCAAAAAACATTTATGATTTAGAAAAATGTCCTTCAGCTTCCAAACTTCAGCCAATGGAACCGTACTTTCTATAATGCCTGGACAAATTAAGCCTTGAAGTCCAGGTATAATTCAGATCAAATTTGCAGGAGGATCTTGATCGTTTGGGCAGGTATGCTGAAGATGGTTAATGGAATTAATGGTTAATGCAAGAGAAATATGAGCTGTTGTGTTTTGGGAAGTCTAACATGGGCAGGACCTACACCGTGAATGATAGAGCTCTGGAAAGTGTCGTAGAGCAGAGCGATCTAGGAGTGCAGGTGCATATCTCCTTGATAGTGGCAGAATAAATGGATGGGGTAGTCATATTTGTCTTGATCAGTCAGAGTTTTGAGTACAGACGTTAGGAGGTCATGTTGCAGTTATATAGCATATTGGTGAGGCCACATTTAGTGTATTGTGTTCAGTTTCGGGCACCCTGTTATAGAAATGATGTGGCCAAGCTGGAAAGGGGGCAGAGAAGATTTAGAATGATGTTGCCAGGACTCGAGGTCCTGGAATATAGGTAGAGGTTGAGCAGGCTAGGACTCTATTCCTGGAGCACAGAAGAATGAGAGGTGATCTTGTAGAGTTGTACAAAACCATGAGAGGAATAGGTCAGATAAATGCACAGAATCTCGCACTAACTACTATGAGACAGACAAACAGACTGACAGAGAGGGGTGAGAGTACTTTCAATACCAGTGTCTCAAACTAACTGCTATGTTCAGTATAGATAATGTTGCTTAAATATATAAATATGTCAACATTTAGTTAATACTAGACTAAGTGGGACCCGTTGGGTCCCATGTTCACATGGGAGGGCTGGTCCCCCAACGCAATATCCCACCTCTCCACCAATTCCAATATTGGTGGCCAGTGGAGGGGGGAGAGGGTTTCTGGAGCTCTAGTATGGGTGTTGTGGGCCAAAGGGACTGGTTTCCAGAGGGCTAGTATGGACATTGTGGGCTGAGTGGATTCTTGGGCTGGCAGCTCAGTCACTCAGGTCTGGCGGGCTTGCAGCTCAGTCACTCAGGCCTGGTGGGCTGGCAGCTCAGCCACTCAGGGCTGGTGGGCTGGCAGCTCAGCCACGGCTATTCCTTGAGATTCGATTTCAAGCAGTGTGCAGTCCACCACATTTAATTTCATAACATTTCAGGCAGAGTGCAGGCCACCACATTCAATTTCATAGCATTTCAGGCAGAGTGCAGGCCACCCCATTCAATTTCATAACATTTCAGGCAGAGTGCAGGCCACCACATTCAATTTCATAGCATTTCAGGCAGAGTGCAGGCCACCACATCAATTTCACAGCATTTCAGGCAGAGTGCAGGCCACCAAAATGCCAAACAACTCATTGCATTGTCATTAAGGGCTAACAAATCATTTATTGCAAGTATATAGCGTACTCACAGTTCAGTTGATTCACAGCTTACAATGACAGTTGTGGACTCTCCCTTGTAATCTTCCAAAGTGACTGGCTCACATCTAGGCATCCGGGCTCACATCTAGGCATCCCCTCCCCTCCCCCAGAAGGGGAGTTGCCTTCATCATGGTGATTGACAGACGAGAGGACCAATCAACTGATCTCAAGATTTTTTAAACACTCATAACTTATTTAATTTTTAGGAATCAAAAAACTTGGAGATCTTTACGAGATAGGAACTCTTCTCTCATTTCAAGAATTACAGTCGAAATATCACCTGAAAGGTAATCAATATTTCAGATATCTTCAAAATCAAGACTATCTGAAAACATATACCCAAGACTACCAAACTTTGCTGCCAGATATCCTAGACGAATGTATGAATAGAAATTCAGAGCCAAACAACGTAACATCATATTTGTATAACACCCTTCTAAATATAGAAATCCCATCGTCAGAAGTAATTAGAAGAGTCTGGGAAGAGGAACTAGGCCTAAAAATTCGAAAAGACAGATGGGAAGAAAACCTTTTATATGTACACAATTGTTCGATTAACATTAGACAAACGTTAATTCAATATAAAATACTGCATAAAATTACATAATTTTTGGAAAGGAATTTTAGAAATTCTCTCATAAACACTAAAAACCCTAACATGGAATTGATTATTCTAGGAATGTCAGAAGCCTGCTTTGAGCTATCAATATTTCAAGGACATTTCCTCAATTATGGCCTGATAAAGGTGAAAAAACGAATACTCAAATTTTGGAAACATGCATCTGTCCCTACTCTTAAAAAGTGGATTACAAACATGTCTGAGACGCTACATCTTGAAATTATTAGACTTGTCTTAGCAGAAAAAACAGAACATTTTTTGAAGACATGGACACCATTCATTGATTTATTGCAAGGATAGTATGGTGCAACACAATTTTGGAGTTAAATCTAATTGTAGGTGTGGGTGATGGGTGGGGAGGGGTGCGAGGCAAGTATATTATCACCTTTTGTTTTTCTTTCTTTTTTTGTCTTTTTATTTCTCTACGTCTTCCTTATTTCTTTCATTTACTCACTCTTTGGCTACACCACTTTGGTAGTCTAGCGGTTCTATCCTTGCACATTTCACTTTTTCTCTCTCTTGCTTTTTCTCTCTTCTCTTCTTGTAACTATTAGGTCATATGCTGCTGGTTATATTTTTGTACACTTGCTTCTAATAAATAAAAACAAAAAAATAATTAAATTAAATTAAATTTTTAAAAATCGGAAAAATCCTCGGGGCTGCCTCAGCGGAGGAGGACTACGAGTAAGATGACCAAAAATCATAGCGATATATGGTAGCGTTTTTTCTAAAATAAATATACAGCGCAGACAGGAAATGGTCAAGATGAAACTTTTAGTTATATAGTTTTGTTATTACCTCCATTTATTAACTATGGCGATAGATGTGGCCCACCATCCGCTCACAGACATGGGTCCTGGCCCCTACGCAGAACAAGGTTTCTGACCCTTGGTTTAGGGGGATATGGGCCATGCGCAGGCTGGTGGGGTTTTAGATGGGACATGTTGGTCGGTGTTGAAGGAGCTGTTTACCAAACTGTATAACTCTGTGATTATGACTTGATCACTGGTCCTTCTCATGCCAATCTCTCCTTCCTCAGAAGTGGTGTCCAGAATGACGAGATATACAAAAATCATCAGCGTGGGTGTGTGGAAGTTAGCAAACTAGTTCAAATGTTCAAAGTCTTGATTAAAGTCAAAATTGTATGCTGAAACTGCTCAATTTCATCTTATTGAAGCCAGCTTATTTTTTAATCATAATCAGACAAATAAACTATATTTAATTGGTTTTAGGATCAGATTGTTGATAGAGGATTCTGTAGGCTGTCTCATGTCTTATTATTTTCCAATTTACATCAGTGGTTTTTCCATTAATGTCACAGACTCAGCAGTCAAACAAGGTAGCACACACTTTGCTTTAATTTAGACTTTATAGATACAGCGCAGAAACAGGCCCTTCGGCCCACTGAGTCTGCACCGACCACCCCGTACACCTGCACTATCCGACACACTAGGGACAATTTACAGGGACAATTTTTTTAACCGAAACCAAATTAACCTACAAACCTTTGGAGTGTGGGAGGAAATCGGAGCACCCGGAGAAACCACACACAGTCACAGACATGGTATTGTAAAGTAACAGTTCGACTGCTGCACCACCATGCCACCCGGCGATGCTGAGAGACTTACGCAGTTCGCACCCAAGGGCTAATCAGCAGTGTTTTCTTGGAGCGAGATGTGTTGTCTCCATTGGATGTGCATTGTATAGCCTAATATAAATCGCAGAAAAAAACACAAAGTGCCGGAGTGCCTCAATGGATCAGCAGTATCTCTGGAGAACATGAATAGGCGATGCTTCGGGTCTCATGTTGTCGACCTCCCCGTGGTGAGCCCAGTCAACTGACCTCAGTCAGGTGAACGACAACAAACAGAGACTGCAGCAGCGCGGCGTCAACCCGGAGCATGCGTCTTTTTCAGAGCGGGCACCTACGGATGTCGAGAAAGCATTTGACAGCATCCACCCAGCGAGCCTCTGGGGCATTCTACGAATGTATGGGATCCCACAGCATATGGTCGAAGTCATTAAGTGCTTCTATGCTAACTTCTCTTGCAGAATGGGGAACAGTAACCACACATTCCAGGTGAAGACAGGAGTCCGACAAGGGTGTGTGATGTCGGCGCTACTCTTCAATAGTGTTATTGACTGGGTGATGCATCAGACAACTGAGGACCAAGCAAGAGGCATACGATGGGCCCTCTTCTCAGCATTGGAAGACCTTGATTTTGCTGATGACTTGGCTCTGGTCTCCTACACTCACAAGCACATGCAGGAAAAAACATGCCGTCTCAGTGACTTTGCACAACAAATTGGCCTGAAGATAAACCAGAAAAATCTGTAGTAATGACACTTAACTTCCAAAACCCCTCGACAATCCAAGTGAATGGAAACGATCTTCCCATAACCGAGGAGTTGACCTATCTTGGTAGCAAAGTCAGACATGATGGTGGAGCACACAATGACAACAAGAACCGGCTAAACAAGGCTAGGAATGTTTTTGGAATGCTAAACAATGTATGGAGGTCCCAGCAATACAGCACCAAGACCAAGCTGAAGTTAAAAGTAGAGCTGTGTCCTCTCCACTCTCCTATATGGCTCGGAATGCTGGAGAATGACAGTGAGCGACATCAACCCACTGTCAGTCTTCTACTAAGAACCTGAAAAGAATCATTAGAACATTTTGGCCAAACACCATATCCAACCAAGATCTCCTTGCTCAATGCCAACAAGAGAGCATGGTCACCATCATGATGAGAAGGCGCTGGAACTGGATTGGCCATATACTGAGAAGAGAACCAGATAGCATCCCAAGAATAGCCCTGCACTGGACACCGGAAGGGAAAATGGAAAAGAGGGAGACCTAAAACCACCTGGCGTCGAACTGTAGAGGAGGAAATGAAAACAATGGACCTGACCTGGGGTAGTGTCCAGAAGCTAGCCCAGAACAGACAGGAGTGGAGGACCTTTGTTGCTGCCCTACATGCCAGGAGGCATCATAGGCAGTAAGTCAGTAAGTACCTACGGATGTCGAACCGGATGGTATCACCCTTCTGCAGCTGAATTCTGCTGCCTCTAATGCACGAAGAAGAAGAAGAAGAAGAGGAAGAAAAAGAAGGCACACTTCTTCTGGACTCCAGCGCTTTGTGTCCTTTTTTTGTAAACCAACATTGGCAGTTCCTCGTTTCTACACCACCACAGTTTACAGGACAGCATGGGCCAACAGCGGCACGGTGGCGCAGCGGTAGAGTTGCTGCCTTACAACGCCAGAGACCCAGGTTGCACATTCTCCCCGTGATCGCGTGGGCTTTCTCCGAGATATTCGGTTTCCTCCCACACTCCAAAGATGTAACGGTTTGTAGATTAATCGGCTTGGTATGATTGAACATTGTCCCTAATGTGTGTGTAGGATAGTGTTAGTGTGCCAGGATCACTGGTCCGTGCAGTGCCCACTGTATCCCTAAAACTAAAAACAAATTACAACTAAGTTACAAATATTGGGGCTTTATGTAGTCCGCCTACAAAGCACCAGATGCACTCACACACCTCTTTGACCCACACACCAAAGATGGGTGTGTTGGAGGATTAATTGGCCACTGTAAATTCCCCTCAGTATGTTGTCCAATGGCAAAATAGGCTTGTCCAGGTGGTGACGCCTGCACGTATCTAACACCAGCCTCGTATATGTCCTGCCTCCCTTCTCCCTGACCTGCTGAGTCACTGCAGAATGTTTTTCTGTGAAGCACCATCGGCAGTTCCTTGTTCCTACATTCAAGTAGAAATCCTCATTGGCCATAATTAGAGATGCAGAGGGCTGGAACTGTCAAGATCCGAGTGAGTTTTCAGAGATAGAGAGGCTGGAGAAAATTGAAACATTGCAATGATAGAATGTTGGTTTTTGTCTAGAAGCAAGGTCAGTCCTGGTCAATGTGGTTCAGTGAACACAGGACTGAGCCAACAAGTTGACGATTCCTTTCTCGCTATGATTTTATGAGAGTGAAATGCTAGTCAGGCCTTTCCCAGGCTAATGAGATGTAAAAATCTAAGAAATACCAAGGCAATTAACTAATCTTTTTAATTTTACAAAACGATCGTATTGAATTATTTGCAATAATTACGTAGATAGGACAAGTTTAGAGGGATATGGGCCAAATGCAGGCAGGTGGGACTAGTGTAGCTGGGACATGTTGGTCAGTGTGGGCAAGTTGGGCCGAAGTAACTGTTTCCACACTGTACCATCCTATAACTCTAATAATATTTGCATAACAATAACAAAACATCCACCACCATAAAGCAACATTGCCAATATTCTTACTATTAAACATCTAATTACTATATTACAATCCTGTTCCAGGATACAGTCAATCCCGCGCAGTGCCCAGAGGTCCCGGAACTCCTCCATGGTGCCATGGTGCCCATGGACATTGTGTGTTCTTTTTCATGGAACACCCAGGCACGGACGTAACCCTGGAAAAGGGGCAGGCGATCTGCTCGGGCAGAGGCCTTGTCTGCCTGGTGCTGTGACCCAATGAACTGATTTGGTTAAGAGGTATAGTGCAGAAACTGGCCCATCGGCCCACCGAGGCCGCACCGACCAGCGATCCTTGTACAATAACACTATCCCACATGTACTAGGGACAATTTACATTTATACCAGGCGACTTAACCTACAGACCCGTACTCCTTTGGAGTGTGGGATGAAACCGAAGATCATGGAGAAAACCCACGCAGTCACGGCGAGAACGTAAACACTACGTACAGACAGCACCCGTAGTCGGGATCGAACCTGGGTCGCTGGCGTTGAAAGGCAGCAACTCTATTGCTGCGCCACCATGGCACCCAATTCTTATGGCTTCGTGACTGATGACAACAACCCTCTCTGTTGGATATATCTAGGGAGTTTTAGGCCACTGGGCAGTCAGCGGTCGTAAGGCATTAGACTCATTTGTGTGACGAATTTCACCAATGCATCACCACAAAGTCATGAGATGGTCAAGGGCTCAGTGTCATCGCAGTCTCCCTCTCCTGGGAACACCCAGCATTAATCACAGAGTTTTGCGGAACGTCGGAAGCAGAGTGTAATCTTAAACTTACCATCAGACGGGGATTTTTACATGAAGTGGAAATCACAAAACTGGAGTGTATATAGAAAGAAAGCTCATTTATATGGTAAACAGCAGCAGCAGACACACACGGGACAGGAGCTTTGATAAGAATAAAACATAAAGCAAAACAAAACAGACAGTTAGCACTTATCAAATTCCCAGAAATAGTAATTTATCAAATGCGGATATTCTGTTTTATTGATGTAGGTCGACAGATAAATGTGGGCCAGAACTCACAGTCCCTGTAATAGAATCATAGAGTTAAACAATGTGGAGACAGGCCCTTCTGCTCAATGTAGCCACACCAACCAACATGTCCCACCTATAGTAATCCCACCTGCCTGCATTTAACCCATGTCCCTATAAACCTGTCCTATCCATGTACCTGTCCAAATGTTTCTTCAACACTGCAATATTACCTGCCTCAACTATCTCCTCCAGCAACTCATTCCAGACACCCTCCACCCTCTGTATGAAAAGATTATCCCTCAGGTTCCTATTAAATCTTTTTTCCCTCACCTTAAACCTATGTCCTCTGGTTCTTGATTCCCCTTCTCCGTGCAAGAGACTCCATGTGTCTATCCAATCTATTCCTCTCATGATTTTGTACAGCTCTATAAGACCACCCCTCATCCTCCTGTGCTCCAAGGAATAGAATCCCAGCCTACTCCTCCTCTCCCTCTAGCTCAGGCCCTTGGGTCTCGTAAATCTCCCCAGTGCCTCTTCCAGCTTGACAACATCTTTTCTATAATGTCATGAGGTCCTTCTTATCCCATCGAGAGAGAGGATCGGGCCTCAGTTTGGCACAGTATCTGAAAGATGGCGGATTTGAAGCACTCAATAAGATTCAAGGTCAGCTACTGGAAGCGAGTGATGGTGACCTCGTGTACGGTGGTGGAAGGGGAGTTTGCGGAGGTCACAGGTCGCGGAGTGGGCTCCAGAGGAGCCAACATTAGCCGGGGGAGGATGCAGGGATCAAACACCAGTGGAGGGCGCACAGATGTCTGACGAGTGCACAGATCCAGCGTGACCGGATTCATGAGAGAGTTAGATTTAGTTATTGGGGCAAAAGGAATCAAGGGATATGGGAAATCAGCATGAATGGTGTTCTGATTTTGGATGATCAGCCATGATTATATTGAATGGCGGTGCTGGCTCGAAGGGCCGAATGGCCTACTCTTGCACTTATTTTCTGTTTCTATGTCTTGCTATAGCTGCACGGAGCGGCAGTGGAATGCATCACTAGGCCAGGCTCACCCCTACATCACTGATCCAGTGTCATTGCCAGGACAACGGGCCTTTAAAGCCAGGATTAGGCTGGACTTCTTTAAGAACTTAATTTTTGAAAGCTACACGATGACACCTGATGGCATAAGAAATAGTAAGATTAAAGGAGAACTTACCAGTTTGAAGTTTGATCTTTATTTTATGAGGATTTACGATGAGGGATTACGCGAAGAACCCTATCCAGCCTCACATGCGTCAATCTTCAAAGCAGCGGTGTGAAATCACAGGTAATAGTGACTGAAGAATAATAGCAAGATAACAGAAGACTAGAACTACCAGATGACATTTATGAGGGTTGGGAGCGGAGGGCACGTAGTCCCTCATCATAAAATAAAGATCAAACTGGTAAGCTCGTTTAATCTTACTATTTTACTTCTGAGTCATGTGAGTGACTACATGAAGACTTCAAAGCTCTGTGATTTCATGCTGTGAGAAATGAGTCTACACAACCACAACTGCTTCATTGACAAATGAAGGAAAACATTCATAATGCATACAATCATAACATGCTGATGCTGTTTAAATGAAGTAATAATATCCACATCTCTCACCCAGATGGAAAGTATAACTAGAACATAAAGTAGAGTTAACAAATACCCTTGGTCTAGCAATAGATTATTATAAATGTTTGGAGATTCATTAGTTGGACCATGCTGCAGCCAAAAGGATGTGGTCTAGCAGAACGTAAATACCCTTGCTGCTGATGTTGTAGCAGCCCTGGTGGAATGTGATCTGGAATCAGAATCAATTTCTTCATAACGCAAACTCCGTTTTATCATCTGGAGTGGCCTGAACAGATACGTTCTTCTAAGTTTTTTGTGACTAACAAACATTGCTAGTTCAGAACATCGAAGGCTCTTGATGACCTTGACATATTGTTGTATATATGTGTGCTTACATTACCAAAGGTCCCCTGGCGCGCCTGTAACTATTTTGAGACGTGACACCCCTCCTACTCAAGTATTTATAAACATAAAATATTATATATTATTATTTACAGATGTAATCATCCTGCACCATCGCAATTTTGTAGCCACTGACCTGCTGCGCTAAACCAGCGGCAGAAGGATAACTACCTAATGAGCTCCAGTCAAAATCAAGGATTTAGCTGGAGCCCCCTGGTGAAATAGTGTTCACAAAATGTCAACATCCCGTAAGGCATTGTACTGGTCCTGGAAGACCTTGTGTTAAGATATCCTTATAAACTTGATATCCGGGGTGAACCCGACAGAGTGGGTCTTGTTTGCTACAGCCAATTCAATGAGAAGGCACTTTGGCACAGTTAATGGCCGTACAACTTAATTATTGACAAAAGATCATTTAACATGAACGCCAAACGTCAGTAATCTATACCGTTTTCAATGTAACATAAGCATTAAGCAAACTCTTTTCATCTCCTGGAAAAGAAAAAATCCTGCTTGCTGGTGCTATTCAAGCACTCTGAACACATAGAAGGATAAATGTAACAACCCAAGCCATAGGGCAGTTTATTGAATCTGCAGAACATAATTTGATTTATCATGCAACGGCTGATTTCCCAATCCTCAGGCTGAACCAGCAAAGTTACATTTAAAATAACCACATAAGGTTTTATTATTATTCCCGACAAATTGGGAATCAACATTACATAAACCAATCATAAACGGGCTCTTAATGACTTTATTTGAAGCCCCGATTGATGAAGCAAATGGAGGAAGACATAAAAGACCTTCCTTGTAGCGCAAATGTATGTCTCGCCACTGTTTTGTCACATATTTTGCAACCTGGGAATAGGCATAAAAAAACCTATCTATATTTGGTGTTCCATGGAACCAGAGTTTCATAAAACGGTGTGATTGAACACCAACTCTGTGTTGCCATTGATCTATACTTGATGATTCTCCTGTGGCAAACAAGATTATGTAACCATTACAGGGGGTCATTAATTGATTGCATCCCCTGTAATGGTTGGTTGATATATGCCACCATCATAATGTATCAACATGAAGTTGAGCATGCAGATATGCATATTTGCTCAATCACTCTTTAACCCATACAATGCCCATAGGGTCTATAGATAGTTGATACCAATAAGTGAAGAATTGGTAAGTCATGCAAATCTGCTCCACCTCCAAACTCGAGATGATATTCGCAATTTAGTGTCTGCCGTGAACGGCAACTGTGGCCCGATTTCCGAGCCAGTCTTGCAAGACAATCCTGGCCCTTATACTGAGCCTGCCCAATTATAACCTGCTTGGAATGCTAGTATTGTCCAGTTTTACATGGTTAGACCCCTCAAAGTAGATGATAATGTCTCAATTATTTGTATTGTCTAACCAAGCGTACATCTTACCAAATTGTAAGTGGTCCCTTAGTTACAGAGTAACCCAGGTAATGTGCGTGGAACCTCTGGCCAAATTTCATGCTGCCACCAGCTTCAGTGAACCACTACTGCCGATGAAGACGTGGGGTGCATTGTAGCCAAAACTATGAAGCCTTACTCGTTCAATAGCTTGTGCTTCATCCTCCTGGTATCGCCTATGACACAGGTCTTACCTGAATAAAAGATTTGGCGGCCGGCTCTATTGTCCCATTGATAGTGGTGTTCACTGCATATGTGTTTGAATGGCTACCAAGCATGGTATGTCTGGCATGTGCCCTTCATTCCTTGGGCATGCTCCACGGCTATACCCGCAGACTCAGCGTTAGATTATACTGACTCGATGCTCCCATCTTACATAAGGGGGCATTAATCAGCCCTGCTATAAGGCGCTGCTGGCGCGGCTTCAGCAATACACCGACTGTGCCATGGACCCGGCGTCAGACTAATACTGACACAGCATGCTCTCCTCCTACATGAGGGAGACATTAATCAGGCCTGCTACAAGGCGCTGCTGGCGCAATTTCCCATTTTTAGGGCCATTAGCACCATTTTGCTATTTAATAAAATTTTACCTAACAACTACTGGAGCAGTAATGAATACTGTTTGTCCTTCATTGCGACTTTAGTAACTTCAGCTGGCAATAACAAGTTGTGTTAACAATGACCTACATGGCACTTTATAGTTTACCATTTAACAGGATGACAGTTCTCCTACTTGCACAGCTGAATCCCATCCCATGTTACAGGAGTCTATTGACTGCAATCTGCTGCCCAGGCTGGCGTCAACGGCCAATTGAATAGCTAAAGGTAAATCCCAATGTCCTACAAGTCTATTTGATAACAACTTAATCTTAACTGGATAGGGAAGCCCAATTTCTCAAATATAGTTTGAGGTTTAAACAGTGGATTTTAGCAAATATCTAACAAGTGTTTTTGAACTCTTTGAATGTAGTCCTCTTTGAATGCTTTCTTGTAATCATTCTGTTATATTGCCATGTCCAAGCAATGCTTCCTAAAATATCCCCCATGATCACTGTAAATGGGAATACACTATAAAATCAATTGTTAATCTACCATCTTTCATAATGAACAGGCCACACCTGCCATCATTTGCTACACTGCCAAAGACTTGGCATCCCCAGTAAGCAGCCTATTCCCATGAAGCATCCCTGAATAAAGGTACTGCTGGTGCCCATGAAGCAGCCCTGAGCAAAGGTGCTGCTGGTGCGGCCTTTCCCATTGGCCAGTATTTGCCATAGATTTGGCGTCCTCATGAAGCAGCCCTGAGCAAAGGTGCTGCTGGCACAGCCTCTCCAATAGGCTGGCACTGTCATAACTTGGCATCCCCATGAAGCAGCCCTGTAACAAGGTGCAGCTGATGCGGGCTCTCACATTGACCCGCGCTGGCTCAACTCCTGCTGTAGGAGTGTTTCTAGATTCACATTCCCTGAGGGGAACCTTCCCAACATCCGGGCTGACCATTTTGTCAGTTGCCTCCACATCCTGGGGATGATTGCGGTTTGGGAACCGTATTGCTGCTGGATTTCCCCCTCCCCGGGAATCCATATATATATATATATACCCGCGGTAACCCTCCCGGCACCCGGGCTGACCGTTCAGGTCAGTTTAAAAACCCCATCTTCTGGGGACTACTGCGGTCTGGAAACCACATATTATAGGATTTCCCCTCCCCGGGAACCCAGGCTGACCATTCAGGTCAGTTTAACCCCATATCCTGGGGACTACGGCAGTCCGGGAACCGCAGATTATTGAATTTCCCTTCCCTGGGAACCAACGTTTAGAATCACTGACCATCCTATCAGAAACCCGACATTCGCCAGCTCCCCGCTTCCACGGTCGGACCAGGGTTTCCCCACAGCCCTTAGCTGGTTCCCTCGTCGGCCGTCGCGAAGCATCCGGCAAAAACCTCTGAAAACCAAGGTTCCTGCGGGAGACCTAAAACAGGTAACAAATACCACTTACCTGAAGTTTAAACTTACCGCTGGAGGAGCTCCGCTGCTCCAACCGGTCGACCTACACCAATGCGTCTGACGTAATGACACACGTGCGGCTGGACGGGGTTCTTCACATAGTCACTCACGTGACTCCGAAGTAAAATCTACTATCTGTTAACATAGTTGATATATTTTTCTTACGTATAATTGTGCTTACATATCGTATAATTTTACCTAAGATAGACACAAAAAGCTGGAGTAACTCAGCGGGTCAGGCAGCATCTGTGGAGAAAAGGAATAGGTGATGTTTCGGGTCAAAACCCTTCTTCAGACTTCCTGCACATATAATTTTACTGGATTGCATGCAAAACAAATCATTTCACTGTAGCTAGGTACATGTGGCAATAAAGTAATTATTGCCAACTATTACTTTGAATCGTCTTCAAGACTCTACCGATATGTCAGTCTGGGTAATGGCCTTAAATCTGTGCAGTGTGAATTCAATCCAGATCTATAGACATCAGGAATGTAGATACCGGACCCTTGAGCAAGAGAAAAATGCCAGAGATACACAGCAGGTCAGGCAGCATCTGTGGAGGGAATGGGCAGGTGACATTTTGGGTTCGGACCCTTCTTCAGTCTGTGTTGAGATAGCTTTATTCGTTCGCAGTCGGACAAGTTTCAAAATTAAAACTTTTTTTTCCAAATCAATCCACATCCTCAATACCACACCTCTACAACCATTGGGCTATTAAAACCTACATAAGCTCTGAATAATAATCATACTCATACTTTATTAGCCAAGCATATTTTGCAACATACGAGGAATTACATAGATTTGGAGGCATTGATTTGTCTTTGCACTTTTATCGTTTATTTGTATATATATATATATATATAAACAATAATTACTATGACTATTTTATATATATACAATCATTAATATAACTATTTAATATATATACAATGTACTAGTACTATTATATATGTATATACTGTATAAATTAGCTTTTTCATTTATTATGCCGTTTATAGAGTACTATGTTTACATATCTGTTGTGCTGCTGCAAGGAAGAATGTTATTATTCTGTTTGGGATGTATGTCAATAAAACACTTGACTGCCTGGACTCCTGACTCTCTCTGCAATTCCCTCCTAACAGAAATACTTTACTGAAATGTACCTCAGCCTCAAACTATAGCGTCCTGCTTTCCTCAGCAAAAACACGTTATTTCCATTTTATCAAATTTCCAGATAGAGTCATACAGCATGGCAACTTCGGCCCAACTTCCCCATGCCGACCAACATGCCCCATCTACACTAGTCCCACCTGCCAACGCTTGGCCCATATTCGTTTGTAGCCCTTTCATTGTCACTTTCTATCTTGTTCTCCTTTATTTAATCATTTTTTAATTTCTCTGTGTATTAGCCATAAGGAAAGGAAGGGGAAGCTTGGATTATTTACTCTGGAACATCGGAGACTGAGGGGAGACCTGATAGGAGAGGCATAGATGGGGTAGACAGTCAGAACCTTTTTGTTTCCAGGGTGGAACCATTGATAACTAGAGGGCACAGCTTTAAGGTGAGAGGAGCAAAGTTTATAGGAGGTGCGCAGGGCAAGTTTTTTTACACAGAGGGAGATTTGTTCCTGGAACGTCCTGCTATGGATGGTGGTGGAAGCAGATATGTTAGCAGCGTTTAAGAGGCTTCCGCATGGGCACATGGATACACAGAGAAAGGAAGAATATAGATCACGTGCTGGCTGATGAGATTAGCTTAACTTGGCATCATGTTCTCCAGAGGTGCAATAGGTAAGAGGTGAACCAGAATCAGGTAGATGCTTCCTAATACGTGTAAGAAAGTACTCCCAGATATTTCTAATCTCCAGACTTCCTAGTTGAGGGTTATTGCTTTCACCATGATGTTGGGCAGTACTCAAAGAGCTTGATGGCTCTTTTCCCATAACTGAGATTCCCAACATTGACATAATTTCTTGGTAGCAGGCCAAAATGTGAATGTGGGGAATTAGTCTTTTACTTTATTCAAATGTATATATTTTCCTTGTGTCATTGCACAAGATTATGTGATGGAAATGCCAAAGACTCGAGGGCCAAGCTTTAAGGTGAGAGGGGCAAATATTAAAGGTGATGTGCGGGGCAACCTTTTTTACACAGAATATGTTGGGTGTCTGGAACATGTTGCCAGTGGTGGTGGTGGAGGTAGATACATTAATGGCGTTAAGGAAGACACTGTGGCGTAGCAGCAAAGCTGCTGCCTCACAGCGCCAGAGACCCAGGTTCAACCCTGACTAGGGTTACTGTCTGTACGGAGTTTGTATGTTCCCCCTGTGACCATGTGGGTTATCTCTGGGATTTCCGGTTTCCTCCCACACTCCAAAGACGTTCAGGTTTGTGGGTTAATTGGCTTCAGTAAAATGGTAAATTGTGTAAGATAATGTTAATGTATTGGCTGATCGCTGGTCGGTGTGGACTCGGTGGGCCGAAGGGCCTGTTTCCGCGCTGTATTTCTAAAGTCTAAAGTCATTAAAGAAGCTTTTAAAAAGGATCATAGATATGCAGGAAATGGGGGGGATATGGATCATGTACACACAAATTAAATGAGTTTAACTTGCCATAACGGACAGCATGGACATTGGGAAGAGCAGCCTCTGGCTGTGCTGCATGTTCAATGTTCTTTGTTTATGTTATAATGGCACAGCTAGAATTACCCAGTCCGTCACATGTATTGACCATCCCACCATCAAAGGGATCTACAAGAGGCGCTGCTTCAAAAAGACCCACACCACCACCTCCGCCATGCTCTCATCTCATGGCTACCTTAGGGAAGAAGATGTCGGAGCTTGAGAACCTTGACCTCCAGGTTCTTTGTATGTGTTAAGGTGCCTGTAAACCAGCCGCAAGGAAGAATTTCACACTTCCATTGGCAGTACATATTACAAAAAAACACTCTTGTTTCTTGATGATAGACACAAAAAGCAGGAGTAACTCAGCGGGATAGATAGCGTCTTTGCAGAAAGGGAATGAGTGACATTTTAGGTCGAGAACCTTCTTCAGACTGAGAGTCAGGAGAAAGGGAAACAAAATACAGACAGTGACATAGAGGGATATAAAATAAATAAACGAAAGATATGCAAAAAAGAAACGATAATAAAGAAACAGGCCTTTGGCAGCTGTGGGCAAGGTGAAAACGAGTTACAGACAATGAGACTCAAGAAGATGACTTTGAAGTTGGTACAACGACTTGGATGAGGGAGTGACAAGAGAGAGGGGATGCAAGTTACTTGAAGTTAGAGAAATCAATATTCATACCGTTGGGTTGTAAGCTGCCCAAGCAAAATATGAGGAGCTGTTCCTCCAATTGGAGTTTGGCCTCACTCTGGCAATGGAGGAGGCCTAGGACAGAAAGGTCAGTGTGGGAATGGGAAGGGGAGTTAAAGTGTTTGTTAACCGGGAAATCACGTAGGTCCAGTGCGAAGGTGGTCAGCGAACCGATCAGCCAGTATACGTTTGGTCCCGCCGATGTGTAAGAGTCCCCACTTCAAACAAAGATACAGTCAATGAGGTTGAAGGAGGTGCAGGTAAATCTCGGACTAACCCAAAAGGACTGTCGGGGTCCCTGGACAGAGCCGAGGGAGGAGGTATAGTGACAGGTGTTGCATCTCCTGCAGTTGCAGAGGAATGTACCTGGGGAGGGGGTGGTTTGGATGTGAATGGATGAATTAACCAGGGAGTTGCGGAGGGAACGGTCTCTGTGGAAAATGGAAAGGGGTGGAGATGGGATGATTTGGCAAGTGGTGGGATCCCGCTGGAGATGGTGAATATGTTGGAGGATAACGTGTTGTATGCAACGGCTGAGGTGTAAATGGAAGGGAGGTTGGAAACATTTCTATTTTTCTTATCTTCCCCCAAAGTTGATCCACTAATCTCATATTTCTGCACGTTATACTCCACCTGTCAACTCCCCTTCTGCACATTCTTTGAGTGTTCTTTGCAGTTTGCTTTCCCACCTACCTATATATTGTTAGAAAATCTGGTGACAAATTACTCAGCCCTTTCATCTGAGGTATTGATATGTATTTTACTTCGAAGTCACATGATGCATGCGCGTCAATACGTTTAACGCATGGCGCAAGCCTGTCTGGGAGGTGCGTCGCTACTCCAGCGATAAGTTTAAAATCCTGCAGGTAAGTTTCAAACTTATTCTGAGGTCGGCTTTTGGTGAAAAATTCTCATTACAGAGTTCCAATCCAGGGGGGAACCCAGACGGGCCGCGGGGAAACGGGCTATGGAGGACCGCGGGAGTGCGGGTAGCCGGCGGCCGTCGGTTTCACCGTCTGAGACTTGATGCTTGCCCAAAGCACTTTGGCAACCCCGAGAGGGGGCAAAGCCAAAAATAAGTCTGATAGGCCTGTGTACTTAGACGAGTCAGGCCAGGAGGATTCTCCCCCTTCAAACATGGATAGCATCTTTGGGCGCTTATCCTGGACGGAGCATCTTATGGAAAGGATGCTCAATCAATACATGCTCTATGAAACTGAGACATATCAGTGCAGGTCTCCTTTCGTGCTTGCAGCAGCGCCTGGTCCAGGGCTGCTTAATGTCTCTCACACTGAGGAGGGGAGTGTACAGGGTCAGTATATGACTGACTCCGAATTTGGAGGTATGTCCGTGGAACATACTGGAATGCATGACATGTGTGAGGTTCAAGAATTGCCTGCCATGGCATCTCGCAAACAGGGGAGCCGCTACAAGAAGAGCTAGCTGCCAGCATAAACTACCTCACATCGCATCAATTACAGGAACAGGTGATGGTTGAAATGGTTGCAAAATACCATACACCTGTAAATTGTGCATCCCTGAAAATGCCGGCAGTGAACAGCTCTATCTGGGGATACATTGGAGGGGGCATCAAAGCCCAGGAAATGAAACTCCAAAGAATGGTGGGCCCTTATCGGACATCCAGCAGGATGCCCTGGCGTCGATGTGTAATGCACACTTTGAAATGAACTGCTTTTGGAAGAATGCCATCAGACCTGCCTTAAATCCTAAATTTGCAGGCTTATGTAAGGCCAGCAATGTCCAGTTGCCGAATCTTCTGTTCGGGGAAGATCTACCAAAACAGGTAAAAGACTTGGATGAGGAAGCAAAAGCTGTTGGGCTAATCAAGGCACCAATGACGAGCAAAGCTTCACCGTTTCGGCGACAACGTCCCTACGCTTCCATCAGCAGTAAACAGGCTCGCTGAAGCTAGTGGCAGCTCGAAAGCTGATTTTTCTGGGCAGAGGTCTTTTTTAGAAGGCCCAATCCAGCCCCCATGGAAAATGTGAAATCCGCGCACCCCAGCAGTACTACCCTCCAAACCTCGAGGACGGAAATAGAACCTGCATCAGGGGCCTTTTGGGCCTACCATAAGACCACTGGTAACCATGGAGGTAGGTGGGTCTGGTTCGGGTCCCCTCACATGGGGTGTGTGGACCAGTTACAAGTTGGTGGTAGATATCACTTGTTTTTGCACGAATGGCGATGGATAACATCAGATCCATTTATACTGCACAGTATACAAGGGTTCCAAATTGAATTTCTTCCCAATTCATTGACACCCACACAACATACACCAAGCCAGGCATTTGTTCATTCCAAACAAGAAGGTTTGGATATACAAGCTCATTCACACATTATACACAAAAGGGGTAATCGAGAAGTCAAGTCATGAACATCACCAATTCATCTCCAATATATTCTCTAGACAAGAGACAGATGGAGGATGTCGGATCATCCTTGATTTAACACAGCTTAACACATGTGCAGTATAGACATTTTAATGAGGAAAACCTCATTACTGCCAAACAACTGATTTCCAAAGGATGCTTTATGGCATGCATCAATCTCAAAGATGCATACTATTCGGTGCCCATTCACAGGGATCACCAGAGATATTTGAAATTTAGCTGGATGGGACAACTGTGGCAGTTTAAAGCATTGCCTAATGGGTTAACTTCAGCCCCCAGGTTATTTACCAAATTGTTAAAGCCAGTGCTTGGGCTGCTTAGAGCTCAAAAACACGTTGTTATGGCATATCTGGATGATATTCTAATCATAGGAAAAATGCTGAAATTCGTTAAATTAGCTGTTTCCGCCACAACACATTTTTTAGAAGTTGGGGTTTCTCATCCATTCAGTTACATCCAAGTTGATACCAACCAGAGTTATTAATATTTTGGGGTTTATCATTAACCCTATTAATATGTCTGTGACTCTGCCCTGGGGCAAGAGATTAGAATTAATAGAAGCCTGTAACAACCTTGAAGTTATGGAGCAGCCATCTATTCGACAGGTGGCTAGTGTAATTGGCAAATTAGTGGCTGTTTTTCCAGCTGCACGATTTGGGCCTTTGCATTATCAGAATTTACAATGTGCAAAGGAGCAAGCACTCAAATACCATTTAGGTTTTACCATTTTAACTGACCTATGCTATTACCAGCTGAAGCTATATCAGAACTACAATGGTGGACGACCAATATTCGGCTTTGCTCCAGTAACATTTTGGTCCGTAAACCTTCAGTTATATTACAAACTGATGCTGGTGCTCAAGGATGGGGAGCTACTAATACCATCTCTAGTTGCGGTGGCAGATGGGACGTGCATGAGTTATCAATTCTTCAGTTACATGGTATCAACTACTTGGAGATGCTGGGGACATTCTATGGGATAAAAGGTTTATTGTGGGAATATGCATAATCTGGATGTTCAACTACAGATTGACAACACTACAGCAGTGGCATATATTAATCACATGGGTGGAATCAAGTCAGTATCCTGTGATAATTTAGCTAACCTCATTTGGCACTGGTGTATCGAAAAAAGCATTAGGATTTCAGCTACCTACTTAAACATGGTTTAACATGGTGGCGGACACCAGGTCACACAAATTCAATGACAATGCAGAATGGATGTTGGATCATAAAGTATTTAACGACATTTTTGCTCAGTATGGAACACTGGATATCGATTTGTTTGCATCTAGGCTCAATCAACAGTTACCAAAGTATGTTGCATGGGAGCCAGACCCAGGGGTAGTGGCGATAGATGCATTCTTGCTGCATTGGGGAGGAATGATCTTTGCCGGTGCTTGCAAAAAATCCAGCAACATTCTGCCTTAGGCATTTTGGTAGTGCCTGACTGGCCTACGCAGCTGTGGTTCCCACTGATATTGGGAATGATAGGAGAACCTTATATGGTTATTTCGAAACACAAAAATGATAGAATCAATTTATTGATTTTCAGATTTTGAGAAGGCCTTTCCTGTCAGACCGAACCATGGATGTAATCACTGCAGATTGGAGAGATAGCACCAAGAAGCAGTACATCTCTTACATTAAGAAATGGGAAGTGTTTTGTTTTAATTCCAACGTAACGTATAATACAGCACTGATAACTGATGTCTTGGAGTTTCTCTCAAAATTGTTCTTTGACGAAAGATTAAGTTATAGTGCCATTAACTGTGCCAAAAGTGCCTTGTCATCATACTTGTTGCTGGACCCACTCTGCCGGGTCTTACCCGCTGATATCCAGATTTATGAAGGGTATCTTTAACACAAATCCTACCAGGCTCAGGTACACGGAGGTATGGGATGTTAACATTGTGTTAACACTACTTCGCGGTGGGCTCCAGCTACATCCCCATCTTTGGTCAGGCTCACATATAAAGTAGTTATGCTCATGGCGCCACACGTCCAGTCGTTGCATAAGCTGCGGCTGGACAGAATGGTTATATCTACCAACAAAATAACGTTAATTAAACAAAGCAGACCAGGGGGTGTAAGTGCTAAAGGTGGAATTTTTGGCGTATCCCATGGACCATAGATTGTGTGTGGTCACACATATTCAACAATATGTTAAGGCAACCAAGAACCTGAGAGGCACTGAACTGGCAATGTTTATGTCATAAAAAACTACACAAGTGGGTATCAGTGCGGTCCATCTCCAGATTGTTAAGACATATATTGGCTTATGCAGGAGTGGACACTTATGTTTTTAAATCTCACTCCACCAGGGCTGCAACAACTTCAGCAGCGAGGTTCATGGGATTTCCACTGGACCACATCCCAGCAACCGCAGGATGGTCGAAGGAGCGGACTTTCCAAACTTTTTATAATAAGCCAATTGCCAGGCCGGGTTCGTTTGCCAACTCAATTTTAAGTTCTGTTCAATAATTTGCTTTCCCGGATGTAAGGGAACACTATTATTATTATTATCATATGTTTATTAAAAGCAATAGCATGTTTTAAAGCCATGTAATGTCTGAATGCATTATCTATTCAATCATTTCTGGTCAACTAATGCAGTGTGTTGCATGGACTCGTATTCGCAGCATGAAATCACAGAGCTTTACAGTCTTCACATAGTCACTCACGTGACTTCGAAGTAAAATAGGAAGATTAAACGAGAACTTACCAGTTTGAAGTTTGATCTTTATTTTATGAGAAGTTGTGATGAGGGATTACATGCGCTCCACTCCCAACCCTCTTCTCATAAAATCATGTGGTAGTTCTAATTCTCGAATCTTCCTATAATCAGTTCAGCAACTGTTTTCTGTGATTTCACACCGCTGCTTTGAAGGTTGACGTGCATGCGTACTGGCGGGCTTCTTCACGTAATCCCTCATCGGAACTTCTCATAAAATAAAGATCAAACCTCAAACTGGTATGTTCTTGTTTAATCTTCCTATTATAGATGTGTAGGAAGGAACTGCAGATGCTGGTTTAAACTGAAGATAAACACAAAAAGCTGGAGTAACTCAGCGGGTCAGGCAGCATCTCTGGAGAAAAGGGACAGGTGGCATTTTGGATTGAGTCCCTTCTTCATATGTTCTCTGTGGCAGTCCACATCTTACAACTTGCCTTTCTGACAAATGACCCATTCTCCTAACTTTGTTTTCTGACTGTTACTAAATTATCTTTCCATGCTAATACATTCTCCTAATGCCATGAGCATTATTAATACATATTAATTTATTTTTTTAAATTTAAGGCTGAAGAAGGATTCTGACCCAAATCACGATCTATCCATTGTCTCCAGAGATGTCATCCTGACCTGGTGAGTTGCTCCAGCTCATTATGTATTTTTCACATAACCAGGATCTGCAGGTTAGGTTTAGGTTTCGAGGGACAGCACAGCAACAGGTCCTTCAGCCCACCGAGTCCATGCTGACGGTTACACAAAAAACTGGAGAAACTCAGCGGGTGCAGCAGCATCTAAGGAGCGAAGGAGATAGGCGACGTTTCGGGTCGAGACCCTTCTTCAGACTGGTCAGGGATCAGGGAAACGAGAGATATAGATGGTGATGTGGAGAGATAAAGAACAATGAATGAAAGATATGCAAAAAAGTATCGATGATAAAGGAAACAGGCCATTGTAAGCTGTTTGTGGTGTGAAAATGAGAAACTAGTGCGACTTGGGTGGGGGAGAGATAGAGAGAGAAGGAATGCCAGGGCCCGAGGGCTGAGGGAGAGGTGGGAAGGGGAGCAGGCAGCCAGGGTTAACAGAATTGAGAAAATTCAATGTTTAAGCCCAGAGGATGCAGACTCCCCAAGCGGAATATGAGGTGCTGTTCCTCCAATTTGCGGTGTTGCTCACTCTGGCCGTGGAGGAGGCCCAGGACCGAGAGGTCGGATACGGAATGGGAGGGGGAGTTGAAGTGCTGAGCCACCGGGAGGTCGGGTTGGTTATTGCGGACCGAGCGGAGGTGTTCGGCGAAACAATCGCCAAAACTCCGCTTGGTCTCACCGATGTAGATCAGCCGGCATCTGGAGCAACAGATGCAGTAGATGAGGTTGGAGGAGGTGCTTGTGAATCTCTGTCGGACTTGGAAGGACTGCTTGGGTCCCTGAAAGGAGTGGATGGGGGAGGTGAAGGGACAAGTGTAGCATCTCTTGCGGTTGCAAGGGAAAGTACCCGGGGAAGGGGTGGAGCGGGAGGGAAGGGAAGAATTGACAAGGGAGTCCATGCTGACCATTGATCAACCGCTCACTAATTCTATATTATCCAATTCTCAGAATATAAATCCTACACAGACAGCACCCATAAGGGTCCCACTTAGGCAATTATTTACACGACTGCCGGCGACTGTCATAGTTGCAGCAAGTCGCTGAAAAACCGGCGACTGGACCATGCTATGACAATGTCTGCAACAAGCTACAACAACCTACCCCCTAGTCGACGTCAAGCTACGGCAAACTACCGACAACCGGCGACCCACTAGGATATCCAGCAGCGACCAGAAAGACACTACGACTCTTTGGGCAACGGAGGAGACTACTCACGACCATACAGGCAATACCCCAGCGACCATGTAACAACAGCTTAGTCGCCTGTAGTCGCCTAAAAAATAGCTTAAGTAGGCCCTTTAGTCAGAATCAAAACCAGGTCTCTGGTGCTGTGTGGCAGCTGCTCTTCCAACTGCACCATTGTGCCACCCCTGGTATCCATGGTAATTTTATGTGTTGTACTTTATCAAACTTCTTCTGGAAATCTAAATGCATGACATCTTCTTCATTAACACCTCATTACACCCTCAATGGCTTTTCCATTTCCCTTCCATTAAATGCATGTTCACTTTGCTTATGTACATTTTTATATTTCAAAGGCCCTGTGCCAATATATCACAGCATTTCCCTCAGGATGGATGTCAACCTTGGGGACTAATTCCTACTTCCTGATCAACCTTTAGAACCCTCTTCCCAGGCTGGAAATGTCAAAGAGGACATAAGACATCAAATAGTACAGCGCAGTTACAAACCCTTCGCCCACACGTGGCAGCACTGTGGTGCAGCGGTAGAGTTGCTGCCTTACAGCGTCAGAGACCCGGGTTCGATCCTGACTATTGGGTGCTGTCTG
Source organism: Raja brachyura (assembly GCA_963514005.1). The sequence goes on from OY740806.1 coordinate 11,360,183, forward strand.
TACAGAGTTTTAAGTTCTCCCCCTGGCTGCGTGGATTTTCTCCGAGATCTTCAGTTTCCTCACACTCCAATGACGTACCGGTTTGTAGGTTAATTGGCTTGGTATGAATGTAAAATTGTCCCTAGTGTGTGTGGGATAGTGTTAATGTGCGGAGATCGCTGGTCAGAATAAAAAGGTTCGGCCTAAGGGCCTGTTTCCGCGCTGTATTAAACTAAATACAATTAAACACCCTTGACTCATATAGAATTACGTGCAATCTATCCACTGACGCCATTAAAGTCTTGTATTAACACAAATATGTTCTCCAATTGTGTTTGAGGCCAGTTCATTGGCTATATTTAAGAGGCAGTTAGATGTGGCCCTTGTGGCTAAGGGGATCAGAGGGTATGGAGAGAAGGCAGGTACGGGATACTGAGTTGGATGATCAGCCATGATCATATTGAATGGCGGTGCAGGCTCGAAGAGCCGAATGGCCTACTCCTGCACCTAATTTCTATGTTTCCATGTTTCTATGTTTTGAATTGACGTCTTGTTTCTGCAATATATTTTTCTCTTCATTGTCTTGTAGAATATATCTGTAGTTTCTGTATAATTGATGTATTTGTATGTAGTCATGGGCTATGTGCCTGTGAAGCAGCAGCATGCAAGATTGTCATTGTATTTAAGACATCCCTTCTTGTGCTTTAGACCAGACTTTAAGGTCCTTAGAGGTACTGTGTGGAAACAGGCCGTTCAGCTCACCAAGTCCGCAGCAACCAGCGATTACCAGCTCCCCTGCACACTAGCGCTATCCTACATACTGGGGACAATTTATAAATTTTACCAAAGCCAATCAGCCTACAAACCTGTATGTCTTTGGGGTTTGGGAGAAAATCCATGCAGTCACAGGGAGAACATTTAAACTCTGTACAGACAGCACCCGTAGTCAGGTTCGATCCTGGGCCTCTGGTGCTGTATGGCAGCAACTCCACCGCTGTGCCACCGTGCCACCCCAAATATACACACGATTGATTTGACGTGAATTCGATAGACATCTCGGCATCAAAGGCACCTAGAAGTATGGGGAAAGCGTAGGAATATGGGTTGAGGTCAAGACTTGGCCTAATGGGCCTGTCCCACTGTACGAGTTCACCCAAGAAAAAATCAAACTCGTGGAAATACGGAGAATGTACGTAGAGGGTACGGCGGAGCTCGGGACATCTCGTAACGCTAATGGTAGGCACTCGAGAAACGTTGTAAGCTCGGGAAGACTCATGAAGATTTTTCAACATGTTAAAAAATGTCCACGAGAGCCCCGAGTACCTACGAGCAGCTATTACTGTAATTCTCTGAGTTCGAATCAGGGTAAACTCGGGAGAACTCTTGAATTAACTCATACAGTGGGACAGCCCCATTAATCATATCAAAGTGCAGGGCAGGGCATGACCAACCAGCTGATTGACCACCTTCTAGTCTCATCCATGTTTCTATGTTTAGGAAGGAACTGCAGATGCTGGTTTACATTGAAGAAGGGTCTTGACTCGAAACACCACCCATTTCTTCGATCCAGAGGTGCTGCCTGTCCTGAGAATTACCGCAGCATTTTGCGTTTTATATTTTAGTTTTAGAGATAGAGCACGGAAACAGGCCATTTGGCCCATCGAGTCCGCACCGACCAGCGATCCCCACATATTAACACTATGTACACAAACTAGAGACAATTGACACATATACCAAGTATACACACCCAAGCCACTTAACCTACAAACCTCTACGTCTTTGGAGTGTGGGAGAAAACCGAAGATCTCTGAGAAAACCCATGCAGGTGAACGAGAGAACGTACAGCACCCGTAGTCGGGATTGAATCCGGGTCTCTGGCGCTGTAAGGCAGCAACTTAACCGCTGCGCCACCGTGTCTATCATGTTTCTATGTTGCTCCGTTAGGGAATGTCATCTTGGGCTAGTGTTGAGCAAGCTTCTTTGCAAAACTTTTGGAGTTTAAACTGAGAAATTATGCACTCCAATAACTTGTAATACCTTCCATGAACTAGAGGAAAGATTTATAAGGTGGGAAGAAAATAGTCTGTCAAGCTTCATGAGATGGGTTACTGCAAGGGCTTTCAAATTACATGTTCAGGGTTTATTATCAACCAGAGTTTTACTGCCAGTATTTGTCACTTTTATATTCAATCATTTTTAGTCGTAAATGTTATTAAGCAGTCGCATCAGTACTTTAATGAGAGCTGCTCAATGTCAATTCTCAGCATATCATTTGTGACCTATCTCAGTCACATACACACTCTGTATAATGTAAAACACATGGGCATTCAGAAAATAATCCGCCTCCCCATTCTACACACTGACTCCTGATCCATCAAAATACAAAGCCTGAGCACAATGTACATGTGTAAAAGTTAGATTCATTAAATATATTCTCCAGAGCCACCAGCTCAGACATCCTCCTCATAATAACCTCTGCCTCAGCCAAAGGGACATTATAACTCCTGCATCTCAGGGTGACGCAGTGGTAGAGAGCTGCTGCCTTACAGCGCCAGAGACCCGGGTTCGATCCTGACTACGAGTGCCTGTCTGTACGGAATTTGTACGTTCCTCCCATGACCTGCATGGGTTTTCTCCAAGATCTTTGGTTTTCTCCCACACTCCAAAGACGTACGGGTTTGTAGGTTAATTGGCTTGGTGCAAATATAAAACTGTCCCTAGTGTGTGTAGGATAGTGTTAGTGTGCGGAGATCGTTGGTCGATGTGGACTCGGTGGGCCAAAGGGCCCGTTTCCACGCTGTATCTCGAAACTAAACTCAATCTCACTTGGTGAACTGGTGCGGGCAGCACAGAGAAGCAGCTGGTAGAGCTCCTGCCAAACAGCTCTAGTGTCCCTGGTTCAATCCTGTCCTTCATCTGTGTGCAGTCTGCACATTCTCCGTGTATCTCTGTGCGTTTCCTCTAGGCATTCCAGTTTCCACCCACATCCCAAAGTTGGAGGATTAATTGGCCACTGTAAATTCCCCTAAGTATGCTGTCCACTGGTAATATCTGGAAAGACTTCATGGGAATGTGGAGAGGAATAAATGAGTTAGGGTAGGGTTAGTATAATGTTAGGTGGAATAGGTGGTCCTCTTTATAGTTATAGTTTCTTTATTGTCATTGTAACATGAACCATGTACAACAAAATTTAAAAATGTCAACCAGTCAGTGCACCATTCAAACCATGAATGCTAACGATACATACAAGGTAAAATATTAAAAAAGATAAACAACTAAAATAAATATGAAATATGAAAATAGCACGCATAAACACCCAACCCTACATCCTTCTGTCGATTTCACAGTGTACCAACCACAGTCCCTTAGTCCCCGCGTTCCTTGGCGGCTGCATTTAATGCCTTTATAGCAGTGGGGTAAAAACTGTTTTTAAGTCTGTTTGTCCTTGTCCTTGTAGATCTGTACCATCTGCCTGACGGCAACAGTTCAAACAGGGAGTGTCCGGGACTCCTCAGTGCTGAGAAGTCTATTTCCATGCTGTATTTGTACCACTCTCTTTCTCTCTCTCGCTCTCTCTCTCTCTCCCTCTCCCTCCCTCTTCCTCTGCTTTGCCTGCTCCCTCCTCCACTCCTGTTCCATCTCCTGCTCATTCTCATTCTCCCTCCCCCATTGCTGTTGACTCTCTCCCTCTCCCTCTCCCTCCCTCTCTCCCCCTTCCTTTCCCTCACCCTTACCCTCCCTACTGCAGGAAGGGAGAGTGGAAGATGAGAAATGTCAGGGATTGATTGGGAAGCAGAAGTAAGATAGTGAAGCAGGGAGGCAGGGATGGATGGAGGGAGGGATGGGAGGGAGGGGGAGGGAGAGCTTTTTGGAACATATTGCTTATATTGACAAGGAAAGTGCAAGTTTGAATGGAATGGAGATTAACATCACAAGAGGATCCATGGATGAAGTGGTTCACATACGATGGTTTGGCAAGGGACTGAAATGGCAAGGGGAGAACATAAAGATGTCCAATGTGTTTAAGCTCTGTTCCTTTCCTCAGTGTTCAATCCTACGTGCGGAGAAGATACCTGAAAATAATAGGCTTCTGATATAATATCTCAGTGGTTTGGGTCTTAAAACAAACCAACGGGAGCCTCAGGAACACCAGCATAGGTTGCAGGGCCTGCATGGGGGAATGCTATTCCCACATTCAATGTGACTCAAGTCACTCGTGGTGGCACAGTAGCACAGCGGTAGAGCTACTGCCTTACAGCGCCGAAGGCCTGGGTTCAATCCTGACTGCGGGAGCTATCTGTACAGAGTTTGTACGTTCTCCCCGCCTCAAACCTGCTTGGGGTGTAGATCCGAGATCTTCGGTTTCCTCCCACACTCCAAAGACATACAGGTTTATAGGTTAATTGGCTTGGGGTCAATGTAAATTATCCCTGATGTGTGTAGGATAGTGTTAGTATCGCTGTCAGGTGCGGACTCAGTGGGCCGAAGGGCCTGTTTCCGCGCTGTACTTCTCAACTAGTGGTCATTGAGAAGCCATACTCAGTGTGGCTGGAACTTTAATTCTGAGGCAATGGCCTCTGGTCCTAGACTCTCCCACATCCACTCTATCTGGGCCATTCAGTATTTGGTAGACGTTCAGCTTTGTAGGTTAGTTGGCTCCTGCAAATGATCCCCGATGTGTAGGAAGGTGCTAGTGTATGGGTGATCGTTGGTCAGCGTGCACTCGGTGGCCTAAAGGGTCTATTTCCATGCTGTATCTTTAAACTAAACTAAACACAACTCACTGTTGGGGCAATAGGATGCACAGTGGGGCTTGAGAGAGACACATTTTGAACAAAGCTGAATCGGTTGCTAGCAACTGACTGATGATAGATGGACATGATGAATTGAGATGGCATGGTCAATTGCCAGATTTGGTTTTCACCCACTCCATGGTGCATCAATGGTCTGAGCGATGGAGGAGATAAAACTCCCTCAGCAGCTGAACTGGGCAAGTATCTCGCCAAAAGAGTGGAAACAATGGAAGGAGGAATTTTCCTCTCCATATCAAGTTGGCAATGGCTAATAAAGAAACAACAATAAATGTGCTGTTTTATTTGGTTGATAACCAAGTCAGAGATCTATCCAAACCATTTGGTCAGCCGATGAGATGATGGAAGAGGTTCTCAAAGTTCTTCTGCAGCTCTGCACGCAATGAGCCAGTGGAAGGTTTCTTGGATAAGAAGCGAATGGGGAGATATTGACACATCCTTGACTGAGCTGAAGCTGTCGTCTGGGAGGTTTATTGTATTCAATTTACTCGGTCTTGGTCTGTACCAAGACCGAGTAGGTTAATCATAGTGATGAGGTAGACTGGAACAAATGTAGACATGGCAAGGTGCGTCAAATCCTATAGAGCTCCAGACTAGCCCAAAATAAGAATTGATGCGTTGGAGAGAACATAGAGCAACACAGCACAGCAATAGGATCTTCCACCCATAATATCCATGCCAAACATAATGCATAGTTAAACCAACCCCCTCTGCCTGCATGGGATCCATATCCCTTCATTCTCTTACAATCCATGTGCCTATCCAAAATATCTTTTAAATGCCACCCCTGGCAGCACATTCTAGATACTCATTGCTCTCCATGCAAAAGACCTGACCCACACATCTCCTTTAAACTTTGCCCCTCTCGCTTGAAAGCTAAGCCCTCCAGTCTTTGGCATTTCCACCCTGGGAGAAAGGTTCTGACTGTCTAGATTCATAGAGACACAGAATCATACAATTATGTATGACACATCTGGAGAGTGGATGATAACACTAATCCATGCAGTCGAACAAAGGCCGGATGAAAGAGCAGGGGAAATGTGTAGGGAGGAACTGCAGATGCTGGTTTAAACCGAATATAGACACAAAAAGCTGGACTAACTCAGCGGGACAGGCAGCATCCCTGGAGAGAAGGAATGGGTGATGTTTCGGGTTGAGACCATTCTTCAGACTGGTTAGGGATAAGGGAAATGAGAGATATAGACGATGATGTCGAGAGATAAAGAACAATGAATGAAAGATCTTCAAAAAAGTAACGATGATAAAGGAAGCAGGCCACTTAGCTGTTTATTGGGTGAAAACGAGACTCGGGTGGGGGAGGGATAGAGAGAGAGGGAATGGCGGGGCTACCTGAAGTTAGAGAATTCAATATTCATACGACTGGGCTGCAAGCTGCCCAGCAGGGGTTGAGTAATATCAGCAAATTGCAATTAACAACATGAATGGCAGAGAAGAAATGTCCTGGGACATCCATTCAAATGTCTGCTGATCCTTCCCCTCAACCGGTGTAAGAAATATTACCTATCCCTTTTCTCCTGAGATGCTGCCTGACCCACTGAGTTACTCCAGCAATTTGTATCAACTTTCAAACTCTTGTCCTCACGTGTTGGTTGTTTTCCTTCCTTCATCAGAAAGGTATAGTCCCAGGGAAGATTCAAAACCCCTGGTGTTACTTCATATGAGAGCCAGCAAATCAATGGAGCAGTGATGATCACCCACATCGGGAAGACACAGAGATGGTGTAGGGTAGCGGAGATGACAGGGGGAGACTGCAAGGAAGAGCATCTCCCATTGCCCGTGACACCGTGAGTTCCCTCGACCAGTCTCAGAGCGTTCAGCTTGACACAAGTGCCAGGCACATTCATGGTAATCTGGATTGTAAATGGTGAGGCTCAGATCAAGTTGCAGGCTTCACCATCACACCCATTGTCAGGCAATCAAAACTAACCCGCCCAAAAAAAGAGATTTAACTGAATGACAAATCACTCCAGGTTTTCCATTGGGAACCCCATTGGTCCTGAGCTAAGGGCCCAAGCTGCTTGCAGGGATGTCCCAGAGGTTTCTGTTCCAGGGCTCTCCTGAGAAGCAGAGTTGGGCTGAGAGTGATGATCTCTGGCCTTGCCTGGCAGAAGCTAAGATCCTGTCTCAGCACTACCTACCTTGACCATCTTTGTGATTCGCAAACTGTACAACCTCACCTTTACAGGGTTTCAACCAGTTCTGAATGGCCAAATCTCACTTAATGCGAGCCAACTGTACTCTGATTAGGGTTCGTTCTTGGCAACAAGATTTACAAGACTTTTGAGGTCAGTTGGCTGTTTAAACTATATCATGTTAGGAGTTTTGACAGGGGTAAAGGTCCATGGACCTATGCCCTCATGGGAACCCCTGTAGAACAGAGCAAACAGGAGATGTCATCAAATCCAGTGATATCTCCATTTGTACTCTGTCTGTCTGTCTGTCTGTCTGTCTGTCTGTCTGTCTGTCTGTCTGTCTGTCTGTCTGTCTGTCTGTCTGTCTGTCTGTCTCTCTCTCTCTCCCTCTCTCTGTTTGTTTCCCTCTTTCACTCTCTTTCTCTCTCTCTCTCTCTCTCTTTTCTTTTTTTCTTTTCAAAAACTTTATTCGACACAATCATATAATACAACACATCAAAACATAATCAAAAATAACACTATAACAAACAAATCATTGTAGTACAACAGTACATTCATTGTTTACAATAGTCTCAACCCCACGCGGTGACCAGCGTTGACGGAAGGCCTCCAGAGTCCCCGTGGACACCGCCTGTTCCCTCTCCAGGGACACACGTGCACGGACGTAGGCCCGAAAGAGGGGCAGGCAGCCGACTCTAGCCTGACCATCGACCGCCCGCTGCCTGGACCCGCGAATGGCCATCTTAGCCAGGCCGAAGAGCAAACCGACAGGTAAGTCCCCCCCCCCACACTCGGCTCTCCCCACTCCCTGCCTTGTGTCCGAACACCAGGATTGTGGGACTAAAATGCAGCTAGAACTTGAGGAACAGCCCCTTCAGATATTGGTACAGGGACAGTACTCTTTCTCTCTCTGTCCCTCTCTCTATCTCCCTCTCTCTATCTATCTGTCTCTGTGTCCCTCTCTCTTCTTCTCTTGGCTCGCTCTCTCTCGCTCTCACTCTCTCTGTCTTTCCCTCCATCTCCGTTCTGTCTGTCTGTCTTTCTCTTTCCCTGCCAGTCTCTCAATCTGTCTGCCTCTCTGTCTCTCTGTCCCTCTCCCTCTCTGTGTGTGATTTTTTCACTATCTATTTGCTGTCAAATTGTGCATGGCTAATGCTGTGAAACCGTGTCGGGTTGGTGAGACTGGGTACACGTTTCTGTGTGCGACCCATATTGGACAACCGCCAACCAGGGTTCAAGTCTCTCGTTCCCTGAAAGTGACATCACAACTGGATAGGGTGGTGAAGAAGGCAGATGGCATGTTAGGTCAGGGTAAAGAATATAAGAGCTGGTATGCTGTGTTGCAAATATACAAAACCCTGGTTAGGCTGTACTTAGGGTGTTCTGTGCAGTTTGGTCACCACACCACCATTTTGTATCTTCTCCAGTCATCAGCCAGTGGTCATCGCTGGTCAACATGCATTGTCTACGTTTATTTCACAGATGCAGCAGAGACACAGGCCATTCAACCCACCAAGTCCATGCTAACTCTCCATCACCCATTCAAACTTGTTTAATGATATCCCACAATCTCATCCACTCTCTACACACTGGTGACAATTTATAGTGGTCAATTAACCAACAAACCCGCACGACTTTGGGATGTGGGAGGAAACCAGAGCACCCAGAGGAAAACCACACAGTCACATGGCGAATGTGCAAACTCCACACAGACAGCACCCAGTCAAGATCGAACCTGGGTCGCTGGTGCTGTGAGGTAGCATGGTGGCACAGCAATAGTGTTGCTGCCTTACAGCGCCAGAGGCCCGGGTTCAATCCTGACTACGGGTGCTGTCTGTACGGAGTTCGTACGTTCTCCACGTGAACTGCGTGGGTTTTCTCCAGGATCTCCGGTTTCCTTCCACGCCCCAAAGACGTACAGATTTGCAGGCAAATTGGTTTTGGTAAAATAGTAAATTGTCGCTAGTGTGTATAGGATGGTGCTAGCATATGGAGATCACAGGTCGGCGCGGACTCGGTGGCCGGAGGGCCTGTTTCCGTGCTGTATCTCTAATCTGAACTAAACTGAACTAGCAGCTTTTGCTCCCCATCAGTCACACCCCATCTATCGATGTCAGTGACTCCACTAGGATTGGATTCAGGTGGGCTGTTGTTCAGTCTCAAACTGGGGACACATCTACTCACAAGAGGAAGACATCTAAAAGCTATCTGGCATTCCCATAATCAGACCTCAGGAGAGAGATCGGGAGGAGGAAGGGAAGAGTTTGACGTAATCTGTTTTGTCAGCTTGGGAGTGATAAAGTGATTGCTCGACTTGGAAAATAAGACTTTCATAGAGGAATGTCTGTGAAAATAACAATCCTGTCATAACCAATTGTGAATATGTTTGTGTTGAGCCAGAATATTTGTTTATGCATGTGAAGATAGAACATATTGCTGTTTAACACTATGCTCACTAAACACAGCATCTGCTTTCTTTTATTTTGAACTCAATCTGCCAAAATAAGACTATTTATTTGCCTCGACAGTGCTGGCTTTTTGGTATCTTAGCATTGTTTGAGGGTCACTATTTTACCACATGCTTTCCAGTGAGAGAGTGTTCCATCTGATCTGACCCATCAACCCCCGATGCCACGATAAGAAACTGTAAAACTATTTTTCCTTCCCTTTTTGTGGTAGAAGAATTGTCAAATATCATCCAGCGTTAACTAAATACAATGGCACTCTTCGACTTGCGTAAAATTGTGGACGCAGCCCAGAGCATCACACAAACCAACCTCCCTTCTATTGACTCCATTTATACCTCACGCTGCCTCGGCAAGGCTAGCAGCATCATCAAGGATGAGTCGCACCCTGGCCATTCCCTCTTCTCCTCTCTCCCATCAGGCAAAATGAACAGAAGGGTGAGATCGCACACCTCTGGATTCAAGGACAGTCTCTTCACAGCTGTTATCAGGCAACTGAATCATCCTCCCACAACTAGAGAGTACTATTGAACCACTATCTACCTCATTGGTGACCCTCAGCGTGAAAGATACATCTTCTAGATGCGCTGGGACGCATCCTCAGTGATGTGACGTGGGGTCATCAGGTGTTTCGGGTCTCACAACATCAGACACCCTCGCCCAGGCGACCCAGCCGGGGTTGATCAAGCCCCGACTTGCGACCCAGCAGCAACCGCCCATGAATCAGCCCTCTTAATCCAAAGCCACCTAGTGGCTTTCTCTGCGGCTTCACTTGCGGATTGAATGGCCCTCTTCTTTGCCAGCTCCGTAATGCCCAACTGGTTGAGGACTTTGCAGAGTGAGCGTCCTGCAAAGCCTCTACAGATGATCCTTGATCGGACTTTGCTGGTTTTACCAACCACTATATGTTATTCCCTTATCTGTAAATGGCTCGATTGTAATCATGTCTTGTCTTTTTTTGCTGTCTGGTTAACACGCAGCAAAAGCTTTTCACTGCACCTCGGTACACGTGACAATAAACTAAACTGAAACTGACACTTCCTAATAACGGCAGTGTCTACATCTTACACAGTGTCTGCATCTTACACACATGTTTGCTTGCTGACCACCAGGGGCACCGGGGAGATGGCAGCCCTGCCGGCAGTCTGTTCGTATTTTCTTTCTTTTTGTTATTATTTAGTGCATAAAAAGTTTGATTTAATGTTCTTCGGTATGTTTTATGTGGGGGGAGAGGGGAGGGGATCGGGGGAAACTTTTTTTCAAGCTCTTTCCTTCCCGGAGATGTGATCCATTTTTGGATCACATTCTCCGGGCTCTGCGGCCTACCATCGATGGAGCTGGAGGCTTCCTCGGACCGTTGTGAGCCCCACCGCAGGGAGCGGACTTAGCATCGGACCTGCTCCCTTGCCTGGGATCGCTCCCACTGCGGCCACCGCGGAATCAACATCAAGGGCTCGCAGTCTCAGGTGAGGCTGAGTCGGGAGCTCCAATGTCGAGGAAGGTCGCGATGCGGGAACTTGATCGCCTCGACACGGGGGGCCCGAACGCCGCGGGCTACGGGAGTCAAGATCATCCCATCAATGGGGTCTGGAGTCTCACGACCAAGGAAGAACAAAAGGAAGGACTTTGACTTTATTTCGCCTTCCATCACAGTGAGGAATGTGTAGGAGTCACTGTGGTGGATGTTCATGTTCAAATGTGTTTTTGAGTGATCTGTTGCATTTAATTGTATGACTGACCTGGCCAATGAAATTCCTCGTATGTTGCAAAACATGCTTGGCAAATAAAGTGTGATTCTGATTCTGATCTTACACACATGTGTGTTTGCATCTTACACGCAAGTGTGCCGGCATCCCTCCTGGGCAGGAACATCACGGGTGCGTGCATGCGCTGTAGATTTGGACACCGTCCAATCAGAGGACGATGATGCAGGACTTGCGCGGGATTGAGCTGGGACACCGTGTGTTATGCGGCAGCCATTTCTAATCTAAGTTGGCTTGATGTTCCATGTTCGACGTTAGTTTGTAAATTTCTCTTTATATTACTTGCTCCATTGTTGGTATTGCTCAGGGCAATACACAACAGTGAGGTGATTATGGAGATGTGGTTGGGTGTTTGATGAGTTGAAGGGCCTGTTTCCGTGCGGTATGGCTCCATCCATCCACAATTCTAAAATGCCTCTCTGTTTGTTTTACAAAGCAAATTCTCTCTAAATATTGTTGCTGTCCTCTTTATTTTTGTCCCATTGATGATAAACCAATTATATGCACCTGATCATAGTAGTGTTTTGTTTAGTTTAGTTTAGTTTAGAGATACAGCGCGGAAACAGGCCGGTCAGCCCATCGAGTCCGCACCGACCAACAAACCCCCGCACATTAACATTATCCTAAACTGGGGACAATTTTTACATTGACACCAAGCCAAACTTGTACGTCTTTGGAGCGTGGGAGGAAACCGAATATCTCGGAGAAAGCCCACGCAGGTCACAAGGAGAATGTACAAACTCCGTACAGACAGCACCCGTAGCCAAGTTCGAACCCGGGTCTCTGGCGCTGTAAGCACTGTAAGGCAGCAACTCTACCCCTGCGACGCCGTGCCATCTTTGTAAAGTCCACATTTCCTACATTGATCACATTTCCTACAAGCACCTTCTCCTGTGTGTATAGAAAGGCAGAGAATGAGAGATTTATAGGAATGTTCAAGCCAGATAAACATTAACAGCATAGGTAACTGTTATAATAAAATATGTGAAGGATCAACCAAGTTATAAATGGCTATAAAGCAGCCCAACTCAATGTGACAAGATTATGCCCTTCCAGCCATACCCACCATATTACACATTTGGATACCTGTTCTCCTCTAAATTAGGTGCAGAATATATATATTTTTTTATTTCCATCTTTGCTAAATATTTTGCATTAAAATAATTAGATGGAAACATCAGAATGATTAATATGGCAAGTTTTTATTATTACTATTAAAGATGGCCAAATGGTGCAATGTTAGAGTTGTGATCTCATAGTGTCAGAGACATGAGTTCGACCCTGACTACGGGTACTGTCTGTATGGAGTTTGTACGTTTCCCTGTGATCGCATGGGTTTTCTATGGGTGCTCCAGTTTCCCATTCCAAAGCTATGCAAGTTTGTTCATTAAATGGCTTCTGCAAATTTGCCCCTGGTGTGTAGGATGCGGAAATGGGATAACATAGAACTAGTGTGAACAGCCGATCGTTAGTCGGAGTGGATTCGGTGAGCCGAGAGGCCTGTTTACGCACTGTATTTCGAAAAGTAAAAGTAAAACTACGAACGTTTGGGTTATGGTGCAATGATGCAATGTAATGACAAACGGTGTAGTGCGTGACATTAACATTGGAACCTCCATACAATAAAGCAGATGGAGGGGAAATGGTGAATGGATGCATTGTACTTGTCAGCATTGTTTGCAAGCATTTGATAAGATACTGCAGATGATAAGATGATTGTAAAGAATACAAGTTCACCACAGGTTTGAGGACTTGAATAGGTTAAATGAGTGGGTAAAGTTCTGGCAAATTGAGTATAAGCAGGGGACCATTTTAGCAGGATTTTTTTTATAAAGCATGTTAGTTGAATATTGAAGGATTGCAGAGCTATAAGATTAAACAAGGTATTGGGATGAGTGGGAAGCAACTGCAGATGTTGGTTTAAACCAAAGATGCTAGTGTAACTCAGCAGGTCAGACAGCATCTCTGGAGAGGAAGGGTCTCAACCCAAAACGTCACCCATTCCTTCTCTCCAGAGATGCTGCCTGTCCCGCTGAGTTACTCCAGCATTTTGTGTCTATCTGGTGATTTGAGTATATGATTTGTTACTTTCTAGTATGCATGTGGAGTAAGTAGTTAGGGGAACTAACAGTAATGTATTGTTGACACTAAGTGATGGAGTAACTCAGCGGGTCAGTCAGCATCTATAGAGAACATGTAGAGAGTGCACAACTTTCGGGTCAGGGCCATTCTGGTCACTGTTACTGTTCATTGATAGGAGAGTTGAACATTAAAAGTAGTGGGGTGGCGTGGGAATGGGAGCGAATTATGCTTTACTCGGTCACTGGCATCTGAACTGTTTTTTTTACACAAAGGATGGTGGAAGTCTGAAATGAGCTACCAAGGGTAAAGGTGAAGGCAGATGCGATGTTGTTTACGGGACTTTTAAAAAGACACATGGAAATGCCGGGAATGGGGGGGAATTCTTTGCCGCAGAACGCAGTGGAGGCCAAGACAATGGAAATTTTGTAGGCAGAGATAGATAGATTCTTCATTCTTCATTAGTACGGGTGTCAGGGGTTATGGTAGGAGAATGGGGTCATGAGAGAGAGATAGATCAGCCCTGATTAAATGGCGGAGCAGGCTTAATAGCCAAATGGCCTAATTCTGCTCCTATTACTTATGACTTACTGACATCACATGGATCACCTGCAGGCAGATGGGATGAATTCATTTTTGGCATCACATTCTGTGCAGATATTGTGGGCTGAAGGACCTTTTTTCTCTGCAGTACATTTCTATGTTTTATGTCCGAGGGTTTATTCTGGAACATTGAAGCAAATAATTGCAGAAAGTAAACTACTCTAAGAAGGACTGCAGCGGTCGAGTTGCTGCCTTACAGCGCTTTCAGCGCCAGAAACCCGGGTTCAAAGCCGACTGCGGGTGCTGTCTGGACGGAGTTTGTTCGTTCTCCCTGTGACCGTGTGGGTTTTCTCCGAGATCTCCGGTTTCCTCCCACACTCCAAAGACACACAGGTTTGTAGGTTAATTGGCTTTGTATAAAAATGTAAAAGAGTCCGTAGCCTGTGTAGGATAGCGTTAATGTGCATTAACGTCATTAACGTCATTAACGTTAACTAGTGTTAAAGGCTTGTGTTCTAACTATTCCTTTGGTTTATTTATGATTCACTTGCAAGAAGAAGAAGAATGTGCAGGGATCGCTGGTCGTTGTGGACGCCGTGGGCCGAAGGGCCTGTTTCCGCGCTGTATCTCTGAACTAAACGAAGCAATGCTTCTTCCTTTGCACGGAAGCAGATATGTAATGTTAAGATTTGCCACACGTATCATAAACACAGTGCTTAATTACAATGGCATTGCTCAGGATTCTTTTAACAATGTTAATCGCAAACTAAATGGAAGGGTGGAAGAAGGATAAGTGAATGATGAATGGCTATTGGAAAGTCATTAACCTGTGGATCCCCATATCCCGAATCCCTGCCTGCGGTGTTGCATAAACATTCATCATATTCTTTGTGAGCTTAAAAGGTTATGCTATGAATCTACGGTTCAGGAACAAATTCCCAAAGTTAAGATTGAAATCTAATGAGGCCCACAACATCATAACAACCAGCCCGGAGTAAATATGTAAGACTTATTGTTGATAAATGAAAATTTCACAGAAGATAAACGATAAGGCAAAACTATAACTATTTCGTAAAACTCTGTGTAGGAAGGAACTGCAGATATTGGCTTACACCGAAGGTAGACACAAATCGCTGGAGTAACTCAGCGGCACAGGCAGCATCTCTGGAGTGAAGGAATGGGCGACATTTTGGGTCGAGACCCTTCTTCAGACTGAGAGTCAGCGCTCTAACAGTGTTGTGACGTTACAAGAATGAATGATTTGTTCCTTCAATTAACTCAGTAACGTTCCATGTATATTTTGCAACATGATGAATTATGCAGGTTCAATGAAATGCACAAACCTGTTTGGCCTTTCAATATTAATATGCCTGGTGTACATCTTACCTTGCAGTTCTGGTCACCCTTTACAAGAAGGATGTATAGGCTTTGCAGAGATTTACCAGAGTACTGCGTGGATGAGAAGGTACGAGCTACAAGGAGAGGTTGGACAAACGTGGATTATTTTCTCTAAAATACTACAGGCCAAAGGTTCCCAACCTTGAGTAAATTTCCCCCTAGGGGGTAAATTGGGTAAATTTCGCCTACCCAGGGAGTAAATTTGTTGATTCTGGATTTGTACATATTTGTTCTCATTGACTGAATGTGTTTGGTTCTGGTATACTGGTATCTGTTCATCATTGGTTCATAAATAAGTGAAATAACATTGTTATATACTATTAAATTTACCTGGGGTAAACGGGATGACAAAGGTTGGGAAACCCTGCTATAGGCCGAGGGAAAACTTAATAGACATTTTTGAAATGATGAGAGGCATAGATAATTGTGGACAGTCAGAACTTCTTTCCCAGGGTGGAAATGGCAAAGACTAGAGGGCATAGCTTTAAGATGAGAGGAGGAAAGTTTATAGAGATGTGTGGGGCAAGTATTTACACAAAGGGTGGTGGGTGCCTAGGATGTGCTGCCAGATGTGGTAGTGGAGGCAGATACAACAGTGGCATTTAAGAGGCATTTGGATAGGCACCTGAATACAAGATACAAGATACATTTATTTGTCACATGTACCAACTGGTACAGTGAAATGTGTGGTCACCATACAGACACAGGAATAAAAAAGAACACAACACACGATAAACTCCTACATAAAACATCCCCACACAGCAGAATCAAAGATTCCCACTGTGAGTGAAGGCACAAAATGCTCAGTCATCTTCCTCTGATGTTTTTTTGTTGTTCACCCATGGTCGGGGCCCCCGAGCCCTCCGCAGGCGCCGCTATGGGCGGCCCGTTGTTCAGGCCCGCTCGTCGGGATGATGGAACTCCAACGTCGAACCGGGAGAACAACCTAAGTGGCATGGAGCTCAGAATCGGCCACTTCCTACCGGAGTCCGCGGCTCCCTAAGTCCACAGGCCGCGCCGGGCGGACACCCACGCCGGCGGCCCCCAACAAAGGGGATGCCAGGACTCCGCGATGCCGAAGTCAGCACTGCCCACACTGGAAGCCCCATGAACCACAGCACTATGGTGTTGAAGCAGCAGGACTAACACTCCGGAGCTTCAAACGGCAATACAGGTAGGCATCGCCCGCTCGCCGATAAATCCAGCGCTGCGCCGCTGCTGCTGAAGCTCTGGTCCAGTCCCTGGTCCCTGGCGAATCGGAGAATATTTGCATCCTCGCCAGGAAGTGACTGGGAAATGGTTACCCCCTTACCCTACCCCCCTCCCCCTGGACAAGGAATTCCCCTGTCCCACTTAACCAGCCACACCCACACTTCCGGGTTTTATAATCCCTTCCCCCTCCCACTGGAAAAAGTGTGGCCTTCATGGCGTGATTGAAAGGAGAGAGATTCACAACATTTTTTAAACACTAATAACACCTTTATTTTTCATTGATGGGAAGAATCCTCTGCACCTGATGAGCGGAGGGGGACTGAGTAAGATGGCCAGAAATCACAGCCGTAAGTGGTAGCATTTTATCTAAAATCAATATACAGTGCAAACAGAAAATTATCAAGTTTATACCACCACCCATTTGTAGTGCTTTTACTTCAACCCAAACCCCCAAAGCAACCATTTGCAGTGCTTTTCCTTCAACCCAAAACCCCACACCAGCTATTTGCAGTGCTTTTACTTCAAACCAACCACATTTTTATTTTAAAACCACATTAAGCACAATCAAGGTCAGTAAAACCACACTTATAGTTTAGTAGACATGTGTTCAGTGTTATTCACAGCTCATACTGAGAGACGTGACCCTCTCACTTCCCCCATCTTGCAGAGACTGACTGAGGCACAACACTTGCGGGTTTTATAGTACCTCCCCTCTCCCACCAGCAGGGGGCAGCAGAGAGAATATCAACATGTTTTAAACATTAATAACTCTTTTATGCGCAGCAGAGGGGGACTCTGAGTAAGCTGGCCAAAAATCACAGCCTTAAGTGGCAGTGTTTTTTCTAAAATCATTAAACAGGAAGTGGTCAAGATCTTACTTTTAGTAATATAGATTATCTGATTTGTGTAGGAAGGAGCTGTAGATGCTGGTTTACACCAATAGACAACAGACAATAGACAATAGGTGCAGGAGTAGGCCACACGGCCCTTCGAGCCAGCACCGCCATTCAATGTGATCATGGCTGATCATCACCAATCAGTACCCCGTTCCTGCCTTCTCCCCATATCCCCTGACTCTGCTATCTTTAAGAGCCCTATCTAGCTCTCTCTTGAAAGTATCCAGAGAATTGGCCTCCCCCGCCCTCTGAGGCAGAGATTTCCACAGACTCACAACTCTCTGTAAGAAAAAGCTTTTCCTCATCTCCGTTCTAACTGGCTCACCCCTTATTCTTAAACTGTGGCCCCTGACTCTGGTCTCCCCCAACATCGGGAACATGTTTCCTGCCTCTAGGGTGCCCAAACCCATAACAATCTTATATGTTTCAATAAGATCCCCTCTCATTCTTCTAAACTCCAGGGTGTACAAGCCCAGCTGCTCCATTCTCTCAGCATATGACAGTCCCGCCATCCCGGGAATTAACCTTGTAAACCTACGCTGCAAGATACCTCAATAGCAAGAACGTCCTTCCTCAAATTAGGGGACCAAAACTGCACACAGTACTCCAGGTGTTGTCTCACTAGTGATCTGTACAACTGCAGAAATCTCAGTCTGAAGAAGGTTCTCGATCCAAAATGCAACCCATTCCTTCTCTCCAGAGACGCTGCCTGTCCCACTGAGTTACCCCCGCATTTGTGTCTATCCTCGGTGTTATCTGATGTAATTGGACAGCATGCAAAACAAAACCTCGATACGCATGGCAATAATAAACCTTAGCCCAAACCAAGTTAACAGCGCAGAAAATTTCTGATAGCAATTCCATTCCATCAGCATTTTTTCTTGAATTTTGAGATTTACTAGCTTACAAATTAAGTGCTCGTTACAAAGTTGGCACTGTTAATGTTTCTGAAAAATACTCCTCCATTTCTTTATATAGTTACAATAAACACCTTTTATGGAAATTTGCGCCCGATAATTGCAAAATTAAATTAGAAAAATGTTTTTATTCCTCAGTGCCTCTTCCAAAGAACATAAATACCTTCCCTGCTTGCTTCCAGTCTTCAGAATCTAAATGTAAATTACCTTTAATGGAACCAGTTTATGGGTAAATACTTTAGATTTTGAAATAAAACAATGATTGTATTTTAATGTGAATTATGTGTCAGATTGTGCAGCAGTAATTTTAAAAGTTGATGTCTTTTAAGGTTCTGAAAAAATATGTCATTTGAATGAGTACTGTTGCCCTAACCTTGCCCATACCATGTACTCACTAATAATTTATTCTGAAACATAGAATTATAGATACAAGAAACTGTAGATGCGGGTTACAAAAAAGGACACAAAGTGCTGGATTAACTCAGCGGGTCAGGCAGCAGCTCTGGAGAATATGGATATGTGATGTTTGGGTGGGGATCATTCTTAGGACTCTCTGCAGGACTGAAGAAAGGCCCCCACCCAACACATCACCTTCCATGTTCTCCAGTCCCACTGGGTTTTTAGTTTAGTTTAGTTTAAAGATACCGATCAGAAACAGGCCCTTTCGCCCACTGAGTACGAAACCGACCAGCGGCCCCCGCCATTGAACACTATTGTACACACATTAGGGACAATTTTAAATTTATACCAAGTCAATGAACCTATAAACATGTACGTCTTTGGAGCGTGGGAGGAAACCGAAGATATCAGAGAAAACCCACGCAGGTCACGGGGTGAACGTACAAACTCTGTACAGACAGCATCCATAGTCGGGATTGAAGCCAGGTCTCTAGCGCTATAAGCGATGTAAATCAGCAACTCTACCACTGCACCACCGTGCCACCCTACACCAGTAACAAGAGTTACTCCAACACTTTGTTTCTTTATTCTATAATTGATTTTGAATTTTATTTGCTTGGTCAGACAGAAAACAACATGATCTTCTAGCATTTCGGTACGTACTGTTTACCTGATCTTCTGTAGATATAATCTCCCCATAAACGTAGCACTTGCCAATTTACTATCGACTGCACCGAATAACACAGTTGTTGGAAATGTGAAGGATAAAAACAGAGGCTTCTGGAATTACTTAGTGGGTCAGGCACTGCCTATGGACAGCGAAACACAGTTAATGTACTCTGGCATAATGTTCTCGACCAGTTTGCCACTCTGCTGCATGATGTTAGACTTTCGACTTCAGAGAAACTGTGTGGAAACAGGCCCTTCGGCCCATCGAGTCCACGTGAACCAGTAATCACCCTGCACACTAATACTATCCAACACACTAGGAACAATTTTACTTCGGAGTCACGTGATGGATTCCGTGAAGTCCCGCCAGAAAGCATGCGCATCATTACGTCTGACGCATGGCGCACTGACAGGCAGGCGCGTAGCCCCACCAGCGGTAAGTTTAATACCTGAGGTAAGTGCTTTAAATTTAACTTCGGTTCTGTTACGGTCTGTAAATTCTTGTCCACAGGAACAAGTCGACCGTGTGAAAATGCTGAAGGGAAAATCCAGCCGGTCCGCCACAAAATCGGCTACGGAGGAATGCGGCAGTGCGGGTAGCGGCCGGCCGTCCGTTTCTCCTGCAGATTCACTGGCGGCACGGCCAGTGTCCTACGACTTGGTTCCAGTAGGAGGCACCATGGCTACTCCGGTGGGCCGGAAAGCCACAAAAAAGTCATTGCGGCCCGTAGACTCAGATGTGTCGGGCCAGGAGGAAAGCCCTCCTAATATGGATGCCATTTTTGGGGCGGCTGTCCAGAGTGGAGCTCCTCATAGAGAGGATGCTCCATGCTAACATGCTCACTGAAGATGAGCCTTATATCTGTGGGACCCCTCTCGGGCCCGTGGCAGCAGTCTCTGTAGAAGGGCTGCTTAATGCACCCCTCATGGAGGAGGAGTGTGCCCGAAGTCAGTTTTGTTCTGACTCCGAGGTCGGGGGTGAAACCAGTGAGCATACTTCCAGATAAGGAGACCAGGAATCTGGGGTGCCGAGCCTGGCATCCAGATTTGCTATTCCAGCTGGAACAGGCGGTCCGCTGAATGAAGATTTGGCCAGGACCATTAACTATATGGTCTCCCAACAGTTGCAAGAACTCACTATGGAGGACACCTCAAAGAAGTACTTAACTCCTACAAACTGTGCTTCGCTGCGGGTTCCCACGGTGAATCACCCAATTTGGGGTCACATGGGTGCGGGGGTCAGAGCCCCAGGGGTCAGAGCTGAGGCTCCAAAAAGTCTTGAAGCTGCTTGCTTCAGGTATCACGGCATTCGCCAGGTCCGTGGATGATGGGGCTCTCTCGGAAGAACAACAGGATGCACTTGCTCTCATGTGTAACGCACACTTTGAGATTAACTGCTTAAGAAAAAGTGCTATCCGCCCCATGTTAAACCCCTAATTGCACAAGCAATGTGCAGCCGCCGAATTTGCTTTTTGGAGAGGACCTGACCAAACAGGTTAGTGAGTTGGATGACAAGGCGAAGACGGTTGGCCTCATAAAAGCTCAACCGGCCAACAAGAATCCTCCCCGGCGCCAGCACCCCTACCAACGGTTCGCTGCAATGGCTGCAGGTCAAGGTCCAAGCCGGACCCAGCCAACTTTACGGAACTGGCGTACACCAAATTTCCCCTCGAAATCCCAGGGGCAGAAATTTACACCAGCTTTGGAGGTAGGTTCATCTGGTTCTTTTCAGAAATGTGTGGGCCAGTAACAAGTTGGTGGGGGGTTACGTTTGTTTTTTAATGAGTGGAGTTGTATAACCTCAGACTTGTTTATACTGCACAGTATACTTGGTTTCCGAATTGAGTTTATTTTCAAATTATGTCCACCCACACAGCATACACCTAAATGGACATACTGTTTCTCGCAACAACAGTCTTTAGATGTTCAAGTTGAAATTGAAACACTAGCTAAAAAAGGGGTAATTGAGAAATCTGTCCATTAATCTCACTAATTTGTGTCTAATATAATCCCTACACAAAAGAAAGATGGTGGGTGATGAATCATTCTGGATCTGAATCGGCTTAACTCCTATGTGCAGTATAAACATTTCAAAATGGAAACCTTTGTTACTGCTAAGCAACTAGTTTCCAAAGGATGCTATATGGCATGCATAGATCTCAAAGATGCATACTATTCAGTATCCATTCATCATAATCACTGGAGATATTTGAAATTTAACTGGATGAAGCAATTATAACAGTTTAAGGCATTGCCTAATGGATTAAGTTCAGCTCCCAGGCTCCTTAAAAAGTTGTTAAAGCCAGTGTTGGGGCTACTCCTGGCTCAGAATCATTTTGTCATGGCCTATTTGGATGATATCCTAATCATAGGTACAACTAAACAGTCAGCTGAATGATCTGTTTCAGCTACCAAACTCATGTTTGAAAGACTGGGATTTCTTATCCATCCAAATTGATATCATCTAGAGTCATTGATTATTTCAACATTAACTCAATTCACCTGTCTGTGACTCTTCCCCTAGGCAAGAGGTCAGAATTAATAGAAGCTTGTAACAACCTCGTTGATGAGCAACAAGCTTCTATTCGGCATTAGGCTAGTATAATTTGAAAATTAGTAGCAGCATTTCCAGCCGCACAGTTCCGCACATTATCAAAATTTGCAACGTGCAAAGGAGCAGGCACTCATAAAGCATGCAGGTTATTTTGATAGGCCTATGCAATTACCAGCAGAAGCTCTTGCTGAGTTACAATGGTGGATAACGAATATTCCTCACTGCTCCAACAAAATTTGAGTTGATGCACCTTCAGTGATTTTACAAACTGATGTAAATGCTCTAGGATGGGGAGCTATTGATACTATCTCCAGCTGTGGCGGCAGGTGGAATATGCATGAAGTATTAATCCTTCAATCCCGTGGCATTAACTATTTAGAATTGTTGGGAGCACTCTATGGGTTAAAAGCATATTGTACTACTATGCATGATTTGCATGTTCAGCTTCAGATTGACAACACTACAGCAGTGGAATCAAGTCGGTATCATGTGATAACTTGACTAACCTTATTTGGCACTGGTGTATTACAAGAAACATCTGGATTTCAGCTACCTATTTACCAGGTAGATTTAACGTGGTGGCAGACACCAGATAACAAAAATTTAATGACAACACAGAATGGATGTTGAATCATGAAATATTCAATGATATTGTCACTTGGTATGGCGTACCAGAGATTGGCTTGTTCGCATCTAGATTGAATCACCAGTTACCAAAAGATGTCTTATGGGAACCAGTCCTGAGGCAGTGGCGGTAGATGCTTTCTTGCTACACTGGGGTGGAATGTTTTTATATGCATTTCCCCCATTTTGCCTCATCAGCCGATGCTTAACTAAAATCAAGCTGGACTCGGCCTCAGGTGTTCTGGTAGTTCCTGATTGGCCTACACAGCCATGGTTTCCACTAGTTCTGAGACTAATAACACAGCCTTTTATGGCAATCTGCAAAAGCAGTAATCTGCTGGTTTATCCTGTAACTGGGGAGAATCATCCACTACATGATCGTATTAATCTATTGATTTGCAGATTCTGAGAAGACCGTTCCTGAGGCTCGGACTATCAGGGCGTACGGTGGATGTGATTACTGCGGCCTGGAGGGATAGCACTAAAAAACAATATATTTCTCATATCAAAAAATTGGAGGTGTTCTGCTTGCAGTCGAACATTTCATATCATACGGCAAGCGTACCTGATGTGTTGGAATTACTTTCCATGCTATATTTTGATGAGCGGCTTAGATATAGTTCGAACAATAGTGCCAGAAGTGCCTTATCGTCCTACCTATGGCAAGGAAGGAGACAACAACCTGTTGGGTCTCACCCTTTAACATCTCGGTTCATGAAGGGTATTTTTAATTGTACTCCCGCCAGGCCTAGGTACACGGAAATCTGGGATGTGAGTGTGGTTCTTGTATTGCTTCGTCAATGGGCCCCAGTAACATCTCTGTCATTGCCCAGACTCACTCTTAAAGTGGTTATGCTCATGGCGCTGATTTCAGTGCAACATGTCCAGACATTGCAGAAGCTTAGGCTGGACAGGATGGTCTCATCTGTCAACAACATAACCTTTTATGTTTTTGATTTACTTAAACAGAGCAGGCCAGGGATGTCAGGGCTTAAACTTGAATTTAGGGAATACCCCATGGATCTTCACCTATGTGTAGTTAAGCACTTATGGCAGTATATTGAGGTCACCAAGTGCCTTAGAGGCACCAAATTGGCTTTATTTATCAGTCACAAAAAGCCTCACAAAAGGGTGTTGGCACAGACCATCTCAAGGTGGCTGAAACAGGTTCTGGCTGCCGCTGGAGTTGACACTGATATTTTTAAATCTCACTCCACCAGGGCGGCATCAACGTCAGCAGCGAGGGCACTGGACGTCCCTCTCAACCAAATCCTCGCAGCCACAGGATGGTCCAAAGAAATGACTTTTGAATGGTTTTACCACAAACCGCCTGCCACACCAGGGGTGTATGGTCATTCTATTTTGAGTTCTGTTTCCTAGATTCTCCCTGGGAGAGCGGGGTTGCTATTGTTTTTTCTTTTCTTAAATAAAGCTTCAATGTGTTTAATTCTGTATCATGTTTGAATGCATTATTTGTTATTAATCTTCCTGTGTCAACCGAGGCAGCGTGTCGTATGGACCCGTATCCATGGCATGAAATCACAGAGCTTTGAAGTCTTCACGGAATCACTCACGTGACTCCGAAGTAAAATAGTAAGATGAAATGAGAACTTACCAGTTTGAAGTTTGATCTTTATTTTATGAGGAGTTACGATGAGCGATTACGTGCCCACCACACCCATCCCTCATATCACAAAAGTCTTCTGGTAGTTTCTAGGTTTCTAATCTTACTATATTACTTCTATTACTGTTATCTGTAATTTCACGCCGCTGCTTTGAAGATTGACGCGCATGCGCTCTGGCGGAACTTCACGTAATCGCTAAACATAACTCTGCATAAAATAAAGATCAAACTTCAAACTGGTAAGTTCACGTTCAATCTTACTATTTTACAACTTACTTACAAATCTGTACGTCTTTAGAATGTGGGAGGAAACTGGTGTACCTAAAGAAAACCTATGTGGTCACAGGGAGAACATACAGACTCCGTACAGACAGCACCCGTGGTCAGGATCGAACCCGGGTCTCTGACGCTGTGAGGCAGCAACTCTACCGTGCATCACCGTGTGGCACATTGATATTGCTAGCAGTCACATCCCCATTAGGGATCCCATCTCAATTCATCATTTTCCTATGGACTGTCTTTGGCTGCACTAATAACCTTAGACATTTTGCACTGCTCTTAGGATTATTAATTAATTTATTGTATCTTGCCGTCATATATTATCTGTGTGTCTAGTGTTTGCAGGTGTATTATGGTGCTGCAAGTAAGAATGTTAAAGTTGCGTTAATGTCATAGTTGCTGCCAATTCAATACTTTTGTCTCTTAGTGCTCGGTACCCCCCCCCCCTGACATTTAGTTTAGTTTAGATACAGCGGGAAAACAGGCCGTTCGGCCCACTGGGTCTGCGCCGACTAGTGATCTCTGCATATCCTACACACAATTTTTACATTTACCAAGCCAATTAACCTACAAACCTGTACGTCTTTGGAGTGTGGAAGAAAACGAAGATCTCGGAAAAAAACCCACGCAGGTCACGGGGAGAACGTACAAACTCTGTACTGACATCACCGTTAGTGGGGATCGAACCCGGGTCTCCGGCGCTGCATTTGTTGTAAGGCAGCAACTCTACCGCTGTGCCACTGTGCCCCACGTGCTGGATTGATCATCATTGATTCCATCCACCAGACCTCCAGCATTGTGGGGAGCTCTCTCCAGCCCCTCTCTCTCTCTCAGCATGACAGTCATTACATGTGTAAATCAACACAATCTTAATTAGTACGGGTGTCTGGGGTTATGGAGAGAGGCTGGAGAATGGGGTTGAGAGGGAAAGATGCGCCAGCCATGATTGAATGGCCAAGTAGACTTGACGGGCCAAATGGCCTAATTCTGCTTCCAGAACTAATGAATCTATGAAGTTGCAGACTCCTTTAAGGGCAGTAGCTCTGACATACTTACTGCATTCACATTTGCCGGAAGCTGCATAAGGTTGGAGCAGCAAATCTGCCGGGATTTGCAGAGATGTTCAAGAAGGGCCGGGAAACTGTTTTATTTTAATTACCTAAACATCGCTTGGTTAAATGCTGCAGCTAAGGGGAAAGGAGGGCGGTAATGTTTTCTAAGATGTGTTCTGGAGACTGTCTGTGTCTTCAGATACACGGCTGGATCAAGTGGTGGGTTGTGGAGGTGGGGGGGGGGGGGGGGGGGAAGGGGGGTGGGCCAAGTGTCAGCAAGGCACTTGGGGAAGAGTGATCAATGTACCATAAGGTTTAAATTATTATCGGAGAAGAGCAAGGAATCAGCTAAAGTAGAGCCTTTAAATGAGAAAGGTATGAGTCTCTCCAGAATAAAAGGCAAGCAAAATGTGTAAGGAGAAGATGTGTGGGAAAAAGCTGCTGGTTCAAACCAAAGATAGACACAAAATGCTTGGAGTAACTCAGCGGGACAGGCAGCATCTCTGGAGAGAAGGAAGGAGTGTAGTTTCGGGTCGAGACCCTTGTTCAGATATTTCAGGTACAAGCTGACTATGCGGAAGTGGCTGGCAGCTGCGGCTCACCTGCAGTTTGTCTGTTTTTTTTCTTTTTTTTTGTCTTTTTGTGATTGTTCGGTAGAATTTTGTTTTATTAGGTTGTGCATGTGTGTGTGGGGGGGGGGGGGGGTTGGGAGAAACAGAGTCTTAGTCTCTCCCTTCGTGTCCCCCGTCACCGTCTGTGCTGGGGCCTAATGGCGGAGCTGTGGCGGCGGCCTGGTTTGGAGCTGCGGTGCTCCAGCAGCGGCGGCGGCGCGCAGGGCTGCGATGCTCCAGCGGTGGCGGCGGCCTGGATCGGAGCTGCGGTGCTCCAGCGGCAGCCCAGCTTAGAGCTGCGGTGCTCCAGCGGCGGCCCAGCTTTGAGCTGCGGTGCTCCAGCGGCGGTGGCGGCCTGGTTTGGAGCTGCGGTGCTCCAGCGGCGGCGGCGGCCTGGATCGCCTCAGCGCAGAGGGAAACTAGGAGGGAGGAAGACAGGGACTTAAGACTTTTGCCTTCCACCACGGTGAGGAGGTGCCTGGTGAACTCATTGTGGTGGATGTTGGATATGTGTTTATTGTGTGTTTTGTTTTTATTATATGTATGACTGTATGGTAACAATTTCGTTCAGACCGCAAGTTCTGAATGACACTAAAGGAATCTAATCAAATCTAACCTAATCTAATCTAAACTACATTCCCACAAGAGGAAAAGGTGGGGAAAGCAGAGCTTTCTGTGGGGTTGAACTAAATTTTGAGCTAATGTACTCCTGCGGCGTTATGAGGACCAAAGTGGAAATGGTACCAATAGATTGCTCTGCAGAGAACTGACATAGATTCTATGGCCAAACATACTCCCTGACTGTGGGTCTGGGAGTTATCAACACCCACACTGTTTTCCTTTTGTAAAGTTTTACCAGAAGTAAAATATTGTGCCTGGTGGTAAATTAAATTCCTGATCTGAGAGTGCTGACATTTCCACTTAGGGATAAAGGTTCTGAGAGTCTACCTTATCCATGCCTCTCATAAAAGGTGCATTCATTAAGTTTCCCAGATTGTGTCATAGCCTCAGATGTTATAGAATTTTACTATATCCCACAGCGCCACACTATTCAATCTTCCAGCAATCCATGGTGTATACTACCAAAGCATTCAGGTCTGAAAATTAATGAAAAGAATAGATGAAGCTAGTAATGTTAAAGAGAAATAGAAAATCCAGGAAACACTCAGCAGTTCAGGCAGCATCTGTGGAGAGAGACACATTTTTCAAAGACTCTTCATAGAAACAATTTTATTGAAATCGTGGATTGAGGATGGATAGGACGAAGGGATTACCACTGAAAGATAAGGTGATGGGATAGACTGTTGGTGAATCCAAGCTGTTGACAGTTATGATGAGAAAAGTTTGATGAAACAATAAAGGAACATTAAATAGCTGTGAAATGCAAGTCATATCTGCAGGAAATGCTCCTCATGGTGGCCCGGTGGTGCAGCGGTAGAGCTACTGCCTTCCAGCGCCCGAGACCCGAGTTCAATCCTGATTACGGGTGCTTGTCTGCATGGAATTTGTACGTTCTCCCGGTGACCTGTGTGGCTTTTCTCCGAGATGTTCGGCTTCCTCCCACAATCCAAAGAAGCACAGGTTTATACATAAATTGGCTTGGTATGAATGTAAAATTGTTCCTAGTGTGTGTGTAGGGTAGTGTGAATGTGTGGGGATCACTGGTCGGTGAGGTGGACCGAAGGGCCTGTTTCCGCGCTGTATTCCGTAACTAAAGTAAACTAAAAAAAAATTCAGCAGCATCAGTGGATGGAACACCAGAGCATCAAAGCATCAGTGAGTCCAGGATCTTATCACCTCCGCTCCTCACCTTCCCAACTACCCTCGTCCCACAGATGCAATTCTCTGCGGTACAAAGCTTCACAACTCAAAGTTATACACATTGGCTTAATTCAATCAACCCATCACCCTTAGCCTCTTCTATACAGATGCCGGAACCAGGTACCCTGCTCTCAGAGAAAGTGTTTTGGCTTAGAAGAGAGATACAGCGCCCCACCGATTCCGCACCGACCAGCGATCCCCGCACATTAACTCTATCCTATACTCACTAAGGACACTTTACATTTATACCAAGCCATTTAATGTACAAACCTATGCGTCGGAGAATGTGGGAGGAAACTGAAGATCTTGGGGAAAAAAACACAGGTCACGGGGAGAACGTGCAAACTCCGTACAGACAGCACCCATAGTCAGGATTGAACCCGGGTCTCTGGTGCTGTAAGGCAGCAGCTCTGCTGCTACGCCACCGTACCACCCAGTTAACACCTAATTTAGATGTTCTCCATGCACATCCTGACCTACAGCTGGCAAATGTCAACAATCACCCAATCTTCAGTTGATGAGGCCACTAATATCTTAATGTAGAAACAAGGAACTGCAGATGCTGGTTTACAAAAATACCTGAGAAAGGGTCAGTCTGAAGATAGGTCTCGACTCAAAATGTCACCTATCCATGTTCTCCATAGATGCTGCCTGACCAGCTGAGTTTCTCCAGCATTTAGTCTACCGTCATACTGGGCCCCCTCCATGGCCAGAGTGAGTCCCACCGCAAATTGGAGGAGCAGCACCTCATATTTTGTTTGGGTAGTTTACACCCTAGCGGTATGAACATTGACTTCTCCAATGTCAGGAAGTCCTTGAGTCCTTGCCTTCTCCCTCCTTCCCCTCCCCTTCCCAGCTCTCCCACGGACCACTGTCGCCACCTCTTCCTTTCTTCCCCAACTAATTCAGATGAAACACCAAGGCATTGATGGCTATAAATATATTAGTTTAGCTTAGATTAGTTTAGTCTAATTTAGTGTATTGTCACTTGTACAGCTTTTAGTTGCGTGCTATCCAGTCAGCTTAAAGACTGTACATGATTACAATCAAGGCGTCCACAGTGTACAGATACAAGATAAAGTGTATAACATTTAGTGCAATATAAAATCTAATAACAGTTAACGGTTATTTTACTTCGGAGTCACGTGAGTGACTACGTGAAGACCCCGCCAGCACGCATGCGCGACATATCGTCGAACGCATTGCGGAAGCGACTGTCGGGAGGAAGCGTCGCTCCTCCAGCGTAAGTTAAAAAGACAACCAGAGGTAAGTACTTACCATTCTGGAAAAGGCTCTGTGGGTGTATTTTCACAGCCAAGAAGAACAGCATGGAGTCCAGGAAATCGAGGAGAACAGCGGCTAAAATCGCTGCTGTGGAAAGCAGCCAGCAACGTGCCCAGTCTCCAGAGCTGCAGGTGCTGCCAGCAGCTCCCGACTTCTCACCGCAACAGACCACAGGTGCGCCACGGTCCAGCGGCAAAACCACCCGGAAGTCGGACAGGTCCGTGTACTCGGCTGGGTCGGGACCTGAGGACACCCTGTTCGCTGATAGCGACGGCGGTCGTCTTACCCGCATGGAGCGGATGGTGGACCAGTTGCTCCAGCGTGACCTGCTTATGCAGGGGCAGAGTCACAGTGGGTCTCTTCGCAGACCCACGGCAGCTTCCTATCAAGCACTGCCAAATGTCTCACCCTCTTCACAGGGGAGCATTGGGGGTCAGAGCTGGGCTGACCCTGAAGAAGGGGACATGGCTGAAGATTAATCTGTGTCAGGGGTGTCGCAAGAAGAACTATTGGGTATGGTCAACAAATTTGCTATGCCTACCCAAAAAGGACTGCCATTGCATCCCAAGCTGGCTGCCAGTATAAATTACATGGCAACGAACCAGCTGCAGGAACAGGCAATTAACAATACGGAAGAAAAATACCTTGCGCCAGAGAATTGTATTTCTCTTAATGTACCTGCTGTCAACAACCCCATTTGGGGCAACATGAGCTCGACCATAAGGAGCCAGGAGGTGAAACTCCAAAGAATCCTCAAACTGCTAGCTGCTGGGATTACAGCAGTAGCCAGAACAGTTGATGGGGTTGAGATGCCTGAAGAGCTGCAAGACGCTCTAGCACTCCTGTGCACTACGCTATTTGAAATGAATAGCTACAGGAAGAGCATCATAAAACCTGCACTCAATCCCAAATTTGTGGGATTATGCAGGCCCAGCAGTGCACAGCCGTCAACATTGCTGTTTAGGGACAACCTCCCTAACTTAAAGACCTGGATGTGGAGGCTAAGGCAATCGGCATGATAAAGAAGCCAACCACCTCCAAAACCCCATATCAGCGGCGACAGCACCCCTACACAACCACCAGGCACCGCTATGAGAGACCATCTGGTGGTGAAAGCTCGAAGGCCGGCCCACCTGCACAACGGTCTTTTTTAGACCATGGCCCAGCCCGGCCTTCTTGGAAAATGCACCAACCCCACACCGCAGCAACACAACAGAACAAGAAGCAACAGAGACAACCAACACAGCACCGCCGTTAACCATGGAGGTAGGGGGGTCTGGTTGCCTCGAAAACATAGCATGTCTAGACTCATCACGGTTGAGGGACGGTTGCACTTGTTTCGTAATGTGTGGAGCACATTTACCTCTGATCCTTACATACTGGAAAGTATTCAGGGATATAAAATTGAATTTGTTTACGAACTCCCCATCCCAGTTCAGCATACACCTAGCCGGAAGTTTATACTTTCACAAAAAGAGAGAACAGAAGGCCATGCTGAACTTCTACAATTAAATGCAAAAGGGGTAATTGAGAAGACAAACAGAGAATCTCAAGAGTTTGTATCAAACATTTTTCCCAAAAACAAAAAGACGACGGATGCTGCATAATTATAGATTTGACCGAACTGAATACTTCCGTTCAGTATGTCCATTTCAAAATGGACACATTTGTCACAGCCAAACAGCTAATCTCCAACAGGTACTACATGGCTTGCATCGACCTAAAGATGCATACTATTCAGTACCAATACACAAGGATCATCGGAAATATCTGAAATTTGTCTGGATGGGACAGCTTTGGCAGTAGAAGGCTTACCCAACGGGTTATCATCAGTACCCAGGCTGTTTACCAAATTGTTAAAACCAGCTTTGGCACATTTGAGGAAACAAAACCATATTGTTATGGCCTACCTTGATGATATTCTCATTGTAGTGGAAAATTTAGAGTTGGCTACATTGGCAATATCAGCCACAAAGCATCTTTTTCAAAAGCTGGGATTTATCATTCATCCAGATAAATCAAAATTGAGACCCTCCACTACCATAGACAATTTGGGGTTCACTATCGTTTATGTTCAAATGTATATCACTTTGTCATCAAACAAAGTGGCAGACTTGACGGAAGCATGTAAAAGCCTCACTAGCATCAGAAAACCATCCATTCGGCAAGTAGCCAGAGTGATTGGGAAACTAGTGGCTGCATTTCTAGCAGCACAATTTGGACCACTCCATTACCAAAATCTACAAAGAGTGAAAATATTAGCTCTTAAAACTCATGCAGGCCATTTTGATAGGCCTATGGAACTAACAGGGGAAGCTAAATTAGAGTTAAATTGGTGGATAGACAATATTTAGCATTGTTCTAACCCCATCACTATTATGAATCCCACGGTTACTTTACAGACTGATGCCAGTGCAAAAGGTTGGGGAGCAACTAATACCAACTCTAGTAGTGGTGGCAGATGGAGTGCACAAGAATAGTAAGATTAAATGAGAACTTACCAGTTCAAAGATTGATCTGTATTTTATGAGGAGTTATGATGAGGAATTACGTGAAGACCCCATCCAGCACGCATGCGCAACATTCTTCAAAGCAGCGGTGCACAGAAAAAACACAACGATTGAAATAAATATTGTAAAGACAAAATAAGAACTTAATTACCAGTTGATCTGTATAACAGAGGGTGGGAGCGGAGGGCACGTAATCCCTCATCGTAACTCCTCATAAAATACAGATCAAACTTCAAACTGGTAAGTTCTCATTTAATCTTACTATTTTATTTCAGAGTCACGTGAGTGACTACGTGAAGACTTCAAAGCTCTGTGATTCTGAACCGTGTACCAGCTCATGCTTCACTCACTGTCTGAAGACCTTTGAGGGAGGAATTATGTTATCACAGCCAACAATAACCTGTTTGTGAACAAAAAAGGTTTATTAATAACAACAAAAAACAGTGAGCTCCCCCGGGCTTAAATTAAATATTATCCGCAGACTCTAAAATTCAGTCTGCAAATGTAGCAGGTTCCGCCAGCGGCTTATTATAAAACCTTTGGAAAGTTATTTCCGAGGACCATGCTGCTCTGGCCAGAATGTTGTCCATAGGTACGTCCATTCGCCTAGCCGCCGACGTGGATGCAGCCCTGGTGGAGTGAGATTTGTAAACATTAGTATTGACTCCTTCGGACTTAAGCACCTGCTTGAGCCACCTTGAAATGGTTTGGCTCGTCACCAAGTTGTTCCAGTGTGAGTGACCTGGGTGGTGGCCATCCCCTAAGGTACGTCAGCACAATGCTGACATCCCAGATCTGAGTGTACCTTGGTCTGGGGGAATTAGTGTTAAAAAATGCCCCTCATGATTTTGACCACTAGTGGATGGGACCCCAAAGCCTGTAGTCCTGCTGCTGGAACCAAATAAGCTGACATCGCACTCCTGGCTGTATTGATGGCGCTGTAGCTGAGTCCATCCCAATGTAATCCAACCAGGAACTCCACAACACTGGTAACTGTTGCTGTTGTGTAGGTAGTTCCTGTTTTGGAGCAATACCGTTCCCATTTCCTTATGTTAGTCAGGTATTGTCTCCTGGTGAACTCCCAGTGGGATGCGGTCATCATGTTGATGGCGTCCTCAGACAGTCCCAGGCCCAGTAGAGGTCTTTTTAGAATCTGCAAGCCAGGAGATTGACTCTGTCATGGCACGGGTGACTAATGCCTGACACTGGGTGGATTAATAAATCTGAACTGCTGGGGATTTCCAACGATGTTTCGACAGCCATGTCGAGGGCCACTGGGAACCATGGCTGTGTAGGCCAGTTGGGTATTATCAAGATTCCTGTAGCAGAATCCAATTCAATCTTGCGTAATACCCGGCTGATGAGGCAGAAGGGAGGAAAAGCATAGAAGAACATTTTCCCCCAATGCAGCGTGAATGCATCAACTGCTGCTGCCTCAGGGTCTGGTTCCCAAGTGACATACGTTGGTACCCGGTGATTCAGTCTAGATGCAAATAGATTGAAATCTGGTGTACCATATTGCTTTGTAATTTCGGCAAACACTTTGGGATTTAACATTAATTCAATGTTATCGTTAAATTTGCGTGACCTGGTGTCTGCCACTGTATTTTGCTTACCTGGTAGGTAAGTTGCTGATAACCAAATATGTCTTTCGACACACCATTGCCAGATTAGGTTGACCAAATAGTCACATGATATCGACTTTACACCACCCATGTGGTTCATATAAGCCACCACCGTGGTATTATCTAATTTCCACCGGACATGTGCATGATGCGTATTAGATGAATATGCTTTTAAACCATAAAACACACCCAACATTTCTAAGTAGTTGATACCCCATGTCTGTACGCAAGATGATTCAGAATTAGTCCATCTGCCCCCTGTGCTGGATTGCATGTTAGTTGCTCCGCAGCCCAAGGCACTGGCATCCGTTTGAATGGTTAATACTGGGTTGGTGATTATTATGGGACTGGAACTGAGCCTAATGTTCCTTGTCCACCATTGTAACTCTGGAATGGATTCAGCAGTTAAATTCATAGCACGGTCAAAGTGACCTGACTTTTCCTTTAGTGCGTGCACTTTTGCTCTTTGTAAATTTTGATAGTGCAAAGGCCCAAATTGTACAGCTGGAAAGGCTGCTACCATTTTCCCAATAACACTAGCTACCTGTATGGTTGGCTGATGATTAACCATTAGTTTGTTGCATGATAGTGCCAAATTTGATGCTTTCCCCTTCAGCAGAGTTACAATCATGCAAACATTGTCAATCGTAAATCCAAGATAGTCCATGGTTGTGGACGGTGTCAAATTGGATTTATCTGAATGTATGACAAACCCCAAAGTTTCAAACAAACTTTTGGTGGCTGCTACTGCCAAAATATCTGTCTCCAAGGTTTTCCCTACTATTAAAATGTCGTCCAAGTACGTCATGACTATATGCTTATGTTTCCTCAACAATGCCAAGGCAGGTTTTAAGATTTTAGTGAGCAACCTTGGAGCTGAGGTTAGCCCATTTGGTAAGGCTTTAAATTGCCATAGCTGTTTCATCCAGATAAACTTTAGGTATTTACGATGCTCCTTGTGTATGGGTACTGAGTAGTAGGCATCTTTTAAATCAATGCTTGCCAGAAAGTACCCTCTAGAAATCAATAGTCTCGCTGTTTCAAAAGTTTCCATCTTGAAATGTATATACTTAACAGACTCGTTTAAAGTAGTTAAGTCAATGATGATGCGACATCCACCATCTTTTTAGTTTTAGTGAAAATATTAGACAAATTTCAAAGGTTCATGGTTTGTTCTTTCAATTACACCTTTTGCTAGCAGCCTCATCAGTTCAGCTTGACCCTCTTGTTTCTCTTTTACTGAGAGGGTGAATACCCTTTGGGGTATATGCTGAACTGGCGGCATGTTTTCATGAACAAAGTCAATGTTATAGCCATGAATGCTGCTGAATATATATTTGTCATTAGTGATGGATTCCCATGTATCCAAAAAACAAGTGCAATCTTCCCCCTGTTAGTATAGAGCCCCTACTGCTCATATGTTGAGAGGAACCAGACCCACCTACCTCCATGGTTACTGGTGCTTCTTCTGCCTCTTCACTGGACGATGAGGTGTCTGCTGGGCTGTAGAGGGCTGCTGTTGATGTTGCTGTTGATGTTGATATTGGGGGTGGCGCATTTTCCATGGGGTCCGCTCTGGGCGCATGCCTAAAAAAGGCTTACAGGGAATGGTTGCGGACCCTGAGCTTTCATCAGTCCCATATGGTAGTCGACGACTGGTGGACGCCATGGGGTACTGTCGCCTGGGTTTGTTAGGTCTGCTCGGTCCTAAACCTGCCCTCACGAGACCAAAGGTCTTGGACTCTTCACCTTTTTTGGAAAGTCCTTTCCAATGAGCAGAATAGGAATTTCTGAACCCGGTGTTTTGCAAAGTCCTGCAAACTTAGGGTTGAGGGCAGGCTTGATGATATCCTTCCGTAAATTGTTTATCTCATATTGAGTGGTGCACAGCAGAGCTAATGTACCTTGCTGATTTGTGGTGATGTCCACACCATCTATGGACCGAGCATATGATGTTATTCCTGCTGTCAGGAGTTTTAGGGTTTTCTGGAGCCTCAACTCCAGGTTCCTGATGTTCTGCCCCAAATGTCCCCAAATGTGGCAGTTTACAGCTGGTACAGTCAATGATGCACAATTTTCTGGGGTTGTATATAATTCAAGAGCCTCATTGACCACCCGTTCTTGTAGGGGTTTTGAGGACAGGTGATCAATGCTGGCTGCAAGTTTCGGCTCTAAAGGCCGACCCGCTCGTGGAATGGCCACGTAGCGGTTGACCACACCCAGCACCTCTTCCTGATCCTATAAACCTGCCTACTCCGGACATCTTCAGCCAACGACCCCTCTTCTTGACCAGCCCAGACCTGGTCGCCAATGCTGCCTTCAATAGAAGGTGAAGCAATGGCCAGTGCCATAATGGGCACTGCGGGAGTGCCTGAGCTCCCTTGGCGAGTCTGCTGCTGCTCTCTCAGCATATCTCGCTGGAGCAATTGCTCCATAACCCGTTCCATTCGGCTTAGGCGGCTGCCTTTGCCGCTCTCGAGCGGTGAGGCATCTTCATCCAAATCGTCAGATACTACCGCCCGGTTCTGGGTGCAGGTACCTCCAGCCCGCTGCTCAGGCTGCACTAGCGGTGCTGGGCTCGGCTCGGTAGTTAGTCCTGCCGCCTGTTGCCCCCCCCTCCAAAGAACGCTCCTCAACGGGAGACGAACGGGGGCGAGCTGCAGATTTCTTCCCTCTGGTCTTGCTCATTCTCCTGGAACGTAAAGCAGACCACAGAGAAAATACACACGGCCACGGTAAAAATTTACCTGTCGGCCCGACTTTCAATTTGTAGCGGGAGCGCCTTGAACTCCCGTTCGTCGCGGGTGCACTGCATGAACGCTAAAGTCGCGCATGCGTGCTGGACGGGGCTTCACGTAGTCACTCACGTGACTCCGAAATAAAATGAACCCTGTTTGGAGCACTAGGGATTAATTATCTAGAAATGCTAAGAGCATTTCATGGACTCCGGGCCTACTGCTCAGACATGCACCATTTGCATGTACGATTACAGATTGATAATACCACTGTGGTGGCATACATTAATCATATGGGTAGAACAAAGTCAATATCATGTGATAAATTGGTTACTAATATCTGGCACTGGTGTCCGGAAAGGAATATATGGATCTCAGCCACTTACCTTCCAGGTAAGCTAAATACAATAGGGGACACCAGGTCACGCAAATTCAACAACAACATCGAATGGATGTTGGATCGGAAAGTGTTTGCCGATATTATAGAACGGTATGGGACACCAGATATCGCCCTTTTTGCATCCAGATTAAATCACCAACTACCAACTTGGGAACCAGACCCAGGGGCAGCAGCGATGGACGCTTTCTCGCTGCATTGGGGGGATTTGTTTTTCTATGCATTTCCCCCCTTCTGCCTCATCAGTCGGGTCTTACAAAAAATCAAACAAGACTCCCCATCGGGTATCCTGGTTGTTCCCGACTGGCCTACACAACCATGGTTCTCAGCAGTACAAAATATGGCTGCAGAACCCTGCATTCAGATTTACAAACATCCGAGCCTTTTGGTACACCCTGTGACAGGAGAAATTCATCCGTGTCATGACCGAATAAACCTGCTGGTTTGCAGATTCTGAACAGGCCATTTCTGGACTACGGACTCTCCGACAGGACGATCAAGGCCATCACAGCATCGTGCAGGGAGTCCACCAGAAGACAATATCTCACATATGTGAAGAAATGGGAAGTGTTCTGTACCAGAACGAACACTTCATACGACACAGGCACCATCACTGAAATGCTGGAGTTCCTGGCTACCCTTCATTTTGATGAGGGATTGAGCGACAGTGCCATTAATTGTGCCCGTAGTGCCCTATCCCATTATCTTGGCCGAGGGTGTGATCGCCTGGCTATGGGATCACACCCACTGGTATCTAAACTGATGAGGGGTATATTTAATTCTAATCCCCCCAGGCCCAGATACACCCATATATGGGACATAAGCATAGTACTGACTATGCTTCGAGGATGGACACCTATATCGGGACAGTCACTGGATAAATTAACCTATAAAATGGTTATGTTAATGGCACTTGTAACAGCACAACGGGTCTAGTCCCCACATAAATTAAGTATGGACGCCATGTACATTAAAAAAGACAAGATAACTTTCCTTATACATTGGTTACATATGTATAAGGAAGAGGGATTACGTGCCCTCCGCTCCCAAACCCTCTATTATAAAGGTCAACTGGTATATAACGTTCTCTCTTATCTTACTATGTTAGTCAACTTTGGTATCTGTGATTTCACACCACTGCTTTGAAGAATGTCGCGCATGCGTGCTGGCGGGATCTTCACGTAATTCCTCATCATAATGCCTCATAAAATAAAGATCAAACTTCAAACTGGTAAGTTCTCATTTAATCTTACTATTAAAGATAGTTTGAAGGTCTCCAAGTGAGATGGGAGGTCAGGACCGTTATCGAGCTGGTGAGAGGATGGTTGAATTGCCTGATAACAGCTGAGAAGGAACAGTCCCTGAATCTGGAGGTATGCATTTTCAGTATCAGTACCTCTTGTCGGATTGGAGAGGGGAGAAGAGGGAGTCACCGGGGTTAGATTCATCCTTGACTATGTTGGTGGCCTTGCCGAGGCAGCGAGAAATGTGGATGGAGTCAATGGAAGGGAGTGTTGGCTTGTTTGATGGTTTGGGTTATGTCACCAACCCTCCGCAATTTCTTGCAGTCTTGGATGGAGCTATTTGCAAACAGTTGCTGCCTTCCAGGGGCAGAGACCAGTGTTCAATCCTGACTATAGGTGCTATCTGTACGGAGTTTGTACATTCTCCCTGTGACCGTGTGGGTTTTCTCCGGATGCTCTGGTTTCTTCCAACACTCCAAAGACGTAAATTGCTCCTGGTGTGTAGGATAGAGCCAGTCTATGGAATGGTCACAGGTCTGCAAGGACTCGATGGGCCGAAGGGCCTGTTTCCGCACTGTATCTCTAAATTCTAAACTAAACTTTAAAAGGTTCACCATATCCTTCGGAAGGGAAACTGCAGATGAGCATTAAATGGTGGCTTAGTCTGGAATGCACAAATCCAAGGAACATTATCACAGCAACGTTATCAATTAAAACCTGTCACCAAGCCTTATAGAAGGTGATAATACATTAATTGGTTAAATTGGTCTGAGATATAGGGAGAAGTTGAGTAGGCTGGGTCCCAAAACCCTGGAGTACACGAGAATGAGGGGTGATCTTATAGAGGTGTATAAAATCATGAGAGGAATAGATCGGGTAGACGCACAGATTCTCTTGTCCAGAGTAGGGTAATCGAGGATCAGGGGATATAGGTTTAAGGTGAAGGGGAAAAGATTTAATACGAATCTGAGGGATCAAAGGGTTGTGGGTGTATGGAACGATCTGCCGGAGGAGGTAGTCGAGGTAGGGACTATCCCAACATTTAAGAAGCAATTAGACAGGTGCATGGATAGGTCAAGTTTGGAGGAATGTGGGCCAAATGCGGGCAGGTGGGACGAGTGTAGTTGGGATATGTTGGCCTGTGTGGACAAGTTGGGCTGAAGGAGCTGTTTAAACGTTGTATGACTCCATGACTAAGTACAATTTATTGACCCCGTTTCACCTACAAACCTGCATGTCTTTGGAATGTGGGAGGAAACCAGAGCACCTGGAGGAAACTCACACGGTTACAGGGAGAACGGGCTAACTCTGTACAGACAGCACTTGTAATCAGGATCAAACTCGAGTCTTTGACACTGAAGGCAGGCAATTGGCTGTTGCACCACTGTGCCCACTTTCACTGTGGTGATGGAGGGAATAAGGTTTAGGATGGTGGACTGGTGCCGATAAAGCAAGCCATCTTGTCCGGATGGTGTTGGTCTCCTTAAAGGGATGTTAGTGCTGCACTCATCCATGTAAAGTGGCCGAATTCTAGCATAGGATATGTCTATTTTAGGATTCTACCATAATCCTTCATACATGTCCTTCATACGACAAATCTCTACGAATACAGCAAGATCGGGACGTCGGTGCAGTCAAACCAGCAGATGTACAAGACCATTGCGTATTATTCTATTAATGCTCCAACACATATATAATTTGCGTTTGTTAAAAATGTTACACGATATAATCATGCATTTACTACTACAGGGAGGAGAGAAAACAAGACCCTGGGAAATGTAAAGAGAGTGAGAGAAACAGATCCAGACAGGGTTAAAGAGAGCGCTGGAATAGGGGCCCCTTGTGAGAGGAGGGGAGCGCTGCAGTCATTACCTGGGGGGTAGATTCTAATCCGGTGAGGGTGCTCGGTGTGTTAGGAGGTAAGACGTACAGCTCTGCCCAGCCTCCGAAGTTCCACACTGCATGCAATCTTAAAATACCAGATTGAACAAAAGATAGATTATATATAAAAAACAAATGTTAGTTTTATAACACCTTATTGCAAACTAACAGATTTGAGCTAATTGATAATTAGTAAATAATTTTGTATTGATAGCACTGGAAGCTGAATCTCTGACCTGCTCTTGAAGCTACAGAGTTTAAGGAGAACCATAAAAAGGAGAGATAATGAGAGAGAGACACACAGAGAGAGAGAGAGACAGAGACAGAGACAGAGACAGAGACAGAGACAGAGACAGAGACAGAGAATCAGCAGCATTACAGCTCTGGCAGCTAAACATGAAACGTTGATTGATTATTGAAAGTTACAGCATGGAAACAGGCCCTTCGGCCCACTGAGTCCATGCCAACCCATTCACACTAGTTCTGCGTTATCCCATTTTCACATCCAGTCCCTACACTGGATCCAGGGCCAATTAACCTAAAAACCATCATCTTTGGGATGTCGCAGGAAACCAGGAGCACCAGGAGGAAACCGTGTGCGGTCACAGGGAGATCGTGCAAACTCCACGTAGACAGTAAGCAGAGATTAGGACCGTTCCCGGGTCTCAGGAGTTGTGAGGCAGCAGCTCTGCCAGTTGTGCCACTGTGCTGCCCGAAGTTAAAAGCAAAAAGATCAAATGCTGTAAATCTGAAAGAGAAACTGAAAATACTGGAAACATTGAGCCAGTCAGCATATTCGGCAGCATCTGCGGAGGGAGAAATAATGAATTTTTCAGGCTAATGAAAGTTGTGTAACATGCTTCTTTCTCGACAGATGCTGCTTGATATGCAGGCAATGGGCATAGACATCAGAATAAACCTACAGGGAGTTCATTTAATCTTGATGCTGGATAAATAATTGGAATCAGTTCTAACATATAAACCTTCATTCCACAAAGCACAGATTAACCTGGAGCAACCAACATGGATTTGCTGAGGGCGGTTATGTTGACTAACTTTACCAGATTCTTGGGGGTGGTAATAGGGAGCATGGATGAAGACAGTGCATTTGATGTCCTCTACATGGATTTCAGCAGATATTGGACAAGGTCCCGTCAAATCAGCTGTTGAGAAAACTGAAAATTGGTGGGAGTTAATGGAACTGGAAATTTTAATCCAAAATAGGCTCTGTTCCAGGAAGCAAAAGCTAATGCCATGGGTGTTGTTGAGACTGGGAGGCTGTTACCAGGTCCACACAGCTCAGTACTTAATCAACAGCGACATAAGGAACTGCAGATGTTGGAAGCTTGACCAATAAACAAATACTCGAGGAACTCAACGGGTTAGGCAGCATCTGTGGAGGGAAATGGACAAATGTAATTTAAGGTCAGTGCAATTCATCAGATGTAGAAACAAGGAACTGCAGATGCTGCTTTACACAAAGTCCTGGAGTAATTCAATGGGTCAGCAGCATCTCTTGAGAAGATGGACGGATGACATTTTGGGTCTGTAGAAGGGTCCTGACCCAAAGCATCACCTATCCTTGTTCTCCAGAGATGCTGCCTGGCCTGCTGAGTGACTCCAGAACTTTGTAACCCTTCCTCAGACTGATGGAGTGGGGCGGAGATAGACAAAATAAATTGAGGGGGAGAAGGGATGGGGCAAAAGGTGGCAAGTGATAGTTGGGTGCAGGGATGGATTGGCAAATGATAAGGTGGGGGGAAAAAAGGATGGAGATGGCAGCCATGGCTGGAGATGATAAGTGAAGAAGTTAAAAGAGTGCAAATAGTGGGATCAAATAAGAGAGGAAGGTGGGAAAATAAATGTCGAGCCATGTGGAAGAAGGTGGGCAGGGACATCTGTCCATCTGTGAAAGATAATGGTGCAGCTTTGGTGTTGCCCTGTTAGCAGTGGGGAATGCATCATCTATCGTTGCATAACTAGGAGAATGGGGTAAGGAGAAATGGGAGATCTGGGGTAGGGGGAGGTAGGTGATAAGCAGTTGGGGGAAGTGGAAGGGACTGAGTGAGTGGGAGGCTTGGTCTGATGCCTTTTATTGCGCATATTAAATTAAAGGAACAGGAAAAAAAAAAGTGATTGTGATTGAGAATGAGGAGGAAAGATTCAAACGCCAGAAAATGCAGGTGATTTGATCAACAACAAGAAAAATGACAAATTTAATTTCATTCAGAGAAGTGTGAGGTGCAACAAGATTCAGTAATAATCAATTGGCAGGAGGATGCTGAGGGAAACGGACAAGAGAGATCTTGGACAAATTCTTGATTAGAACGGGTTGTAAAGAATTGCCTCTTAAGGGCCTGTCCTACAAGCATGCAACTCCATGCGATGAGCGTGACCTAACGTGGTCGCTTGAGCCATCCGGCGTCGCGGGGCCGATCCCACTTCGATCGCTGGAGCCGTACGGAATTGTGCGGAGTTCGTCCCGACATCGCGCGGGGCTCCGAAAAACTGACCATGTTCGAAAATTCCACGCGGCAACGGCTTGTCGGCTCACAGTCGCCTCGACGCATTACACACCGCCTCGACGTCGTGCCTCCGTGAAACTATCTGTAGGTGCCTCCATGGCCCTCTATGTGTGTGGCTCCGTGGCCCTCTGTGTGTGTGTGCCTCTGTGCCCCTCTCTGTGTGCCCCTCTCTGTCCTGGCGAACTTACCTTAAGACTTCGCTCCAAGTTCGCCTCACTTTGCGCCGCGTTGTGCCACTCACCCGACCTCCGCGCGGCCCCTATTGCTGGTTTGGTTGCGCTTGCCGCATGCAGGCGCATGCTGGTGGGAACGGCCCTGTACAGGGGATCACCCGACCTCCGCGCGGCCCCCGCTTCTAGTTTGATCGCGCTCATCGCATGGAGTCGGATGCTGGTGGGACAGGCCTTTACGCATAGAGTCTTTACTACTACTTTATTCAGTAAACACATACTGTATTGTGCGATGTATTGTGTCAAGAGTCTGAAGAAGAGTTCAGAGCCAAAACATCTCCGGAAGGGCACGGGGAAGCCGAGTCCACAGCCTGACGGGTCGGAGCTGAAGTCTCGTAGGTCGGTGGAGCCCGGGCCTCGCAGGTCGGAGTCGGAGCCCCATGGCTGACAAAAGCCTGTGTCGGCAGAGCCCTCGGCTGGGGCCTGGATCTGCACCTTGGAGGTGTCCAGAGAGGACTTGGCAGCGAAGGTGGAGAGGTCAGTGGAGCGGTCGATGAGGGCACCGATTGACGGATGAGGCCGGACCCCGTGGAAGTGAGGACACAGCTTCTGGGGGGAGGAACAAAGGAGGACCCGGTATGGGGGGGGCGCTGTGAGGAAGGAGGAACGATGGACAACCTGGGACCGGTGGAGGAGTGGGAGAAGAGAAGAC
The DNA here is from genome assembly GCA_963514005.1 of Raja brachyura. Next base: position 11,403,115 of record OY740806.1, read on the forward strand.
CAAAGGGGGTCCTGGAGCAGATACATCATGTGTGACTATTTGCATACTTGGATATGCCAGCAAAGAATTTCACTGTGACTTGTTACTTGTGACAATAAAGTATTCATTCATTCATTCATCACCTATTCCCTTTTCACCAGAGATGCTGCTGACCCGTTGAGTTACTCCAGCATGTTGTGTCTTTCTTTGGTATAAACCATCATCTGCAGTTCCTGTGTACAGATCTTGGAGTATCCATCCTCTAGATGCTTAAAGGTCACAGGACAAGTCAGTGAGTTGATTGCAAAAGTTTTGAGGGTCCTTTTATTAACTGATTCACAGAAAATAAGAGTCGGGAGGTGATACTGAAACTGTACACGACACTAAGTAGACCACAATTTGTAAGAAAAGACATAGAGTGTTGAGTAACCCAAGGGTCAAGTAGCATCTCTGGCGAGCATGGATAGGTGACGTATTGGGTCAGGACCTTATCAGCTTCCTCCCCCTCCACCACAACCAGCCCGTAGAAAGTTTCCAACCCAAAAGGTCACCTGTCCATGTTCTCCAGAGATGCTGCCTGTCCCGTACGCTTCTCTCCAAAAATATTCTTTATTCAGAATAAAAATATGTACAAAACAAAGACTGTGCAAAGATACTCAGACATTCTCAGCGTATATACATTCATAATGTATGTTCATTAAGAATAAGGGGTAGGCCATTTGGAACTGAGATAAGAAATACTTGTTCACGCAGAGTTGTGAATCTGTGGAATTCTCTGCCACAGAAGGTAATGGAGGCCAATGCACTGGATGTATTCAAGAGAGAGTTAGATATAGCTCTTAGGGCTAATGGAATCAAGGGATATGGGGAGAAAGCAGAAACAGGGTACTGATTCTGGATGATCAGCCATGATTATATTAAATGGTGCTGCTGTCTTGAAGGGCAGAATGGCCTACTCCTGCACTTATTTTCTAAGTTTCTATAAGTATTCACACCCATACTTAAATAAAACACTCTTGCCATGTGGCCCCCTGGACTGATATCCCTTTCCTTTTTTGGGCTGTGTTCCCACTGGATTGTGTCCCCCAATGTCCAGTGTGGGTGCAATGACCCTAGACTGTGGTCCTCCCCCACAGACCTTGGCATTGGCTGCACCAAGCTTCAGATATATAGATGGGCAGCTGAAGGATCCAATTCCTGATACCCTCCCTAAAGTACGATTTGGAGAGCTTGCCCATCATGTTCTAAGCTGACCAGGTGGGTGTCCACCTCTCTGTCCTGCACATAGGCGATGGTATTCCTAAGCAGCACTAGGCTGCCCAAGATTTTCCTGCCAAGTGCAGGACAGGTTTGTTCTGGGTGGATAACCTGTCCTGGAACATACCTGAGCATACCTGAGCCAGATGGTGATGGCCTTGGACAGGATCATAGAGCCTGCATTTAGCAACGAAATGGGTCTCCAGTTCCCGATGTCATCCTTCTCCCCCTTCTGTTTGTAGATTAGGGTGATGCCCTTCCTCATAGAGTCTGACATGCTATCGGCTAGAAGAATAGCATTGTATATTTCCAGCAGGTCCAGGCACACCCTGCCCCACAGAGCCAAGTACAGCTCAGCCAATAAGCCATCGCCCCCAAGAGTTTTATTCAAGTCAAAGGAATTATGGTACCTGCTTGGTTTCCTCAAAGAGCTCCATGATAGAGGACAGTAAGTTCTAAGAGGCTGTTCTTTCTGTGGCCCTTCCATCACACAGACTGATATAGAAGGATCTACAGCTGAATTACTCCAGTACACTGTGTCTTTTTTTGTAAAGAAAGCATACCAGTGCCTCCACTTCCTGAGAAGGCTTAAGATGTTTGGCATGTATTCTGCAACTCTCACCAACTTCAATAGAGGCTCAGTAGGAAGCATTTTATCAGGTTGCATCACACCTTGGTTTGGGAACAGCTCCATCCAAGACCGCAAGAAATTACAGAGAATGGTGGACATGGCCCAGACCACCACACAAACCATTAACTCCATCTACACCTCACGCTGCCTCGGCAAGGCCATCATAATCAAGGACCAGAGGCTACTTCTGCCTCTCCCTTTTCCCATCAGACGCAGAAGTGTGAAAACGCACACCTCCAGATTCAGGGACATTTTTTTCCCCAGCTGTTGTCACACAACTGCACCATCCTATCAGCAAGTAAAGAGCAGTTGTGAGCAACCATCCTCAGTACCTCGATGAAGACCCTTGGACTATCTGTAATCGGACTTCACCTTGTACTAAACGTTATTCCATTCATCATGTATCTGTACACTGTGGATGGCTCGATTATAATCATGTATTGTCTCTCCCGTGTCTGTTTAGCATGCAACAAAGGCTTTTCACTGTACTTTGGTAATTGAAAATAAACAAAACTGAGCTAAGCTAAAGTTAACTAAACTAAACTGAACTAAATCAAACCAGCATCTCCAGTTAGACAAAAATGCTGGAGAAACTCAGCGGGTGAGGCAGCATCTATGGAGCGATGGAAATAGGCAACGATTTGGGCCGAATCCCTATTTGCTTCTCTCCATAGATGCTGCCTCACCCGTTAAATCAATGCCTACTATGTTCTGTTGTGCTATGCAAAGAAAGATTTTCATTGTCCTGTCAGGGACACATGACAATAAACTCTTTTGACTTGAATTGAAGTTTCTCCAGCATTTTTGTCTATCTTCGATTTTCCAGCATCTCCAGTTCCTTGTTTCTCCTTGTAGAGTATAGTTCTGATCATCACATTGTGGGAAGGATGAGTTTGAGCTGGAAAGATGCCAAGGATACATGTGAGCTAGGACTGGGAAATTGTATCTCTAAGGAAAGATTGGATAAACTAAGCTTGTTTTCTTTGGAACTAAAGGAGCACAGGGGATATTAAAGTGAAGTGTATAAAATTATCAGTGGTGTAGCTAAATGGGAGGGACAGTGATGGGGATGGTGAGTGGTGCAGTAGTTATTGTGGCTGCCTGACAGCTCCAGGGACCCAGGTTCAATCCTGATCTTAGAAGTTGACTATATGGATTTTTTTTGTTCTCCCTGCAATGTTGTGGCTTTCCTGTTGCTCCTGTTTCTTCCCACTTCCCAAGTTGTTTTGAATGGCTGGTCAACTAGTCACAGTAACTTGGCCTTAGTCAATGCCTACTGGCATTTAAGAGCTTTTGGATGGGCACCTGGATATGCAGAAATAAACCTATTAGGAACAAATCTGTCACCATTTACAGCACATAACCATAGGACCCAGGTTAGGTAATCATCAAAAGAACCGGAGTGTAGATTCATAAGATCATTAGTGATAGGTGCAGAATTAGGCCATTCGGCCCATCAAGTCTACTTTGCTATTTAATCATGGCTGATCTATCTCTCCCTCCATACCCCATTCTTCTGCCGCCCCGACACCCATACTAGTGTAGGGTGGGGAGCTGCACTAGTGCAGTGTCATCTACACTAGCTACACTCCCTCGTCTAATGAGCTGACAGGAGGATCTGAGATTGGGCGTAGGGAGTTCGTGGGAGAGAAGAGGTTACAAGGAAATGTTGAGGGAATGAGATGGATGAAATTGTTCTGTGAGCTGGTACGGACTCGATGAGCCAAATGCCCCCCCTCCTCCTATGATAGACACTAAAAGCTGGAGTAACTCAGCGGAACAAGCAGCATCTCAGGGGAGAAGGAGTCGGTGACATTTTGTGTCGAGACCCTTCTTCATACTCAGTTTCATGGCCTGAAACGTCACCCATTCCTTCTCTCCAGAGGAGCTGCCTGTCCCACTGAGTTACTCCAGCTTTTTGTGTCTATCTTTGGTTTAAACCAGCACCTGCAGTTCCTTCCTACACATTTTCCCCCTTCCCATGTCTTAAAAATAGTTATGCGTAATATAACCAATTCCTTTAGCAGAGGTGTCAAAAGCCAAGGCAGCTTAGATAATTTGTGACTGCAGGAAGGGTGAAAGATTAGATGACTTTAGTGACACAGCATGAATGCAGTCTTTTCCTCTCCAGGGCACTCAAATTGCCGAACCAAGCCACGATGCAACCGGTCAGCAAGCTGTCTGCCAACAGATTTCCTTCCACCTCTGCCCTTCCCACCTTAACGAGCTGCCCTCTAGACTTTGACATTGCCACCATGGCAAAATGGTCATTACTGTCACCCTTCATTTCATACTCTTCCATCAGGTCTCCCTTCAGCTTCTGGGTTTTAGAGAAAATAATTCAAGTTTGTCCAACCCCTTTTAACACTACTACGAGCTAGAGGACTAAGTACTGGAAGTTGGATTGGGTTGGGGAACTCCTTTTGAACGAGCAGAGTTTATTGATATGTATTTTCTCTGGTTCTATCATTTTTTATCAGTGACTGTGCACTATCTGATGAGATACATCCAGCAGAGGTGCAACTAAAGAAATGCTGAGACCATAAGGCAGGATTGCCAAGTCACAGATGTACTTTAGATTTTAGACTTGAGACATACAGCGTGGAAACTGGCTCGTTGGCCCATTGAATCTGTGCCGACCAGCGATCCCCATGTGCTAGCACTATTCTATACATGGGGGACAATTTACAATTATTCACCCAAAGCCAATTAACCTTCAAACCAGCACTTCTTTGGAGTGTGGGTGGAAGCCGGAGCACCCAGGGAAAACTCACGTGGTCACGGAGAGAATGTATAAACTCCCATTGTCAGGATCGAACCCAGGTCCCTGACGCTGTGAGGAAGCAACTCTACCCCTGCACCACCGTGTGCCGCCCCTGATTCTCTTCAGCTTGTCTTCCCAGACAATTAGTTCAAGATCAGGAAGAGTCAAGAGTGTTTAATCATCATATGTACCCAGGAACTATACAATTAATTATACGTGTCTTATATTAATTATACAAGCTTTTCCCCCGACGCTCAGCCTAGAGAAAGGTCTCGACCCGATACGTCACCTATTCCCTTTCTCCAGAGATGCAGTCTGACCCTCTGAGGTACTCCAGCTTTTTATGTCTATCTTCGGTTTAAACCAGCATCTGCAGTCCCTTCTTGCACAATTAAAATCTTGCTCGTTGCAGTTCAACAGGCCTGTAAATGCAATAACACACAGATAAACTATAGTAATCCAAAATGCTATAAAATAACCGCGATGATACGAGGCAAACACATCTTTTATGACAGAAAGCCTCCAGAGCTGTTTGGCTCAGCAGGGGATCACAGTTCTGGTCACTGAGGCTCTTGGCCGTTGCTGCCTTGCAGGATTATTCCCATTAACAACCCACATCTGTTTCGCATTATCTAATCATTTCTCCATCCAATTTATAGCTTCCTCCTTAATCCCTTGAGCGCAGGGGATAGCTGTAAGTATTTTGCAATGACCTTGCAAAAAGCTACATGGAAATCAAGCTCGACAATATTAACCAAATTGCAGTTCATCCACTAAATTGATTACATCCTCGAAAGTCTTGCAATCAGTTTGTTAGAGTTAATTTGATCCAAGTGTTATGGCCTTTTGGAACAACATGCCTGATGCTGATGATGCGGCTCATGTTACATCCAAGGTGCAGTTGAATGAATATTAAAAATATAAATCTGCGCCCATATTCTGTTATTAATCTGTTTGAAGCAACACTTCCCACTCAAAAGGAGCAGGTGATCCATCTTTATTACAAAGTCCTTGTAAATTACTACAAGCTGTGCAATGTATTAAAAAGGGGAGAGAACTTCATCTTTCGTTGCTGGAACGAACATGTATTCAAGAGAGAGTTAGATATAGCTCTTTGAGCTAACAGAATCAAGGGGTATGGGGAGAAAGCAGGAACAGCGTACTGATTTTGGATGATCACCCACGATCATATTGAAGGGTGGTGCTGGCTCGAAGGGGCGTTTGGCCTACTCCTGCATCTATTTTCTATCTTTCTATGGAACAAAATAGTGCCAAGAGCAATCAACGATCCATTGGACCACCTTTACAAGGATGTTACCAGGACTTGGGGGCTTGAACTACAGGGAGGGGTTAGGCAGGCTGGGACTTTATTCCTTGTAGCGCAGAATGAAGAGGGTGATCTTATAGAGAGTTGTACAACATCATTTGTGGAATAGATAGGGGAGCCACACAGAGTCTTGTACCCAGAGATAGGGGACTCAAGAATGTGCAGACATAGGTTTAAGGTGAGAGGGGAAATATGTGATAGAAACCTGAGTGACACCTTTTTCATGCAGAGGGTGGTGGGTACATGGAAAGAGCTGCCAAAGGATGTAGTTGAGGCAGGAACTATAATAACATTTGAAAGACTTTTGGACAGATACATGGATAGGAAAGATTTAGAGGGATATGGACCAAATATGGGGAGTTGAGACTCATGCAGATGGGGCATTGTGGTCAGCTTGGACAAGTTGGGCTGAAGGGTCTGATTCCATCTTATATGACTCTATGACTGCCTGACTCTACAACGGGTGGCACAGTGGCGCCGTGGTTGAGTTGCTGCTTACAGCACCAGAGAACCAGGTTCCATCCTGATTGCCGGTGCTTGTCCGTACGTAGTTTGTACGTTCTCCCGGTGACCTACGTGGGTTTCCCCCAGGAGCTACGTTTTCCTCCCACACTCCAAAGACGTACAGGTTTACAGGTTAATTGGCTCGGTATAAGTGTAAATGGTCCCTAGTGTGTGTAGGATCGTGTTCATGTGCGGGGATCGCTGGTCGGCACGGACTCGGTAGGCCAACAGGCCTGCTTCCGCGCTGTTTAAAGAGACCAATTAAACTACAAGCCCGCATGTCTTTTGGATGTCGGGCCGTAACAGAAGCACACAGCAGTCACAGGGAGAATGATAAAGTCTCCTCAGACAGCACCTGAGGTAGGATTGAACCCGGGTCTCTGGCTCTGTGAGGCAGCAGCTCAACCACTGTGCCACTGTGGAGTTCAAACTTTGACAAAATTGCTCCCGGTTTGTTCCTGTATATTTGTTGTTCGGCGAAGATCAGGTGTACTGTGCCTCAAGATAGGCAGAATTCCTTCTGCAAATACACTGTGAGTCCTGGGAACTACCGGCCCATGAGTGCTCGAAATGTAGTGGCTGTCACTGAGACCCTGGAGCCCCTTCATCAGGTCAATCTAGAAACCCAGCATATATGGACCCACTGCCCATCCGGATATCCCAGTAACGACCCGTGGAACAGTTGCCCTCATTACCTTGAATTTTCATATGCGCCTTTAATAGAACTAATTATTAGTCCTCCACCCACCTCAAGGGTGATAATGATGAAAATGATGATAATTATGATGATACTTTATTGCCACAAGTACCCTCGCTACAGTGGAATTCTTTGTTTTGCATACAATGCAACAGGTAGGCAAAGAGTCGCTGCATTCAATTTAGTTTGGATACAGCGCAGAAACAGGCCCTTCAGCCCACCGAATCCATGCCGACCATCGATCCCCGCACACTAACAAGCTAGGGACAATTTTACACTTATACCAAGCCAATTAACCTGCTTGGACTGTGGGAGGAAACCGAAGATCTTGGAGAAAACCCATGCAGGTCACGGGGAGAACGTACAAACTCTGTAGAGGCAGCACCCGTATTCAGGATCGAACCCGGTTCTAGGGCGCTGAAAGCCAGTAGCTCTACCGCTACGCCACTGTGCCACCATGTATAGCTTACAAAGTATTTGGTGTCTTTGGTGATCCCTCTTTTCATCTTCGATTCTCCCACCTTTTCCTCGGCGCCCCCGCCACACTGGGTCTCTTTTCGTTCTCGGCGGCCCTCCCCATGCCAGGTCTCTCTTTGTTCTCTCGGTGGGGTGACCTCAGCAGAACCCCGGCACTCACTCACTGGGCAGAGAATTCCAAAGATTCACCTCTCCCTGAGAGATGAAGTTTCCACACGCCTCAGTTTTAAACGACTGGCCCTTTACTTTGTCGTTATGTCCCCTTGCTTGTGACCTACCCATCAGTCAACCATCTCAACATCTACCCTCTCTAAGGATCTCATGTGGATCTATGAGGCCGCCCCCATTCATTCATTCATCGTAGTTGTAAGGAATGCAGATTCAAGCTGTCTGGCCTCTCTTGATAGAACAACCTCTTGCCCCAAACATTGGCGAGTGGGACTAGTTCACTTTAGGAATTTGGTCAACATGGATGAGTTGGGCCGAATGACCTCCTCTACACTGTATAACACTGTAACTTGGTGACATTAATGAATATGGGATTGGAGCAGAAGTGAAGCTATGCTCACAATCACATTTCTTAAAACTCTGTTGATGAACACTGATACAGGTTAAAAAAGATATACTTTGTCCAACAATCTATATGCTTCGTTGTCACCTTCTCCTTGCTAACAATGATCTATTTTACATTTCCTTGAACCTCATCTCCCTTGATATCTCATTTTCACACCTTGCCCTTCCTTATCTCTGTGTCTCCCTCTCCCTTGACTCTCAATCTGAAAAAGGATCTCGACTCGAAACGTCACCCATTCCTTCCATCCGGAGTTGCTGCCGGTCCCGCAGAGTTACTCCAGCATGTTGTGCCTACCATGAAACCCCCTCACCATGCACTGTCCTGCCCCTTTCTCTTTTCCAGCTTTCTTTTCCACCGCACCACTATGTCTGAAGAAGGATTGCACCTGAAAAGTCACCTATACATTTTCCCCAGAGAAGCTGCTCGACCAGCATCTGCAGTTCTTGGTTACCACAATACAGGTCCTCTCCAGATCATGACAGGTCCTTAGAACTGTCCACAACCCGAAATAGTTTGCAAGTCAGAAATCCATCTGACTGGCAATATATTTAAATAAAACAGAGGCAAACATAGGACTATCACTCAACCATTCAGGTTTATCAGCAATATGCAATGATATTGGTGTTAACCCTATTCCCATACTGCAGAATATAGACACAAAATACTGGAGTAACTCAGCGGGACAGCCAGCATCTCTGGAGAGAAGGAATGGGTGACTTTTTGGGTCCAGACCCTTCTTCAGTGTCTGAAGAATACTTCAGCTTTTTGTTTCTATCTTTGGTTTACACCAGCATCTGCAGTTCCTTCCTACACATCCCACACAGCAGAGGATGTGTGCAGTCCTACAACAGGCAATCCATCCCATCGTTCCGTCAAATGCTCGGTCGTATGTACGAGCTGTCTATAAGTTAGGTGTTCCTAACCTAAAGAGGATCTGTAATGTAGTTCAGTTTAGTTCAGTTTAGAGATACAGTGCAGAAACAGGCCCTTCGGCCCATCGAGTCCACGCCGACCTGCAATCCCAGCACACTAACACCATCCTACGCACACGTGGGACAATTTACTATTATACCAAGCCAATTAACCTGCAAACCTGTACGTCTTTGGAGTTTAGGAGGAAACTGGAACTCCTTGGAGAAAACCCACGTAGGTCACGGGGAGAACATACAAACTCCGTGCAGACGAGCACCCGTAGTCAGAATCGAACCCGGGTCACTAGCGCCGTGCGGCAGCAACTCTACCGCCGCGCCACTTTGCCTCCCCTGTATTGAAAGGCCATGATCGACTGTGGCCAATCAATCATTGTGGTAAAAATCCAATCTATTTGTTTGATGCTGTCCAGTGAAATTGAGCTTGTTCGGTCCTGATGGCACAGTATACCTGTTAGACTACAAATGCTAATGCATCAGGTTTGTTTGCGTCTGATTACAGCATAAAAAATCTGCAGGCCTTTAGAAGGATAACTCATGAAATAAAACAAAAAAACACATTTTAGGGAAAATTCATTACTGTATAGCTCTAAACTTCATGAATTCCAGGATCAATATTTACAACCAACATTAATATCGGTTTAGCAATATCAGTGCCAACTCGCTGAATAATAGCAATCTGTTCAATACAATGAATCACTTTCTTTTGCTTTAGCCAAGATTTTAATGTCTAACTCCAGCCTCACTGTATTGATTAGTCACAAAGGTGTCCTGGCCTTTTTTTTCCTTCTACACGGTTTCCCAATTGCAGAGAAATCGCGATCAATACTCGGTAAAAAAAATACTCAGGCTCATTTGTCAGCTGACTTGCTGGAATGACCAGAATGATTATACTTCAAAAGCTTGAAGTACTTGGTGATATCCTAAAGGATAGGAAGGTGTTCTCTCAAAGCGTGAGAACAGGGACAGTGTGATTAATAGGGTTGTTCTTTCAAAGGCATCGTACAAGCACCTTTTACACCCTGTGACAACATTCTACTCTGAAAGACCTTATCAGTGAAGAACATATCATTTTCATCTTTTCCAACTTTGTTAACAAATATCAGACATTTCTTTCATCTGGATTGTGCTCCAAATCTTCAAACACATCTAGTGTTCTCATTCCTGTCAAAATCAAAATCAGATTTTCCCCAGCCCATTGGATGCATCAGTTGCAGAGCGATCGCACATTCCATCGCTCTAGGCCCAGATTACTCCCACTTCAAATTCCATCCTCAACCTCAGCGCCAATTTGACAAGTATCGAACACATCTTACTGTCAGTGTCTTGGCTGCCCTCATCGCAGACAGAGGCAGCAGGGCTCCGAGGCTTTGGGCTAGGAATGGGACAAACATTGCCAAAACCAAGACTTGCATCTCACTGGCGCATTTCAGAGCCTTGTGATGAACTCCAGCTAAAGAAGGATTTTTGACCTATTGTCACTGTTCTAATGCAGAAAACTTAAGAGAACTAAGGTGTAATATAAGTGCCCACAAAGTAAGATGAGATCAATGATGAGATTGTCTGCCGTCGGCAGTGGTTAATATACTTAAGAAACCATAGAGACCCCTATAAGCTGATCAGTGTCCTCAGCTTCCCATTCTTACAGATCCCCATAACTCTTGACTCCACTTCTGTTCCAGAATGTCACTCACTCCCCCTCTCTCTCACTGTCTCACATTTCCTCTCTCTGTTTCTCTGTTTCTCTGTTTCTCTGTCTCTCTCTCTCTCTCTGTCTCTCTCTCTCTCTCTCTCTCTCTCTCTCTCTCTCTCTCTCTCTCTCTCTCTCTCTCTCTCGCTCTCTCGCTCTCTCGCTCTCTCGCTCTCTCTCTCTCTCTCTCTCTCTCTCTCTCTCTCTCTCTCTCTCTCTCTCTCACTCTCTCTCACTCTCTCTCTCTCTCTCTCTCTCTCTCTCTCTCTCTCACTCCCACTCCCACTCCCTCTCCCTCTCTCACTCCCTCTCTCACTCCCTCTCTCACTCTATCTCACTATCACTCTCTGTCTGTCTGTCTGTCTGTCTCTCTCTCTCTATCAATCTATCCATCTATCTTGCTTCACTGGCAATCGAGTGTTTTAAGAGGATGACCTCTGTTCTTCCAAACTGCTGTGAGCAGACCGAATCTACAACCTTTCCTAAGAAGACACCCCCATCTATTCAGGAATTATTTGGATGAACCTTCTCGGTGCTGCCTCCCATCGAGTATATCCTCTTAAATCTGGAAACTAAAACTCCATGTGATATTTCATCAAATCCATGGACAATTGTAAACAGACGTCTCTGCTTTTCCACTCCAGTTCTCTTCTAACAGAGGCCAACATTCCGCCTGACTGACTTCCTATCCATTGACCCTGCCTGCTCGCTCCTCGTGCTTCTTGTTCAACAGCCGCCTGATCTCCCCAAACACTCATCCATCTCACAGCATTTACATTTTATTTTGTTTTTCTATCCTTCTGGTCAAAGTGGATAAACTCAAATTTCTCCACACTTTGCTCCCTCATTTCACCCACTCTTATCATTCAGCGCCTCTTCACAGAGATGTGGTATTCTTCCCACGACTTGCTTTGAACTATCTTTGAACTGTCAACAAACTTGGATATGGATGTCAGGTGTTATGGGCAAGAGAACGGGGTTAGGAGGGAGAGATAGTTCAGCCATGATTGAATGGCAGAGTAGACATGATGGGCCGAATGGCCTTATTCTGCTCCTATCACTTATGACAGGGGACGGCAAACTTGTTCTGCATAGGGGCCAGGGCGCATGTCCGTGGGCGGATGGCGGGCCACATCTATCAGGTGTACACATGGATCACGCCCCCATCCCGCCCCGGATGGCAGGCATCAAATCGCCTGTTCACAGAACGTAGACAAAAATGCTGGAGAAACTCATCGGGTGAGGCAGCCTCATGCAATCCTTGCATGTCTCACCCGCTGAGTTTCTCCAGCAATTTTGTCTACTTTTGATTTTTCCAGCATCTGCAGTTTTCATAAATGTGTTCACAGAAGGTGCGTGGCCGTGTCGGCGGCTTTGCGCAGGATGCGGTACAGCCAGAGCTCGGCGCTCGGCCACACGTGACTTTCAGTCGTGCTCGGTGGGCCGGATGATTATGGGGAAAAAAATCCACCTGCGGGCCGGATAATTTTGGGTTACGGGCCGCATTCGGCCCGGGGGCCGGAGGTTGCCGACCCCTGTTCTAGTTCCTTGGCTATTTTCCAATATTCTATTCTCTCACATTAAAACAACCCAGTGCAGAGACAAGAACCACAGATGCTGGTTTACAAAAAAGGACACAAAGCATAGAGTAACCCAGCGGGTCACGCTGCATCTCTGGAGAACGTGAATAGATGACCTTTCAGGTTGGGGTCTTTCTTCAGAAGAAGGGCCCGTCTGGAATGTCAACGTCACCATCTTGATGTTGCCCACAGTAGGACAATTTACAGCGAGTAATAACCTCACAACTTGCATATCTTTATCGCATGGAGGGAAACCAGATCACCCAGAGGAAACTCACACAGTTGAACATGGAAACTCCTCATGGTCATTTGTACTACCTGTCCCAGGTGAGTTCACTCTTCTGCTTACCTACCTGGATGGGTCCTTGAAGCCTGTGGAATTCACAAGAATTCCTCACCCTCTGGAAATCTGATTATCCACTGCTGGACAATTGAGTCATGGATACTCCACAGAATCACTGAGACCAAAGGTTTCAAAGGTCTTTTATTGTCACGTGCACCAATTAAGGTACAGTGATGTGCTAATTACCATACAGCCATACTAAAAAAGCAACTAGAGACAGAACTACATTAAAGTTAACATACTGTAAACATCCACCACAGCGGATTCCCCACATTCCTCACTGTGATGGAAGGCAATAAAGTTTAATCTTCTTCCCTCATTTTTCTCCTGCAGTTGGGGCAGTCAAACCATCCGTCGTGGCGGTTGAAGCTTCCGCGTTGGGGCGGTCTGAGCTCCTGCAGCTTAGAGTTCCCAAAGTCGGTTCCTGACCAGAGACCGCGGGCTCCACGATGCTAAAGTCCCGCAGGCATCCGTGTTAGAGCACAGAGGTTGATCCCTGGCAAAGGGACTGTGGGCTCCACTATGTTAAAGTCTCGCAGGCACCTGCAGTGGAGCTCTCGAAGTTGCTCTCCAGCAAAGGCCGGCAACTCCGGCAACGATGTTAGGCCGAAGTGCGGACAGAGATACGATACGGAAATAAATCGCATTTCCGTCGAGGTAAGAGATTAGAAAAAGCTTCCCCCAACCCCGACATAAAACATGCTAAAGAACACTAAAAACAAACATTTAACACATACTAAAAAAACAATGAAGAAGAGAGGGACAGACTGACCATTGGCGAGGCAGCCATTGCTGGCGCCACCTGGTGATAACACCAAGTATGAGCACCAAGTATCTGCTAACCATCCATAGAGTTCCATTTAATGAACAGATACATTTTGTTCCATTTGACAATTCCAAAGACTATCTGGAATATTGCATGTATATTTTTTAGTTTTAAAAGACATATCATGGAATCTGGCCCTTTGCCCCACTCGGTCCATGCCGACCATCAAGCATTCGAAAAACATGTGTTCTATGTTATCCCACTTTCTCCTCCACTCCCTGCACATTGGGGGCATTTTACAGAGGTCAATTAACCTACATCTTTTAGGGATGCTGGAGGACACTTTAGCATCTGAAATAAACCCACACATTCACAGGGAGAATGTGCAAACTCCATTCAGACAGCACCAGAAGGCAGGATCGAACCCAGGTCTCAAGCGCTGTGAAGCAGCGGGTATTACCAGCTGCCCTGTGTGTAGAGGGGCATCTGATTGGAATTAGCAATGATACCTGACCTACTCCCACCCCTGCCATCCATGGAGTTCCATTTTGACAACTGATGAATGGTACCTTATTAGATGATAGACAATAGACAAGAGACAATGGCCCTTCGAGCCAGCACCGCCATTCAATGTGATCATGGCTGATCATCCCCAATCAGTACCCCGTTCCTGCCTCCTCCCCATATCCCTGATTCCGCTATCATTAAGAGCCCTATCTAGCTCTGTCCTGAAAGTATCCAGAGAACCGGCCTCCACCGCCCTCAGAGAATTCCACAGACTCACAACTCTCTGTGAGAAAAAGTGTTTCCTCATTTCCGTTCTAAAAACGTACCCTTATTCTTAAACTGTGGCCCCTGGTTCTGGACGCCCCCAACATCGGGAACATGTTTCCTGCCTCTAGCGTGTCCAAACCTTCAATCTTATATGTTTTATATATTACATTATATATATCTTATATATTATTGTAGACCTTCCAGTCTGATTGACCAAAGTATGTCTTCCTCATAATTAAAATGTTCTCAATCGATCATCTTCACCTCTTATCTTCTCCAAAGAAAACAAGACTAATGAACTTTCCTCATTCTTCAGAAAATGTTATATTTATTCAGGTTAAAGATTCTCATTACGTAATTGTAGAACAACAGTTTACTTGGAGAAATGTATGCGGTAACAGCACCAGTCTTGATATGGGAAACCAATAAGACTGAGGATACTGGAATCTGAAACAAAAAAAGAGGTGCAAGTCAACTTTTCTGGTCAAAGACAATTCATTTTGTTCCAAACAATACTGGGTTTCTCCTGCCACAGTTGTTGCTTGTCTGGGTAAGTTCTTCCAGCATTTCTTTTTTTGTATCAAATCTTGATATAGTCAGAAAATTACACAAAGTTGTAGAGTACCTCAGGGTTATTTCTGGAGAAGGATTGATAATGTCTCGGGACGGGACCCATCTTCAGACTCGATCTGAAACGTTGCCCATCCATGTCCTCCAGAGATGATGCCTGACCCGCTGAGTTACTCCATCATTTTAAGTCTCTTTTTTGTAAATCAGTTCCAGCAGTTCCTAGAGTCTCTGTGATATAGTCAGGCTAGAATATTTTAGACTTTAGACTTTATTGATACAACGAGGAAACAGTCCGAGTCTGCGCCGACTAGCGATCACACCGTACACTAGTGCTATCCTACACACTGGGGATAAGTTACAATTTACAGAAGCCATTTAACCTACCAACCGGGGCATCTTTGGAGAATGGGAGGAAACAGGAGCACCCGGAGAAAACCCACGCAGTCACAGGGAGAAGATGCAAACTTCAACAGACAGCATCTGTAGTCAGGATCGAACCCGGGTCTCTGGCGCTGTAAGCCAGCAACTCTACCGCTGCGTCTCTGTGCCACCCCACTCTATTATACCTAATGTATAATCATGAATTTGTGGATTCCTCGGGCTAAAAGTCACTCAAGATTTAACTTTTTTGTTAATTCAAAAAGGAGAAAAATAAATTAGTTAACTTTGAAGCTCCTTTCCACCCTTCAAGTAGTCAATTAGATATTGACTTATCTGCAATCTTTCAACTGTGTCCTTCAGTCTGCAGTCTGTGCCAGATTTCAGTTTGAAAGTGTCAACTGCAGCTCTCTATAGATTGTGTCTACACTTAGTAAAATCAGATTTAAGTGGTTTTGCTCTCATTTTGTCTGAGCCTCCAATTCTGGGATACTCGTGAGAATAATTTCATTCCTGTTACACATTCAACTCCCTTAATCATCAATGCTTGCATTAGATCATCTATTTAACTTCAATTCTCAAGAAATATATGAATAAATTTAGGTTTGTCCTCGTTATGTTAACCATTAGACGGTATTAAATAATCCGCACTCCATGCGTGCTCAGACCAGTGGTTAACATAACCTTATCTCACCTCAACTCATTTTTCACCCAGACCTCTGAGAAAGAACATCAAACGTCCTAGCGAATGACGATATAGAAAACAACCCGACCTGGACAAGAGTCATGTGTAGGAGGGAACTGCAGATGCTGGTTTAAACCAAAGACACAAAAAGCTGGAGTAACTCAGCCGGTCAAACAGCATCTCTGGACAAAATGAATGGGTGACATTTCGGGTCGAGACCCTTCTTCAGAGTAGAATAGTCTCGACCCGAAACGTCACCCAGTCCTTTTCTGCAGAGATGCAGTCTGGCCCGCTGAGTTGCTCCAGCTTTTTGTGTCTATCTTCCAGTCAAGAGTCAAGCGTGTTTCATTGTCATCTGTACCAGCAATTGAACAATGCAACAACTTTCTTAGATTCAAATAGAACAACAGCCACGGAATCCACATACTTTCCCACATTGTATTCCACCCGGTTTAACTTTGTCTTCTCTTGCCTACTCACTAAATGACCCCATTCACCCCTCTATGTCCCATTGCAGCTGTCTAGCACTAACCCACACTCTAGGGACAATTCACAATTTATGACGACAGTTAACCTTTGGAATGTGGGAGGAAATCGGCACACCCGGCGAAAACCCACATGGTCAGAGGGAGAACGTACAAACTCAGTCCTGACAGTCCCCGTAATGAGGATCGAACCCTGTGCTGTAAGATTGCAACTCTATGCGATGAACGTGATCAAACTAGAAGTGGGGGCCGCGCGGAGGTCAGGTGATCCCCTGTACAGGGCCGTTCCCACCAGCATGCGCCTGCATGCGGCAAGCGCAACCAAACCGGCAGTAGGGGCCGCGCGGAGGTCGGGTGAGTGGTGCAACGCGGCGCAAAGTGAGGCGAACTTGGAGCGAAGTATAAGGTAAGTTCGCCAGGACAGAGAGGGGCACACAGAGAGGGGCACCGAGGCACACACACACACAGGGCCACGGAGCCACACACATAGAAGGTCACGGAGGCACTTACAAATAGGTTCACGGAGGCACGATGTCGGGGCGTTGTGTAAATGTCGAGGCGACTGCAAGCCAACAAGCCGTTGCAGCGCGGAATATTTGGACATAGTCAGTTTTTCGGAGCCCCGCGCGATGTCGGGACGAACTCGGGACGAACTCCGCTCAATTCCGCACGGTTCCGGCGATCGAAGTGGGACTGGCCCCGCGACGCCGGACAGCTCAAGCGACCATGTTAGGTCGCGCTAATCACATAGAGTTGCATGCTGGTGGAACAGGCGCTTTACACTTTTACAAGCTCTGTCTAATACCATTCTTACCTTTGTCATGTGGAACACTTTTCATACATAAATATAAATCCCATGCTTAGATATTGGAGCTGAAACAAACTGTCGGAGGAAATTAGTAGGTCAAGCAGTATTTGTGAGGGAAAGGAAATTATTGAAGTTTCGGGACAAGATCCTACATCTGGGTGGCACGTTGGCACAGCGGTAGTGTTCAGACTGAAGAAGGGTCTCGGACCGAAACATCACCCATTCCTTTTCTCCAGAGATGCTGCCTGTCCCGCTGAATTACTCCAGCATATTACTGCAGATGCTCAGTTTAGACCAGCATCTGCAGTTCCTTCCTGCACAAGGACTAATGTTTCACTTCTTGCAGTTGCAGGAGAATGCACCAGGGCTCAAGGAAGTGTGTGTGGAGAGGTTATGTGGAGTCACAGGGTGATGAGGGAAATGGAAGGTGTGACTGGTGGTGAGATCCCATTGTATCTAGCGGAAATGATGAGAGATGATGTACTGGATGGGGAGGCTGGAGGGTGAACGGTAACATCTACAGCAGCTCTATCCCTAGTCCATTTGGAAGGAGGTGGGCTGAGAGCAGAAATCTGAGAAAAGGAGGGAACATGATCAGATTAAACACACTTGAAGTACAACAAAGATTAACGATGTCACCAGGACTGGAGGAGTTTAGTTGTAAGAAGAGGCTAGACAGGCTGGGAATGTTCTCCCAGGAGCGTAGGAGCTGAAGCAGGGGCGGAGAACCACGTCCCCCCCCCCCATGTTTTGAGAGGTGGGGGACATCCCCCCCAAGTTTTTGTCATCCAGGTTTTAAAATCTCTGCTTTCCGCGAGACAGTGGAGGTGGGACTGCTGATCGAGGGCGCCGATTGGACGAGAGAGATGTCGGTCAGCAGGCAATGGGGGCGGGACATGATGATTAAGCTTGATGATTGGAGGAGGGAAGAGTGGGGGGGGTGGGACTGAGGATAGAGTGCGGTGATTGGAGGAGGGAGACGTGGCACAGACCTGCGCCTCATCCACAGCCAGGATCGATCCCGGCCGGGTCTCCGTCACTGTCCCGTCCGCACCCGAGTGCCCCCCCCCCCCCCTCACTGGTGGCCAGAGAGGTCGGGAGTCAGACAGGCGCGGCGCCCCCAGGCCCACAGCCAGCGCAGAGAAGCAGCGCTAAACCCAGCTCAACTCTGCCTGGTTAACCTGCCTGGGCTTGCGGGAAATATGGGCAGCGCGAAGAAGCAGCGCTGGTGTCCTGTCAGTCCAGTCAGGGCTGTAGTTAACCCGGCGAGACAGGCAGAGTTGAGCTGCATTTAACGCTGGATTGAGCCTCCGAAGCCTCGTGCATGTGCGGGTGAGTGTGCGCATGCGCGCGCGCCGCCAAAAAATGTGTCCCCCCCTGTCGCCTCCATGTTTTGATAGCGAGTTCCGCTCTTGAGCTGAAGGGTGATCTCATAGATGTTTAATAAAATCATGAGAGGCATATGGTGAATGGCCACCATATTTTCTCCAGGGTAGGAGAGTCCAAAACTAGAATGCATAGGCTTTCTAAGAGAGGGGTAGGATTTAAAGCAGACATGAGAGGGAACTTTTTAACACAGATAATGGTGGGATGTGGAACAAGCTGCCACAGAAAGGTGGTGGAAGCGGGTACAGTTGGAACATTAAAAGCCATTGAGTTATATGGAGAGAGAAGGTAGGGAGGAATAAGGGTCCAGTACTGGGTTGGGCAACTTGATCGGCATGGATAAGTTGGCCTGAAGGAGCAGGGGAGTGAGAGGGAAACTGATGGAGCGACATAAAATTATGAGAGGCAGGGATGATCATAAGAAACCTTTCAGCATATCAAAGGTGCTGAAGACCAGAGGGAGTAGGTTTAAGGTGAGCAGGAAGAGGTTTAGAAAGGATCTGAGGAAGGATTTGTTTTTTTTCACCCACACAGTAGTTACAGTCTCTAACTCAATGTCTGAGAATGTATTGGGGGCATGTTGTCTCATTACATTTGAGAAACATCTAGATGAGAACTTACTCCGACGCAGTCAGGGCAGCACGGTGGCGCAGCGGTAGAGTGGCTGCCTTACAGCGCCAGAGACCCAGGTTCAATCCTGACCACGTGTGCAGTCTGTAGGCAGTTCGTATATTTCATTTCGGAGTCACGTGAGTGACTTCGTGAAGAGCCCGCCGGCGCGCATGCTCGACATTATCGTCGTAACGCGTTGCTGCGACGGCTGGCGGTGGAGCGTGCTCCTCGCCAGCCCTTCATAAGGGGCCACGGAGGTGAGTGTTCTACCTTTAGTTGGTGGTCCTTGTTGTTGGTTATGTCTTGCAGCAAGGACATGGATGGGAGTTCCAAGGGCCGGAGGACGTCAGGACGAGTTCGCCAGTCAACAGTTCCGGGGCCTTTACCATCGGCAGTACCTGCAATGCAGGCCGGGACTCAGGCGGAGATGTGGGTAAGCCCTGTGGTTACAGGTCCAGATCCGCCAGCACACCACAGCTCGGAGGAGTTCGACGAGGAGGAGTGTGGTGTGCCGCCAGAGCAGGAGGACCCTGCCATGGCAGTCAGGTCGTCAGCAGGCTCGCTGGCGACCTCGAGCAGGGGGCGTGCGGCTGCACGGCCCGTTCCACTCAGCCCCCCGAGTAGGGGCAGGGCAGGAGCCCAGAAGCCTAACCCTGCCAGGGCTAAGGCATTGCCTGACACGGAGGAGCGGTCAGGTTCCAGGACGAGACCCGGGGCGGCTGTGAGGTCCAGCCGGCACACCCCGACTCTCGATGCCGGGACGGGTCGGTTGAGTCGGGTCTCGTCACGGTCGCCGAGCCCCCCATGGATGGGTGGGCGAGACCATGCGTCGGCGTCCACAACGTGGGCAGCCGGCAAGCCTGCGCGGGCTTCAGGTAGCCATGCTTCGGCTGGTGCCGACACCACGCCGCAAGTGCCCTTAGTGGCAGCGGCGTCAGCTCCCGCTAAACGGAGGCGGTTGAACACGCCCGCGCGGGAATCGCGCAGTTTCGCCTCGGCGGCTGTTAGCGACAACTACCGGCACCGGCAGGGCCTCGATGAGGTGCGGGCCGATGATAGGAGCCCGGTTTTCTTTTCAGAGCCGGAGGACTCCGACCACCTGACTGTTCAGGGTGAAGGGCGTATTGATCGTATGGAGCGGCTGCTGGAGCTCCTGCTTCAAAGTCAACAACAGCAGGGCAGCCACAGGCACAGGGCGTCGTCACCAGCCTCTACCATCAGCCTGGAGCAGCAGGAGGAGGAGGTTTTGGTGGATTCCATACCACCTCCGGTGGAGGTGCCAGCGGAGGATCTTCTGGATGTGGCGACCAAATTTGCGGCCCCACATTCATCTGGACTTCCTTTAAACACAAAGCTGGCAGCCACTGTGGACTTTCTTAACAACCAGCAACTACAGGAAGAAGTCCTCATTCAGGCAATGAGCTGTCACAAGGCTCCATCCAATTGCAACTCCCTCAACGTGCCTGTGGTCAATACGCCGATATGGGGCAACATCAGTGCGGCTATCCGTCAACAAGAGGTAAAATTGAGCGGATCCTGAAGCTCCTCACGGCCGGTATTACCGCCTTTGCGCGGTCGGTGGACGGGGACGAATTGAATTTGGACCAGGAAGATGCTCTGGCCCTCCTGTGCGCGACCCAGCACGAAATCAACGGGTTTCGCAAAGCCAGCATCCGCCCAGCGCTCAATCCAAAGTTTGCAGGATTGTGCAAACCACCGCCGCCGCCCCCGCCCCGTCAGCTCTTTGGGGAGGACCTCTCGAAGAGAGTCAAAGAGCTTGACGAGCAAGCCAAAACGGTGGGGATCATGCGCCCTCAGAGTGCCCCCGCATCGTCAGGCTCAAAGTCTCCATACATTCGATCACGAGGGTCTGCTAGTACCTCGACGAGGACCCACCCTCAAGCTCCACAACGACAGCAACATCAGACCCAGCACCAGGGGTCTTTTTTAGGACAGGGCCGGCAGAGACCCTGGAGGAAAACGAAGACGCCGCGCCCTCAAGCCAACCCAGCACCTCCACGTCCGCACACGCGTGTCAAGGACCGCCGGTAACCACGGAGGTGAGGGGGTCTGGTTCTCTCTTTTCTCTCTGTTTAACTTCACATGTTGGTGGTCGCCTTCGGTGGTTTTTGGGTGCATGGGGTAATTTTACTGGTGACGAGTATGTGTTGCAGAATATTCAGGGGCATAAAATTGAGTTTATTAATGGCGACATTCCTCCATCCCAGCACATGCCCGCTCGAACGTTTAAATTATCTGCTGCAGAACAGGCAGCCGGCTACAAGGAACTGTTAAGTCTTGAGCAGAAAGGAGTGATTGAGAGAGTGGTGCATGAGCCAGTTGAATTTGTTTCGAACATATTCACCAGACCTAAGAAGGATGGAGGTTGTCGTGTCATTATTGATCTAACCCGCTTGAATACTTTTGTAACATATACTCATTTTAAAATGGATACGTTTGAAACAGCCAAATCATTGATTTCTCATGGTTGCTTTATGGCATGCATTGATTTAAAAGACGCATATTATTCCGTATCCATCCAGAAATATGACAGAATGTTTTTGAAATTCATCTGGATGGGGCAACTCTGGCAGTACAAGGCTTTGCCTAATGGGCTCACCACAGCCCCTAGATTGTTCACTAAATTAGTGAAACCAATTATGGCTTATTTGAGACAACGACACCATATAGTTATGGCCTATTTAGATGATATCTTAATTGTGGGCCACACCCTGCAATTGGCTGAACAGGGTGTTGCAGCTGCTGTCAATATATTTCAACAATTAGGGTTTATTGTCCATCCAGAGAAATCAAAGTTCTACCCTGCCCAGGTGATTAATTACCTAGGGTTCACGGTGAACTCCATGAGCATGAGGGTTACCATTCCAATTAACAAGATTGAGGAGGTTACCCAGGTGTGTCAAGATTTAATCCGCACCAATGTACCATCGATTCGGCACTTAGCTACAATAATTGGGAAGCTTGTAGCTCTGTTTCCGGCAGCGCGATATGGACCTTTGCATTATCAGAATTTGCAAAGAGCTAAAATTGCTGCGTTAAAACAGAACGCTGGTCATTATGATCGGTCCATGCAGCTGCCGCCCGAAGCGATAAATGAGTTGCAATGGTGGGTGTGTCACATTAGCAGCTCATTCAAGCCTATTAGGGAGGCTAATCCGGTGGTATATTTGCAAACTGATGCAAGCTCCAATGGCTGGGGAGCCACGGATAATTGCTCTAGTTGTGGTGGCAGATGGGACACCCTTGAATCAACGATGTTGTTAACTCAAGGGATTAACTATTTGGAGTTGCTGGCAGCATTCCACGGACTTCGTGCGTATTGTTCCAAGTTTGTTGGAGCACATGTCCGTCTCCAAATAGACAACACCACAGCAGTAGCATATTTAAACCATATGGGTGGTACCAGGTCAGTTTCGTGTGACAAATTGGCTAACTCAATTTGGCTCTGGTGTGTTCAAAGAGACATTTGGATTTCAGCTACCTATTTGCCAGGTGAGCTTAATTCTGTGGCGGACACCAGGTCACGCAAATTTAATGACAATATTGAATGGATGTTGCATCCTGAGAATTTTTCTAAAGTCACAGCCAAATTTGGTAAACCGGACATTGACCTCTTTGCGTCACGGTTGAACCATCAGGTACCAACCTACGTTTCATGGGAACCAGATCCTGCGGCAATAGCGCTAGATGCATTCTCGCTGGACTGGGGGAAGTGGTTTTTCTATGCCTTCCCCCCGTTTTGCCTCATCAGTCGGGTATTGCGAAAGATTCAGGCAGATGCTGCCAAGGGCATCCTTATTATACCCGACTGGCCCACACAGACTTGGTATCCGGTGGTCTTTGACATGCTCAACGAACCTTGGGTCCTTTTGAAGGGTTGCCCACAATTGGTTACTCACCCTGTCTCAGGGGAGCCACATCCCTGCCATGGCTATTTAAATTTGTTGGCTTGCAGGTTCTGAACAGGCCGTTAGTCCAATACGGCCTCTCGGCTCGGACCATGGATACCATCGGGGCGTCGTGTCGAGAGTCCACAAGGCGAAGATACCGCTCGCATATTAAGAAGTGGGAAGCCTACTGCAGCCGCTCTCGCATCACGTACGATGACGTGACAATAACCGACGTCCTGGAATTCCTCGCGGGGTTGCACCATGATGAACACTTAAGCTACAGTGCCATCAACAGCGCCAGAAGTGCGCTATCATTCTACCTCAGTTTGGAGGTAGGATCCAACAGGCTAGTGTCCAGACTCATGCGGGGTATATTCAATATGAATCCGCCTACACCACGCTATAATATCACCTGGGATGTCAGGGACATATTAACCCTGCTCAGGACGTGGTCACCCATGGAAGGGCTCCAACTGGACCAACTCACCATGAAGCTGGTGATGTTACTAGCGCTGACTTCAGCTCAGAGGGTACAGACACTACACAAACTTCGTGTCGACAGAATGACGTCTACCCCCACAGAAGTAGTCTTTTTCATTGATGAGCTACTAAAGCAGCATAGACCTGGGTGCACAGGGCTGCAGCTGAAGTTCCCGGCATACCCCGCAGATGCTAGGCTATGTTTAGCCTCACATATCCGCCACTATGTCAAGGTGACGGCACGCATCAGAGGAATGGAGAGATACCTGCTTGTCACTCATAAGAGACCTCATCATCGAGTGACAGTCCAGACGATATCCAGGTGGCTTCGAGTCGTCTTGGGTAAGTCAGGTATCGCCACTAATGTGTTCAAGTCTCATTCCACCAGGGCTGCATCGACGTCAGCGGCGAGGGTCATGGAGGTGCCCATGGACCAAATTCTCGCCACCGCAGGATGGGCTAATGAAGCTGTGTTCCAGCGTTTTTATAACAAGCCTGTTGCTGCTCCTCTACAGTTCGCAGAAGCCGTGCTGAATGCAGGTCAAGAACGTGGAGATGTCCCCGTATGAGGGGTTTTGATTTGTTATTAATAAATATGCTCTTGTTTTGCAGTATGGACTATTGAGCAAGTTTGTTCCTCCCATCCATCCCTGGTAGTGGTGTGTCAGCATGGACGTGGTCCAGGGCGTGTAATCACAGAAGCTTTGAAGTCTTCACGAAGTCACTCACGTGACTCCGAAATGAAATAATAAGATTGAACGAGAACTTACCAGTTCGAAGGTTGATCTTTATTTTATGAGGAGTCGAAGTGAGGGATTTCGTGCCTTCCTCGCCCAACCCTCAGTCACCTTCATCTGGTAATCTTAGTCACTTCAATCTTACTATGCAAAGTCATTTCTTTTGTTGGTTTCTGTGATTCCACGCCGCTACTTTGAAGTATGTCGAGCATGCGCGCCGGCGGGCTCTTCACGAAATCCCTCACTTCGACTCCTCATAAAATAAAGATCAACCTTCGAACTGGTAAGTTCTCGTTCAATCTTATTATTCTCCCTGGAACCACGTGAGTTTTCTCTGGGTGCTCCAGTTTCCTCCCACATTCCAAATTCGTGCGGGTTTGTAGGTTAATTGGGTTCTGTAAAATGCCCCTGGTGCGTTGGATAAAAAATAATAGCGTATGGCTGATTGATGGTCATGGTGGTTGAAGTGCATGTTTCCATGCAGTATCTCTAAAACTAAAAGGCCACAGATGAATAGATGGTAACTGGGATTAATATGGATCAGTACTAGATGGAACCTATAGTCTTCGAACATCACCTATTCCTTTTCCCCAGAGATGCTGTCTGACCTGCTGAGTTACTACAGCTTTTTGTGCCTTATTCCATGCCCTTGTACAATCTACTGCCCAACCTACTGCATCCATTTTCTGAGTCAGCTCTTCAAAACCAGTCTTTGATAAGTTTAAAACCATGGTTCTTACTGTAATTTATTCTCCTCTCTCCCTCATCTACTATCAAATTCGGTCATGTTCCATGGATTCGGAGAGACCCGTAGGAGTGACACCCGACCGGTAAGGTTTAAAATCCAGCGCGGGTCTTGTTTATTGAAATCCTTAATGTTCCATTCGGAGATTTTTTTTTGGGGGGGGGGGTTTTGAGGAAGCCGCTGATTGGTGGGAAGTGGACTAGGGTAAGCAGCTGATTGGCCATCAGATTCCAGCAGTTTGTAGTATATTTTGTGTTGATATTGTATCCAGTGTACGGGGGGAGTATGAAGGCCAGGGCAGTTGTGGATGTCAGATGTGGGAGGTCAGGGAATCTGATAGCCCTCCAGACGTCCACATCTGCGCCAGGTGTGTCGAGATGGGGCTCCTAAAGGACTGTGTTAGGAACCTGGAGCAACAGCTCGAGGACCTCCGTCTGGTCAGGGAGAGTGAGGTGGTCATAGAGAGGAGCTACAGGGAGGTGGTCACTCCAAAACCACAGGAGGCAGTCAAGTGGGTCACTGTTAGGAAGGGCAAGGGGCAGAGGCAGGGGCTAGAGAGTACCCCTGTGACTGTACACCTGGAAAATAGGTACTCGTGTTTGAGTACGATTGGAGGGGACAGCCTACTTGGGGGCAGCAACAGCGGCCGGGCCTCTGCACAGAGACCGGCCCTGATGCTCAGAAGGGTAGCAAAAAGAGGACGGCAATTGTAATAGGGGATTCCATAGTTAGGGGGTCGGATGGGCGATTCTGTGGACGCAGTCGGGAGACCCGGATTGTAGTTTGTCTCCCTGGTGCCAGGGTCTCGGATGTGTCGGAACATGCCCAAAAGATTCTGAAAAGGGAGGGAGAAGAGCCTGATGTTGTGGTACGCATAGGTACCAATGACATAGGCGGAAAAAGAGAAGAGGTCCTGAAAGGAGAATTTAGGGAGTTGGGGGGAAAGTTAAGGAGAAGGACCAAAAGGGTAACAATTTCAGGATTACTGCCTGTGCCATGTGACAGTGAGAGTAGGAATGGAATGAGGTGGAGGATAAATGCGTGGCTGAGGGACTGGTGCAGTGAGCAGGGATTCAAGTTTCTTGATCACTGGGACCTCTTTTGGAGAAGGCATGATCTGTACAAAAAGGACGGGTTGCACTTGAACCTGAGGGGGACCAATATCCTGGCAGGGAGATTTGCAAAGGCTACTGGGGAGACTTTAAACTAGAAAGGCTGGGGGGAGGGACTCGAGTAGAGGGGTCTAGGGGACAGGGTGTGGGGCAAGAGGCAGAGAGGGAAGCACTCGGACCCAAAATGTAGGCGAGAAAGAGGAAAAAGATAATAAACAGAGAATAAGAGATGGTGGGTTTCTAAAATGTGTATATTTTAATGCTAGGAGCATTGGAAGAAAGGTGGATGAACTTAGAGCCTGGATTGACACCTGGAAATATGATGTTGTGGCAATCAGTGAAACATGGTTGCAGGAGGGCTGTGATTGGAAACTAAATATTCCAGGATTTTGTTGCTTCAGGTGTGATAGAATTGGAGGGACCAGAGGTGGAGGTGTTGCATTGCTTGTCAGAGAAGATATTACAGCAGTGCTTTGGCAGGATAGATTAGAGGGCTCGTCTAGGGAGGCTATTTGGGTGGAATTGAGAAGTGGGAATGGTGTAGCAACACTTTTAGGGGTGTATTATAGACTGCCAAATGGGGAGCGAGAATTGGAAGAGCAAATATGTAAGGAGATAGCAGATATTAGCAGTAAGCACAAGGTAGTGATTGTGGGAGATTTCAATTTTCCAAAAATAGACTGGGAAACACATTCTGTAAATGGGCTGGATGGTTTTGAGTTTGTAAAATGCGTGCAGGATAGTTTTTTTTCAACAATACATAGAGGTATCGACCAGAGAAGGGGTTGGTTAAGAAGGTTCAATCTTTGGGTGTTAATGGCGGAGTAGCAAGATGGATTCAACAGTGGCTAAATGGGAGATGTCAGAGAGTAATGGTGGATGGCTGTTTGTCAGGTTGGAAGCCGGTGACCAGTGGGGTGCCTCAGGGATCTGTGTTGGGTCCACTGTTGTTTGTCATGTACATCAATGATCTGGATGATGGGGTGGAAAATTGGATAAGTAAGTATGCAGATGATACTAAGAAAGGTGGTGTTGTGGATAATGAAGTAGATTTTCAAAGTCTACAGAGAGATTTGGGCCATTTGGAAAAGTGGGCTGAAAGATGACAGATGGAGTTTAATGCTGATAAGTGTGAAGTGCTACATCTTGGCAGGACAAATCAAAATAGGACGTACATGGAAAATGTAGGGAATTGAGGAATGCTGTGGAACAAAGGGATCTAGGAATAACTGTGCATAGTTCCCTGAAGGTGGAATCGCATGTAAATAGGGTGGTAAAGAAAGCTTTTGGTGTGCTGGCCTTTATAAATCAGAGGATTGAATATAGGAGTAGGGAAGTAATGTTAAAATTGTACAAGGCATTGGTAAGACCAATTCTGGAGTATGGTGTACAATTTTGGTCGCCTAATTTTAGGAAGGATGTCAACAAAGTAGCGAGAATACAGAGGAGATTTACGAGAATGTTGCCTGGGTTCCAGCAACTAAGTTACAGAGAAAGGTTGAACAAGTTAGGTCTTTATTCTTTGGAGCCCAGAAGGTTAAGGGGGGACTTGATTGAGGTCTTTAAAATGATAAAAGGGATAGACAGAGTTGATGTGCATAAGCTTTTCCCATTGAGGGTAGGGAAGATTCAAACAACAGGGCATGACATGAGAATGAAGGGACAGACATTTAGGGGTAACATGAGGGGGAACTTCTTTACTCAGAGAGTGGTGGCTGTGTGGAATGAGCTTCCAGCAGAAGTGGTGGAGGCAGGGTCGATTTTAACATTTAAAAGTAAAGTGGATAGGTATATGGACGGGAAGGGAATGGAGGGGTATGGTCTGAGTGCCGGTAGATGGGACTAGGGGAAAATAAATGGTCGGCACCGACTGGAAGGGTTGAGAGGGCCTTTTTCTGTGCTGTAATTGTTATATGATTATATGGTTATATGTCGTGATCTCTGGAGATGCACCTTATTTTATATTGTTGTTATTCATAAGGTCATACGTGATAAGAGCAGAATTAGGCCATTTGGCCCATCAAGTCTACTGCGCCATTCAATCATGGCTGATCGATCTCTCCCCCCCAACCCCATTCTCCTGCCTTCTCCCCATAACCTCTGACACGTACTAATCAAGAATCTATCTCTGCCTTAAAAATACCCATTGACTTGGTCTCCACAGGCCTCTATGGCAAAGAATGCCACAGGTTCACCACCCTTTGACAAAATAAATTCCCCCTCACCTCCTCAACTAAATCTAAAGCTAAATCTAAATCTAAAGGATTCCTGCGCTTTTTGTTCAGCGGAGTGAAGGTTATTTATTGTGCCTATCCAGTCAGAGATTATTTAGCCAGAGTACAGTTACATTGTAAATGGGAATGTTTATAGCAGTGCAGTGTGGCGCGCTCATGCCAAAGACCAGTCTAAGTGGAATGTGCTGAATGTTGCGTTGCTTCCTATTGAGGATCCTTTATGTGTAACATATGATAAGTGTTAAGCACTTTAGCTCGATGTGTCTGGGAGACTTCTGCCAGTGGGAGTATTCAGTACTGAGGGCGATTCACTGCTTCCTCGGATGTCATGTGGCCCTAGCTCTGCCCTCAATCTCACATGGGGGGGTGGGGTGGGGGGGTGGGGGGGCGTGGGGGGGGGGGTACCAGCTGTGGAGGCGGGAGGTGTCTGCCATCAGGGTCTGATTAATCTAAAAATAAACCAGCCTCTGGAAAAGAAACGCACTGAGAACCAACAAGAGCCTTGCTCTCGACAAATAAAAGACCTCGGCGCCACAAACAGCACGGTAGCGTAGCGGTAGAGTTGCTGCCTTACAGCGCCAGGAACATGGGTTCGATCCTGACAACCGGTGCAGTCTGTATGGAGTTTGTATGTTCTCCCCGTGACCTGTGAAGGTTTTCTCCTGGTGCTCCGGTTTCCTCCCACACTCCAAAGATGTGCAGGTTTGTAGGTAAATTCGTCCCAACGTCAGAGTTACGATCATCCTGACGAGAGGGCCTCAACATCGGACCATCGGCAACGGCAAGTGCAGACGGTTCAAGGCCCCGACCACGGTAAAGAAACTTTATTACCTTCTACATGCTCTCCATAGATGCTGACTGACCCGCTGAGTTAAGGGGCTGTCCCACTTGGGCGACGTAATGTGCGAGTCCAGAAGAATGCCTTCGACCTTCATGCTCGAGGGCACTCGAGCTGGATCGACCGGCCGTGTTGAAACCGTGAGCTGGATTGGCCGAACTGCGTGCTACATCTACCGACTGCACAAACACATCGCGAAGGTGGGGGGCAGGGACAGCGGAGGAGCGCTGCGGCGCGATGCAGCTCGAGGTTCTGTCTATCCAGCGCACGGTTTCAATGGGGCCGGTCGATCCAGCTCAAGGCTTTCCAGGCGAGTGCCCTCGAGCTAGAAGGTCGAAGGCACTCTTCTGGACTCGCGGATTAGGTCGCCCAGGTGGGACAGGTCCTTTAGTGTCAACAATAAATTTCTGTTTGTTCTCCTAACTACTTACTCCACATGCATACTAGAAAGTAACAAATCGTATACTCAAATCCCTAGATAAACACAAAATGCTGGAGTAACTCAGCGGGGCAGGCAGCATCTCTGGAAAGAAGGAATGGATGACGTTTCGGGTTGAGGAGTGGGGGGGGGGGGGGAGTGGGAGGGGGTGGGGGGGGAGTGGGGGGGAGAATGGGGGGCAGTGGGGGGAGAGTGCGGGGGAGTGGGGGGGTAGTGTGAGTGCATGTATGTGCAAGTGTGAGTGCATATATCCAGTTGTGTCACTGTATAGATGTGTAAACTTGCACTCACCATTGTAAACACCTAAATAGACCACCAGGGGCGCCAGGGAGATGGCTGCCCTGCCGACGGTCTGTTAGTTTTTTCTTTCTTTTTGTTATTTTTTAGTGCGTTAAAAGTTTGTTTTAATGTTCTTCAGTATGTTTTATGTGGGGGGAGGGGAGAGGGGGGAGGGAATCGGGGGAAACTTTTTTTCAAACTCCTACCTTCCCGGAGATGTGATCAATTTTCGGGTCACATTCTCCGGGCTCTGCGGCCTACCATCGCTGGAGCTGGAGGCCTCGTGAGCCCCGCCGCGGGGCGTAGACTTAACATCAGAGCGGATCCCTTGCCTGGGATCGCTCCCACCGCGAACACCGTGGACTTACCATCTAGGGCTCGCAGTCTCGGGAGAGGTTAGTCGGGAGCTCCAACGCCACGGAGGGCTCGACAAGCCCGAGATAAAATTCGATCGGCCGGCGCTGGGGAGCTGCCAACCCCCTGATGCGGGAGCAGATCGCCTCAACGCGGGGGGCCAGAACGCCACCGGCAACGAGAGTGAAAACTGTCCCGTCAACGGAGGGCTCGAGGCCACCGACCGAGGAAGAACAAAAGGAACGACTTGAACTTTATTTCGCCTTCCATCACAGTGAGGAATGTGTAGGAGTCACTGTGGTGGATGTTCATGTTAAAATGTGTTTTTGAAGTGATCTGTTGCTTTTAAATGTATGGCTGACCCGGCCAGTGAAATTCCTCGTATGTTCCAAAACATACTTGGCGAATTAAGTGTGATTCTGATTCAGATTCTGATATACAGAACATAGAACACATAACAGAACAACACAGGAACAGGCTCTTCAACCCACAATGTCTGTGCCAAATATGATGCTAAGGTACATTAATCTCTACAGTACATGACCCATCTCCCTCTGCTCCCTGCATATCCATATGCCTACCTACAAAACCTCATAAACACCACTATTGTATCTGCCTCCTCCACCATCCTCAGATTCAATTTTTTAATTTCAATTTTAATTGTCATTGTCAGTGTACAGTACAGAGACAACGAAATGCATTAAAAATCCTGGTAACGTTTTCCAGGTACCCACCACCCTCTGTGTAAAAAACATGTCCCACACATCACCTTTAAAATTTGCCCCTCTCACGTTAAAGCTTTGCCCTCTAGTCTTTGATAGACCACTGAGCCTTTTCAACCACTGAGGACCTCCTGCTGAAGATGCTCCCATATTTTATATTTTCTCCCATATTGTATTTTTGGTTACCGTCTGTTGTTAATTAAAAGTTTCCTAATTGTCTAGCTTCCCACTAATCTTCGCAATGGTATATCCCTGCCATTTTAGTTTTAAGCTGCCTTTGACTTCCCTTGTCAGCCACGGTTGCCTCATTCTCCCCTTAGAATCTTTCTTCCTCTTTGGAAAGAAAAGATCCTGCGCCTTCCGAAATATTCCCTGAAATTTCTGCCATTGCTGTTCCACCGTCATTCCTGCTAGGGTCTCTTTCCAGTCAATTTTGGTCAGCTCATGCCACTGTAGTCTCAATAGACAATAGACAACAGGTGCATGAGCAGGCCGCATGGCCCTTCGAGCCAGCACTGCCATTGAATGTGATCATGGCTGATCATCCCCAATCAGTACCCCGATCCTGCCTTCTCCCCATATCCCCTGACTCCGCTATCTTTAAGAGCCCTATATAGCTCTCTTTTGAAAGTATCCAGAGAATCGGCCTCCACTGCCTTCTGAGGCAGAGATTTCCACAGATTCACAACTCTCTGTGAAAAAAAGTGTTTCCTCATCTCCGTTCTAAATGGCTGACCCCTTATTCTTAAACTGTGGCTCCTGGTTCTGGACTCTCCCAACATCAGGAACATATTTCCTGCCTCTAGTGTGTCCAAACCCTTAATAATCTTACATGTTTCAATAATATCCTGTCTCATCCTTCTAAACTCCAGCGTATACAAGCCCAGCCACTCCATTCTCTCAGTATATGACAGTCCCGCCATCCCAGGAATTAACCTTGTAAACCTACGCTGCATTCCCTCAATAGCAAGAATGTACTTCCTCAAATTAGAGGACCAAAACTGGACACAATACTCCAGGCATGGTCTCACTAGGGCCCTACACGAGTGCAGAAGGACTTCTTTGCTCCTATACTCAGCTCCTCTTATTATGAAGGCCAACATGCCATTTGCTTTCTTCACTGCCTGCTGTACCTGCATGCTCAACTGTAAAAACAACACATCCACTTTCAACTTCTCACTCTCAAATTGCAGATTGAATTTTATTATATAATGGTCACTACCTCCAATCAAATCTGGCTCATTACACATCACTAAATCCAGAATTACCTTTTTCTTGGCAGGCTCAACTACAAGCTGCTCTAAGAAACCGTAGGCACTCTACAAATTCTCTCTCTTGGGGTACCAGGCTGATTTTTCCAGTCTACCTGCAGATTGAAATCCCCTATGACTACCGTTACATTGTCTTTCTTACATGCCAATTGTTTCCTGATATAACTTGTACCCTATAACCTGGCTACTGTTCGGGTGTCTGTAACAAACTCTCATCAGGGTCTTTTTACCTTTTCAATTTCACCTTTTCAATTTTTTATGTCACCCCTTGCTAAGGACCGAATTGCATTCCTTACCAGCAGAGCTACTCCACCCCCTCTGCCCACCTGCCTGTCTTTTCGATAGGACATGTAGCCTTGAATACTTAGCTCCCAGCTCTGATCCTCTTTCAGCCACATCTTTGCACTGCACACAATGTCATGCCTGCCAATTTCTAACTGTGCTACAAGCTCAGTCACGTTGTTCCTTATACTACATGTATTCAAACATAACACCTCATGTGGAGAGAATTACATTTTTGGGAGACTGGGCTTTGGGTTAACATAGGAATGGAGCGAGTAGGCATGAGTAGGTTAACATATGATGAGCGTTTTGACGGCACTGGGCCTGTACTCGCTGGAGTTTAGAAGGATGAGGGGGAACTTTATTGAAACTTACCGAATAGTGAAAGGCTTGGATAGAGTGGATGTGGCAAGGATGTTTCCACTAGTGGTAGAGTCTAGGACTGGAGGACATAACCTCTGAATCAAAAGACATTCCTTTAGAAAGAGATGAGGAGGAATTTCCTTTCTCAGAGGATGGTGAATCTGTGGAATTCCTTGCCACAGAAGGCCGTGGAGGCCATGTCAATTGATATTTTTAAGGCAGATAGATACTTGTGGGGAGAAGGCAGGAGAATGGGGTTAGAAGGAGAGATAGATCAGCAATGATTGAATGGCCGAGTAGACTAGATGGGCCGAATGGCCTAATTCTGCTCCTATCACTTAAGACCTTATCACCTTATGTGATGGTGAGGATCTCAGGAGGAAATCAAATCACATATTTGGAACTTCCGGCTGTACGCATTGTAAATACTTCACCTGTTCTTTAACAACCACATGCCTGCCCCAGTATTATTGAGAATGGGGATATTCCGAGAGCCTCCCTTTTAATCGCTGTTTAATTGTGCACCATTATTTTGTTTTAGTTTAAGTTTTGGTTTTAGAGATATAGCGGGGAAACAGGCCCTTCGGCCCACCAGGTCCTCACCGACCAGAGATCCCTGCTCATTAGCACTATCCTACATACACTGGTGACAAATTACATTTATACCAAGCCAATTAACCTACAAATCTGTACGTCTAGAGTATGGGAGGAAACCAAAGACCTCAGAGGAAACCCACGCGGTCACGGGGAGAACGTTCAAACTCTATACAGATGGCACACGTAGTCGGGACCGAACCCGAGACTCGGGCTCTGCAAGCGCCGTGAGGCTGCGCCTCCATGCCCATCCACAAGTTTATTCACAACAGGATGTGGTAGAATTGCAGACAATTTATGATTGTGTCGTTTCTTGGCTGTCTTATCGCACACTGATCATTGCCAGCATTCTCTCCCTTTGCCACAGGATGGCAATGTGGTTCTTCACTAAACTCCTTCAGGAAGTTTTAGATCGAGAAAATGCAACACGAAGGAATATTCCTTAGTGAATAATGTACACTTTGCAGCCTGTCCCGCTGAGTTACTCCAGCATTTTGTGTCTAACTTTGGTGTAAGCCAGCAACTGCAGTTCCTTCCGACACAATATTATTTAGTTCCATTACGAAGATTCTTTAATGAAACCCAACTAGTCCAAATAATGTAGTGCTATTTTAATTTCCATTAGTTATATCTAATGTTGATCCTTCTTTGAATTCTTAGTGATTACTATTCCAAGTGATGTTATACTACTGAAGCCGCCCTTGACCTGGTATGGTGCTGTAGGTTTATTATTGGTACAAATGCCAAGATACAGAGAAAATCTTTGTTTTGCTTGCTATCCAGGCAAATCACACCTTAACGTATAATCAATCCATACATCAGGGAGTGTAAAAGGGAAAATAAACTTAAATGCAGAATATAGTGTTGCAGCTGCAGAGAAAATGCAGTATAAATAAAAGTGTACAGCCACAATGAGGTAGATTGGAAGATCAGGAATTCATCTTTAGCATATGAGAGCTCATGTTGTCTTAAGGAAATAGGTGATATGAGCAGAATTAGGCCATTCGGCCCATCGTGGCTGATCTATCTCTCCCTCCTAATGTCATTCTCCTGCCCTCTCCCCATAGCAAGAGTGTTTTATTGTCGTATGTCCCAGATAGAATAATTCAATTCTTACTTGCAGCAGCACGACAGAATGTGTAAACATAGTACATTGTAAACAATATAATAAACGAGAGAGAGAAAAAATAGTGCGTGTATATATACACATACTCACAAATACACACACATATATATGTACACACACACACATATATATATGTACACACACACACACACATATATATGTACACACACACACAAATACGTACATATAAAAAACAAACAATATTAGTGCAATAATAACAATAATAGTCCATGTAGCTCAGAGCTTATTTGAGGTTGTGGTGTTTAATAGCTGAATGGCTGAAGAAGCTGTTCCTTAACATGGACATCCCAGTTTTCAGGCTCCTATACCTTCTTCCCGATGGCAGGGATGAAGTGAGGGTGTGGCCAGGGTGGTATAGAAGTAAAAGCAGCAATCTGTGTTGTGATGAAGTGTTATTGGCCTGAAAAATAATTCTGTTTCTCTCCTCACAGATTTTAATTTTACCGATCTCTGTAATTGTTTTGTTTTGTCTCCCTCGCCTCCATTGATAATCTTTTGTATAATCTCCCTTTCTTCCAAGGTCAAGGTGACTTGACAGCCTTTTGTTCTGCTCATTTCCTTTTCCTTCGTAATCACGATTTCTCTGTGTTCCTCTCCTTTTGCCCTGGATTTCCTGGAATTACGAGTATGTTCCCATGGTTTCCTATTGTAAAGGCAGATGAAACATCATTGTCCAAAGTTTCTGCCGTTTCCTTTCCAGGCTCAGGTTTAGGTTTAGGTTTATTATTGCTATGTTTAGTTTAGTTTAGTTTAGTTTAGTTTAGAGATATAGCGCGGAAACAGGACCTTCGACACACCGAGTCCGTGCCGACCAGCGATCCCGCAAATTGATACTAGACATTAGGGACAATTAAAACATACACAAAGCCACCTAAACTACAAACCTGTACGACTTTGGAGTGTGGGAGGAAACCGAAGATCTCGGAGAAAACCCATGCGGTCACGGGGAGAACGTACAAACTCCGCACAGACAGCACCCGTAGTCAGGATCAAACCCGGGTCACTGGCACTGTAAAGGGCCTGTCACACTAGCGCGCGATTAGACGCGATAAGCGCGACAAATTCGGACGCGGGGGTTGCGTGGGGGTCAGGCGATCCCGGTGCGAGTGAAGGGCCTGTCACACTAGCGCGCGATTACACGCGCGACATCCGAAGGAAGGACGTTATTTTTCATCACGTGACGATGCGCATGAGCATGCGCGTTGCACGACGTCGGGCAGTGACGTCATCACGCAACGCCACGCTGAAGACGCACAACGTCAAAACGTCATCACGTTCCGCGCGACAGGATTTTGCCGCGCGTAATTTTTAAGCAGTGTCGGTTTTTGGACACTACGCGCGATGTCGACACCAGCTCCACACGAGTCCGCGGAACTCCACCAGACTCCGGCGATCGCAGTGGGACAGGGTCACGCGAGGCCGGACGACTAAAGCGACCACGGTAGGTCGCGCTTATCGCGTCTAATCGCGCGCTAGTGTGACAGGCCCTTTAGGCAGTAGTAGGTCATTTAACCAGCGTTAGAGAACCTTGGTCTCAGGTGCTGCAAGTGCTGTAAGGCAGCAACTCTACTGCTGTGCCACACTGTGCCACCCAAGGTATGAATACAACTAAAACCAAACAGAAATCCAGTCCAGTTCCAGTTTAGTTTATTGTCCCACGTACCGAGGTACAGTGAAAAGCTTTTGTTGCTTGCTATCCAGTCAGCAGATGATTACAATCGAACCATTTACAATGTATAGATACATGATAAGGGAATAACGTTTCGCGCATGGTAATGCCAGCAAAGTCTAATCAAGGATAGTCTGATGGTCAGCAAAGAAATAGATATTAGTTCAGCACTGCTCTCTGGTTGAGGTAGAATGATTCAGTTGACTGATAACAGCTGGGAAGAAACTGTCCCTGAATCTGATGGTGTGCGAGTACAATAGGTGGAGTGAAGAGAAAGATCCAGAGCGCAGGATATAATTTCTCGATATTGTAGCATTACAGTTCCAGGGGAAAAGTCCAATGCCCACAATGAGGTAGGTTGGAGGATCAGGAGCATCAATAAAGCATTATTGAATCATTGAATCGTTGAATCATTCAGAAGTTTGGTGACAGAGGGGAAGA
The DNA here is from genome assembly GCA_963514005.1 of Raja brachyura. The sequence continues at coordinate 11,439,949 of OY740806.1, forward strand.
AACTGTTCCTGAGCCTGGTGGAGCATGATTGCCGTAACCTCATAATTCCACAAGCTGATCCTTGCTTTTAACTCATCAGACCTGCACTTTAGGCTCCTTGTATTGAAGTAAATGCTGTTATGTCTGTCAGCCCGCCCATGCTTTCTACTTTGCTTTTGAATGCTCTACCCATTCCACTCGCTCGATTATGCCTCTACTTTTTTGTTCCCCACACTCTGCACTAATACTATGCTTCTCACCCCCACCCCCAACCCCCCCCTCATCCCGCCTCATTAGTTTAATTCTTCCCAAGAATTCTTGCTTTGCTTCAGCACAAAATAATATAGTAGGCATGAATACAGAATACATCAGTGAGTCCATATACCATTATATAAATATATATACACATCAATAAATAAGCAGATAAAGTGCAAATAAACAGATAATGGTCTATTTTTCTTCGGAGTCACTGCTCCTCGAGCGGTAAGTTTCAAACCTGAAGGTAAGTTTCAAACTTATTTTTCAGGTTGTGCTTTTGCCTTTGCAGGAAGCTCTACAGAGTTCCTGCTGGATGTCATTCTGGGGAATCCCGGCTCTGCGGGGGAAACCTGACTGCGGAGACCGTGGGGAATCCCAGTTCCGCGAGGGGAACCCAGCTCAGGGACTAGGAAGAAGGGTCTCGACCCGAAACGTCGCCTATCTCCTTCGCTCCTTAGATGCTGCTGTACCCGCTGAGTTTCTCCAGCCTTTTGTGTAACCCCCAGCTCAGGGACTACCCAGCTGCGGAGACCGCTGGGCATCCCGGCTCCGTGAGGGAAAACCTGGCTCGGGGAAACCCGGCCATGAAGTCCGCCGGCTGCGGAAACAGGGGGTAATCCCGGCTCCAAGGGAAATATCGGCTCGGCAGACCGGTTAACTTCGGACAAGTCCGGTCAGGAGAATTCGCCTCCTTCAGTTGGGAGTGTCTTCGGACATTTATTTTCCGGAGAGATGCTCCACCTGATACTTCAAGGAAGGAAGTAATATCAGCGCGGGTCTCGGGGGCCTGCGGCAACACCTGGTGCAGGGCTGCTTTATATCTCTCTCTCTGAAGTGGGGAGTTAGGCAGTCGCAGTTTGGTGCTATGTCGTGAGGGAACATTCCACGACCCGCCAGCTGCATGGAAAAAAAAAGGTTTCCCCTCCATTGGTACATCCTCGGACGTTTACCCGGGTGGAGCATGGATGCATCTGCAGGGCGTTCATCCCACTGAGGAGATGCTTACAAATCTCCCTCTCTGTGGGGAGGAGTGCGAGGAGTCGGTGTGACTGACTCCCAACTCCGAAGTATATCCGTGAAACATACAGGAGTGCATTAGAGTGGGCTGAGGTCTTTCAGGCCAATACCCAAGCCGGCTCAGAGGGGAAATGTGAAATCCGCACACCCCAGCATTCCTAACCTTCAAATTCAAGAATGCAATCAGAACCTGAGGACGGAAACAGAACCCGCATCAGGGGCCTTTGGGCGCACCATAAGACCACCGATAACCATGGAGGTATGTGTGTCTGGTTCTTTCCGAAATACGGGGTGTGTGGACTAGTTACATGTGGTAATAGATTATACTGTTTTGCACGAATGTCGACGGATAACAGTTTAGGTGTACAAACAGATATCCAAACCAGCAAAGCTGGATGATGTTGGATCACCCTTGATTAACTCACATTCACATGAGCAGTATAATTTTTTATGGGAAACTTCGTTACTGTCTAATAACAAATATTCCATAGGATACTTTAAGGCATGTATCGATTTCAAAGATGCATACTATTCAGTTCCCATTCACAGGGTTCACCGAAGATATTTGAAATTTAGCTGGATGGGCAACGATAGCAGTTAAGTGTTGCGACATGGGCTAATTCAGCTCCCAGGTTGTTTACCAATTACCAAGGCAGTGCTTGGGCTGCTCAAAGCTCGAAAATACATATTAATGACCTATCTGGATGATATTCTAAAATGCTGAATCTTGCTAAATTAGCTGTTTCAGCCACAAAAGTCATATTTGAGAAATTGGGGTTTCTCATCCATCCAGTTAAATTTAAGTTGATACCAACTAGAGTTATAGATTGTGATGTACCTTTAATAATAATAATAATATATTTTATTGTCATTACACATAAGTGCAATGAGATTTGGTTTTCAACTTCGAGATTTCGGTTTGCAACCCCCGAGAACAAGGTTTATAAAAACGAACATTTGACCAGTAACATCAACACAGACTAAAGAGTGAGGCCAGGGGAGACAGTCCGTGGGGGTGGGGGTTACTCAGCAGGACCGGTTCAGAGCCGCTATAGCTCTGGGAATGAAGCTGTTCCTGAGTCTGGTAGTGCGGGTGTAGAAAGCCTTGTAACGTCTGCCGGAAGGGAGTAGTTCGAACAGCCCATTACAAGGGTGAGAGGAGTCTTTATGTATGCTGACGGCCTTCCTGAGGCACTGTGTGTGGTAGATGCCCTCCAAGGCTGGTTCTTGGTTCTTGGTTACTTGGTCTTCCAAAATATTCCAACTGGAATTTAAACTGGAGGTGGCGAAGGGAGGGGTTTAGCCAGAGAGGTTATTGGGAAGAAAGTGCCACTTTAAATTTAGTTGCATCTGGCTGGACAACCGTGGCTTGGTGGAGATTATTCCATGCTTTAATAGTGCATGGAAAGAACTAATTGCTGTACACATCTGTCTTTGTGGCTGGGACCACAAATTGGATCGAATGCCCTCGTCTGCTCCTAATTGGTTTGTGGTTGGTGTAGGTCTTGTGATCTTGGTAGTGGTGTCCCAAAAATCTGTTGCGCTCTGTGGACAACGCGCTGAAGAGCTCTCCTCTCCGCCTCCGTGCAGCTGAGATACCACACAGAGATGCCATTGTTAGTTTGCTCTCTGTGGTGCAGCGGTAGAAGGTCGTCAGCAGCTGTTGGGGCAGACCAGTCCGTTTCAATGTTCTTAGGAAGAACAGTCATTGCTGTGCCTTTTTGACCAGCGCAGCGGTGTTGGTGGACCATGTGTGGTCCTCTGAGATGTGAATGCCCGGAAACTTGAAGCTGGACACTCTCTCCACACTGTCCCCGTAGATGGAGATTGGGGCGTATTCCCCATTCTGTGACCTCCTGAAGTCGATAATCAGCTCATTGATCTTGGAGGTGTTTAGCGACAAGTTGTTCCATGCGCACCAGTCCGCCAGGTTCTGCACCTCCGCTCTATAGTTTGTTTCATCACCGGTGGTGATCAGCCCGATCACCATTGTGTCGTCTGCAAACTTGACAATAGCGTTGGTGTCAAATGCAGGGACACAGTCGTGGGTGAAGAGGGAGTAGAGCCTGGGGCTCAGTACACAGCCCTGTGGTGTGCCGGTGCTCAAGGTGATAGTGGAGGACAGGTGCGGCCCCAGTCTCACTGCCTGCGGTCGCTCCGTCAGAAAATTCAGGATCCAATCGCATATTAGTGAGCTATTAAACTCTATTAATTGTCTGTGACTGCACCCTGGGGCAGGAGATTCTGGCCAGTGTAAATTGGCAATTTAGTGGTTGTTTTCAGCTGCGTAATTGGGGCTTTGCATTATCAGAACTTACATTGTGCAAAGGAGCAAGCTCTCAAGTACTATCTAGGTCATTTTCAACAGATCTATGCTATTACCAGCTGAGGCTGCAAGTCACAATGATGGACAAACAGTATTCAGCATTGCTCCAGTACTTTTGGTCATTTTTACCTTCAGTTATGTTACAAACTGTTGCCAGTGCTCAAAGATGGGGAATTACTATCCCATCTCTAGTCACAGAGGCGGATGGGATGTGCACGAGTTACTAATCCATCAGTTATGTGGTATCAACTACCTCAAATCACTAGGTGCATTCTATGGGTTAAAAGCTTATTGTACGAATATGCATATCTGCATGCTCACCTACAAGTTGACACACTACGGTGGTGGCATATTTTAATCACATGGGTTCAATTAGGTTAATATCCTGTGATAGTTTACCTAACCTCATTTGGCGCTGGTGTATCATCATGTAAATCGATGACAACACAATGAATGTTGGATCACAAAGTATTTAAAGACATTATGGATTGATGGTGCACCAAATATCGATTGTTTGCATCTAGTCTCTATTAACAGTTGCAAATTCATCTGGCATGGTGGCCATTCTCAGGTGCGGTGGTGATGGATGCATTCTCGCTACACTGGGGAGGAATGCTCGTTATGTTTTTCATCCATTTTGCCTCATCAGTCGGTGCTTGCTTAAAAACCAGCAAGACTCCGCCTCAGTGTCTAACTGGCCTACACAGCCATGGGTCCACTCATACTGCGAAATGATAACAGAGCCTTTTATGGCTGTTCCCAAACACAAAATCTGCTGGTTTACCCCGTGACTGGGGAGAACCATCCTCTGCATGAGCGAATCAAATTGTTGGGTTGCAGACAATGAGAAGATCTTTCCTGGGGTACGGACTGTCAGGTTGTACGGTGATGTAATCACTGCAGCCTGAAGAGATAGTACCAAGAAACGGTACATCTCCTATATCAAGGAATGGTATGTGCCCTGTTTACAGTCCAATATATCGTATGACACGGTATGTATAACAGATGTCTTGGTATTCCTCTCAAAGCTATATTTCACGAGAGATGGAGTTATATAAATTGTGCCAGTAGTGCCTTGTTGTCATACTTCCTGCTGGGGTTGGGGCACCACGCCGTCGGGTCTCGACCTCTGATATCCAGATTTATGAAGGGTATCTTCAACTAAATCTCCCCCAGGCCCAGGTACACAGAGATATGGAATGTTTATGTCCTGCTGACGCTGTGTCGCCGGTGGGCTCCAGCTACATTCCTGTCCTCGGGCTATTCACTTGCAAAGTGGTTATCCTCATGGCACTGGGTTCAGCGCAACAGGGCCAGTCGTTGCATAAGCTACAACTGGACAGGATGCTTACAGCTCCAAATAAGATGATACTTTATGTTCATGACTTAGTCTTGCAGAGTAGACCGGGGGGCGTCAGGTCTCAAGCTAGTTTCATGGCATACCCCGTGGACCTTTGGTTGTGGGTGTGGTCTCACATCTACAACAGTCATTATGTCACCATAAGCCTTAGAGGCTCTGAACTAGCACGTTTGTTAGTTACACAAAAAAAAACACACAAAAAAACCTCAGACGTAGGTATCGGTATAGACCATCCCCATCAGCAGTGAGGGTTGTGAATGTTTCGCTGGACCTCATCCTAGTGGCTGCAGGATGGTCAAACCAGCAAATTTCCAAATGTGTTATACAAACCCATTTGCCAGACCGAGGGTATTTGCCAACACTATTTTAGGTTCTATATTTTAATTCCTCCTGGATGAGTGGGATTACTATTATCATCATTAAAAAGCATCAGCATGTTTCAATCTATGTCATGCTTTATTAAATTTCGCTCATCCCTGGTCAATTGTTAAAGAATTGGTTGCAAACAACATATATTTTTCCTTCTTAACAAGGACTTAGAAACATAGGCCCTTCGAGCCTGCACCGCCATTCAATATGATCATGGCTGATCATCCAACTCAGTATCCTGTACCTGCCTTCTCTCCATACCCCCTGATCCCTTTAGCCACAAGGGCCACATCTAACTCCCTCTTAAATATAACCAATGAACTGGCCTCACCACTCTCTGTGTGAAAAATGTTTTCCTCATCTCGGTCCAAAAGGAATTCCCTCTTATCCTTAGATTGTGACCCCTTGTTCTGGACCTCCCCAACATCGGGAACAATCTTCCTGCATCTAGCCTGTCTAACCCCTTAAGAATTTTGTACGTTTCTATAAGATCCTCCCTCAATCTTCTAAATTCTGGCGAGTACAAGCCGTGTCTATCCAGTCTTTCCTCATATGAAAGTCCTGACATCCCAGGAATCAGTCTGGTGAAACTTCTCTGCACTCCCTCTATGGCAATAATGTCTTTCCTCAGATTTGGAGACCAAAACTGTACGCAATACTCCAGGTGTGGTCTCACCAAAACACTGTACAACTGCAGTAGAACCTCCCTGCTCCTATACTCAAATCCTTTTGTTATGAATGCTAACATGCCATTTGCTTTCTTCACTGCCTGCTGCACCTGCATGCCTACTTTCAATGATTGGTGTACCATGACACCAAGGTCTCGTTGCATCTCCCCTTTTCTTAATCTGCTACCATTCAGATAATAGTCTACTTTCCTGTTTTTGCCACCAAAGTGGATAACCTCACATTTATCCACATTATACTGCATCTCCCATGCATTTGCCCACTCACCCAGCCTATCCAAGTCACCTTGCAGCCTCCTAGCATCCTCCTCACACCTAACACTACCCCCCAGCTTAGTATCATCCGCAAACTTGGAGATGTTGCATTCAATTCCCTCATCCAAATCATTAATATATATTGTAATAGCTGGGGTCCCAGCACTGAGCCTTGCGGCACCCCACTAGTCACTGTCTGCCATTCTGAAAAGGACCCGTTTACACCTACCCTTTGCTTCTTGTTTGCCAGCCAGTTCTCTATCCACATCAATACTGAACCCTCAATACCGTGTGCTTTAAGTTTGTATACTAATCTCTTATGTGGGACCTTGTCGAAAGCCTTCTGAAAGTCTAGATATAACACATCCACTGGTTCTCCCTTATCCACTCAACTAGTTACATCTTCGAAAAATTCTATACGATTCGTCGGACATGATTTACCATTCGTAAATCCATACTGACTTTGTCCAATGATTTCACCACTTTCCAAATGTGCTGCTATCCCATCTTTAATAACTCTACCATGAAGTCACAGAGCTTCAAAATCTTCACGTAGTCACTCACATGACTCCGAAGTAAAATAGTAAGATTAAACGAGAACTTACCAGTTTGAAGTTTGATCTTTATTTTATGAGGAGTTACAATGAGGGATTACGTGCCCTCCGCTCCCAACCCTCCTCATAAAATGCAGCTGGTAGTTCTAGTTATCGAATCTTACTATATTAAGTTCAACAACTGTTATCTGTGACTTCACACCGCTGCTTTGAAGATTAACGTGCATGCGGGCTGGCGGACTCTTCACGTAATCCCTCATCGTAACTCCTCATAAAATCAAGATCAAACTTCAAACTGGTAAGTTCTCATTTAATCTTACTATTAATTTGTTTCAGTTGAGTTTAATAGCCTGATGGCTGTGGCGAAGTAGCTATTTCTGAACCGATGATGGACTGGGCAGTGTTTACTACTTTTTGTAGTCTTTTCCACTCATGGTTCAAGTTGCCGAAACAAGCCACGATGCAACCGGTCAGCAAGCTCTCTACTGTGCACCTGTAGAAGTTAGAATGTGTCCTCCTTGACAGACCAACTCTCTGTAATTTTCTCAGGAAGTAGAGACGCTGATGAGCTTTATTATTAATTGCATCAGTGTTCTCAGACTAGGAGAGATCTTCAGAAATATGCACGCCCAGGAATTTGAAGCTCTTGACCCTCTCCACCATCGACCCGTTGATATAAACGGGTCTATGGGTCCCCATCCTACCCTTTCCAATCAGTTCCTTGGTTTTGCTGCTGTTGAGGACAAGGTTATTGTGCTGGCACCATTTGGTCAATTGGTCAATCTCACTTCTATACTCTGACTCGTCCCCATCAGTGATACGTCCCACAACAGTGGTGTCGTCAGTGGACTTGATGATGGAGTTCGCACTATGACCGGCTATGCAGTCATGAGTATAGAGTGAGTACAGCAGGGGGCTAAGCACGTAGCCTTGAGGTGCTCCTGTGCTGATTATTATCGAGGCTGACACATTTCCATCAATATGAACAGTCTGTGGTCTTTGAATGAGGAAGTCGAGGATCCAATTGCAGAGGAATGCGCAGAGACCTAGAACTGAGAGCTTGGTAACCAGCTTGGAGGGGATGATTGTATTAAATGCTGAGCTGTAATCAATGAATAACAGCCTGACCTATGAGTTTTTGTTGTCCAGGTGTTTCAGAGCGGAGTGGAGAGCCAGCGAGATCACATCTGTTGTGGCGGTAGGCAAACTGCAGTGGGTCCAGGTTTTTGTCAAGGTAGGAGTTGATTTGCGACATGATCAACCTCTCATAGCACTTCATCACTGTGCGATCAGTCCTTCCTGTACAGGTCCCATCTGCCCCAGAAGCCATCCCAGTGATCCGTTCCTATACCAACATAAGGTCAGAAAGTCATGTGTTCGGAGCAGAATTGGGCCATTCGGCCCATCAAGACTACTCCGCCATTCAATCATGGCTGATCCATCTTTCCCTCCTAACCCCATTTTCCTACCTCCCCCCCCCACATTCCCTGACACCCGTACTAATCACACGAAGGGGGGCTTGGCGGGAGACCTCTGTGAATGTAGGGCGACCTGGTGGGGAACCGCCATGACAGAGGGTGGACCCAGCAGCAGGGTGGACGCTGAGTTCGAGGGGATACGAAGACCGATGGGCGGGGGTGGGGGGGGGGGGCAAGGAGGGCTAGCAGCTGCCACGGTCGACGGCAGGCCTGGTTCACTGCTGCGAGCAGAAGATAAAACTCTCCGATGAACTTGTCGGCGCAAGAAGCGTTGCGACACTCGTGTACTGGCGAGGTGAGGTCCGCTGTATGATTCTACCTGGTTGTGTGCAAAACAAAGCATTTCACTGTACCTAGGTGCATGTGACCACAAAGTATCTTTGAATCGTTGAATCATTAATTTCATGTCCCTCTAGCATGTGGTGTGTGGAGTAGCCCTGAGGACCTGTACCTTCTGAACATTGAACTGGACACGAAACGTCACCTATTCCTTTTCTACAGAGATGCTGTCTGACCCGCTGAGTTACTCCAGCTTTTTATGTCTATCTTCAATTTAACCAGCACCTGCAGTACCTTCCCGCCAGAGATTATGGCCAGTTATGCTAATTATACTAGTTAACTGATTGTTTTAATTAAAATTCTGAGGATAACCTCTGCTGCTGGTAATTACCAGGTAGTCACTTTCAGCATCGACTGTGCATTTGCTTCTAAGTTTGTTTATCACTGACTAACAACAAAAGAAACCACAGATTTAAGGGCCTGTCCCACTTGGGTGTAATTTCCGTGTCACGCAGATGGGGCGCCAAGATTTTGTACATCCCAAAATCCTGCGGCGCCACGCACGACCACATGTCACTGCCTACGTCACCACACACCATGCGTGCATAATGCAAACCATGCGCGCATCACGTGCACATAATGACGCGCGCGTCGTGCGGCGTGACGCGTAAATGATGTCACGTAAATGACGCACAAATGACTCCCAAGTGGGACAGGCCCTTTAAACTAAATGTTAAATGAAAAACATCAAAGGAGTCTGGGAGAATGAATCCCAGTGGGTAACTGAGCGGCACGGTGGCGCAGCGGTAGAGATGCTCCCTTACCGCGCCAGAGATCCAGGTTCCATTCTGACCACGGGGGCTAACTGTACGGAATTTGTACATTCTCCCCGTGACCGCATGGGTCTCCTCCGAGAACTTTCGTTTACTCCCACGCTCCAAAGACGTACAGGTACGTAGGATAATAGGATGGGTGCAAAATGTAATAATTGTCCCTATTGTCGGATGTGTTAATGTGCGAGGATCGCTGGTCAGTGCGGACTCATAGGGCCGAAGGACCTGTTTCCGCGCTGTATCTCTAAACTAAACTAAATTAAACTGGGAACAGAATAGAAGCCTTGTGAGTTTATTTGAGCGTTTTGATTTTAGGAAAGGCAAAGTCTGTTCAATAGATAGGGGAGTAGGCAATAGGTTTCTGTGATTGCGCTTGTGATTCCAGGATGACACAGTCTCCCTGTTGCCAGGATTAAGGATATCACTGGGCAGGTGGGGAATAGTGGGAAATAGTGAAGAGAGTGTGGGCTCCACATCATTATAAATGTTGTGGAAGAGAAAGGAATGTGGTCGTGCAGGCTAATGGGCCTGTCCCACCAGCATGCAACTCCATGCGATGAGCGCGACCTATCGTGGTTGCTTGAGCCGTCCGGCGTCGCAGGGCCGGTCCCACTTTGATCGCCGGAGCTGTGCGGAATTGTGCGGAGTTCGTCCTGACATCGCGCGGGGCTCCGAAAAACTGACCATGTTCAAAAATTCCGCGCAGCAACGGCTTGTCGGCTCGCAGTCGCCTCGACGCATTACACACCGCCTCGACATCGTGCCTCCATGACCCTCTCTGTGTGTGGCTCCGTGGCCCTCTGTGTGTGTGCCTCTGTGCCCCTCTCTGTGTGCCCCTCTCTGTCCTGGCGAACTTACCTTTGAGACTTCGCTCCAAGTCCGCCTCACTTTGCGCCACGTTGCACCACTCACCCGGCCTCCACGCGGCCCTCGCTGCCAATTTGGTCGCGCTTGCCACATGTAGGCGCATGCTGGTGGGCTGGGCCCTGTACGGGGATCACCCGACCTCCGTGCTGCCCCCGCTGCCAGTTTGGTCGCGCTCACCGCATGGAATCGGATGCTGGTGGGACAGGCCCTTTAGTAATGGAATCAGGAAAGGTCGTGGAGTGTGCAGGAAGGAACTGCAGGTGCTGATTTAATCCATAGATAGACACAAAAAGCTGGAGTAACTCAGCGGGTCAGGCAGCATCTCTGGAGAGAAGGAATGGGTGACGTTTCAGGTCGAGATCCTTCTTCGTGGAGTTGTACAGCACGGTGCAAGGCCTGGAAAAGGTGGTAATGTTCAGAACGTATAGTTTCGTGAGAGTAGAAGGAGAAGGATGTTCAAGTAAATGTGTGACTGAAGTAGTGTTGGCAGAAGGAGAGACGTAGATTCTTGCGTCATTACAGAGCATCATAATCAGTGCAGACAATGTGGGCCGAAGGGCCTGTCTCCATGCTGGACTGTTCTACGTTTTGTATTAGGCAGCTATGAGGGAGATGGTACCAGGTACAGAGCCAGGAGCTGGTCCAAACGGAATGGTTTACTCATGCTGTCCCATCGAGTTTTCAGCAGATTTGGCGGGGGAAATGTGTGTAAAATGACAGCACTGAAATGCAGAAAAAAAGGTAAAAAGGTAGGAATAAATAGCACCAGGACAATATGCACAGCTCTGTTAGGCAGGTTTGAACTAGGGTGGGCAGGTGATCGGTGTGGACTCCGTCGGCCGAAGAGGCTATTTCCGTGCTTTGTCTCTAAACTAAACCATCTCTGGACACCAGTCTGAAGAAGGGTCTCGACCCGAAACGTCGCCTATCTCCTTCGCCCCTTAGATGCTGCTGCACCCGCTGAGTTTCTCCAGCTTTTTGTGTAACCGCCATCTCTGGACAGTGCTCAGTGCCTTCATGTCGTCTAATGTCCTCCTTTTCTAATTCCATGTGGACCTCTATTAGAAAGGACATACCATGGATTAACTCTGACTGTGTTAACACCTACACCTGTACAGTTATAACTGAGCATAGTGCTTCAGAATGTAGGGGAAAGGAACTCACTATCTTACTTATGGAGTGGTTATGCTAGAATGCATGGATCGGGGCGGGGGGTGGGGGAGGGGGGGGGGGGGGATGGTACCGTTTTTCAGTTTAGTTTAGTTTAGATATACAACGTGGAAACAGGCCTTTCGACCTACCGAGTCCGAACCAATCAGCGATCCCCGCACTAACACTATCCTGCACACACTAGGGCCACTAATTAACCTAAAAACCTGTACATCATTGGAGTGCGGGAGGAAATCGGGGCACCCAGAGAAACCATGTAGTCACGGGGGAGAACGTACAAACTCCGTCCAGATACCCATAGTCAGGATCGAACCCAGGTCTCTGGCACTGTATGGCAGCAACTCTACCGCTGAGCCACCGGGCCATGAAATGTTGCTGATTTCATTCTTTTTTTACAGATTGCATCAGAAACTTACTAACTGTTGAATATTCACCAGAATCCAGAACTATGAGCTACTGAATCAATGTTGGCAGTGAGATGTCGTCTGAAAAACACATCAGCACAATATTGGGAGGAGAATGGTTTTGTATTTCCCAACATTTTCAAAGCCCAGAAGTTACCTTCAATATTTTATCGCTGAGGAATAAAGGGCCTGTCCCACCAGCATGCAACTCCATGCGATGAACGCGATCAAACTAGAAGCGGGGGCCGCGCGGAGGTCGGGTGATCCCCTGTATAGGGCCATTCCCACCAGCATGCACCTGCATGCGGCAAACGCAACCAAACCGGCAGTAGGGTCCGCGCGGAGGTCGGGTGAGTGGCGCAATGCGGCGCAAAGTGAGGCGAACTTGGAGCGAAGTCTAAGGTAAGTTCGCCAGGACAGAGAGGGGTACCGAGGCACACACACACACAGAGGGCCATGGAGCCACACACATAGAGGGTCACGGAGGCACCTACAGATAGGTTCACGGAGGCACGATGTCGGGGCGGTGTGTATACGTCGAGGCAACTGCGAGCGACAAGCCGTTGCCGCGCGGAATTTTTGGACATAGTTTTTCAGAGCCCCGCGCGGTCTCGGGGCGAACTCGGGACGAACTCCACACAATTCCGCACGGCTCCGGCGATCGAAGTGGGACTGGCCCCGCGACGCGGGACGGCTCAAGCGACCACGTTAGGTCGCGCTAATCGCATAGAGTTGCATGCTGGTGGGACAGGCCCTTAAATTGTTAATGACAAGGCAAGCAGTTTAGTTTAGTATAGTGTAGAGATACAGCGGGGAAATAGGCCCTTCAGCCCAGCTAGTCTGTGCCAACCACTGATCCCCGCACATTAACACTATCCTACACACACTTGGGACAATTTACAATTTTACCAAGCCAATTAACCCACCTTTTGGAGTGTGGGAGGAAACCGGAGCTGCCAAGGAAATCCAACGCAGGTCATATGGAGACAACTGGTCAGGATTGAACCCGGGACTCTGGCGCTGTAAGGAAGCAACACTACCACTGCCACATGTGCAGCAGGCTGTAAATAGGACTATTCAGTGAACTTCTGTAACATTGTTGGCACTAAAACATAGTAACACCTGTGTATTGTGTACTGCCCAGGTGAGGTCTGCTGTCTGATTTTACCAGGTGAGTTAACTGCCAATTCAAGCAGGCTGTTTCTTCCTGGATGGTGTTGATTAGTGCTAGTCTGTACCATTGCCTCAACAACTAAATCAAAGGGCTCACTAACACCATGTGCGGGAAGGAACTGGTTTATACCGAAGATAGACACAAAATACTGGAGTAACTCAGCGGGTCAAGCAGCATCTTTGGAGAAAAGCACTCCACAGATTTGGCTATGAGACGCTGCCTGACCCGTTGAGTTACAGCACAGAAACAGGCTCTTCAGCCCACCGAGTCCGCATCAACTAACATTAACACTATCCTACACACACTAGGGTCAATTAATCTCGGGTTCAATCCTGACCAGTTGGCTCCAAAATCTGTATGTTTTTGGAGTGTGGGAGGAAACTGAAGATCTCAGAAAAAACCCACGTGGTCACGGGGAGAACGTGGTCACGGGGTGTCCGGCACTGCAAGCGCTGTAAAGGGCCTGTCCTACTTAGGCGATTTTTTCAGCGACTGCCAGCGACTGTCACAGTTATAGCAGGTCGCTGAAAAAGCATCAACTAGCCCCCCCTACGTCAATGTCTACGACAACCTACCACCTAGTCGACATCAATCTATGGCAAGATGCCACCAACCGGCGACCCAATTGTCGCCACTTAGAACGTCCACCTACAACCTCACCTATGGCAACCAACGACAACCTACCACCACACAGGCGACAGCCTAGACAAACAAAGTCAACCTATGACAAGCAACAAGCGACAAGCAACAACCCTGTCGACGACAACTGAAGACAATTCAGTCGCCGGTACCTGTCGCCGGTTGACGTAGTTTGACGTAGGTAGTCGCCATTGGAATTCACCGAAGTCAGCACTCGGCATCATCCTGGCGTCAACCTATGACAACCTACGACAGGAGGAGACAGGCAACGTCAAGCCCACTGTCGCCGAAAGGTTTTGAACATTTCAAACTCCAGCGGCAACAAGAAAAAAGTTACGACACTCGAGGAGACAACTCACGACAATACAGGCGTCACCCCGCCTCACCCCGCGACCATGTGGCCACAGCCTATTTTCCGTCTGTCACCAAAAAAACTGCCAAAGTGGGACAGATCCTTAAGGCAGCAGCTCTGCCGTTGCGCCATCGTGGTCTGTCACTAATGCCGTCTATCACTAATTAGTCTATCACTAACACCGTGTTCTAATTTCCGTCTCAATTTACCTCTCTCACAGCTCTGCTTCAAAAGGATGTGGGAATTATGCCTGTGAAATAAATTGAGATGGGATTACAGCGAGGTTATGCTGTGATGTACGTTCTGGAGGATAATGCCGGCACACACTTGAATGGAAGGCACTTAGACCACTTGTGAGTTGTGACCAAGAGAAAACTTAAGGTAAACCAACATTGTGGCCTCCATGATGGTCATAATAGTCATGTAGTCCCTAACCCACCATCTAAACCCTTTGCCTGAAAAGTACACTGAGTGCCATCCAAGTTGTCGGCTTCAAAGAGAAGAGAGAAAAAATACAGAATTTTTAAAAGTATAAGTTGAAGTATAAATTGTGTAGTCTGACATATAAATATGATTCTGGGCTCTCTTGGAAAATATTCCAGTTCTCTCAATCGCTGTCCTATGTTCAGTAATAAAGTAATATGATGCCATTTGTTGCTATGGGAAACCAGCAATGAGAAATATTTTATTAACCAACATAACTTGTAAAGACAGTGATGGTCTTGTTTTGCCCAGTGCCAAACCACTCGACCCTTTCCTCTTTACGTATTTATTCAGACACCATCATAGCTGTGTGCCTTGGCTGTGATTTTATCAAAAAAGTTCTTGTTTACAAAGTTGCAATTGACTTTTTACCCACCCTATAGGTTCCCCAAATCCAGCTCCATCCCCAGGATTTGCTCCAGTGTTCCATTGCCTGCAAAGAAAGGGAAGAAATGGGGGGAAATGGGAAAGAATGGGAATAATTGGGACCACCAGGTGTCGCCGTACGATGGCAGCCTCGCCAACAGTCTGCCTCGTCCTTTTTCTTTCGTTTTGTATTTTGTGAGGGATGGGGGTGGGGGAAACTTAAAAAAAATATTTTTCCTCGACGGAGATGCGACCTTTTTCCGTATCGTATCTCCGTCCACCCTGCAGCTTAACATCGCGGAGCTGGCGGCCTCTTGCTGGGGATTGACGAAGTGGGCACCAACTGCGGGATTCTGCGGACTTAACATCATGGAGCTCGTGGTCCCTTGGTTAGGGACCGACTTCGGGAGCTCCAGCCACAAGAGTTTCACCACCCGAACGCGGGAGCTTCGACAGCCCCGAGGCAGGAGCCTCGATCCCCGGCTACGGGAGCTTCAATCACCCCGACTGCGGATGGTTCGACTCACCCGACCACAGGAGAACAAGGAGGAAAGAAGATAACTTTATTGCCTTCCATCACAGTGAGGAAATGTGGGGAGCCACTGTTTACAGTATGTTAAATGATTTTTTGTTTTTTTTGTTAATATTTTTTATTAGAAGTTAATGCATATTGATACATATTAAGACAATTTAAAATGTAAGAAAAAAAAGAGAAACAAAAGAATTTACTGTTCATCACATACATTCTTAATATTTGTAAAATTTACAGTCATTCTTGTTTATACTTCTACATATTTTTTTATTATTTTTAATAAAGAAGGAAATTAATAGAAAGAAATAATAAAAGAAATTAAAATAATAATAAAAATAGAAAATCAGTAATATGAGTGGAGTTTTAAACATTCTATTCTACATTGGAGATATATCAGTGATCTATTATATATAATTCTTCATCCATTCCCCGTCCAGGTTTCAGTCAGGCCCTCGAACCGAGCCCATTTGTCCCTTTAGATAATCAATAAATGGAGACCATGTTCCTCTAAACTGGTCTAGCCTGTCCGAGAGGACAAGTCTTAATCTTTCCAAATGAAGTGTCTCCGACATTTCTGTAATCCACATTTTAATAGTGGGGTTGGTAGGACCTTTCCAAAATTTTAGTATTAATTTTTTACCAATTATTAAACTATAATCGATAAAAATTCGTTGTTTTGTTGTTAGTGATTGATCAGTTTCTAATATACCTAATATAATTAATTTGGAATCTGGATAAAGATTTGTATTAACTACCTTCGAAATTATCTTAACATTTCTGACCAAAATTAGTAATTTTAATACATTTGGTAAATGAATGTGTTAGGTTGGCTTCTAGGTGTTGACATTTGTCACATATAGCAGAAACATTTGGGAAAATTCTATTTAGTTTGGACTTTGAGAGATGTAATCTATGTAAAATTTTAAATTGTATCAGAGAGTGTCTGGCATTTAATGAGCAGTAGTGTATATGTTGTAAACTTTCCTCCCATACTTCTAAACTAATTGATTGTCCTAATTCACTTTCCCATGCTTGCCTATATATTTCCGACGGTGGTGCATCATTTTCCAATAAAATATTATAAATATATGATATTAATTTTTCTGTGTTCGGATGTTAAATGTTATGTAGATGCGTGTCTTGTTGCTTTTTTGCTATAACTGTATGGCAAATCAAATTCCATGCATGTTTTTACTTTGCTAATAAATGAAATAC
Source organism: Raja brachyura (assembly GCA_963514005.1). Next base: position 11,456,545 of record OY740806.1, read on the forward strand.
AATACCATACAATAAAGACATGTAGGAAAGAACTGGTTTAGCAGATGCTGTTTTAAATCGAAGGTAGATGCGAAATACTGGAGTAACTCAGCAGGACAGGCAGCATCTCTGGAGAGAAGGAGTGGGTGATGTTTCTGGTCGAGACCCTTCTTCAGACTGATCTCGACCCGAAAAGTCACCCATTCCTTCTCTCCAGAGATGCTGTTTGTCCCGCTGAGTTACTCCAGCATTTTGTGTCAACCAAACGGAATAAAGACCTTCAGAGAATTGTCTTTACACAGGGCCGGTAGAGTGGCACAGCCGGGAGAGCTGATGCTTCACCACACCAGAGACCTGGGGTCAATACTGACCTGGGATGTTGCTTGTGTGGAGTTTGCACGTTTTACCTGCTACCATGTGGGTTTTGGTTTCTTCCCACATCCTAAAGACATGCAGGTTTGTAGGTTAATTAGAATCTGTAAATTGCCCTTGGTGTGTAGGGAGAGGATGCAAAGGTGGGAAAACATGGAACCAGTGTGAAGGGATGATCAATGGTCAGTGTGGGCTCGGTCGGCTGAAGGACCCATTCCCATTCTGTACAGTTAAAGTAAACTGAAGATGATTGGTAAGACATTAATGCTTTATAAGGAGATCAGGTGAGATAGAGGTCACTGCTTACTTTACGATGTAAGTGTACTATGGATAGAATCATGAAGATCTAGATTTTGTGGAAAATTAGGGCATTTGGATTATCGTATTGTTTTTGCAGAGGACCCCACAGCTTCGATGGGCAAGGTAGGTATGTTACAAAACTTACCTTCAGTGGCGCTGCAGTTCTGTCACTGGCCGTGTGCGCGACTTAGGCGCCTTTGAGAGGGGGGCGGTTTTTAAAAATGCAATTTTTCTCCAGCCTGTGCAAATCGATTATGAACAGGCTGTTTAGCTGCTGAAGAATAATCGCTCCGACCGGTTTTATTAATTTTTTTTTAAACTGCACTGGACAATTTAATCCCTGGAATAAATTAAAAAGCATCTTCTAAAGTCATCAACGCTGACAGCGGGGACGGATTTCACGTACGGGATAGGCAAAAGAAAGCCGTTTATTTTACATATAAACGTGCTCCTTAGGATGCCTTTAATCCAAATTTCTCGTTGCAAAAAGGTGATTATGTAAATATATGAACTGGCAGTATTTTTCCTGCCGATATGGGATTTAAATTCACCGCAACCGCAACGTTCCAAACAATCGCGTTCCACAAAATCCCACTCGCAAGATGATTTAAATGGCCATTAATTTACGGGAATTAAACACAAAATTCCTTCCATTTGGCCTATAAATTCATGACAATGAGATTTAAAAATCATGTTATATTGTGAATTATTGTGTGGATGTTATTTGGACACTTAGGCTATTTAAAAATGTTAACCTTTTCTTAAAAAATGATAAATGTTTAGATCTAGCAATTGAATTTTGTAATTAGCTACAATTAGGTACTAACTAATTATATGCTTTAATTTCAGGTCATCCAAGTAAGATTGTTTCATATTTGTTTCAGAATGCTTCAATCTATAATAACTGAAAATTTCATTCAGTTCTCTTAATTTTTAAGAAAGTTATGGGCTTTTGACTGTCCTTGATCACAGCTTTGGTGTTGTCAATGGAAAAGCAATAGGGAACAAGATGCTAATTTCTGAGTATAAAAATGGCCATAACCTTTTGAATACTGAAGATATGAAAGTGAATTAGGTGTCAAATTAAACTTCTTTTTATGCTTTATCTGATGGGATAAATTGCAGACTTGATTTTTTAAATCTCAACATTTTGTAACATTGCTAGGCAAGGTTGTTCTGTTCTGTAAACTTTAGTTAAACTTTGTGTTTGAGTTAAGACCGTGAATGTAGGCAAGTTTGTAATCTCTTTAGGGAGAGCGAGGACAACATAGCTTTCCTCTCTAATTCCCATCCAAACTAGGAGTGAAGGAGACTATAAAAAGTGGTGAACCGTGGGTACTGACCTTCCCACTATTAAAGGTGTCTCTAAAGCTGTCTCTAAAGCTGTCTCTAAAATGCAGCCAACATCATCAAGGCCCCACACCAACCTGGCCACGCTCCACTTTTACTCCAGCCATCAGGAAAAAAGATAAGATCCCAAAAACTGTAAGGTTCAGGTTCAGGAGCAGCTTCTTCCCAAAAATCATCGGGCTATTGAACACTAAGGACTCCAACTAAACCTTGAACTACAAACTGGGCGGCACGGTGGTGCAGCGGTAGAGTTGTGGCCTTACCGCGCTTCCAGCACTGGAGACCCGGGTTCAATCCCGACTACAGGTGCTGTCTGTACGGAGTTTGTACGTTCTTCCCGTGACCGCATAGGTTTTGTTTGAGATCTCCAGTTTCCTCCCACTCTCCAAAGACGTACAGGTGTGTTGATTAATTGGCTTGGTATAAATGTAAATTGTCCCCAGTGTATGTATTGTCCCTAAAGTGTAAACGTGTCCCTAACGTGTGTAGAGTAGTATTACTGTGCGTGGTTCCCTGGTCGGCACGGTCTCGGTGGGCCGAAGGGCCTGTGTCCGTTCTGTATCTCCAAACTACACTAAACTAAACCAAACTATAACAATTATTAGTCTGAGGTCAGTCGTGAGGGAGCTGATCCACATTGCAAAGACGCTCACACCCACACCAGCCATCTCCACCCAAAGTTAAAATGTCTCCCTGGGTGTCGGAGCTCCTGATATTTTTCTTTCCATGATCTGGAGTAGGAAGGCAAATAGCAACACCCAACTGTTGATTCAGTTGAAATCAATCAGCTCGGCTTTAAACTAGGGAGCTTTCAATGGGCTGGTTTTAAATTCATGCCTTGAAATGCATCCGCTTCATGTGTTCTTGCAAGAATGTCTGAATCTTCTCGGGGGACAGGCCGACTGCAGGCCGGTGCTTGAAGTTGTTTGTTATTTCCACTGCGAGATGCCTGCTGGGGATCGGGGCTGGCTGCTGCTCTGAGGGTAGGCTGCCTTTAATCCGTAGTTCACACTGGGCATCACTGTTACCTCCCTGATATAAAAACTGGCAGCAAGAACCACGGCCAAAATGGCTGCCCTGAATCAGCGCCGCTGCCACTTTGAACGTAATTGCAGAAACATTAAAGGCTCTGTTTCTAAAAGGGTCCAGTCATTCACAGGCTGTCTCTTAAACCATTCCCAACCTCACTCTGTCTTTTTTCTGAATGTGCTTACCATATTTTCTCAACCTGGATTTGTGCTTTGTTCAAACTTAAAACCATTTATCTCACCGGATGAATAGGTTTCCCTTCCATTAACCTCCTAGTGATGGAAGGTTCCAGTCATTTGTCTGAAAGACATCAAAAGCTGCCATCTGTTAGAAATGGTCTCCAAGCCATTTGCAATCACCAGGAATGCAAAGTCATTCCTTACTCTGGCCTCAAAGGAAGGTGAAAATTGTTAATAACCAAAACTTGTGGAGGTTTCTGCTGAAACCATGAAGATTGCCAGCACAAGGCTTTGATTAGCTTCAAATCATTTGTTCAGCTTGCCTTACGCTGGTTTCAGTGGTAAAGTGGTCAAGTTCCAGGACTATTTATCCAGAGCCATGAGTTCAAATCCCATCAAGGGAGCTGTGGAATTTGGATTATAAAAACCATCTGTCTGACTATGTACAGTGTGGGGTGGAAATCCGTTATCTTTACCTGATTTGTGCCGGGTCTTATGTATTTCCAGACTGCTCTCTGGAGTCTGAAGAAGGGTCCGGGCCCGAAATGTCACCTATCCATTTTCTCCAGAGATGCTGCCTGAGCCGCTGAGCGAATGAGTTGATTGCAAAATCAATGAGGATCGTTTTATTAACTGAGACACAGAAAGTAAGAGAAGGGAGGTAGCACTGAAACTGTGCACAATGCCAATAGAACATAACTTGGGTATTGTGTAAAAAAAACACAAAGTGCTAGAGTTAAGGGCCTGTCCTACCAGCATCCGACTCCATGCGATGAGCGCGATCAAACTGGAAGCGGGGCCGCGCGGAGGTTGGGTGATCCCCTGTACAGGGCCGGTCCCACCAGCATGCGCCTGCATGCGACAAGCGTGACCAAACCGGCAGCGAGGGCCGCGCGGAGGTCGGGTGAGTGGCGCAACGCGGCGCAAAGTGAGGCGAACTTGGAGCAAAGTCTTAAAGGTAAGTTCGCCATGACAGAGAGGGGCACCCAGAGAGGTGCACAGAGGCACACACACAGAGGGCCACGGAGCCATACACAGAGAGGGTCATGGAGGCACCTGCAGAGAGGGTCACGGAGGCACGACGTTGAGGCGGTGTGTAATGCGTCGAGGCGACTGCGAGCCGACAAGCCGTTGCCGCGCGGAATTTTTGAACATAGTCAGTTTTTCGGAGCCCCGCGCGATGTCGGGACGAACTCCGCACAATTCCGCATGGCTCCAGCGACCACGTTAGGTCACGCTCATCGCATGGAGTTGCATGCTGGTGGGACAGGCCCTTAACCCCCAGGGTCAAGCAGCATCTCTGGAGAACATGGGTCGGTGGTGTTTTGAGTCAGGATCTTTCCAGCTTTCTCCCCCTCCACCACAACCACTGTAGAAGGGTCCCAACCTGAAACGTCACCTACCATGTTCTCCAAGGATGCTGCCTGACCCGCTGAGTTATTCCAGCTCTCTGCGGTGACTTGGTTGCAACGAACTTGATCTCACTAACAGTCCATGTTCTCTGAATAGAGAAAGAAAAGATTAAAGGCACTAATGCCAGTCAAGTTGTACTCTTAAGTGTCAGAAGCTTAAGTGCAGATACTTGCATAAGATGGGAGATGGCAATGGAGTGGTTTAACTTTCTTAATAAGATGATTAAGACAAGCATCTGAACATTTATATTAATGGTAAGACATGTGTGTAATACATATGTACAAGATAATGGCTTATAACAAATGTTCTACAACCAAGACAGTGGGCCAAAGTAATGTTGGTAACATTTAATGAGCCAGATTTATTTAACAAAGGTCCAGCATAGGGTCTGTGCTGTATGGAGAGGTTGTATAGGCTGGGACTCTATTCCTTGGAGCGCAGGAGGATGAGGGATGATGTTGTAGAGGTGCATGAAATCATGAGAGGAATAGATCTCTTTCACAGAGTCTCTTGCCCAGAGTTGGTGAATCAAGAACCAGAGGACATAGGTTTAAGGTGAAGGGGAAAACATAGGGATCTGAGGGGTAACGTTTTCATACATAGGGTGGTGGGTGCATGGATACAAGCTGCCAGAGGTGGTAGTTAAGGCTGGGGCTATCCCAATGTTTAAGAAGCAATTAGACAGGTACATGGATAGGACAGGTTTGGAGGGATATGGACCAAACACAGGCAGGTGGGACTACTTTGGCTGGGACATGTTGACCAGTGTGGGCAAGTTGGGGAGATGGGTCTGTTTCCATGCTGTTTCACTCTGTGGCTCCGTGAATTCACTAACACATGAACAGTTATTCAATGATGACCATAAAATGGTTAAAATGTTCACCATGGTATGTTGAAAAGAGAAATGCAAAATGGTGGCTCACTGGCGCAGATGGTAGAGCTGCTGTCCCACCGCACCAGAGGCCCAGGTTCGATCCCGAGCAAGGGTGCTGTCTCCATGGAGTTTGCACGTTCTCCCTGTGGCCACATGGGTTTTCTCCAAGTGCTCCAGTTTCCTCCTCCTATACATCCCAAAGACATGCAGGTCTGTCAATTAAATAGCCCCCGTAAAAAAACTCCTGTACTGTGTAGAGAGTGGGTGAGAAAGTGGGCCGAAGGGCCTGTTTCCATGTTGTATTTCTAAGCAAATCAAAAATACTGACTGACTTCAAGGTCTGAGTAAGGTTCATTTTCATGAGAGATTATTCACAGGAAACTGAGTAACTCTGCTTTTGAGTAAAAAAGAACTGCAACAGTGGGGCAAGACTTCTTCTTGTCATTGATAACAACTTTGGATGACTGAAATGGTTGGGGACAAAATAAGGCTAAAACAAACATACTGACACAAAACTCACAGAAAAGCTGAGAAGGTTTGGCATGTCCCCACCAACCCTCATGAACGTCTACAGATGCAATGTTGAAAGCTCCAGCCAAAACCGCAAGAGATTGCAGAGAATTGTGGACGCAGCCCAGGCCAAAGCACAAACCAACCTCCCTTCCATTGACTCCATCTACACTTCACGCTGCCTGGGCAAGGCCAGCAGCATAATCAAGGACCAATCCCAGCCGGAAGACTCCTTCTTCTCCCCTCTCCGATCAGGCAAGAGATACAGAAGTGTGAAAACGCACACCTCCAGATTCAGGATGTTTCTTCACAGCTGTTATCAGGCAACTGCACCGTCCCATTGCCAACTAGGGAGTGATCCTGACCTCCCATCTACCTCATTGGAAACTCTTTGGACTATCTTTAATCGGACTTCACTGGACTTTAAGTTACACTTCCTGGAAATGGGCAATGGTAACACAGCTGAGATTACAATGATGAGATTGCCAGTGAATGCAAGCAATGATCGCCAGGTGTCAGTGTGACCCCAGTGTGGTATATTTCCATATCATTCCAAGTGCAGATAGCTTGTTGTATTCTCCTGGTTGGGGGTCCATGTGGATCTCAGGCAGATGAAACAAGACTCTAAAGGCAAGCAGCAGGCAAGGATGAGAACCTGGTTGGAAAGCACCAATGAAATAGGGGTAACTCTTGATCAGGGTCCAAGTACACTTGCAGTCAAGGGTATAATTGTGCATTTCAACATAACCAAGAGATGGAGCCAAACGAGAGATAAATACACCATGTAAGATGCAGCATCTTGGTCGGCATGGACAATTTAGGCTGAAGGTCCCATTTCAATGCTTGAATGACTCGATGACTATCTCTGAACTATCTGCCTGTGTGATATGGTGCACTGTGTACTGATGATATTGCATAGGTTTTCTGAACATATGATTCAAGGCAGGGAATGTGTAGGAAGGAACTGCAGATGCTGGTTTAAATTGATGATAAACACAAAAACCTGGAGTAACCCACTGGGTCAGACATCATCTCTGGAGAAAAGGAATAGGTAACGTTTCGGTTCGAGACCATTCTTCAGACTTCAGGACAGGGAGCTGGGGTCATGTAATGGTTAAATGACAGGATGCGTGATCCTGACACCAGAACTGACGTTCCGGAGTACTCAAAATGTTGAAGAAGGAACTGCAGATGCTGGAAAATTGAAGCTAGACAAATATGCTGGAGAATCTCAGTGGATGAGGCAGCATCTATGGAGTCTGAAGAAGGGTATCGACCAGAAATGTTACCTATTTCCTTCGTTCCATAGACGCTGCCTCACCCGCTGAGTTTCTCCAGCATTTTTGTCTACTTCTGGAGTACTGGGAGTTCAATTCCCACTGCTGCGGCTTTGGAAGTAAAAATTCTGTCATTAAACTGGAATTTAGAAAGAAAAATCGATTGATCTCTGTAACGTTGACCACAGCAGCCCACCAAACTATCGTAAAGTCACATCTGATCAGGGGCGGAAAACATGGGGGGGGACCAGAGGGGACACATCCCCCCCCCCCCCCCCAAGACCTGCGCCTCATCCGCAACCAGGATCGATCCCGGCGGGGTCTCCGGCGCTGTCACGTCCCCACCAGAGTGCCCCCCCCACCCGTCACGGGTGGCCAGAGAGGTCGGCATTCAGACGGGAGCTGTACCCCCAGGCCCACAGCCAGCGCAGAGAAGCAGCGCTAAACCCAGCTCAACTCTGCCGGGTTAACCTGCCCGGGTTTGTGGGAAATATGGGCAGCGCGGAGGAGTAGGGCTGGTGTCCCGTCAGTCCAGTCAGGGCTGTAGTTAACCCAGTGAGACAGGCAGAGTTGGGCTGCATTTAGCACCAAAGATACTAGCAATTTGTTATTTGGTCAAACATGTCAAATGAACGAAAAAAAAGGTTTACTTTAATTGCCTGTTCGAACTTTTTATCCCGATTCAGATGCAAAACACAGTTGACTTGCGAATGTTTCAGGAGTTCGGCTCCTCTAGTATCTTTGTTTAGCGCTGGATTGAGCCTCCGAAGCCTCGCTCATGTGTGTGTGAGGGTACGCACGTGCGCGCGGCCGCTAAAATATTGTGTCCCCCGGCCCCCTCCATGTTTTGATAGCGAGTTCCACTCTTGCAGCTGATTCATGACTGATCTTCAATGGAGGAAATCTACCGTGCTTCCCCAGCCTGGCCTATGTGGGACTCCTCATGTCCTTGCCTAAAATGTCCTAGCAAGTCGATCAGTTGTAATTTAGATACAGTGTAGTTTAGAGATACTGGATAGTACGTAACAGAAGCTTTTCACTGTAACTCGGTAAACGTGACAATAAACTAAACTGAACTGCATGAAATTAACACTGAACTGAACGAAGTCCTACACGATGAGCATAGTCATATAGTGTAGAAATAGGCCCCTCAGACCAACTTGCCTATGCTGACTATCATATGAACATATCTCATTGTGAATGGTGCTGGACACTTGTATCCCTAACAGGAGGAGGGGGCTTCTAGAACATTTCCTATCTTCAATGATGGTGGAGCTAAGCAGGTGAATGCGAAAGACAAGTCTGAAGCCAACCATGTTCCTCCAAATGTGCCAAACAGATAATCTGTTTCGTGTTTGCCTTGAGATCGCCACCTCACAGAGATCAATCATCAGCTGATCCAACCCTCTCTGTGAGACCCCAAGAGCTGTCTGCAAGCACTGACTACAGGATGGAAACTGTTGCCCATGGTGCGCTTACTACAGAGACCCTTTATGGCAGCATGGTGGCCCAGCGGTAGAGCTGGTGCCTTACAGCGCTTGCGGTGCCAGAGAACCGAGTTTGATCCCGACTACCGGTGCTGCCTGTGCGGAGTTTGCACGTTCTCCCCGTGACTGTGTGGGTTTTCTCCAAGATCTTCGGTTTCCTCCCACACTCCAAAGTCATATAGGTTTGTCAGCTAGTCGGCTTGGTATAAGTGTAAATTGTCCCTAGTGTGTGTAGGATAGTATTAATGTGGGGAGATCGTTGATCGGGGATTCACCAATGCAATATTTTACACGGTATCCATAATGTTTGTACAGTATGTACTTTGTGAGGATGCATGCAGTTTATGACATGTTTTTACTTACTAGCTTTTAGTTGATGGCCGTTGTATGAAATACAACTCTACCATGTTGGAAAACTTGAGTGAGCCTACTGGCAGCAAACAGCATCTTGAAATAACACTACACACAAGGTGCTACAATCAATCCTTCACATGTGCTGGATATCCCTCTCGCGTTTCACCATTGATTTTATATATAGTATGAGCTAAGCAATTGAAATTCTGGAGCATTATATAAAATGTGAGTTGTTGATTTAAAACAGACAATGAATGATAGCACCTGCGGATCTGTTTACAGAAATAGCGACCAACGCTATCTAACCAGTAATTAATCTATTTATAAAGAATTTAAATCCTCTTGTTTGTTCCTTTCAGTGCAAATAATTCACACAGATCAGCTGTTTTTTGTGGCAAGGGAACATATTGAGTACATTATTTAAGTATATTCTTACTTGGCATCCCATTGGCCAAAGGACATAGGTTTAAGGTGAGGGGGGGGGAAAGATTTAATAGCAACCTGAGGGGTAATTTTTTTTTTACACAAAGGGTGGTGGGTGTATGGAACAAGCTGCTGGAGGAGGTTGTGGAGGCAGGGACTATCGCAGCATTTAAGAAACATTTAGACAGGCACACTGATTGAATAGTGTCATGGTAACGGATGTTGTATATAAATGTAACATGTCCTCTGAAAAATCAGAAAGGTCAGAGGACACATGTGACCGGGATGTAAAGGAATAGAGACGAATAAAATAAAACGCTCTGTGTTCAATGTCCTTGGAGTGTGTTTATTTTTCTTCAGATCAAGACAAGGATCTGACAAAAAGGTTTAGAGGGATATGGGGTAAATGCCAGCAGGTGGGACTAGTGTACAGTAGCTTAGTTTAGAGATACAGCGTTGAAACAGGCCCTTCAGCCCACCGTATCCGCGCCCACCAGCGATCCCCGCACATTAACTCGCACACACTGGGGACAATTTACAACTTTTACCACACCAATTAACCATGAAAACCTGTACATCTTGGGGGTGTGGGAGAAAACCGAAGATCCCAGGGAAAACTCATGGGAAGAATGTACAAAATCCATACAGATAGCACCCGTAGTCAGGATTGAAACCAGGTCTCTGGCGCTGTAGGCAGTAACTCTACCGCTGCGCCACCATGCCGCCCCAATATTTAGTGGAGATGGGACATGTCGGTCAGCATGGGCAAGTTGGGCCGAAGGGCCTGTTTCCACGCTGTATGAATCTCTCTCTCTCTCTCTCTCTCTATGACGTTCACCATTTCATTTATCATTAGCAAGTTACTGATCCAAGGTAACCTCAGCTTCGGTTATGGGACAAGTGCTTAAAAATGTAGAGAAGAGAAAGAAAACCAACAGAAGGAAAAAGACCTTTGCTGGATCCTCATTTATCCAACTGATGGGGATAATCCTCACATTTAACTTTTGGCAACAGGTTTATTTTTCTCAGAAGTTACATCAGTGACACTTGTACATTGCAAGGCTTTGTAAGGCACTTCCTGATGCCATTGTTTATTGAACATGTTTGCATAGTGTTAGAAACCTTCATACATGCAGTTGCATCCACAGTACACAGTTCTCTTCACATAAAGATACATGTGCGTCGTAACAACCATCTAAGCCTAGGCAATAGTTCATGGCAGTAAGTCTTAAATCAGAAGTGGCCCTTGTATATGTGTTTTGGTTTAATACAATATGCTGCAAGGGATTATTTGCAAAGGTACATAATTATCATTAAAAACTAATTGCATATATAGTAGGTGGTGCCCCATTTTAATGGGAAAATAGTGTCAGTGATTATTTAAAATGCTACATAAAGAGTTCAAAAGCACTAAGGATTAAGGAATACATTGCTTCCAGCTATTCACAAGTTATAGAAAATAGCTATATCAGTGCTTCTGTCATTAGCAACACTTTGTAAGAATAAAGTCTTCTCAACAATTCTCTCCTATGTGTCCCTTTACTCAGTAAAAAGGCAGAGCCCATATGTACAGATAAGATCTACACACTACACAATGACTATATTTCGTCAAAATGAACTTGATAGCAAAACTGCATCCGTGACCCGAGGTCAACTCGTGTAATACTGTAAAATAAAGGAATCATCATCATCTGCATAACTTATACAGTAACTTGCTTTATACGAGGATGCATGGTTGATCCAACACTGAACTCTTACAAACGCACAGCGTTCGTGTATCCTGCGTAATCTAATTAGCTCTTGGATTCCCAAGGACAAGACACAGCTCATTGTAGCAATCTTCCTCACGTCTCAGCATTGTCCTGTGTGTCTGAGGCGCCCACACATGCAACACTTACAGTTCATTCCACTGAGGGTGTGTCTCCTTTCAAAAGAGGCCCTCACTAGAACAAAGCTTCATCGGCGAAATAGAGCGCTGTGGAATAACCAGGTCCGACAGCCCTGTATCTGGCAACTATGTGCATCTGAACATCCAACTACGAATATGTTGGCAGATCCATAGTTATTCAAGACTGCTGTTACATTGTAGGTCTGGTTAATAATCCAGATTTGCTAGTTGATTGAAGAAACAACATCTTTGATTGCCAAGGTCAACAGTTCGTTCAAAGCCCTTAATTGGTGCAAATGTAGAAAGCATCTTGGAGGGTGATATATTTTTGGCCAGGGTGGTTTTTATATGCACAAATATGTAAAGGTTTAAAAATGTTATCGATGTTGACATCCAGGCAGCAAATTAACAACTGGTGATTTTTTTTTTTTGAGATGGCAAAAAGCCCATTGCTGGCTGGTGATGGAATAGACAGAAATCCAGTTTGGTAGCAGGCCTAGCATTCATTCATGTTCCACAGCCAAGGAAAAGTTCCTGAGTGCCCAGGGTTCAAACATTGGGCATGGATCTACATAGGTTGGCAAGCAGAAAGAACATGGGTCGTCGTTAGTAATAGTTGCCCAGATGGGAGGGAACGTGCGTGTTGGGATGACGGGGTACATTGGGATTGGGATAAATGCCCGCCGTGGGAGAACTCCAGTAGGGTGAGGTTGCTCCAAAGAAGCTGGAGGAGGTGACTGGCATGGAGGAGGGATGTGGAGACACAAAGTTCATCTTCTGCTGGTGCGTGTGGTAGGAGGGCACGTAAGTCAGGTCTGAGGGATACTTGTACATCGAGGATTCAGTCGGATGGGGTTGGAGAGCCTGTGCAATGCCGTGAAAGTCAAACTTATAGGCGTAGCGTTTGCCGTGAACTTTGGTCATAATGTTTTTGTCATAGTAGTAACGCAGAGCTCTGCTCAGCTTGTCGTAGTTCATGTTGGGTTTGCTTTTCCTCTCCCCCCACCGTCGGGCCACTTCGTCCGGGTCCGTCATCTTAAATTCACCATTGGTTCCTTCCCAGGTGATGCAACTGGCATTCGAACTGTCGGACAGCAACTCCAGCAGGAACTGCCAAAGCTGGATCTGCCCACTTCCTGGATAAAAAGAAAGTGTGCATTGGGGTTAAATTCATCAATGTCACGTGTACCGAACGAGGTACAGTGAAAAGCTTTGCTTTGCATGCTATCCAAACAGATCACATAGTCACAATCATGTCAAACTCAAGTATAATAGATAGAGCACAGAGGAAGATAGAGACTGCAGGATTCAGTTCTCAGCATTGTAGCGCACCAGTCCCATAGACATTAATGACGTGACTGCAATCACACACAATATTATTTGTCTGTGGCGAGGAATAGACCATATTTCACGTTTGTATGGAGTGTGAGAAGTTAGGGTACACTGTAAAATGCAAATACTGAATAAAGTTTTCAAGAATGAGTTAGATTTAGCTCTTAGGGCTAAAGGAATCAGGGGATATGGGGAAAAAGCAGGAACAGGATACTGATTTTGGATGATCAGCCATGATCATATTGAATGGCAGTGCTGGCTCAAAGGGCCCAATTTGTCTACTCCTGCACCTATTTTCTATGTTTCTAACTCCTTGTTAAGAAGGAAAAATATATATTGTTTTACAACCAATTCTTTAACAAGCAAAAATTCTCTATTTCTATAATGCAGAAAGGAATTTGAAAATAAGGTTGAAAGTGTGGCAATGCGAGGGAATTTGTATTTAATGCCATCCCTGTGTGACTTTAGGTCCTGTACTTCCTGGTGGTAATCCTCAGGCATTCAGGATTATTCGAGGTATATGTTGTAGTGATGTGTTTCAGAGCCACAGTGCACAGTGTGTGTAGGGAATATATATTTAGGAAAGATCAGGTGCATGTCAACCAGGCTGCTGGGTGATCATAAGATGAAAGAGCAAAAATAGGCCATTCAGCCCATCAAGTCGGCTCTGCCATTTGATCACGCCTGGTCTATTTTTCCCCTCAACCTCATTCTCCTGCCTTCTACCTGTAACCTTTGACGTTCTTACTAACCAAGAACCTATTAATCCCCACTTTAAAAATACCCAATGATTTGATCTCCACCACCATTTGTTGCAATGAATTCCATAAATTCACCATTCTCCGGCAAAAAGGTATTCCTCCATTCTGAAGGTACGTCCTTTTATTCTGAGCTGCGCCCTCTGGTCCCAGACTCTCCCACTACCAGATAGAGCCTCTCCACGTGCACGCTATCTGAATCTTTAATGATGCAGTAGTTTTCAATGAGACCCCCTCATCCTTCTAAACTACAGCGAGTACAGACCCAGAGCCATCAAACGGCCCTCATTCATTAACCCAATCATTCCTGGGATCATTCTCTGGACGCTCTCCAAACCCAGCACTTCCTTTCGCAGATATGCGGCCTCTGACAGATAGAGGCAGATAAGGAAAGAGAATAAAGGAGAGATACAAGGCCAGTTGGGGAGGAGGAGGGTATTCACTAAAAACTAAATAAAATGTTGACTATTCCTTGCCTCTACAGCCATTGTTCAACCCGTTGGGTTCCTCTAGGAGTTTGTTTTTTGCTCCAGCTTCCACCATCTGCTCTCTTTTGTTTCTCTATTAAATCTTAGTTTTATTAACAGACTGCGCAGTGTTATCATCATCAGTTTTTTTGTTTTTTTTTAAACATTTTTTATTAGTACATATCAAGATAAGGATATACATGTCATATACATTCTTAATATTATTAATATTAACAATTATTTCTAATTTGTACTTCTATGAGTTTTTCATTTTTTATATAGATAGGAACTATAAAAGAAAAAGAAAATAAAGATAGAGACTCAGAAAAATGAATGAAGTATTAAGCAGTTTGTGCATCATTGGAGATATATCCATGGGTTATTATATGTAAATCTTCGTCTATTTCTTCATTCAGGCATCAGTCAGGTTCTAGCACCGAACCACTTTGACCCTTTAAATATTCAATAAATGGAGACCATATCCCCCTGAATTGATCCAACTTGCCCAGAAGGACAAGTCTTAATCTTTCAAGATGAAATGTCTCCGACATTTCAGTGATCCACATTTTAATTGTGGGGGATGTAGGACCTTCCCAAAATTTCAATATAAGTTTTTTCCCAATTATTAAACTGTAATCAATAAAAATTCTTGATTTATTGTTAATAATTGATCTGTTTCTAATATTCCTAATATTATTAATATTATTAATTTTGAGTCAGGAAGCAAATTTGTATTAACAACGTTCGAGATTATCTTAAAAATTTCTGCTCAAAAGGTCATACTTTTTATACAGTTTGTGAATGAGTGCGTTAGATTAGCTTCTAAATATTGACATTTATCACATATGGCTGGTATATTTGAAAAAATTCTATGTAATTTTTATTTGGAATAATGTAATCTATGTATCATCATCAGTTTTAACCGTCTCCTCAATATCTCGGCGACACGGTGGCGCAGCGGTAGAGTTGCTGCCTTACAGTGCCAGGGACCCGGGTTCGATCCTGACTATGGGGTGCCATCTGTACAGAGTTTGTATGTTCTCCCCTTGACCTGCGAGGGTTTTCTCCGGGTGCTCCGGTTTCCTCCCACAATCCAAAGACGTACAGGTTTGTAGTTTAATTGGCTTTGGTAAAAATTGTAAATACTCCCTAATGCGTGTAGGATAGTGTGAGTGTGAGGCGATCGCTGTTCGGCACGGACTCAGAGGGTTGAAGGGTGTTGTATCTCAGTCTAAACTAATCTAAACTAAACTCGGATATCTGTTGGTAAAGGAAACCGAAAAAACACCCAACAACCTTTCACAATGCGATAGACCGACTGTGATAAATGATAGCAAAGTTAAATGTAAAACCATATCGCTCCTTACTAAAAATACTTGGCCAGAGAAAATTAAATGAACAGTAAAAAATTCCCACAGTGCATGATGATTGCATCATACCAAATAATGTAACACAATATTTTAAATTGAACTCCAACAAAACAAAAGTGCCACGTTGCATCTTTGTGAAATACTGCACCACCTTTTAATAGACTGAGATTTAGATCATAATATCATAAGTGATAGGCCTAGAATTAGGCCATTCAGCCAATTAAGTCTACTCCGACATTCAATCATGGCCGATCCATCTGTCCCTTCTAACCCCATTCTCCTGCCTTCTCCCCATAACCTCTGACAGTGACACCCGTACTAATCAAGAATCTATCTATCTCTGCCTTAAAAATATCCACTGACTTGGCTCCCACGGCAATTCACCATCCTCTGACTAAAGAAATTCCTCATCTCCTTCCTAAAAGAACATCCTTTAATTCTATAACCTCTAGTCCTAGACTCTCACACGAGAGGAAACATCCTCTCCACATCCACTCTATCCAAGCCTTTCGCTATTCTGTTCTATTCTAATTGTAATCAGTCTGAAGAAGGGTCTCGACCCAAAACGTCACCTATTCCTTTTCTCCAGAGGTATTGGCTGTCCAGTTGAGTTGCTCCAGCATTTTGTGTCTATCTTGAGAATTAAAATATTGTACCACCTCTGATAAATGCTCACTAAAATACTTTCAATAAGGTGACAATTTTATTTAGCCATGTGTTTAATTGGACCGACATAACATATGTATATTAAAACTATTCCACACCAAAAGATGGTAGCAAATCATGATGAACAGCTCTGCAGTAAAATATTGACATAGTGCAGAAAATGCTAACGGTATTCAGGAAGGTTGGGCAAATTTGTTTTCGACTGCATGTCAAAAAATATTAACCCTGGCATCACTAAAAGCACGCCTTTGAGCTAAAATTCTGCTGCAGCACACCTTTGCATCTTGTAAACCCATAAAACCATCAACTGGATCGGGAGAAAAGAATCTGCATCTACAAACATGCTGGAAAAAAGCTTTGACAACTGGTCCACCGCTGATTCGCTCAGCTGGCTGTCGAAAAACATTCAACATTTCTAATGTCAGAAGCATTAAAACAATGCTCCAGTTATTTTCACAATTAATTAAATTTAAAAAATCAACAATGCCTTGAAACATTTTAAAACAGAATCAAAACAGATTTTCTGAAAAGTTTTGACAATAATTAAACAATTTGAAATATCTGCAATCATTAAATTATATAAAAGTATAAGTACAAATACTTACCTTAATCTCCGCAGATATTAGACATTGCTTTAGAGATACAGCGTAGAAACAGGCCCTTTGTCCCACCGAGTCCGCGCCAACCAGCGATCACCCCATATACTAACATTACCACACACACTAGGGACAATTTACAATTTACAGAAGCCAATTACCCTACAAACCTGTAAGTCTTTGGAGTGTGGGAGGAAACTGGAGCACCCAGAGAAAACCCACGCAGTTCACAGGGAGAACATACAAACAAAGTAGAGACAGCACCCGTAGTCAGGATTGAACACGGGTCTCTAGCACTGCACGGCAGCAACTCTACTGCTGTGCCACTATGCTGCACTATTGTCTTCCTTTGATTGTCTTCCTCATTAGTGAGGAGGACTCCCTGTGCCAGGTTATTTCCATATCTATATACATATAGGACGAGAAAGGATCTGAAGAAGGGTCTCAACCCAAAACGTCACCCATTCCTTCTCCCCAGAGATGCCGCCTGTCCCGCTGAGTTACTACAGCATTTTGTGTGTACCAATATATATATATAAAGATATTATACATTGTATAATATGAATCTAAATATATATATATAAATAAGGAAATTGCTAGAACTTGAAACTTTGGCTGAATATCAAAAATAATCTTGGAATCACCAACAAACATTAAACAGTAACCTAATTCCATGGAAAAACAGCACAAAGTTCCTGAACAGGTTGGCTTTTATGTCATTTACATGGGGAAAGATTTCCAGTTTCATACAAGCATCCTCTTTAAGATAAATATTTACCCCACACAGGAAATATTATTGAACTGAAATGCTTATTGATGGAATGGTGGAGCCTGTAAGCAGGCCCTTCGGCCCACCAAGCACATGCCGACCCATTCACACTAGTTCCATGTTGCGAGGGATGGATGGAAACGGGGAGAGGAGGGTGGATGGGGAGTGAGTAGAACAAGGATAGGGGGAGAGTTTTACAAGAGACTATGGGCGGCACGGTTGCACAGTAGTAAAGTTGCTGCCTCACAGCGCCGGGGACCCAGGTTCGATCCTGACTACGGGTGCTGTCTGTACGGAGTTTGTACATTCTTACCGTGACAGGCCCTTCTCCAAGAGCTTCGGTTTCCTCCCACACTCCAAAGACAAACAGGTGTGTAGGTTAATTGTGTGTGTAGGGTAGTGTTCATGTGCGGGGATCGCTAGGTCGGTGCGGACTCGGTGGGCCGAAGGGCCTGTTTCCGCTCTGTTCTTCGCTCAAATCTATTCTAAACTAAACCAATGTCTCACACAAAAATAACATACTAATCATAGAGAATTTATGGCCCTGAAAGAAGGTATTTGGCTGATTTTTGTTTAGTTTTTAGTTTAATTTAGAGGTACAGCTTGGAAACAGGCCCTTCGGCCCACCGAGTCCGTGCCGACCAGCGATACCCACACATTAACAATATCCTACACCCACTCGGGATAATTTTTACATTTACCAAGCCGATTATCCTACAAATCTGTACGCCTTTGAAGTGTGGAAACCGAAGATCTCGGAGAAAACCCACGCAGGCCAAGGGGAGAACGTACAAACTCCGTTGTCGGGATCGAACCGGGGTCTCTGGCGCTACATTTGCTGTAAGGCAGCAACTCTACCGCTGCACCACTCCTGATAAAGAAGGAACACCCCACCTACCAGCTACAGATCCACAACTCTGAAGCCCACGCCTCTTCAAGTACGCACACATGTAAAGCACTAGAGGTACAGCAGTACATCATTCTATAGTATTGCAGCAAACCATAATTAGTTATGGTACACTATGACAGCTCTATACATTACAGTATTGAATAGGAAAAGCCAAGCTACTATGGTAACATCCCACACATCACTAAAATATTGCAACAGTCGGAGTTTAATGGTATGCTAAAATACTGCATCAAACAGTGATAATCTACAAACTAAAATACTGCATTATTGTGGGAAATGAAGTAACACACTAACCTCTGTCCAACCTAATGATGCTAACTTCTCACTAAAATATCAAGTTAAATATTGCCTTAAAACATTAGGGTAATGATGAAATACATAGAAATTAAATGGTGTGTAATATTATAATACACCACTGTGCACACTGAACAATCAAAGTGTACGATACCACCATGCCACAGTGCGATAAAATGAAAATTACCAAAACACTACATCAGAGAGCATTTCATTAATACTGCACCATACTACAATAAAATGTATCGTACCAAAATATTGCAGTAAACTTTAGAGATGCAAATACAGTGTGGAAACAGGCCCTGTGGCCCACCATGTCCGTGCCGACCAGCAATCACCCTGAACACTAACACTATCCTGCACACTCGGGACAATTTTACCGAAGCCAATTAATTTACTGACTGACATGTCTTTGGAGTGTGGGAGGAAAGCCGAGCACCCGGAAAAAACAGGTCACAGGGAGAACGTACAAACACCATACAGACAGGAGCCACAGTCAGGATTGAACCCGGGTCTCTGCCGCTGTAAGGGAGCTGTGGCGTTCCGGAGGCAGCGGCGACCCGACCTCGGAGGCTCGGCCGCGGGCCCGGTGGACTCGGCCGCAGGTTCCAGTGGACGACATCGTCGGGAGCTCGCGGGTCACAGGTTGGTGACCTGTTTTCCCGGAGTTCCCGCAACGACAGCTTCTTCTGCTGGATTGGAGGGCGGCAGCTTCGGCAGCTTCGACCGCCCCGGGCCGCGGAGTTTGCACCGACCCGTTCGCGGCGCTTGGATTCAGCCGCGGGACTGACTTACTTACCATCGCCCGGTGGGGTCAGAACATCCGAAGCCTGGATCGCCTCGGCGCAGAGGGAGAATAAGAAGGGAAGAGACAAAGACTTTAAGACTTTTGCCTTCCATCACAATGAGGAGGTGTCTGGTGAACTCACTGTGGTGAATGTCATTTATATTATATGTATGACTGCAAGGCAACGAAATTTTGTTCAGACCGAAAGGTCTGAATGACAATAAAGGATGCTTTGACTTTGACTTTGACTCTACCGATGCGCCGTTGTGCACTAAAACTATCTAACTGCAGTGATGAACTATTCTGCACTGTGATGCCGTGATACGCTGTAATAAAGTGAATGCAAACAACAGAATGGCTACGCAGTGACGCGGCTGATAGAACCGCTGCCTCCCAGCACCAGAGTGCCGGATTGAATCCTGACCTCAGGTACTGTCTGGGTGGAGTTTGCACGTTCTCCTTTTGACCGCCTGGGTTTCGCCGGGCACTCTGGTTTTTTCCCACATCCAAAAGAATAATTCTATTCTAGAACAATTAATTCGATTCCTAGTGCGTGGGTGAGTGGTAGAATCTGGTGGGAATTAATCACAATATGGAGAGAAGAAAGTTGGATTAGATTAGTGTACGGTCAGTGCAAATGGGTGGTTGATGGCCAGTGTGGACTTGGAGGGCCCTGGGGCCCGTTTCCGTGCTCTATCAGTCCGAGGCCTCCTCCATTGTCAGAGTGGAGCCAAATACAAATTTAGAGGAACAGCATCTCATATTTCACTTGAGCATCTTACAACACAGTGATATGAATATTGATTTCAAGTAACCCTTGCATCCCCTCTCTCTCTCTATCCCTCCCCCACCCAAGTCGTACCAGCTTGGTAAGTCTCACTGTCTTATTAAGTCTCATTGTAACTCGTTTTCACAATACCTTGTTTCCTTTATCATGGTTTTTTGCATATGTTTGTTCTATATCCCTCTACATCACCGATTTAAACCAGTTTCTGTAGTTCTTTCTTACATCTATCCATCCATCCATCCATCCATCCATCCATCCATCTATCTATCATTGAATTTGCTAATGGACATGTTTTTGTGTGCTACAATTAATCCAGATACATTATGCAATGTCAGGAACTTGTTAACCAAGATATTCTCATCTGCTTGAGACTAAAATACTGGCCAAAATTGGAAAACCTGAACAAAATAAATAGTTTCCCAAGGTATACAAAAGTGCTGGAGAAACTCAGCAGGTGTAGCAGCATCTATGGAGCAAAGGAGCTCCATAGATGCTGCTGCACTCGCTGAGTTTCTCCAGCACTTTTGTCTACCTTCGATTTTCCAGCATCTGCAGTTCCTTCTTAAACAAATAGTTTCCAAAACTGGAAATAAAACATATTGTGGGTTTGGATAAGTGGAAGATGGGATGCAAGTGTTTAGCATTTGTTAGAGTGAGTTATTCGTCAGTAGTTTCCTTTATTTAGTAGATACAGGTAGCATGGGGGGTGAGAGCAGGTATTGAGGGGGTGGTTCTGGGACACCAGAACTAACTGTTGAGCCTTTCCTTGGCGTCATGGGCCTAACTCAACGAAACATCAATGAAGGTAGGCGCCCACTTAATAACCCCAATGATATACTTGCATCTACACTTATCAGTTTTTTTCTAATGTGCTTGTTAACCTGTAGGTAGCAGCTTATTGCATACCGAGTTACAGGCATATTGTCCTTAGCATAAGTTGGTATAATCAGTTTAGACAGTACCTTGACTTTGGGCTTGGTTTTCGTGGTTGTGCACTTATCCTGGAGTTGTGACACATATTTTGTGTTTTTTTTTAATATATATTTTTATTAGAGGCCATACGTATTACAAATAATATGATAATTTTTTCAGATATACATATTACATCTTTCCAAAATTATATAAATATTACCAAGCCATATATATAGGTCTCAATTTTTTTTAATAGTGTGAAAAAGAAAAAGAAAGAATAAATAAAGAATAGAGAATAATTTAAAAAGTGTGATTATAATTTTGATTAGAAGAGAAAAAGGGAAAGAGAAAAAAAAAGGAAAAAACTATTAAACAATTATTATATTAAGATTTAAAAAAAAACAGTATACATCTTAACAATGAATGGAACAATTTCTAATTATAATATATGGAGACAAGTATATAAATCTCAGATTAAACATTTTCGTTTGATCTTACCACCGGGTACTTGTTGAGTTTCAATGCCAAGCCCAGCTACCCCTTCATATAATCAGTGAATGGAGACCATATTTGTTCAAAAAGCTCGTGTTTATCCATTAGGATAAACCTAATTCTCTCCAATTGCAACGTCTCCAACATTTCCACTGTCCACATTTTAATTGTAGGGGATAATGGTCCCTTCCAAAATTTTAATATTAATTTTTTTTCCACTTATTAAACAATAATCCAGAAAGTTTCTTTGATTTGCTGTTAATGTTTGATTTGAATCTGAAACACCGAATATTATTAATTTTGGTCAGGAATTAATGTGATCTTAAGAACTATGGAAATAATTTTGAAAATCTCAGTCCAATAACTATTAAGTGTTGTACATATTACAAAACTATGAGTTAAATCAGCTTCTATGTGCTGACATTTATCACACAATGGTGATATATTAGGAAAATTTCTATTTAATTTCTTTTTTGAGTAATGTAATCTATGTAATACTTTGAATTGTATCAAAGTATGTCTGGCATTTAACGAACAGCGATGTATTCGTTGTAAGCTTTCTTCCCAAAAATCTTCTGATATCGGTAAACCAGTTTCATTTTCCCAATTTTGTTGAAATGATTCAGTTGTTGGTATTTCCCGTATTTTGTGTTTTAATAGTCATTTGTGCCACCCAATGATCAATGGAATCACAAAAGCATACTGCATCACCCTGGAAGGAACTGAACATTAAAATATTACTTCATCCAGTGAAGTAAAATTCTGGGCAGTGCAGTAATAAACTGCATCACCATAAATCACTGCCAACTCCATAATGAACTGTACAGTAAAATAACCTACCACCTAGTGGAATGTACCACCCAATAATCAACTGGACCTCAACAAAAATGTCCAACACTTTGTTAATCTGCCACACATTAAAATGCTGGAGCATACCAGTAACTGCAGCATTAAAAATATGTACTACCCTGTGATTAATTGCTCACTAAAATAGAATCATGGTCCAATAAACTGACCTGGACTAAAATATTCTTCAACACGGTTATAAAATATCATAGTAAAATTATTTTCCATAATGTAATAAACTTTAACAATCTAAAATACTCAAAACCACTATAATCACAGAAACACAAGAATGCTCTCTCATGCTGTGATAAGTCAAACCATACAAAAACATTGTACCATATTGTAATAAACTTCACTGCACTCCAAAATAAGCAGCACTGAAATACTGTGCCATGTTATGTAATGCTGACCCACAGTAAAGTACTCATACCACACACTGTGGTAAAATTAGGAACCATAATAAAGACATGGGTGCCAGACCAGTTGACATTTACCTATGGATCCTTGTGGAGATGAGACTGGTAAGGGCCTGTGCCACCAGCATGCAACTCCATGCGATGAGCGCGACCTAACGTGGTCGCTTGAGCCGTCCGGCGTTGTGGGGCCGATCCCACTTCGATCGCCGGAGCCGTGCGGAATTGTGCGGAGTTCGTCCCGACATCGCGCGGGGCTCCAAAAAACTGACCATGTTCAAAAATTCCGACTTGTCGGCTCGCTGTCGCCTCGACGCATTACGCACCGCCTCGACATCGTGCCTCCATGAACCTATCTGTAGGTGCCTCCATGCCCTCTGTGTGCGTGTGCCTCTGTGCCCCTCTCTGTGTGTCCCTCTCTGTCCTGGCGAACTTACCTTTAAGACTTCGCTCCAAGTTCGCCTCACTTTGCGCCGCGTTGCGCCACTCACCCGACCTCCGCGCAGCCCCCACTGCCAGTTTGGTTGCACTTGCCACATGCAGGCGCATGCTGGTGGGAACGGCCCTGTACAGGGATCACCCGACCTCCGCGTGGCCCCCACTGCCGGTTTGGTCACACTTGCCGCATGGAGTCGGATGCTGGTGGGACAGGCCCTGTACTTTGCTCACTGGAGCCTCGGGTGGCTCTCTTAGACCAAAGGTGGCTAATGTCATTACAATACTGCAATAAAATGGATCTGCTAAAATACTAGTACACTTTTCTAAACCAAACCACGGTAAATACTGAACCACATTTTCATAATCAATCTACAATAAGTACTGCAGAATAATGATGAATAGGTATGTACTAAAATACCTTATTGCAGAGTCATAATCTGCAGCATGTAAATGACTCAATTGTAATCATGTACTGTCTTTTGGGGGTTACACAAAAAGCTGGAGAAACTCAGCGGGTGCAGCAGCATCTAAGGAGCGAAGGAGATAGGCGACGTTTCGGGTCGAGACCCTACTGTCTTTTCGCTGACTGGTTAGCACGCAACAAAAGCTTTTCACTGTACCTTGGTACATGTGACAATAAACTAAACTAAATGAAATGTGTATCATATCCTTATATGTGATGCCACATCTGATGAGTTATACAGCACTAAAAATATTGTACCATAATGCAATACATAGTAGTGCATTTAATAACAGCATCACAATGCAATAAACATTATATTACCACATCACATAACTCACTACTAAAGCATAACTCACTGCCCCTTTACTTACAGCACATTTACACAATATATTAAACTGAACCTCTTTAAAAATCTTTCATAGAGTATCAAGCTGCAATATACTATAGCATGGTATATACTCAATACTTACATACAACACATAAATATCAAACAGGCTAAAATACTGCAAGATAGTATAAACCTGGGGGATTCTAAAATCGGCACTTATCAACCTCTACCAAACTTAAACCACCACTTATCATGAAATGTTTAAGAAAGAACTGCAGATGCTGGAAAATTCGAAGGTAGACAAAAACGCTGGAGACCCTCAGCGGGTGAAGCAGCATTTATGGAGCGAAGGACTAGGCGACGTTTCGGGTCGAGACCCTTCTTCAGACTGATCATTAAATATTGTCTTTTACATTGAAGACAATTCCTAAAGGTTCCCACAGGAACAATTAACAACAAAACCAACAATGGAAATTTGATTACAGAAATGGTTTTTGGGACCTTCTTAAAACGAGGGAATGGAGGTTGAGGTACATAGAGTTGAGGTGCTTCAAAATATAGCTGGAGCCAAGAATATCAGAGGTCCACGAGAGGCTACAAATGGAGCATGCAGAGCTTTTGGGGGGTGGTGAAGTTGGGTGAAGGCATGAAGGGATTAAGAGGAGTGGTAAAAAAGTAAAGGGCCTGTCCCACCAGCATGCAACTCTATGCGATTAGCGCCACCTAACGTGGTCGCTTGAGCCGTCCGGCGTCGCGGTGCCGGTCCCACTTCGATCGCCGGAGCCGTGCGGAATTGTGCGGAGTTCGTCCCGACACCGCACGGGGCTCCGAAAAACTGACTAGGTCCAAAAATTCCGCGCGGCAACGGCTTGTCGGCTCGCAGTCGCCTCGACATTTACACACCGCCCCGACATTGTGCCTCCGTGATCCTATTTGTAAGTGCCACCGTGACCCTCTATGTGTGTGGCTCCGTGGCCCTGTGTGTGTGTGTGTGCCTCGGTGCCCCTCTCTGTGTGCCCCTCTCTGTCCTGGCGAACTTACCTTAGACTTCGCTCCAAGTTCGCCTCACTTTGCACCGCGTTGCGCCACTCACCCGACCTCCGCGTGGCCCCTACTGCCGGTTTGGTTGCGCCTGCCGCATGCAGGCGCATGCTGGTGGGAACGGCCCTGTACAGGGGATCACCCGACCTCCGCGCGGCCCCCGCTTCTAGTTTGATCGCGTTCATCGCATAGAGTTGCATGCTGGTGGGACAGGCCCTTAATACAGTAAACATGCCTTCATAGATCAGGGCATGGAGTATAAGTGTCAGGATATCATGATATGGAATCATAGGACTTTGGTTAGGCCCGTTTGGAATATTACCTGCATTTCTTGTCGCCCCATTACAGAAAGGCTTTGGAAAATGTGCAGAGGGCGTTTACAGAATGTTGTCTGGATTTGGGAGTATCAGATACAGGGAGAGATTGGACACACTTGAATTGGTTTAACTGGAATACCGGTGGTTGTGAGGAGACCTGATATATAAAGTATTTACAATTATGAGAGGCATAGATGGGGTTGACAATCAGAAAGTGTTTCCCAGGATGGTAAAAACAAATACCAGAGGGTATAGCTTAAGGTGTGAGGGGCAAAGTTTAAAAGAGATGCGTAGGGCAACTTTTACACAGAGGGTGGTGAGTGCCTGGAATGCACTGCTAGGGTTGGTGGTGGAGACAAATATGAACGTGGCATTTAAGAGCTTTTGGATGGGCACCTGGATATGCAGCAATAGCTAAACCTATTAGGAACAAATCTGTCACCATTTACAGCACATAACCATAGGACCCAGGTTAGGTAATCATCAAAAAAACCAGAGTGTAGATTCATAAGATCATTGGTGCTAGGAGCAGAATTAGGCCATTCGGCCCATCAAGTCTACTCCGCCATTCAATCATGGCTGATCTATCTTCCCCTCTCAACTCCATTCTCCTGCCTTCTCCACATAACCCCAGACACCTGTATTAATCAAGAATATATCTAACTGCCTTAAAAATATCTAATGACTTGGCCTCCACAGCCTTCTGTGGCAAGGAATTCCACAGATTCGCCACCCTCTGACTAAAGAAAATCCACCTCATCTCCTTCTCAAAGGAAAATCCTTTAATTCTGAGACGATGGCCACTGGTCCTACTCTGCCACTAGTGGAAACATCCACCCCACATCCACTCTATCCAAGTATTTCATTATTCTGATAGAAAATAAACTGTAGAAAACATAGAAAATAATTTTTGAAAGCAGCGATTCTTGTTAATCTGAACTGCAGATTATAAAAGAATAATGGGTCGTGTTGTAATTTTAAAAAGGAAATGTTTTATATATTTGAAAAGGATAAAAATTGCAGCGCTAACGGAAAGAGCACATGGAACAAATTAACTACTTCATTCAAAGATCTAACATGTACATTGTGAGCCATAATACCTCTCTTGTACTGTAGCATTCCATGTCATGGAATGGGCGACACGGTGGTGCAGAGGTAGAGATGCTGCCTCACAGATCTTAGAGCACCCGAGACCCAGGTTCGATCCCGACTACAGGTGCTGCCTGTACAGAGCTTGTACCCCGTGACCGCATGGGTTTTCTCCGAGATCTTCGATTTCCTCCCACACTCCAAAGACGTACAGATGTGTAGGTTAATTGACTTGGTATAAATGTCAATTGTCCCTATTATGTCTAGGGTAGCGTTAATGTGCGGGAGTCTGTGGACTGAAGGGCCTGTTTCCACACTGCATCTCCAAACTAAACTAATATATGAAACTGTGTAAGAAAGAACTGCAGATGCTGGACAGATCGAAGATAGACAAAAATGCTGGAGGAACTCAGCGGGTGAGGCAGCATCTATAGAGAGAAGGAATTTGCAACGTTTCGGGTCGTGACCAAAGAAACTGAAGAAGGATCTTGGCCCGAAACGTCGCCTATTCGTTCTCTCCATAGATTCTGCCTCACCCGCTGAGTTCCGCCAGCATTGACATATTACACTGCATCACATGGTAATATATTGCACTGAGGCTGCAATGTTCTGTTCTGTGCTGCATTGCATGCTGCAAGGAGGACGGGACAAACTCAGAGAAATCTTTGAAACAAATGCCTTTTCAGTTTGCAAACTATTTTCAGTTTGGTGTGATTAAACTTCCCCATAACCATAGTCCATAAATATTTTCGACAAAGCGCATCTAAAAAGGACTGGGAATTATTATTCCAAATTTATTATTCCAAAATGTTCAGTGTTTTGGAATATTCTGCTGATTATTTCGACAGAAATAGCAAATAGGCCGGCCTGTGCCTTTTTAGACATGGAACAGTCTTTGCTTCAGTAGTGTAGTTTAGGTTAGTTGAGAGATGCAGTGAGGAAACAGGCCCTTCAGCCCATCGAGTTTACGCCAACCAGCAGCGATCACCACACACACGCTAACACTATGCAACACACATCAGGGACAATTTATGATTATACTGAGCCAATTAACCTACAAACCTGTGCATTTGTGGAATGTGGGAGGAAACCCAAGATCTCACACAGGTCAAGGGGAGAATGTACAAACTCTGTGCAGACAGCACCAATAGTCAGGATCCAAACCTGGTCTCTGGTGCTGTGAGGCAGCAATTCTACCGCTGTGCCACCATGCCACCCAGTAATGAAATTACTAAATTGATTTTTTACACATAATTCCAGTACACACAGCATACAATCATGCATATTTTTGGTAACGGGAGTCCCTCTGAGCGATTCAGAATCTTACCTGGATTGGCTAACCGGCTGCTGGTTGGTCCTAGAATTTGATAAGGATCTGAAATACAGAAGCACTCTCCTCAGTATTCACCAGAATGGAAAACTAAATATAAATGGATTTAAGTTAAAAGAAAATTCACTTTAAATGCTGGAATTCCATAATAACCAAGCAGCTAATTAGAAATATTTTAGTCTAGTTTAGTTTATTTCAGTTGAGTGATGGAGCATGGAAACAGGCTCTTCCGCCCAATGAGTCCCACACTGACCATGCATCACCCCATCCCAATTTTACCAAGCCTGTACGTCTTTGGAGTGTGGGTGTAAACCGGAGCTCCTGGAGAAAACCCGCATGGTCACAGGGAGACTGTACAAACTCCATATAGACAGCGCCCGTAGTCAGGATCGAACCCGGGTCTCTGGCGCTGTTGGGCAACAACTCTACCGCTGCGCCACCGTGCCGCCCTCAGGTAATAACTACGTTAAAATTGCGTACATCAAACCTCCTTTCACTCATTTCTGCCTTCTGTTCCTTCTCTCCCACACACTGACTGAGAAGGTGCACTGGCTTGTTTTAATTAGGCTGAAGAGAAATTAACCCTACCCAGAGTATTTACTTGGCCAGTGTGAAACATCCCGTCTGTTTTCATGACGATTCACTGGCCGATTCACAAAGGGAATATTGGTGAATTGAACTTTTATTTTTCGTTTAAAGGGTAACTCTTAACATCCACGTGCCTGCATGAAATAACACCAAATATAAGCAATCCTTTTTCTACTAAAATGTTGCCTGACTCATTGATTTACTCCAGCATGTTGTGTCTATCTTTGGTATAAACCATCATCTGCAGTTCCTTCCTACACATAAATTCACTATTTAACTGATTTCATAGTTAGATTAGCTCTGTTCCAGTCTCAGTATATATGGGGTTTCCAATGAACTCTAGTTTAGAGATAGAGAGTGGAAACAGGCCCTTTGGTCCACCGTGTCCGCGCTGACCAGCGATCCCCGCACACTAACACTATTCTACACACACACTAGGGACAAGTTACAATCTTGCCGAAACCAATTAACCGACAAACCTGTATGTCTTTGGAGTGCGGGAGGAAAGAGGAGAACCCAAGGAAAACCCACGCGGTCACAGGGAGAACATACAAAATCCGTTCAGACAGCACCCATAGACAAGATCGAACCCAGGTCTCTGGCGCTGTAAGGCAGCAACTCTACCGCTGCGCCACTGTGCCACTCTCTAAGATGACAATCTCATAGGTCCAAGGAAAGGTTTGAAGTAAATGATAAGGAAAATCCCCGATCATTTACTAATTTAAAAAAAATGTTTTAACTGTAAGCTGTTCATAGCTGCACCACCATCTAACGACAGTTGATGAGGCCATTAATAATGATTGTTATAGGGGTTAAATCAGCTGGAGCTCCGGGTGTTGGCTGCTACCCAATAACCCCATTTTGAAGAAGCGTCCCGACCCGAAACGTCACCTGTATATTCCTCCACAGATGCTGCCTGACCCAGTGAGTTACTTGAGCACCACGCTAAATATTCCAGCACCTGCAGTTCCTTATGTCTCCATTGAAAATAAATCACTGGTCAGCATGTGGATTTGGATTAGTTACTGCATTTGTATTGCATTTCCCATTATTTTGACCATTTGGGCAGGACACCTGATGCCTTACCAACTGCAAACTCCAAGAGAGTTGTTAAGGAAGAATTATATTACAAAATACTTAAGGAATAATCTTTATTCACATTTGTATATCGTCTATTCCTATATCAATGCAATTAACTGTAAACCGTTGAGTTATCTAACCAACTACCTATACAACTATCTATAAACCACTGTCGAAAAACCCTTGATAGACACAAATAGCTCGAGTAACTCCAGGTCAGACAGCATCTTTGAAGAAAAGGAATAGGTGGCGTTTTGGGTCGAGACCCTTCTTCAGACATGACCTGAAATGTCACCTATTCCATTTCTCCACAGATTGGTGAGTCTCATTGTAACTTGCTTCCACCTAGCAATGGCCCATCTCCTTTATCATCGATACTTGTCTGTATATTTTTCATTCATATGTTCTATATCTCTCTCTCTATATATCACCATCTATATCTCTCCTTTCCCTTTCCCATGACTCTCAGTCTGAAGAAGGGTCTCGACCCGAAACGTCACCTTTTCCTTTTCTCCAGAGATGCTGCCTGACCCGCTGAGTTACTCCAACTTTGTGTGTCCATCTTCGGTGTAATCCAGCATCTGCAGTTCCTTCCTACATCAAACCACCCCCCCTTGCCCGTGTTCACTTATTACCTGGCCATGCTTTGTACTCTTTTTCCTGCCCCTCCTCACTTCTTTTTTATCCCCACCCCCACCCTCTGTAATGAGTCTGAAGAGTCCCAACCCAAGGCAGCACCCATCCATGATCCCCTGAGATGCTGCCTGACCCGCTGAGTTTCTCCAGCACTTTGTGTCTTTTTACATCAATAAATCGCTCGAGTTCTCTGTTTTGCTCCTCACTGTTACCTGGTTGGGGGCGTGGTTGTTCTGCACTTTTATTCACACTCTGGGTTGCTCCAGGTGAAGCTGAAAAAGAGATTGATAAGTAAACTTTATCCTGCTGTAACAATGGGATCAGGATTACATCTTTCAGATCACTGATGGCCCAGCACAAGACCAGAGACTGAACCAATCTGCAGAAGTCATTGAGCCATGGTGATACATCGTGGAAACAGGCCCTTCGGCCCAACTTGCCCACACCAGCCAACCCATCTCAGCTACACTTGTCCCACCTGCCTGCATTTGGCCCATATCCTTCCAAACCTGTCCTATCAATGTACCAGTTTAACTGTTTCTTAAACATTGGGATAGTCGCAGGCTCAAATATCTCCTCTGATAACTCATTCCATACACCCACCACCCTTTGTGTGTAAAGTTTACCCCTCAGATTCCTAATAAATCTTTTCCCCTTCACCTTAAACCTACGTCCTCTGGTCCTCGTTTCACCTACTCTAGGAAAGAGACTCTGTTCATCTACCCGATCTATTCCTCTCATGAGGAATATTTATCTGCACCAAAAGTGGTCAAACGTGCAATAACTCCTCCCCTCTCCCATCAGGCAGAAGGTATTGAAGTGTGAAAACGCACACCTCCAGATTCAGGGACAGTTTCTTCCCAGCTATTATCAGGCAACTGAACCATCCTACCACAACCAGAGATCAGTCCTGAACTACTATCTACCTCATTGGAGACCCTCGGACTATCCTTGATCGGACTTTGCTGGCTTTACCTTGCACTAAAGGTTATTCCCTTATCATGTATCTACACACTGTAAATGGCTCAATTATAATCATATATTGTCTTTCTGCTGACTGGATAGCATGCAATAAAAGCTTTTCACTGTACACTTGACATTAAACTAAATAAAATAATTTACCAAAGTGGGTGCAAAAAATAGTGGAATGGATTCATTCAAGAAACAGCCTGATGGGTAAGTGAATGGCGTGGCTTTCTGTAAGTAATTCAATTAACCTACAATTCTGCACATCTTTGGACAGTGTGAGGAAACCGGCGCACCTGGAGAAAGCCCACATGGTCACAGGGAGAATGTACTAACTCAGTGCAGACAGTATCCGTAGTCAGGATAGAACTCGGGTCTCTGGTGCGTTAAAGCAGCAACTCTACCATCGTGCTGCCATTCTACCGCTGCTCCACCATTGGATATAGAAACATAGAAACATAGACAATAGGTGCAGGAGGAGGCCATTCGGCCCTTCGAGCCTGCACCGCCATTCAATATGATCATGGCTGATCATCCAACTCAGTATCCCGTACCTGCCTTCTCTCCATACCCTCTGATCCCTTTAGCCACAAGGGCCACATCTAACTCCCTCTTAAATATAGCCAATGAACTGGCCTCAACTACCCACTGTGGCAGAGAGTTCCAGAGACCCACCACTCTCTGTGTGAAAAAAGTCCTTCTCATCTCGGTCCTAAAGGATTTCCCCTTATCCTTAAGTGTGACCCCTTGTCCTGGACCTCCCCAACATCGGGAACAATCTTCATGCATCTAGCCTGTCCAACCCCTTAAGAATTCTGGAAGTTTCTATAAGATCCTCTCTCAATCTCCTAAATTCTAGAGAGTACAAACCGAGTCTATGCAGTCTTTGTTCTTAAGACAGTCCTGACAACCCAGGAATCAGTCTGGTGAACCTTCTCTGCACTCCCTCTGTGGCAATAATGTCCTTCCTCAGATTTGGAGACCAGAACTGTACGCAATACTCCAGGTGTGGTCTCACCAAGACCCTATACAACTGAAGTAGAACCTCCCTGCTCCTATACTCAAATATATTCAAGAGATGGTTAGATTAAGCTCTTAGGGCTGCGGGGAAAATGCTAGAAAGGGGTACTGATTCTGGATGACAGCCATGATCATATTGAATGGCGGTGCTGGTTGGAAGGGCCAAATGGCCTACTCCCGCACCTACTTTATTTCTATACATACCTAATGATCATCGCTCTCTTCTAACAACATGCATTCATTAACCATGCTCCATTTTGCAGCGATAAGAGTCATTCAACACGGAAAGAGGCTCTTCGGCCCAACTTGTCCATGCCAACCAAGATGTCCCATCTAAGTTCGTCCCATTTTCCCACATTTGGCCCATACCTCTAAATATTTCCTACCCATGTACCTGTCCAAGTGTCATTGAAATGCTGTTACAGTTACCTGGCTCAACCACCTCCTCTGGCAGCTCATTCCATACACCCACCACCCTCTGTGTGAAAAAATTGCCCCTCAGATTCCTATTAAATTTCTTACCTTAAACCTATGTCCTCTGGTGCTTGACTCCCCTACCCTGGGTAAAATACTCTGTACATTTACCCTATCCATTCCCCTCGTGATTTTACGATCACCCCTCAACCTCCTGTGTTCCAAGGAATAAGGTCCGAGCCTGCCCGACCTCGCTCTATAGCTCAGGCCCGCGAGTCCTGCAAATGAATGGTCTGTTCTGTGTTGCGTTCATTGTTGATTTTGTCGATCTTTGAGGTTTAAAAGATATTTAAATGTACTTACTTTTCGTCACATTGTTCATATTATTACCCCATCCGGATCTCCGGACAGTGTCGTACAATGGATCTGGAAAACAATTTTAAAAAGCTGGGATAAATCGATGAGCCAAATGGCAATTTATGAATCCGGATAATGCTAGGCCTGTTCCAAAGGCACCACACAGTCCAAGAAATCACTGCTTCACATAACTTTCCAGACTCATCAATAGTAAACAATCCTAGATGTTTGAGCAGGACTTTAACAAACCGGATTCACGATCTGGTCAGCCACAAACTCACAAAAATGGTTTAGCTGATCATTCAGACACAAAATGCTGGCGTCACTCAGCGGGTCAGGCAGCATCTCTGGAGAAAAGGAGTAGGTCATATTTTGGGTTGAGACCCTTCTTCAGACTAGCAGACCCACCAAGACTAGCTGATCATTTACTGCATTTATGATTTGAGAGGTTCCTCGGAATGGAACTGGTGAAATTTCTACACTTCACCGGGGCAAAGTTTAAAGGAGATATGCTGGACAGGTTGTGTGGTACCCCGAAAGAGGTCGGTGCCAGGGGTGATAATGGAGGGAGATGTGATAGTGGTCTTTAAGAGGCATTTAGAGAAGGACATTTGACAGCTATGGGCTCCATATCTGAGAAAGGATGAGCTGGCAATGGAGAGGATCCAGAGACGGTCTACGTGAATGATCCCAGTAATGAGTGGGTTAACATATGATGAGAGTTTGATGGCGCAGGGCCTGTACTCGCTGGAATTTAGAAGGATGAGGGGTGACCTCACTGAAACTGCCTGGATAGTGTGGACGTGGAGAGGATGTTTCCACTAGTGGGAGAGTCGAGGACCAGAAGCCATAGCTTCAGAATAGAAGGATATACCTTTCAAATGGAGATAAGGAGGAATTTATTTAGTCTGAGGGTGGTGAATCTGTGGAATTCATTGCCACAGATGGCTTCTGGAGGCCAAGTTAATGGACATTTTTAAGGGAGAGATTGACAGATTGCAGATTAGTAAGGGTGTGATGAGTTATGGGGAGAAGGCACAAGAATGGGGTTGAGAGGGAGATAGCTCAGCCATGATTCAATGGCAGAGTAGACTTGAATGAACAGAGGCCGAATGAACTACTTCTGCTCCTATAACTTATGAACTTAAGAACATATGGATCGACAGGGAATGGAGAGATATGGATCATGTGCAAGCAGAAGAGATGTTTATAACTTGGCATCATGTCCGGCACAAATTGTGGGCTGACGTGCTGGTTCCTGTGCTGCATTCTTCTATGTTCTATTGGTTGTAAAATAAATAGCCAATGTTTTGAAATTGATTCGATAGATGCAACATTTTAAAATAATTCTGCCATTAACACACGGTGAACTTCTACCACCGAGCAACATTGGCAGTGTCTTTTCCCAAATACACTGTCTGCTTGTCCCATGCACCAGTGCAATCAGCTGATGTGACTCAGACTTTTATGGATTTGAATGGAAGGGTTTTGTTCATTTATCAGTGAACAGTTAATCTGGTGCAAAAACAAACAGTAATCAGTCTGGTGTAATACAACGGTGTGTGAATAGCGGTAACCTGCATGTGCCAATGTCTGGTTTAGACTACACGTTAGAGGTGCAGCGCAGAAACAGACCCTTCGGCCCACCAAGTCTGCACTACAGCTGTCAGAGGAGATAGTTGAGACAGTAAGTATCACAACGTTTAAGAAACAGTTAGACAGGTACATAGGTAGACAAAAATGCTGGAGAAACTCAGCGGGTGAGGCAGCATCTATGGAGCGGAGGAAATAGGCAACGTTTCGGGTCGAGACCCTTCTTCAGACAGGTACATAGATTGGACAGGTTTGGAGGATTAACGCAGGCAGGTGGGACTAGAGTGGCTAGGACATGTGGGCAAGTTGGGCCGAAGGGCCTGTTTCCACTCTATGGCTCTATGCTGCTACAATTTGTGGGATCATGAAATATTACAGAATGTGCTCAACAAACATGATTAGTACCGTCCAACTAACCCATAAATTCGAGGAGCTCGTGATTCCTGCATGTTGTGAATTGTGGTTAGATTATTTTGGATGTAAAATTGTAAAATGTTATTTTCTCAACTTTTCTTATCCAGTTCCCTCTCTTCCCCGCATGTGTTCCTCACTTGGTCCTGATTTGAATGTAATCTGACTTCCAACATTCTCTGTTCTTCTCGTTCAATCCCGTGGGCTCAAGAACTGCCTGGTTGGTCCCATCACTCACTGAGCTCCCACGCACCCGGTTGGCTCAGTTCATCTGACTTTTCGTTGGCTGAGGCTCAGTAACAAGGTTGTCCCTCAAAGGAACGGTTCAACGATTACCTGTGGCATTCGCAGAAAAGCGATCCAACAAACAGACAGATGCTCCAGTCACCGGCTCTCCCCACAACTCCTCCAATCTTGCACAAGTACTTAAAGGGCCTGTCCCACGATGCTAGTTTACCCAAGAGCTCGCACGAGTTTAAAAAAAAAAAAAATCAAACTCGTGGTACTTCATCACGAGTATTTTTTTACTCTTAAGAAATTTTTCACAGTGTTGAAAAAATGTCACGAGTTTCACGAGCTCACCGCGTTTCCCCAAGTACCTGCCGTGAACGTTACGAACCGCTACGAGACGTCCACGAGCTCCGACGTACCCGCGATGTACACTCTACGTACTTACCACAAGTTTTTTTTTAACTTGGGAGAGCTCTTGGGTAAACTTGCATCGTGGGACAGGCTCTTAAGTCCGATTATCCAGGACTTTCCCATCCCAGTGGTCAGACTGTGAGGTACAATGAGACTTCAATGTCAGCTAGGTTTAACACTCCCTGACCGAAGGCTCCCGACAAATATTGAGATGCTGTTAAGAGTTTGTAAAATGCCACTGAACAATCTTTATAAATAATTGACACTTTAGACTTCAGATATACTGCGCAGAAACAGGCCCTTTGGCCCACTGAATCTGTGCTGGCCATCACTCACCCTGTACACTGGCACTATCCCACACACTAGCGGCAATTTACAATTTGTACCAAAACTACACAGCAGTGTAAGAAAGAACTGAAGAAGGGTCTCGACCTGAAACATCGCCCAATCCTTCCCTCCAGAGATGCTGCCTCATCCGCTGAGTTACTCCAGCATTTAGTGTCAACCTGCAAACCGGCCCTTCTTTGGAGTGTGGGAGGAACGGGAGCACCCGGATAGTGGAGATGGTCCACAAATTTGAGGTCCTACATGCAAATATCACAAACAATTTGACCTCATCCAACCTCATTGGCACTATGACCAGGAAAGCCCACCAAAGCCTTTACTTCCTCAGAAGACTAAGGAAATCCAACATTCCCTCAATGACTTGTACCGGATGCAAGTCATTGGAGAACGCATCCTCCCCATGTACTGCAGCTTGGGTTGGCAACTGCTCTGCCCAAGGTCGCATCACGATGGCATGGTGACGTAGCGGTAGGCTACTGCCTTACAGCGCCAGAGACTCAGGTTCAACCCTGGCTATGGGTGCTTGTCTGTACAGAGTTGGTACCATCTCCCATGAGTTGCGTGGGTTTTCTCCGAGATCTTCGCTTCCCTCTCACACTCCAAAGACGTGCAAGTTTGTAGGTTAATTGGCTTGGTGTAAATGTAAAATTGTCCAGAGTTGTGTGTGTATGATAGTGTTAGTGTGCGGGGATCGCTGGTCGGTGTGAACTCTGTTTCCACACTGTATCTCTAAACAGATCTAAAATCACACAGACAGCTGTCCACCCCCAGGGAACCCATCTATACTTCATGCTGCCCAGAGATTGATCCCAGGGATGGCAGGACTGTCATATGAGGAAAGATTGAAACGACTAGGCTTGTATTCACTGGAGTTTAGAAGGATGAGGGAATATCTTATAGAAACATATAAAATTATAAGACTGGACAAGCTAGATGCAGGAAAAATGTTCCCAATGTTGGGCGAGTCCAGAACCAGGGGCCACAGTCTTAGAATAAAGGGAAGGTCATTTAAGACTGAGGTGAGAAAAAACCTTTTCACCCAGAGAGTTGTGAATTTATGGAATTCCCTGCCACAGAGGGCAGTAGAGGCCAAGTCACTGGAGGGATTTATGCGAGAGTTAGATAGAGCTCTTGGGGCTAGTGGAGTCAAGGGATATGGGGAGAAGGCATGCACGGGTTATTGATAGGGGACGATCTGCCACGATCACAATGAATGGTAGTGCTGGCTCGATGGGGCCGAATGGCCTCCTCCTGCACCTATTTTCTATGTTTCTATGTTTCTAGGAAGCAGTTAACATTATGAAGGACCACTCACACTCATTCTCTCTTCTTCCCTCTTCCATCAGGCAGAAGATCGAAAAGTTTGAAAGCACGTACCACCCGATTGAAGGACAGCGTCTTATCAGACTTTTGATATCAGACTCTTGAATAGACCCATCGAATGCTAAGAATGAATTCCTGATCTCCCAATCTACACCCCCTTGGACTATTTTTATTGGGGCTTTCCCTGTAACATTATATTCTACATTCCACACACAGATTGTGTTTTTAATTAAGTAGGAATGAATGGTAATGAAGGCAAGGAAGGTGATGAATGGAAATATTGGTTAGTAGGAGGATAAATCTGCGATATATGCTGTCATTCACATGGCTACCCATAAAATAAATAAGGTGCAAGGCCCTCAGGCAGTTGACGCTTAGATGCTGTTCTTGCTCCTCTGCCTTGTGTTAGTTAAATTCTCAGCATGGTCACCCAAGCTGCACATAAGGCATTAGCTATTAATATCTACCCAGACAAAGTAATCCCATCCGTTGAATGAAAAGTGACATGAAATATCATAAACATTGAAAGTGGAGTGAAGGGTGCTGATATTTCTCTTTCCCCACTATTTGTTGTTGTGATCTGGAACGCATTTCCTGCAAGGAAAGTGGAATCAGATTCCGGAAAATGATTTGGGGTTGTAACAGGAAAAGGGAAAATTTGCAAGGCTTTGCAGAAAGTCAAGGGGAGTTTAGTTAATTAGGGTGGACATAAAATGCTGGAGCACCTCAGCAGGTCAGGCAGCATCTCTGGAGAGAAGGAATGGGTGACGTTTCGGGTCGAGACCCTTCTTCAGACTGAAGAAAGAGAAACTGGAGATATGGAAGGGTACAAAGAGAATGTAAGGTCTTAAAATGACAGATCAAAGCAGACGATGATCAAGGATATTTACAATGGTTCATTGACGGCTGAGGGGAAGGTGACAACGGGGCAAACAATCAATAAAATTATGAAACTAGTCAGAGAACTGGGGCGATGGAGGGATGGAGAGAGAGGGAATGCGAGGGTTACTTGAAGTTAGAGAAATCAACACATTGACCGCTGGATTGAAAGCTGCCCAAGCAAAGTAGAAGCTGGTTTAGTTTAGTTTAGAGATACGGCATTGAAACAGGCCCTTCGGCCCACCGGGTCCGCAGCGACCAGCATTCCCCACACATCAACATAAGCCTACACACACTAGGGACAGTTTACGCTTAAACCAATTATACAAACCCAAGCCAATTAACCTACAAATCTGTATGTCTTTGGAGTGTGGGAGGAAACCGAAGATCTCGGAGAAAACCCACGCGGGTCACAGTGGGAACGTTAAAATCTCTGTCCAGACGGCATCGGATCGTACCCGGGTCCCGGGCACTGCAAGCGCAGTACGGCAGCAACTATTATTTATTTATTTATTTTTAAATTTTATTTTATTAGAGGTAAATACATCAATGTACTTCACATATACATTGTTACAATCATTGTACCCCATAATTGTATGGCTTTTAAAGAAAAAGAATAGAAAGAAAGAGAGTGAAATAGGTGAAAAGAGTTGTGATAGTGAAAGAGCGTGCCAAAGGGGAGAAGAAACCCTTGGTCAAAGAATTAGAGAAAGGGGGTTGAGAGATAGACCCTAAAAAAAGAAAGGAAAAAAAAGCCAGTTACTATGTTAAATATATCACGCAAAAGGAATCCACCAACTCGATAGTTTTTCATCCCCCCTACCAAGGCTCGAGGTACTCAGTAAGGCAGCAACTATACCGCTGCACCACCGTGCCCCCATATGGTATGATCGCATTGGACCAAACAGTGTCTTCCGCAGTGTATAATCCAATGAGCCTTGGTATTTAGCACCAATCTACCAGCCAGTAAAGTAATTCTGCATACTATTCTTCCTTCACTTTTTAATCAATTGTACACACTACATCTATTGTTCCCTGTATTTGAAATAACTACACAATTATTTGCAAATGTTGTAGCATTTTATCAAATATAAAGATTTAAGGATATGTAGATATAAAAAGGTCTGGAATGTTTTTGCAGCTCTCCAAAGCAAACAATGTCATTTCAAAATATGATTAGATGAGGAAAAGTGAAATTGAACTGAGACGGGGTAATATTTAAAACATGACAGCTTAGATTTGTCTGAGAATTTTAAATGCTGGCCAAGACAAGGCAAGATCATGGGTTTAAGTAATTACCTGGTAGCCAGACGGCAAGAAATAACACACAAACAGGACCTAGGAAGTGGGCCAGAAGTTAATGATTTCATGTTTAAGAGTGCACAGTGCTATAATTTTACAATCACCGAGCTTGTACACAAACCCTCAACCAGCCCAGAGAAACATAATTTAAAAAATCCTTTCTGCATTTTTCCCCACCGTTGACTTGCAGTTTGTTTACTTTTGCCTGAAAGGAATCAGATGATTTATTACGGCACAAAAAGGAAACATTTGGAAGTTGAGGTGCTTCCAGATTAGTAAACCTCCCCAAACTCTCTTGCAGAAGAAAATCATATAGAAAAGAAGGCGTTTGAGCCTAAGCAAACAATTTTTAATCAATGATCTCAGTGAGATTCAACAATTGAAAACAGATATCTAAACTATTTCATTCACCAAATGCATGCTATCTAGTAAATCTTGCTTGGAAAGAGGAAAGCTACAAGTCGTTTGTTTTAATATGCTTTGGCTTGTTTCATTAGTTACTGACATTAGGTTTAAAATGAATAGTATCACTTTGTGGTATTTAACAGAATAATCCTTAATTCAGGCAAAAGTCACCTAGGGAAGTGCCCCAGGGAAGTCATCAGCCCTGTCCCCCCCAAACTGGGTTGATTCACCAGCTCCAGCAGTTTATGGGATCCCCAAAGAGTTGTGTTTCCTGAGCTGTGGGTTCGTGCACAGAGCTCTCTTTGTCTCACTCTCTTCCCACCTCCCCCAATCTCCATCACAATTATCATATGGTGCAGCCTTGTGGATGAAGGGCTCAAACCAAACCAAACACAAAAACGGGATCCAGCTATTCTGAGCACCCACTGCCCTTCGTCCTCACAGCAGACACTTCTGTCAATGCCTCTGCCTATCTTTGCCTCATAAAATTAAAACTGCAGTCAAAGGCACACATCGTGTGGATATTTTGTTAGTGCAGGATGTAGATTATGAAAAAAATGAAATGTACTAAGTCATTGCAGATCAAAACCAGATATTGATATGGAAGTGACTGTGTAGTCAAAATAGTAAAACGTTGCCCAAATAAACCAGAAGCCAACTAATAACTGGGAAAATGTAGATTCAAATCATGATAGAGTTTGAAATTATTTAAGAACCTGAATATAAAAAAATGCTTCAGTAAAATTGACATCTGAACCCCATGTATCGTTTATTTCCGCTTTGAGATATAGCGTGAAAACATTCCCTTCGGCCCACCGGGTACAGGCTGACCAGCAATCACCCATGCACTCGTTCTATTCTAAACGCTAGGAATAATTTTTACAGCAGGCGATTAACTTACAAACCTGCGTGGCTTTGGGATGTGGGAGAGTTTAGTCATCGGAGACCTGAGATGATCATCGATTCAGAAAGTACATCCCCCACGCTACATCAATGGTGCTAAAGTGAAGAAGGTTGAGAGTGGCGTTGCAGTAGAATTTATAGCGCCAGAGACCTGGGTGCGATCCGGACTATGGGTGCTGTCTGTGGGAAGTCTGTACATTCTCCCTGTGACCGTGTGGGTTTCCTCCAGGTGCTCCAGTTTCCTCCTACATTCCAAAGACGTGCAGGTTTGTGGGTTAATTGGCTTCTGTAAATTGTCCCCAGTGTACAGGTGATCGTGGTCAGCATGAACTTGGTGGGCCGAAGGGCCAGTTTCCACACTGCATCTCCCAAACTAAGCTTTGTGCTCCAAAGCATAAATATCACCAACAATTTATTTTGGCCCAATTGCATGGACACCATGAAAGCATACCAACTTCCTCAATAGACTAAAGAAATGCAGCAGGTCTCAAATTACACTTAACAATTTAGATGCCCTGTAAAAAAACATCCTATACTGATGCACCACAGCTTGGTTTGGGACATGCTCTACCCGAAGCTGCAAGCAATGCATCCCATTCCATCACACAAACGAGTCCTCCCCCATTGACCCCATCTAGAGTCCACGCTGAATGAATGAATTAATACATTATTGTCACAAGTGACAAGTCAGAGTGAAGTTATTTGCTTGTATACCCAAGGTATGCAATAGTCACCATATAAAGAGCCCTGACATAGTTACAAAGTACCCCACTCCTTTGTTCTCCCCCCCACCCCTGCGCCAGGTCCGCCTTTGTTCTTCCCCACCCCCCAGCCCCCCCCCCCCCCCCCCCCACGCCAGGTCCCCCCGT
Organism: Raja brachyura; assembly: GCA_963514005.1. The sequence goes on from OY740806.1 coordinate 11,498,118, forward strand.
CTTGGGAAATCAGACAACATAATCAAGGACCACTCACACCCGTGTCATCCCCTCTTATACCCTCTCCCATCAGACTGCAGATACAAAAGCTTCAAATTCAGCTTCAGGCACAGCTTTCCCCCACTGTTATTGGACTCTTGGCCATTTCATTCACATAATAACGATTTACACCCTTTCTCCCAATCTACCACAGTGACTTCACTTCACTGTGCCAATTGGCACATGTGACAAATAAAATGTATCTGTATCTGTATCTGTACCATGTTGCACTTTTTCTAACTTCACTTTCTCTGTCGCTGTAAAACTATATACTGTAAACTGTTTATTTTCTCTTTTTTTGCACTACCTGTTGTATTCACATATGGATAATTTGCCTGGACCGCTTGCACAACAAATGCTTTTCACTGTAATCTCGATACACATCACGATAATAAACCATACTAAGCCAAACCTAATGGATTATTAGAAACACAAGGAACTGCAGACGCTGGAATCTTGAGCAAAACATAAAGTGCTGGAGTAACTTAGCAATTCGAGCAGCATCTGTGGAGGGATTGGATATGCAACATTTCTGGTCAGGATCCATTTTTGGACCAAGTTATTGCCTATCCATTCCCTCCACTGATGCTGCCTGACCCATTGAGTTACTCCAGCACTTGTTTTTTTGTTGGTGAATAGTTAACAGCATCTCAAAGTGATGTAACGGCCCTCTCAGTTTAAGAAGAAAACCCTTTGACATCCTCCTAGAATAAATGTTGATCACCAAAACTGCCAACTCTTCACCTCCGAGGTACAGAGCAAATGAAAAGGAATGCATCTGATCAAATAGCCAGACTTGCACCCAGTGGGGCTCCATATCCATGCATTTCATCCATTCTTGCTGGGAATTGAAAACTCAGATACGATTGTCCACTGTTTAATAACATCCAAGTTCAAACGGTCTCTTTGACTACGCAAATACAGAAACATCAATATGAGACCAATAAGTCTGGTAACAAATACATCTTGAAACACCATTATTCTACACTGCACAGTGGTCCCAGTACTGTAAATGTTTTAAAGTATTCCTCCAGGATATCCATTTAAATATTAATGCAGGAGGAAGTATCCGGTATCTTAAGACAGTAAAAAAAACTCTGCTGAGTCTGAAGACCATACAAACATTTCTTTAAATCCGACTGTGCATGCCCCATAAATTATGCTCTGTATATTTATATCTCCTATGGTGTGATATTCCTGCACAAGGAAGCTATAGGTCTATGTCTTATAATTATCCCTTATGCCTAGACTCTCAGACACTGACCGCAGAATCCCAAAGGTACACTACCACATTGTATCATAGTGTATCCCTGGAACCTATTGTTATCTATTCAGAAAAATCCAAAACGTACCTATGCATTCCATTGACTTCATTTACACCTCACGCTGCCTCAGTAGGGACACCAGCATAATCAAGGATAAGTTGCACCCCGGCCACCCTCTTCTCCCCTCTCCCATCAAGCAAAAGGTACAGAAGTGTGAAAATGCACACCTCCAGATTCAGGGACAGTTTCTTCCCAGGTGCTATTAGGCAACTGAATCATCCTACCAACAACTTTTCGCTCTACCTCGGTACACATGTCAATAAACTAAACTTATGTTCATGGTGACCAGGTACCTGATGTAGTGGCGGAAGGAACTGCAGATGCTGGTTTAAAATCAAAGATAGACATAAAAAACTGGAGTAACTCAGCGGGACAGGTAGCACCTCCAGAGAGAAGAAATGGGTGATGTTTCGGGTTGAGACCCTTCTTCAGTCTGAAGATGGTCTTGACCCAAAACATCACCCATTCCTTCTCTCCAGAGATGCTGCCTGTCCCACTGAGTTACTCCAGCTTTTTGTGTCTACCTGATGGAGTGGGGTTGGTGGCGTTTCCAATCTGCCAGCAGTAATGCCAGATTCCTAGAACATAGGAGCAGGCACAGCACAGGAACTGGCCCTTCAGCCCACAATGTCCATGGCCAACCCGATTCAAAGTTAAACTAATCTCCTCTGTCTGCTAGTGATTCCCTGCAATAATCTTGTGCCTATCCCAAGGTCTCCTAATTACCACTATTGTATCTGCTTCCACCATCACCCCAGGCACTCAACGCCTTATGTGTAAATAAAACTGTCCCACACATCTCCTTTAAACTTTACCCCTCTAACCTTAAAGCTATGCCCTCTAGGCTTTGGCATTTCCACCCCAGTGAAAAACCTTCCGACTGTCTACCCGGAAAACTCCTGTCAGGTCTTCCCTCAAACTTGGACATTCAAGAGAAAACCATTCCAAGATTGTCCAAACTCTCCCAACAGCTAATAATCCAAGCGGTGGATTAGGGCGGCGTGGTGGCGCAGCATAGAGTTGCTGCCACGCAGCACCAGAGTCCCGGGTTCGATCCGGACTACGGGTGCTGTCGGTACGGAGTTCGTCCGTTTTTTTCCCCGTGACCTGCATGGATTTTCTCCGGGATCTCCGGTTTCCTCCCACACTCCAAAGACGTACAGGTGTGTAGGCTAGTTGGCTTGGTAAAAATTGTAAACCGTCCCTAGTGTGTGTAGGATAGTGCTGGGGGTCGCTGGTCGGCATGTTCAGTGGGTCAAAGGGCCTGTTTGCACGCCTTATTTCTAAACTAAGCTGAAAGCCATACAGTGTGTAAGAAGGAGCTGCAGATGCTGGTTAAAACCGAAGATAGACACAAAACGCTGGAGTAACTCATATTTAAATAATATATCGACATACATCATAACTAAAACAAACAAATAATAACTGTGCAATGGGCCAAATTGAACGCCTCTGCGTCTTATTTGGAGGTTGTAGCGTTTAACCTGATGGCAGTGGGGAAGAAGCTGCTCCTGAACCTAGACTTACAGCTGTGTTAAAGAAAGAACTGCAGATGCTGGAAAATCGAGGGTACACAAAAGGCTGGAGAAACTTAGCCGGTGCAGCAGCATCTAAGGAGCGAAGGAGATAGGCGACGTTTCGGGCCGAAACCCGAAACGTCGCCTATCTCCTTCGCTCCTTAGATGCTGCTGCACCCGCTGAGTTTCTCCAGCCTTTTGTGTACCCTGGACTTAGAGTTTTCAGGCTCGTGTACCTATTTTCCTGGGGTGATTTTTTTGAGGCAGCGATTCCTGTAAATGCATCCGATGGTGGGCGCTCAGTTCCCGCGACGGACTGGGCAGTGGTCACAACCATTTGCAATCTTCTTCTCTCCGGGGCGCTTGAGTTGTGAATGGGAACCAGTCAGTATGCTCTGTACTGTACGCCAGTAGAAGTCCAGGAGCATTTTCGCCGACACACAGCGAGAGTTGACCCTGGTTCTGCATCTCACACTTGCTCCTGAACGGACACCATCTGGTCGGTTTGCATTTGACCCACAAATCAGGGGCCGCTGCGGGAACTGGTGGCCAGGGACGGAGAAGCAATTGTAGCAGCGTTAATAAAACACAAAGTGCTGGGGTAACATCTGTGGAGGCAACGGACAGGCTACGTTTCGGGTCGGGAGGGGCCCTGGTTAAGATTTCGTCCATTCCCTCCACCGGTGTCGCCTGATCCGCTGAGTTCTTCCAGCACTTTGTGGGTTTTTTTTTTTTTGCTTAGGATTCCAGCATCTGCAGTTCCTAGTGTCTCTCTGGACTTTAGCCCACTTTAACTTTGGATCATATCATCAGCCTCAAGCGCCGCTCTCACTCGCTGCAGAGTGGGCCTTAACTCGGCGATGGACATTGTCTGGCCACGGGGTTGTGGACAAATCTAACGCACGGTTTTCACCCAAACTTCCCATTTACTGAAAGCTATTGATCCCAGTATGACGGGGGGGGGGGGGGGGGGGGGGGGGAGGAGGAGGGGAGGTTAATGGGTGATGTTTGTTCTCAGTGCAGTCATTAGATAGCGGCGTGCTGTTTCAGGACCATTGTGAAGCCACTGTCCTCTCTTCCCCCCCCCCCCCTCTTTCTCTCCCCCCCCCCCTCTTTCTCTCCCCCTCCTCTTTCTCTCCCCCCTCCTCTCTCCCCTCCTCTCCCCCATCCCCTCTCCCCCCTCTCTCTCCCCATCCCCTCTCCCCCCTCTCTCCCCCCCCTCTCTCCCCTCTCCCTCTCTCCCTCCCTCTCTCCCTCTCTCTCTCCCTCTCTCCCTCTCTCTCTCCCTCTCTCCCCCCCCCCCCCCCCCCCCATCTCCGCCCCTTTCCTACGCTCCCTTCCCCTCCCAATGTCCTCCCTTCTTCTCTCCTCCCCTCCCATCCGCTGCCCACCTCCTCCCCTCTCCCGGACTCGGGAGCTGGAAGCACAAGCACGCTCTCCTGTTAATTAAAGAGACAATGCCCGACTTTTCTCCCCGTCACTGCATCAATAAGGAGCGAAGCCGATTGTTCTGCCTTTGTCGGCCGTGCCACCTGTCCCGCAGTCACCCTCTCGCCTCTCCCGATCCACTATTTGTTCAGCCGCCCCTTTCAGACAAATAACACGCCGTGGGTTTAAAGAAAATCTCATTATAGCCACCAACCGGTGGCCTTTTGTCCGAGTAATGCATCTTTTATTTCGGATTCAGGTAGACGCGCATGGCTGGTGAATAGCAGCGAGTGGAGTGTGTGTGTCATTGTGTTTGCGGGTACAATGGGTGCACCTGCGGCGACGGCCCGGGATAGAGATAGAGCTGGGTCGCCCATTCACTGGGCATCACTGCCCGCTCCTGGTCCAGATTATCCAAATCACACTGAGAAGAATGACCCTTCGGCAGGGGAGATACAGCATGGAAACAGACCCTTCGGCCCACCGAGTCCATCCTAAGCATCAACCCCGTATTTGCACTAATCCTATACTGGAGTCATAGAGTCATATAGCGTGGAAAGACACCTTTCCTCCAGCTTGCCCATGCAGACCAACATGTCTCAGTCTGAAGAAGGGGTTCCATCTGAAACGTCACCCATTCCTTATATCTAGAGATGCTGCCTGTCCCACTGAGTTACTCCAGCATTTTGTGTCTATGCTCCATCTGAACTAGACTCACCTTCCAGCGTTTGGCCCATAACCCTCGAAACGTCTCCTTTCCATGTTCCTCTCTAAATGTTTCTTAAGCGTTGTAATACTACCTGCCTCAACTACCTCCTCCGGCAGCTTGCTACAAATACCTACCACCCTTTGTGTAAAAAGTTGTCCCTCAGGTTCCAATTAAATCTTTCCCCCCTCACCATATACCCATGTTCTCTGGTTCTCGATTCACCTACTCTGGGTAAAAGACTTTGTGTATTCAACCTATCTGTTCCTCTTCTGATCTTATACAACTCTATAAGATCACCCCTCATATTCATGCGCTCCATGGAATAAAGGCCTAACCTGTTCAACATCTCCCAAATCTAATTAATTTTTTTAATTTCCAGATTGTTATCAATTCCTCCCAGTCACCTGCACACTAGGGGGCAATTTACATCAGTCAATTAACCTACAAGCCCGCATGTATTTGAGATGTGGGCGGAACCTGGAGCCCCTCACAATTAATTCATGGAGCGATACAGCACGGAAACAGGCCCTTCGGCCCACCGAGTCCGCACCGACCAGCAATCCCCGCATGTTAACACTATCCTACACACACTAGGGAACAATTAGATTTTTTTTACCAAGCCAATTGACCCTCAAACATGTACGCCTTTAGAGTGTGGGAGGAAACCAAAGATCTCAGAGCAAAGCCACGCAGGTCATCGGGAGAACGCACAAACTCCGTACAGATAAGCACCCGTAGTCAGGATCGAACCTGGGTCCCAGGCACTGTAAGGCAGCACCTCTACCGCTGTGCCACCGTGCTGCCCCTGATGGATTTCCTGGAAGATAATGTCAACAAAATAGAGAGGGTACAGAGGAGATTTACTAGAATGTTGCCTGGGTTTCAACAGCTAAGTTACAGAGATAGGTTGAATAAGTTAGGTCTTTATTCTCTGGAGCGCAGAAGGTTAAGGGGGGACTTGATAGAGGTCTTTAAAATGATGAGAGGGAGAGACAGAGTTGATGTGGACAAGCTTTTCCCTATGAGAATAGGGAAGATTCAAACAAGAGGACATGACTTTAGAATTAAGGGACAGAGGTTTAGGGGTAACATGAGGGGGAACTTCTTTACTCAGAGAGTGGTAGCGGTGTGGAATGAGCTTCCAGTGGAAGTGGTGGCGGCAGGTTCGTTGGTATCATTTAAAAATAAATTGGGTAGGCATATGGATGATAAGGGTGTGGAGGGTTATGGTATGAGTGCAGGCAGGTGGGACTAAGGGAAAAAAGTTGTTCGGCATGGACTTGAAGGGCCGAGATGGCCTGTTTCCGTGCTGTAATTGTTATATGGTTATATGGTTAATGTGTGTATTTTTTGTTTTAAAGATACAGCTTAGAATCAGGCCCTTCGGCCCACTGAGTCCCTGCTGACCATCGATCGCCCAAAAAACACCGGTTCTATCTAGATACTAGCTTACTAACTGGAGAAGCTAGTTGTATGGTAACTGGCGAAGAATGGAGAAAGAATGAAGATGAATTATTTGATTTAATTTGTAATGAAACCTGAACGTGGTAAAAACAGGTGGTGAGTTATTATTGCTCCGTTTGCTGTTATATTAAGAGCACAGCTAATTGGGTGAACCTGACCTTACATATGACTGAGGCGGTTACGTCAAAAAATAGATTGTTCTCCAATTCCCCAAGACTATACTGTGGTATAAATCAGTCTCTACTCTTACATGTGAGGCTGTGTGAGGATATACTATGATGCAGATGAGATACTGCTTTTGATTCAAGTGGGGGGCACGGTGGCGCTGTGATAGAGTTGATGCCTTACAGCGTCAGAGACCCGGGTCCAATCCTGACTACAGTTGCTGACTGCACAGAGTTTGTACGTTCTCCCCGTGACCGCGTGGGTTTTCTCCGGGTGCTCCGGATTCCTCCCACACTCCAAATACGCACAGGTTTGTAGCTTAATTGGCTTCTGTAAATTTAGTTTGCAGGATAGTGCTAGTGTATGGGGTGATCGCTGGTCAGAGTGGACTTTGTTGGCCGAAGGGCCTGTCTCCATTCTGTTTCTCTAAAGTAAACTAAACCAAAGGTGTGATATCAAACCACTGAAGCAGCAGCAGCGCTTGTCTTTTGCCACAGTTGTTTGTCCTTACAGATCCTCATTTCCATAGAGTCGCATAATTATAATCCTAATAACTTTATTTGGATAGCTTTTCACAAAAACACAGGTCTACACAAAAATATAATTTTAAACAATAAGGACATAGACAGTTAACAACATAAAAAGCACGGATTTATATACAAATATAAAGTTTAAAAAAATTGAGTGTAAAAGGACAAAAAACAAAATCACTGAGGTCCCATATGCTATCTGAGCACATGAGCTGCTGAAGGTATGCTGAGATAAATACAAGAGAATAAAGGTTATGAGTCTAATAACGTGAAAACAGGACCTTCAGCCCAACTTGTCCACACCGGCCAACATGTGCCATCTACACTAGTCCCATCTGCCTGCATTTGGCCCATACCCCTCCAAACATGTCCTATCCATGTACCTGTCTGAATGTAGAAACAAAATGCTGGAGTAACTCAGCGGATGAGGCAGCATCTATGGAGAGAAGGAATTGGCGACGTTTCGAGTTGAGACCCTTCTTCAATGTTTCTGAAACATTGTGATAGTGCCTTCCTCAACTACCTCCTAGGACAACTTGTTTCATACACCCACCACCCTTTGTGTGAAAAAGCTACCCCTCAGGTCCCTATTATCTCTTCTCACCCCCCCCTACCCTCACCTTAAACCTATGATTCTTGGTGCCCCTACTCTCGGCAAGAGACTCTGTGCGATCTATTCATCTCATGATTTTGTACATTTTCAAGCTGATATTTTTTTTAAATAGTTATACAATTAGTCCCATTCCCCTCAACCTTTCCCCATAGCTTTTTCAAATCCACAAGGACTCCTTCAGTTACCATTCGCTGTTCTGTTGCATTCAGAGATCTGCACAGCAGCATTCTATTCTGTTGCTGCAGCAAGCAATGTAATCTGCTTCACACAGCTGGGCATCTTGATGTAGAATTGCATTTTCACTTTAACAGTGTTGCCAATATGACTGACTGTTTCTTTTTCTAATGCCCCAACCGATGAAGGCAAGCAAACCACAAGCCTTCTTCACCGCTCTGTCTACATGTGTAGTTACTTTCAGGAACCCTTTATGCCCCTGTCCCACTTAGGAAACCTGAACGGAAACCTCTGGAGACTTTGCGCCCCACCCAAGGTTTCCGTACGGTTCCCGGAGGTTCCCGGTGGTTTTTGTCAGTCTCCCTAAAGGTCGAAAGTGGTTTCCACTACTTCTATAATTTTACCTTCGAATTCTTCTATTCCGGGAACCGCACGGAAACCTTGGGTGGGGCGCAAAGTCTCCAGAGGTTTCCGTTCAGGTTTCCTAAGTGGGACAGGGGCATTAGAACCCTCTCTACATTAGCGCTGATAAAGGTCTTGCCATTAACGGTACACTTAGAAACATAGAAACATAGAAAATAGGTGCAGGAGTAGGCCATTCGGCCCTTCGAGCCTGCACCGCCATTCAATGTGATCATGGCTGATCATCCAACTCAGTATCCCGTACCTGCCTTCTCTCCATACCCCCTGATCCCTTTAGCCACAAGTGCCACATCTAACGCCCTCTTAAATATAGCCAATGAACTGGCCTCAACTACCTTCTGTGGCAGAGAATTCCAGAGACTCACCACTCTCTGTGTAAAGAATGTTTTCCTCATTTCGGTCCTAAAGGAATTCCCCCTTATCCTTAGACTGTGACCCCTTGTTCTGGACTCCCCCAACATCGGGAACAATCTTCCAGCATCTAGCTTGTCCAACCCCTTAAGAATTTTGTAGGTTTCTATAAGATCCCCCCTCAATCTTCTAAATTCCATCGAGTACAAACCGAGTCTATCCAATCTTTCCTCATATGAAAGTCCTGACATCCCAGGAATCAGTCTGGTGAATCTTCTCTGTACCCCCTCTATGGCAAGGATGTCTTTCCTCAGATTTGGAGACCAAAACTGTACGCAGTACTCCAGTAAGGCAGTACTTCTGCCTTACTTTGCCTTTCCAAAGTACAACACCTCACACTTATCCCAGATACAATTTCATTTGCTATTTCTCCACCCATTGCTATTTGATATGGAATTAAACTTCATATTTTGTACTTTTGCAGTCAGGTCTTTCATTTTCTTAGATTTTATACAGGCAGCAAAAATATTTAAAGGTCCTTAAAATATGGAATCATTATTTTAGAAACTCAAGGAGATTTAAAAAAATAATTACTGTTCAATATTATCTGAGTGGGGCATTCAGGAAAGTAAGGAGAACTATGGAGAAGATAAAACAAAAAGCTGGAGAAACCCAGCGGGTCAGACAGCATCTCTGGAGAAAAGGAATAGGTGACATTTCGGGTCAAGACCCTTCTTCAGGCTGAGTCAGGGAAACGTGAGATATAGGTGGTGATGTTGAGAGATATAGCACAAATGAATGAAAGATATGCATAAAAGTAACAATAGTAAAGGAAACAGGCCATTGTTAGCTGTGATCTGGGTGAAAATGAGTTACAGACAATGAGACTCAACAAGATGACTGAAGCTTGTACGACTTGGGTGGGGGAGGCATGGAGTGAGAGGGGATGCAAGGGTTACTTGAAGTTAGAGAAATCAAGATTCATACCACTGGGGTGTAAGCTGCCCAAGCGAAATATGAGATGCTGTTCCTACAATTTGCGTTTGGCCTCACTCTGACAATGGATGCAGCCTAGGACTAAAAGTCAGTGGGGGAATGGGAAACGGAATGAAAGCGTTTGGCAACTGGGAGATCAGGCGGACTGAGCGAAGGTGTAACCGGGAGATCAGTTGGTCCAGGCGGGCGTACTGAGCAAAGATGTCAACCGAATAAGTAAGGTTGCCAAAGCTGAAAGGATGGGATGATTGAGGAACAGAGAACCAAGTTGGGAGAGAGTGAGGAACATAAATAAGATGTGTGGATTACAAGGCATAGCACAAGAGCACAACATTATTCACAAGTCGAGAGAGCCAAAGTGTTAAGTTATGATATGTAAAGCCAAAGGAACGATTAAATTCTTACTTGCAGCAGCTTAACAGGCCTGTAAACACAATACACACAGGTAATATAACCCACAAAAATACAATTGTATTAATTCTGATTGTAATTAATAATAGCGCTCATCAATGACTGAAGGAATGGGTGATATTTCAGACCAGTCTGAGGAAGGGTCTCGATCTGAAACGTCACCCATTCCTTCTATCCAGAGATGCTGCTTGTCCTGCTGAGTTTCTCCAGCATTTTGTGTCTATCTTCAGTGTAAACCAAAGTTGCAGTTTCTTCCTACACATCAGTGACTGGTCTAGGTGTGACCATGGGACTGATTAAAAAAAAACCTCAAAGATTTGATCTTGATTTTTCAATTGCAGGTAAAGAGCAAATTGAATATCGCTCGAGCTGGGACTCATGACAGGCCGCTTGGAAATGAGAATTCATCACAACAACCTCAGAGAGAGAAAATAGTAACTTATTTTCAAAATTCACATCTCAAACATAAAAGGGCCAGTGAGCTTAGCAGCAGGAGAAGAGGCATTTTCTAAAAAGAAAATCACCAATGACTATGACTGGATCTTGTCGCAAGGGAGTTTGTGTAGATTGAACAAACAGGAAGAGTAGTTGGGCCTGATAGGAGTGCGAGTTAGCTCCGAGCCCCAGTTTTGCAGTTAGTCTTTTATTAGAAGTAGCAAGTCACCAATAGATAATCACATTTGCCTACGCTGAAATAAATGTGGGTAGTTTTAAATGGACGCATGATAGAGAAGTGAACTATAATTATAATTCACTCAGTAGTCCACCAGGTAATTTCCTAAATACATCCATTATTCCTTTAACTTAATTTGTTTATCAAATGTTAAAATAATGCACAAGTGTTTCCATAGAAAACCCTAGGTAATACAATTGGATATTGACCATGTATTGATACTGTCAATGAAGGTCAAATTTAATGCAGCATTTTAAAATCTTATATATTGTGTGTGGTGAAAAATAATGGAATGGAAAACAGAAGTCTCTGTGCTACTGGTGTGGAAGGAAGTCTTTTGGCCCATTGAGTTCACACTGTCTTTCTATAAGGACAATTCCACTCTGCGTTCTCTCACCATCCACCTGCAAACATTTTCCTGTCCATTGCTTCTCCACTTCACATTTGAATGCTCCTAGTTCCCAGCCAATGGTGACACAGGTGGATGGGTTAATGAAAAGGTGCTTCACTTGCTTGCTTTCATAGGCAGAGGTATCAGTCTCTTCTGAGACCACTGGAAAAGCATTTCAGATCCTTACAATTCACGGTGTTAAAAGAAACCCTCAGGCCACTTCTGGGTCTCTTTTGCCATTCAGTTTCCTTCCTTGTTCTCGCTTCTTGATTCTTTTGTGGTCAGAACAGTTTCCACAGGCTGGAACACAAAGAACTCAGAGCCCAAGTCGTACCAGCTTCAAAGTCGTCTTGTTGAGTCTCATTGTCTGTAACTCATTTTCACCTCAGCCTCCAGCACTCCAGTGAGACCAAACCTCACCCCATCCATCCTCTTCATGTAACGAAAGCCCTCCATTCCAGGCAACATCCCAGCCAACCTTTTCTCCACTGTCTGTAACGTTACTACAGTGTGGTGACCAGAACCAAACACAACTTTCCTGGCGTGGCCGAACCAAAGTCTTGTACAACTGCAATATGCTGTCCCATATTTTATACCCAATACCCCTGCCTTAAAAAACAAGCAATCAAAGCATCTTTTCATGATCCCATCAACCTGTGTCACCGTTTTCAGGGAGCTAAACATCTAAGATGGTGCAAAAGCCATGCGACTCTTTGCATGCTGGTCCCAGATGTAAATCTGAAATCATTCATTCCAATCTCTCCACTCTTTTAAATCTTTATTCCAGCAGTAGCACTAAATGTTATTCCATGTTTCGTTTAGTTTAGAGATACAGCGCAGAGTTTGCACCGACCAGTGGTCCGCCCCGCACATTAACACAAGCCTACACACACTAGGGACAATTTACACTCATACCAAGTATACAAACCCAAGCCAATTAACCTACAAACCTGTACGTGGGAGAAAACCCGAAGATCTTGGAGGAAACCCACACGGTCACGGGGAGAACGTACAAACTCTGTACAGACAGCACCCGTAGTGGGGATCGAACCCAGGTCTCCGGTGCTTGTAAGGCAGCAACTCTACCGCTCTGCCACCGTGCCACCCACATCTGTTTTCTGTACACTGTAATAATCATGTATAGTATTTTCGCTGACCGGATAGCATGCAACAGGAACGCTTTTCACTCTACCTCGGTCGACATGACAATAATAAAATTAACTAACAAACTAAACCTTGAAGCTGCAGTCCACTGTCCATTGCACAAATGGCAGGTATACTTGTTAGGTTCCCTGCCGTTTCTTCTACATGTCCAGCCAATATTAGATGACCCAGAAATTCATTACACTCTGGATGAAGAACGTCTTTCACACCTTGGTCATAAATGGCTGATATCATAATCTGAGACCGTGGCTCCAGCTCTAGAACCCTGAGCCAGGGGAAACACCTTTCCTGCAGCTATTCTTTCAAACACGTGATTAATTTTTCAATCAGATCAGTTCTTATTCTTCTAAGCTCTGTAGCGTTATCTTTCTCTCTGCTGACTGGTTAGCACGCAACAAAAGTGTTTTACTGTACTTTGGTACATGTGACAATAAACTAAACTGTAACTCTAACTGGAGTAGAAGCCCAGCCTGTTTAATCTGTCTGCATGCGAAAGGTCTACGGTCCTGACCTACCATCTACCTCTTTGGAGAGTTTTGGACTACCTTTAATCGGACTTTACAGGATTTTTTCCTGCACTAATCATTATTCCCTTGATCCTGTACCTGCACTCTGCGGACGGCTAGATTGTAATCACGTATAGTCTTTCCACTGGATAGCATGCAACAAACCGGCAGAGTTGCCTGGCAGTAGAGTTGTTGACTCACAGAACCAGAGATCCTGATCAGGTTTGATTCCAACAGTTTGTACATTCTCCCTGCGATCAAGTAGTTTCCTCGGGGAGCTCCGGTTTCCTCCCACTTGCCAAAGACCTGCGGGTTTGTAGGTTAATTGGCTTTTGTAAATTGTCCTTAGTGTGTGGGATAAAACAAGTGTACGGGCGATTGCTGGTTGGCATGGGCTAGGTGGACTAAAGGGCTTGTTTCTGCTCTGTATCACAAAAACTAAACTAAAACTAAAAAAGCTTTTCGCTGTACCTTGACACATGTGACAAGAAATAAAACCATTGAACAAACTAGCCTTTGTTGCACCCCCTCGACTACATCCATGGTCGTGAGATCAGGTCTTCATGCACCAGTGCACCCTTACCAGGGTCCTGGTTAAATGCAGTAAGACGTTTGTTTGGAGATTCAGCGTGGAAACAGCCCCTTAGGCCCACCGAGTCTGTACCGACCAGTGATCCCCACACGTTAACACTATCCTACACTAGGGCCAAATTTTCTAACATTCATACCAAGCCAATTAACCTACAAACCAATACGTCTTTGGAGTGTGGGAGGAAACCAAAGTTATCGGAGAAAACCCACACAGGTCACGGGGAGAACGTGCAAACTCCATACAGACAAGCCTGGATCGAACCCGGGTCTGTGGCGCTGTAAGGCAGCAACTCCACCACTGCGCCACCGTGCCGTCCACATCTTTTCTCTTGAATCCTCTGGCTGTGAGCACGAACATACCATTTCTTCTTAATTGTATGTGAATACTTGGCCAATAAACTTACTTACTTACTTACTTGCTTACTGTACCTGCAAGTTAACTTTCCGTGTTCAAGGTCTTCTCTGAAATGGATGACCTCGCATTGTATCAGACCATATTCCATCAGATATATTGCATCTACCTATTGACAGGAACACCAGCACTGATCCCTGCAGCACATACTAGTCACAATTCCAAATTTGAAAATGGTCCATTTATTCCTGTTTACTGTTGTGCTAATCAAATTTCAGTAGGATTTAGACAGTCATATGAACAGGCAGGGAATAGGGGGTTTAGGGCCAGATGTGGGCAGATGAGATGAGTTTAATTTGGCATCAAGTAAACAGAATGGGCTGAATGGCCTGTTTTTGTGGTGTATTTTATGTGTTATATGTTCTCCTTCTATGTTCTAAGTTCAACTTGTGTATTACCCCAGACCCTTGGTATTAATAACTGGAGAATCTCCAGCAGTTCATGTTGAATTAATGTGAGGGAGCACGTTAAATTGACGACTGACGTTTTGCACTGAGTGCCACATTCCATCGAGTTTGTGAACAGGGACTGGAATATCACACTGAGGAAGGGTTTCGGCCCGAAACGTCGCCTATCTCCTTCGCTCCTTGGATGCTGCTGCACCCGCTGAGTTTCTCCAGCTTTTTTTGTGTACCCTGGAATATCACATGTGAATCAATGTCTGTTGGCAGGGAATTCCCTAGCTTACGATACGGACGCAGCCACCATTGTGAGTGAAAAGACTGTCATTTCTCAGTGAATTTACAGGCCAAGTGTCACCCGACATTTATGATATTGATTACTCCAGTCACTCTACACTATGGGAAATAATCAGGCTAGATAAATCCATAGGTTTATAAGTCACTGGAGCAGAATTAGGCCATTCAGCCCATTGAGTCTACTCCATTCAATATGGGATGATTTATCTCTTTCAACCCCATTGTCCTGCCTTCTCCACATAACCTCTCACACCTTACTAATCAAGAACATGTCAAAAATACTTAAAAATTGGCTTCCACAACCATCTGTGGCAGTGAATTCCACAGATTCACCATCCACTGACTAAAGAAATTCCTCCTCATCTCCTTTCTGAAAGGACGCCCTTTTATTGTGAGGCTATGCCCTTTTGACGTAGACTCTCCCACTAGCGGAAACACCCTCTCCACATCCACTGTAACCAGCCACTTTCATTATCCGGTAAGTTTCAATGAGGTCCCCTCCTCGTCCTTCTAAACTGCAGCGAGTACAGGCCCAGAGCCGTCAAACGTCCAATCATCCTCAGGATCATTCTCGTGTTGGGATCTTTACTTTTCTTTAATCGTGGACAATCGCAATAGCAGGGAACTCAACCTGCCATCTCCACCTGTTCCCCCAGCGGACTTCCTGCGCTACACAAAATACGTCCCCAATTCAACAATTGCAGGTAGGAAGTAAAATTAACGGGGGGCTTGGCTGACTTACCAAAACCTTATACAATAATAATAATATAATTAGTAGTCATATAATAATAACTATAGCAATAAAAATTCTATAATATTATTATAAACCTTTCAAAAGTAAAAGCAATACAATAAGAAAAGATTACACAGGTATTACGACTAGCAGAATTAGTGTATGATTGGTTAACTTGGTAAATAGACCTGCTCTCTAAACATATATTGTCGTTCAAAATATTAACAAACAACGAGAAGGATGAATGGATTGTAGAATAAATATGTGGGAGATGGGTACAGATGGGAACTGACTCATACACACAGCTGAAAGGGATTATGATTTAAAGATAAGAGCTGGAATGCTCAAGAACCAGAGGACATAGGTTTAAGGTGAGGGGGGAAAGATTTAATAGGAACCTATTTTCACGCCAAGGATGGTAGGTGTATGGAACGGGCTGCCAGAGGGGGTAGTTGAGGCTGGGATAATTGCAACATTGAAGAATCATTTAGACAGGTACATGGATAGGTCAGGTTTAGAGGGATATGGGCCAAATGCAGGCAGGGGGGACTAGTGTAGAAACTGTCCCTGAATCTGGAATTATGTCTACATCCAGACTTTTTTCAATTAAGAAACTAATGGCATGTTTAATAGTAAAGAGGAAAGATTTAATAGGATGCTGAGTGGCAACTTTTATACTCAGAGGGTGGTAGGTATACGGAATGATCTGCCACAGGAGGTAGTTACAGCAGAAAATACAACATCAGTTAAAAGACATTTGGATAGGTGCATGGATACAACAGGTTTAGAGGGATATGGACCAAATGTGGGCAGGTGGGCCAAGTGTAGATGGAGCAACTTGGTTGGCATGGGCGAGCAGGGCTGGGAGGCCTACTGCCGTGCTGTATGACTCTATGTCTCCGTGTAGCATTAATAGAAATAACTCATCTGATGTTTACATAAAATGCAGATTGCATTTTTACACCAGTAATGTGAGAGAGGACGGGTCCAATGTGGGAGATTTCATGACTCCGAGTGTTTAAGAGAGAGAGGGAGGGAAAGCAAAGGTTTGGTTAATTCATGCCTGGGATGTGGCTACCTCTGGAAATGTTGGCATTTTGTGTCCAACTCCAATTATTCTCCAGCTGCTGTCTAACTCTGATCCAGTAGTGCCGCCAGGACAATGGTCCTTTAAGGCCAACTTAAGACTTTACAATTTTAAGAACTTTGAAACTCGAAGGTTATAAAATGGTGCCAGGAATGTGGTGACTCTTGTGGACTGCCTCGGTATAATTACTACTCTTACACTGTTGTACTGGTGTATAATTATGTTTGTGTATAGCAATCTTACACTGGCTTGTGTGCAAAAACTCTACCTAGGTACCTACATGACAATAAATTATATTAAGTTAGACACAAATGCTGGAGAAACTCAGCGGGTGAGGCAGCATCCATGGAGTGAAGGAAATAGGCAATGTTTCGGGCCGAAACCCTGAAAAGGTTATGCCTATTTAATGAAACAATGCCTATTTCCTTCGCTCCATAGATGCTGCCTCATCCGTTGAGTTCCTCCAGCATATTTGTCTACCTTCGACTTTCCAGCATCTGCAGTTTCTTCTTAAACAAGTATATTGAGTTCTTGCATTCTATACATTATGAATTATGCGGGGAATTGTAACAAGTGCAGACACTGCAGAATGGAAAAAACTTGTGCTGAACGTGAGAACTGCAGTTTCATTAATTGAGTTCTATTTGAAAAGCCTGATCTATGGAGATTAATAACATACCATATTATCTTCAAAGGAGACTGACTGAGAACCTTAAACCCAAAAATGCACTGCAAATCACCTTTAAAAATTGTGGAATAAAGGAATAGAACTCACCTTCTTTGGCTGGGAGACGGGGTGACTGGTCAGAATGAGATGATGTGGAATAGCTGAGCGGAGAACTACCTGCGGAAGGAGGTGGGCCAGTTAATTGATGAGTCGACAAACATCCAACTGAGTACAAATTCATTACTACAACTTTCTGTACATGTCCAGAGCCATTCTGGGTGCAGGAAGCAACTGTTTCAAGTTTTATAGAATATTTGTATATTTCCTGGGCCTCCTCCACTGTCAGGGTGAGGCCACAGGTCAATTGGAAGAACAACGTATATTTCCTGGGCAGCTTACAACCCAATGGAGTGAACATTGATATCTTTAACTTCAATTAACTCCTGCATTACTCACCCTCCCGCCCCCACCTGGTGGTCCTACTAGTTCCACTGTTCGCATCCCTGTGTCCCTTCCACCTCACCGCTTCCCCAGCCCAGAACGGGCCCTTATGGGCACCACCCTTCCTTGGACATCTATTGCCGACCCTGATTTGTTCTGGCCTTTACCTACCTTCAGTCCGCCCCCCACATTTTCAGTCTGAAGATGGGTTCCAACCCGAAATGTTACCCATTATTTTACTCCAGAGATGCTGCCCTGACCCATTGAGTTACTCCAACACTTTGTGTCTACCTTTTGAATATTGCACACACACATCTCCTAGGTGTGAGATGATACTGTTATAATGAATTAAGTGAGGATTTAACACAAGCTGATCCAGATCTGACCAGGTCAACATAGGAAAAGTCAATGCTTCAACAGATTGCAAAGTATAATCGTTTAACTTTCTTCAAAATTGCATAAATACTCAAATTAAAATGATATAGATATAGAACATAGATCAGTACAAAGTGTTGGAGTAACTTAGCGAGCCAGCCAGCATTCCTGGAGGACATAGATAGGTGATATTTTGGGTCGGGACCCTTCTTCAGAGTTAGAAGACGAAACATCAACCAATCCATGTTTTCCTGGGGTGCTGCCTGACCCACTGAGTTACTCCAGCACATTGTGTCCTTCTTTGTAGACCTGCATCTGCAGTTCCTTGTCTACAAAGAACAGTACAAAACAAGAACAGACAGAGTGTTTAGACTCCACCATTCCAGAAGGCAAGAGCACAGGAAATGGGATTACAGTAAGGTGTGGGTTCAAGCCTGCTTCAATACGATTTTGGTCCCAACCACAATCCAGCCTATTCTTCATACTCTCTGACATCCCTCTGCAGGGAGTCCTTAGATTACACAAGGATTCTGTGCGTAAACTTTGTGTAACCTGAACTGGTTGTAAGATGGAAATGAACAAAGACAGTGTATGGGACAGGACCACAGGAGCAGCGGTGATGGGAGAATGAGTTGGCATGGGACGCTGGCTTCATTGACAGTGAGTTTCTTTAGTTTTAGTGATACATAAATTCATAAGTTCATTTGTGATAGGAACAGAATTAGGTCATTTGTCCCATCAAGTCTACTCCACCACTCAATCATGGCTGATCTATCTTTCCTTCTCGACCCCATTTTCCTGCCTACTCCCCAAACCCCTGACACCTGCACTAATCAAGAATCTATCTATCTCCGCCTGAAAAAAAAAATTCCTTTAACTCTCCCACTAATGGAAACCTCCTCTCAACATCCACTCTTTCCAGGTCTCTCAGTATTCTGTAAGTTTTAATGAGTTCCCCCCCTCATCGATCTATACTCCAGCGAGTACAGGCCCAGTGCCGACACACGCTCATCATATGTTAACCCACTCTTTCCAAGGATCATTCTTGTAAACCTCTGGACCATCTCCAGAGCCAGCCAACCCTTCCTCAGATATGGGGCCCAAAATTGCTCACAATACTCCAAATGCCGTCTGACCCGCGCCTTATAGAACCTCATCATTACATTCTTGTCCTTGTATTCTAGTTCTCTCTAAATAAATGCTAGCATTGCATTTGCCTTCCTTACTACCTGTTCGACTTGCAAATTAACTTTTTGGGAATCCTGAGGCAGCACTCCCAAGTCCCTTTGCACCTCCAATTTCTGGATTCTCTTCCGATTTGGAAAAGAGTCTATGCCATTATTCCTACCGCAAAAATGCAAGACTCCATACTTTGCTCTGCTGTATTCCATCTACCACTTCTCTGCCCACTCTCCCAACCTGTCCAAGTCATCTTCAGTGTCCCTGCTTTCCCTACACTACCTGCCCCTCCACCTATCTTCGCATCATCTGCAAACTTGGCCACAAAGCCGTCAATCCCTTCATCCAAATTATTGATATACAACGTGAGGAGTAGTGCCCCAGCACGGAGCCCTGTGGAACTCCGCTAGCCACTGTGAGGCAAAAGCCCTCTTTATTGCCACTATGTCTTCTGCCATCCAGCCAACCTGCTATCCATGCTCTTTGAAATCATGGGCTCTCATCTTCTTTAGCAGCCTCACGTGTGACACCTTATCAAAGGCTTTCTGATAATCTAGGTAAACAACATCCATTGACTCTCCTTTGTCTGTCCTGCTATTTATTTCCCCAAATCATTCATACAGCATGGAAACAGGCCTTTCAGCCCACCGAGCCTGCGACGACCAACAATCACCTACCTTACACACTAGGGACAATTTACAAAAGTCAATTAACCTACAAACCCACACGTCTTTGGAGTGCAGGAGGAAATTAGAGCACCCAGAGGAAACCGACACGATCACGGGACGAACAAACAAACTCCACACAGACAGCACATATAGTCAAAATCAAACTCAAAATCAACTCTACCGTAGTGCCACTGTGCCACCCAATCTAGTGAACCTTCTCTGAACTGCCTCCTATGCAGATATATGCATCCTTATATAAAGAGACTAAAACGGTGTTTGTCAACATTCTACGCATATAGTTGTAACAAGACTGCATCACACCATTTAGAATAATGGCTGACACACTGTTTGTTTTCAAGTGACTTGTTGTGCCTGCATGCTAATTTCCTGTGATTCACATTCAAGGATACCGAGATCCATATGCACAAGAACATTCTTAAATCCTGCTTCATTTAAACAACATTCTGCTTTTCTGCACTTCCAGATCGAGAGATATCCTCACATTTAACTGTGTTATACTTGATACTGAGGGTGAAGTGGTGCTACACATCTATCCGCTAATTCTTCTACCAATTGGCACATGTTGTTGTGCTCTGCTGATAGATGTAGGTTCTCCTCATCCAACCTATCTACTGTAAATACCTCAATTCTTTAGTCCTCAATTCATTTAACATAGAATATACAAGATAGAACTGGAACAGGCCTTTTGGCCCACAATGTCAATGACATTTTGGGTCTGTACCCTTCTTCAGAACTGGCCCTTCCCAAAATGTCACCCATTCTTTTTCTCCAGAGATGCGGCCTGGACCGCTGAGTTCCTCCGGCACTTTGTGTGTATTTTCTGTGTATACACCAGCACATGGTGTTCTTTTCTACACCTACAAACCAGTACTTCTTTGGCATGTCGGAGGAGTGAAGTGTACAAACTCTGCACAGACAGCACCAGTAGCCAGGATCAAACCCAGGTCTCTGATGCTATAAGGCAGCAACTCTATCGCTGCACCACATGCCCCCCTTAAGACAAATGAGTGATTTTACCGTTTCATCATTGTTGTTCATTATATGAATTTTATTTAGGTTATGGGGCTATAATAGAATTTTGGTTTTCATTCAGTTTACTTGCAGACCAAATGAGAAGACTTTAGTGTGACTAATCTCTGAAGTACCAGCACACTGGCCACCTCAGCAGGCAGAACCCTATCATGTTTAGTCTGTGTTGGTGAACATCTTGCTGTCTTTCTTTATTCCCAACAGACCTTGGTAAAACCAGTCCTCTACATCAGATACAATATATTCCACTGGTGATTACATTGATCTATCACATAGGATTCCTGTACACTTTTCCAATGGTCCATCACTTCAATAGTTCACTAGGTCAATGGTGCTTTTATTGCCCCATGTGCAAGCACACAGTGAAATTATTTTCTTACAAATAGTCCAGAGGATTATTGTCATAACTAAGCCCAAATCTGATTAGCAAATGTATAGAAACAGTCCACTGACACAAGAAGTGGCATATTTTGGTGCCGTTTTCAAAGTCCAGTCCACGCACTAGTTGTTATGAGCGTTGCCGGATCCAGGCGAGCCTCTGGCTGCTGCGGGCCTCCTGACATCGCCGTCCTTGGACGTCTGGATCTACGACTGTACCGCCCCAAATGGTTTGATACGATGGTTTGATAAATGGCACGACCTTCATTATTGAAATTAATCCATGTGAAATTGTTGGAAAGAGTTGTACATAGTAAAGAGTGGCTTAAGATGTATTTTGTATAATTTGCTTCCTTTTTTGGGCATCTGAAGAATGTAATCAAACATAATGTGACTTTGTGCTTATGGCAGTTGGTATTGGTTTGGTATTGTATATTATTGTCATGTGTACCAAGAGTAGCAACATTCGACTTGGGTGCTATGCAAAGTTTAGTTCGGAGTTTAGTGATATACTGGGGAAACAGGCTCTTCAGCCCGCCATGACCAGCAATTGCCCCATGCTCTAGCACTATCCCACACACTAGGAATAATTTACAATTTTACTAAAGCCAATTAACCTACAAAGCAGTCCATCTTTGGAGTGTGGCAGGAAACCAGAGCACCTGGAGAAAATCCACGCGGTCACAGGGAGAACGTACAGACTCCGTGCAGACAGTACCCATAGTCAGGATCAAACCCGGGTCTCTGGCGCTACTCTATCGCCACGCCACTGTGCCACTCCAGTTAAATTATATTATACACAAAGCTGCGACTAATTGCTTATTTAAATTGTATTATATTTCTACAATTCTATGAGGCTGCGAATCCCATCCAACCAATGCGACACCCATTGTTAAGAAGCTAAGTAACCTGATATTAACCCATAGACAAAAATCATCCTGGCATGGTGGCCTGGAGATGTGAGGCAGTGCGGAGAATTAGAAGGAGTGATTCTCCTGAAGAAGGTTCTTGACAGAAATGTCACTTATTCCTTTTCTCCAGAGACGTTGCCTAACCAGCTGAGTTACTCCAGCATTTTGTGTCTACCTAGGGCATTAAAGGTGCAGAATGCAGCAATGCAAGAATAAGTATGCTTCACTCAGTAACTCAACACTAAGAATGGATTTTCCACTTCCTGTAACAGATTGTTTTAGGTTAGACACCCAGGAGGTTTGGGAAACAACTTTGGGTCATGGGGCTAAATTCTTTCTTGGTCATTAACGAAAGATTCAGACAGCATCTCTGGAGGAAATGAATAGTCAACGTTTCAGTCAAGGATCTTCTTCAGGCTGAAGAAGCATCTGAACCCGAAACGTCACCTATCCCTATTCTCCTGATATGCTGCCTAACCCACTGAATTACTCCAGCACTTTGTGTCTTTTTTTTGTGAACCAGCAGCTGCAGTTCTTTGTGTCTCTATCAGTCAGACTTGCCCAGAAGGAGAGAGGATGAATTACGCATCACAAAGCAATTCGAGTCAAAATATGGAAAAAGAATAACAAATAACGGGCATAATTGTTCATTTATGCATCACTCTCTCTTTATGTCATAGAGTGTACAACGTGGAAATAGGCCCTTCGGCCCAACTTGCCCACGCCGGCCAACATGTTCCAACTACACCAGTCCCACCTGCCCAAGTGTGGTCCACATCCCTCCAAACGTGTCCTATCTATGTACCTGTCTAACTGTTTCTTAAACATTTGGATAGTCCTGGCCTCAACTATCTCCCCTGGCAGCTTGTTCCATACACCCACCACCATGAAAAAGTTACCCCTCAGATTCCTATTAAATCTTTTTCCTTCCACCTTAAACCTATGTCCAACATTCTAGTTGTTCATTCAACCAGCTATGAACAATTTCACACATTTAGAGCCATCTTCTGTAAAGTTTGATGCGAGGTCAATTGATGGAAGTCTATAAAATTATGAGATTTTTAAAATATAAATTGCCCTCTCTTTAAAATATTTACTATTTTATCTTCACATTCCTATATACAACCCATATACTTTGCATGTTATCCTGTCCAAGCACAAATAAACAGTATGAAGTTAAGTCGAATAAAAAACTCAAAATGGGTGTGAAACACAAAGTGCTGGAGTAGCTCAGCAGATCAGGCAGCATCTGTGGATGGAATGAATAGGGGAGGTTTTGGGTCAGGACCTATCTTCAGACTGATTGAAGAGTCAGAAAGAAAGATCCCGTCCCAAAACATCGCCTACCCATTCCCTGCACAGATGCTGTGTGTAAGAAGGAACTGCAGATGCTGGTTTATCCAAATTTAGTCACAAAATGCTGGAGTAACTCAGCGGAACTGGCAGCATCTCTGGAGAGAAGCAATGGGTGACATCTGAAGAAGGGTCGCGACCTGAAACGTCACCCATTCCTTCACTCCGGACATACTGCCTGTCCCACTGAGTTACTCCAGCATTTTGTGTCTATCCCTGCACAGATGCCGCCTGGCCTGCAGAGTTACTCCGGCACTTTCACTCAAGATTCCAGCACTTGCAGTTCCTTGTGGCTCCATAATGGTGTGAGTTGTGGACGGAAGCATGAAGTGCCTAGCTGGAGGATGCTCTACATGGAAAGATTTAATGTGCCCATTAATTGGTAAATACATTTGAGAGAAGGTGATGAACTGATCGGGGTGGAGACTGAAGGAATGAAGATTGCAGCTTGTAGTTGCAAATGGCTCCAATCAGAAGTAACCTTAGCTAAGGAACCATGTGTTGACCAGGTAAAATTAAGTGCTTTTAGCTCCACTACAGTGTCTCAAGGTGATGAGTTGCAAGTATAAATGGAAAACTCAGTTGGAAAATGTCTGTTTTTAGTTCTAGTATAGAGTCTTTTGGCCCACCCAGTTCATTAGTTTAGTTTACAGATATAGCGCAGAAATAGGCCCTTCGGCCCACCGAGTCCGCACCGACCAGCGAAATGTAAAATAACGGGAAATGTAAAATAGTACAAATCTAAAGCTATCACTTAAGTAATTAAGTTGCAGGAAGGAACTGCAGATGCTGGTTTAAACCGAAGGTAGAAACAAAATGCTGGAGTAAATCAGCGGGACATGCATCATCTCTCGATAGAAGAAATAATTAAGTTGTTATTCTCTATTAAATACCAATAAATCAATAAATCTCTGGCCATGTGTACATAACATCCATCACAGGAGGCCTTTATAGAAACATAGAAAACATAGAAATTAGGTGCAGGAGTAGGCCATTCGGCCCTTCGAGCCTGCACCGCCATTCAATATGATCATGGCTGATCATCCAACTCAATATCCCGTACCTGCCTTCTCTCCATACCCTCTGATCCCCTTAGCCACAAGGGCCACATCTAACTCCCTCTTAAATATAGCCAATGCACTGGCCTCAACTACCCTCTGTGGCTGAGAGTTCCAGAGATCCACCACTCTCTGTGTGAAAAAAGTCCTTCTCATCTCGGTCCTAAAGGATCTCCCCCTTGTCCTTAAGCTGTGACCCCTTGTCCTGGACCTCCCCAACATCGGGAACAATCTTCCTGCATCTAGCCTGTCCAACCCCTTAAGAATTTTGTAAGTAAATATCCTAAATAGTAAGTATGCTCAATATAACCACATTAGCTCCAACACCTCTTTCCTGATTACCCCTGCAAATCTACTTGAACTTTTCATTTCCAAAATACTTGTTTTATTTACTGAAAGTAACAACTTGCTCAGAACTTTATAGCCTTCTCAGAAATACTTGCCACAAACGCTACTCCTGCAAATTAATAACTACATAGCTGGCAAACATGTGTCCTTGTCTTAGTACCTATTTTTAATTATTACATGTTTTAAACATGACTAATATATAAAATATGCTCCTTGTTGCAAATGTAATAAAGTTATGATGAAGTGAGAAAATTACATAATGTGGTTTCAGATTATACCTGTGAGATTTGGAAATAGGCCAAAAGCAGTACGTGAGTCACCAACGACAAAGGCATTTGGCATGACAGAGGAGGAAATAAAGAGATTACTGTGGGACATGTCCAGTTTCAAGTGAAAATATGGTCCGTTGCAGGAGTTACCAGCAACTGATAGGGAAACGATAACTTTTGAGTGTGGTCTCTGGGCCAGAGAGCAGTAGGGAGGGTCTCACGCAACTCCCATCGGAGAGAGGAGGAGAACTTGTCCGACTGCATTTGGAGTATTGTGAACAATTTTTGGCCCCATATCTGAGGAAGGATGTGCTGGCATTGGAGAGCGTCCAGAGGAGGGTACAGTCATAGTCATAGAGCGATACAGCATGGAAAGTGGCCCAACTTGCCCACACCGGCCAACATGACCCGGCAACACTAGTTCCACCTGCTTGCATTTGGTCCATATCCTTCCAAACCTGTCCTATCCATGTACCTGTTTAACTGTGTCTTAAATGTTGGGATAATCCCAGCCTCAACTACCTCTGGCAGTTTGTTCCTTACACCCACCACCCTTTGTGTGAAAAGGCTACCCATTAGATTCCTATTGGGTTTACGAGAATTATCCTGGGGATGACTGGGTTAGCATATGATGAGCGTTTGATGGCACTGGACCTGTACTCTGCCACAGAGGGTAGTTGAGGCCAGTTCATTGGCTATATTTAAGAGGGAGTTAGATGTGGCCCTTGTGGCTAAGGGGATCAGAGGGTATGGAGAGAAGGCAGGTACAGGATACTGAGTTGGATGATCAGCCATGATCATATTGAATGGCGGTGCAGGCTCGAAGGGCCGAATGGCCTACTCCTGCACTTAATTTCTATGTTTCTATGTTACTCATTTGAGTTTAGAAGGATGAGAGGGACTCATTGAAACTTTCCAAACAGTGAAAGACCTGGGTAGAGTGGATGTAGGGAGGATGTTTCCACTAGTGGGAAAGTCTAGGACCATTTATAGCCTCAGAATAAATGGACCTATCTTTAGAAAGGAGTTGAAGAGGAATTTGTTTAGTCAGAGGGTGGTGAATCTGTGGAATTCATTGCCAAGGATTGGGTCATTGGGTATTGGTATTTTTATGGCAGAGATTGACATCTTCTTGATGATTAAGGGTGTAAAGGGTTACGGGAAAAAGGCAAGAGAATGGGGTTGAGAGGGAAAGATAGATCAGTCATGATTGAATGGCAGAGTAGAGTTGATTTTCCGAATGGCCTAATTCTGCTCCTATGACTTATGAACTTATAGACTTCCTCACTATAGGCATACCTTGAGGAAATTTTGCAGTGGAGTAATAAAATGTGGAAACAAGGAACTAAAGGATGTCTAACCATTTGAGAAGAGATTGAACAGCATTACTAGATCAATGGCTGATATAAGATGCAGCAGCAAGACCTGTACAGCTTCTCAAACACACTGCACCATTCAGTAACTTCAGGGTTGGTTTGATTGTTGGCCTCAACTCTTTCTTTCCGATTCCCCAAATTCTAGTTTCTCTTCAACTCCAAAAATCTCAGCTTTGAATATATTCAATGACTCAACATCCACAAGTACTGGAACAAAAAAATTCCAACGATTCACAAACCACAGGAGAAATTCCTTCCCATTCCAGACTGAAGTTGGTGGCCTTTACCTAATGGTAGACACAAAATGCTGCAGTAACTCAGTGGGACAGGCAGCATCTCTGGAGAGAAGGAATGGGTGACATTTCGGGTCGAGACCCTTCGTCAGACTGATGTATTTACCTTATGTTAAAGGAGGAGGAGTTTGCACGTTATCCCTGAGGACGTGGGTTTTCTCTGGGTTTCCTTCCATAGACGTGCAGGTTTGTAGGTTAATTGGCTTCAGAAAAAATTGTAAATTGTTCCTCATGTAATGGATAGAACTAGTGAACCGGGTGATCGATGCTCGGCGTGGGTTCGTTGGCTCAAAGGGTCTGTCTCTACAGACTTTATAGTCGCAAAATGCCTTGGGGTAACACAGCAGGTCACGCAGCATCTCTAGAGGGCATTGGCACATGATGTTCCTGGTTGGGACCTTTCTTCAGACTGCTTGTAGAAGAAAACTGGGAGAAGACGAGAAGCAGGACAAAGTAGTGCAGACAATAGGTGAACACAGGTGAGATGGGTTTTGATCAGATGAGAGATGAAAGCAGAAGGTGTGAGGCAGACGGATTGTGGAGGTGAAACCAGAGGAACGAACGTAGGAGTAGGGGGGAAATAATGCAAGTCCAGGTGGGAGAGGAAGGGGAGAGGGAAGGGTGGGGGATTGTGAGAGGTGACCTGAAATTGGAGGATTCACTGTTCATACAATTGGGTTGCTGTTCCTCAAGTTAATTTACTTTGGTGAAAGGAAATTAAAAATGCTGAAGGTATGTTGTGTGATAGGCAGCATATATGGATAGAGAAACAGTTAGTATTTCTGGCTGGTGATTTTTTTGAATGCATCTAAGTTTGGGGTGATCACAAGGATAGAATTAGAGTGCCACGGATAACTAGAGTGGTTATAGAGCCAGAGTTACAAGAATAGGGAACAACTGTTCTGCAAAATATTTAATTTCGATATGGTTATAATTTAAGAGCATGCAGCCTCATAACTAGGGATGTCAGACCCTTTGAACCCATATGTTCGGGCAATAATACAACATGCTATCGGCCTTGACACAAGCACAAGTGCAGAGAGGAAGCAGGTTCATCCCTACAACCATGAGGCTATTAAACAACACAACCTCCAACATTGACACAGAATGCTGCAGTGAGTCAGGGGAGAGGGAGACATAGAGATAAGGAAGTGTAAAGTGTGAAAACGAGACATCAAAGAGGATGTAGTTCAAAGAAAATGTAGAATAGATCATTGGTACACAAGAGGCTGGAGAAACTCAGCGGGTGCAGCAGCATCTAAGGAGCGAAGGAGATAGGCGACGTTTCGTGTCGAGACCCTTCTTCAGACTAGAAGAGATCATTGTTAGCTTGGAGAAGGTGACAACGAAGGATACAGAGATAATGTGTAATTAGGGGGACAGTCAGACTGGTCAGAGAACTAGGAAGGGGGAGAAATGGTGGGAGAGGAAAAGCCAGGGTTACAGTACATGAAGTTAGAGAAGTCAATATTCATACCGCTGGGGTGCAACCTCCAACTAAGCTCCAAACTACATAGACTGGGGACATTGGTGTTGTCTTTGCACTGTTATAGTTTGTTTGTTTGCATATATAACTGCTGCAAGTAAGAATTTCATTATTCCCTTTTGAGATAATAAGATAATAAAACACTCTTGGCTCTTAGCATCAAATAGAACACAGGAGGCAATATGCAAGGTTTAGCCAGAGTGCAGCATTAGACCAGAGTGATGGGAAATGTGCCAGTCAGTGTGGTTCTGGGACCCTTTAAGGAGAGCAGAAGAACAGAGGCGACCACACCTCAACTTGGTAACATCGCAGGCCGCTTGATATAGAATGTAGCTGTGACCTTCACCTCTCCTTGCTGGGAGCACACTTACACCTTGCCTTTGGTGCAGAGAATAGAGTCCGAACTCATTGACATGTATCTACAACATAGATCAGTACAAGTCAAGAAAAGACCCTATGGCCCACAATGTCTGTACCGAACATAATGACAAGATAAACTGCAGTCATCTCTTCTGCCTCCACATGATCCATATGGAGGGATATCCATTGCCAATCCAAAAGCCTCTCAAATGCCATTCTTGTTCTTTCAATGTACGGCTTTCTACATATAAGATGTGTCTGCAAAGACATCCAGTATAAGTGGGATTCCATTTTAGGACTCCGTTTATACCCCCCTCTGCCTCAGGCAAGGCCAGCAGCATAATCAAGGACGAGTCGCACCCTGGCCACTCCATCTTCTCCCCTCTACCATCAGGCAAAAGGTATAGAAGTGTGAAAACGCACACCTCCAGAATCCCGAACAGTTTCTTTCCAGCTGTTATCAGGCAACTGAACAATCCCACCACAACCAGAGAGCAGTGCTGAACTACTATCTGCCTCTCTGATTACCCTTGAACGGACTTTGTTGTCTTTACCTTGCCCTCAGCGTTATTCCCTTATCATGAAGATAGACACAAAGACGCTGGAGTAACTCAGCGGGACAGGCAGCATCTCTGGAGAGAAGGAATGGGTGACTTTTCGGGTCAAGACCCTTCTTCCCCGCTCCCCTATTTCCTTCGCAGGAAGAAGGGTTTTGGCCCGAAACGTTGCCTATTTCCTTCGCTCCATAGATGCTGCCGCACGCGCTGAGTTTCTCCAGCACTTTTGTCTACCTTCGAATTTCCAGCATCTGCAGTTCCTTCTTAAACGGAATAAAAGCTTTTCACTGTACCTCGGTACACCTGACGATAAACTGAACTGAACTGAAACTGAAACTTTCGCTGAACAGCAACTCCTACCTTTATATCTTAACGGACATTGAAACCAATTCAACAGCTAATTAATTACATGGATGCTGGAGCGATGAACTGCTAGTTTAACCGCCGTGACACCGTGCGATCGGTGCGAGCAGATCAAACTGCCAACCTTTAAGGCAGTCGCTCAAAATAGTTGGCAACATTTAACGTGCTTGCAAAACAAAATGCTGGAGTAACGTTTGCTTTAGAGACGTAACGGAAACTTGGTGGAAGAATGTCACTTTAAGAATCTATTTTTGATATTAAGCACTCTGCTGTCGATGGGCCGAACCATTGGTTAGTTTGTTCCAATTAATGTACAATATCGTGTAGGAAGGAACTTCAGATGCTGGTTTTAAGCGAAGATAGACACAAAAAGCTGGAGTAACTCAGCGGGATAGGCAGCATGTCTGGCGCCATTACAGGTCGAGCCCCTTCTTCGGACAGAGAGTCAGGGGAGAGGGAGACACAGAGATATGGAAGGGTAAGGTGTGAAAACGAGACATCAAAGGGAAGGTACTTCAAGGAAATTGTAGACTAGATCATTGTTAGGTAGGGGAAGGTGACAATGCGGCACACAAAGATAAAATTTAATCAGGGGAACAGTCAGATTGGTCAGAGAACTAGGATGGGGAGGAATGGAGAGAGAGAAAGCAAGAGTTACTTGAAGTTAGAGAAGTCAATATTCATACCGCTGGGGTGCAAGCTGCCCAAGCGAACTATGAGGTGCTGTTCCTCCACATTTCCCCTCCTCGGTGTGTGCACTGCCGTTATCCTGAATTTACTGAGAGCAGCTCCCATAGTGTTGGTCTGCCGGGCGCAGAGGCTGCTTCCCAGGGCTTGGCCCGGCCCGGCCTTCTGTCCAATGCCACACACAAACCCCACAGACCCAAACACGGACCGCGTTTCCTTTGAGGTGCACCGCTCACCAATGCCCATCTACCCATGGGGGTAGCGTAAAAGTAAGTTCAAAACTAGGGGAGGTGATGGTCACTGTAGATGGTGAGCCTTGGTGAGATGCCTCCTGAAGCCACAAGGCATGGAGCATGGTAATCAACACTGACATTTACAAGTCTACGGACTGGGTCAGAATTACACTCGTGGGGTTAGCCAGAGAGGTCCAAAAATGCCAAACTGCTGTGGTTCCAAAACTCACATCCACTGACAGTTCCTTAAACTGATCTCCCAGTCCTGCAACAAACCTAATGTGTGGGAAGGAACCGCAGATGCTGGTTTAAACCGAAGATAGACACAACATGCTGGAGTAATTCGGCGGGACAGGCGGCATCTCTGGAGAGCAGGAATGGGTGACATTTCAGACTGAAGAAGGGTCTCGACCCGAAATGTTACCCATTCCTTCTCGCCTGCCCCGCCGAGTTACTCCAGTAATTTGTGTCTGTCTGGCAACAAACCTCATGGGCCGAGACATTTAGATCCTTCTCAATCCTGTCCTCATGAAGCAATGACAAGCTCACATTACAGCGCATGATAAGGGTTTTCACCTCTTCTGACCGCTACACAAGACCATTCGAGTCACCATCAGAAGAAAATTCACCCACTTGCATCATTATCTGTAAATAAAGGCACGCTGCAAAATGTCTAAACTACCTTGGATTAAAACGCTAGGGTCAAAGAGCATCGGCATAAGACAAAACGGGCCCACCAAGTCTAGGGTAGCGAGATGAATTCAGGTCAGCATGTCCACCGCGTCAGCATTACATTCCAACCATCAAGAGTCAAGTATGTTTTATTGTCATATGTCCCAGACAGAACAATGACATTCTCACTTGCAGCAGCACAACAGGATATCGAAACATACTACCCTGTAAGCAATATAATACATGGGGAAAAAACTCTCTCAATATATAAGGTAAACACAAAACGCTGGAGTAACTCAGCGGGTCAGGCAGCATCTCTGGAGAGGGTGGCGTTAGGGGTCGAGACCCGGAACATCACTCATTACTTCTCTCCAGAGATGCTACCTGACCGCTGAGTTACTCCAGCATTTAGTGTCTACCTTCCATTTAAACCAGCATCTGCAGTTCTTTCATGTACATACATACATATATATATATATATGTGTGTGTGTGTACTGAAATTTTTCCATAGATACCTGTATACCATGTCTATGTATATATATATATGCATATATGTGTGTGTATATAACATACACGTGTATATGCCCATGTATGTGTATATAGCATACACAGGCGCACACACACATATATACGAATGCATATATATACACATACACACGCTCTCTCGCCCTCTCCCCTTTCTCTCTCTATATATATGTGTGTGTGTGTGTGTGTGTGTGCGTGAGTGTGTGTGAGTGTGTGTGCGTGAGTGTGTGTGAGTGTATGTGTGCGCGTGTATGTGTGTACATAAACAGAAGGCAAACAGTAATAGTGCAAAAAGACAAAACCATTGCCCCCAGGTCTGTGTGGTTGGCAGCTTATTTGTGGCTTGCCGGGTGTAATAGGCTGCTGGCTGCATCGATAGCTGATCAGAAGCAAATCAGTTGTAACAGAGGAACTCCCCACAGCGGTTAGCAGAAAGAGGTTGGATGGCATTCGTTGGTAACGGGATCACAGTGAAGAGCCGATATTGTACCCAACATTTGCGAACAAATAAAAATATCGGAATGTCCATGTGATCCGCCAGACTGCAATCTGGATCCGTTTCATTCCCACTGAGTTCAGCCTCGGAGCAAACTCACATTTCAGCTGCAACGTCTGATAGAGAAACACATGCACATTCACAGCTGAATACCTGAAAGAAAGCAAAGCCCACTTCTCAAACAGCCAGACTTTAGAGACGCCAGAATATCTTTCGCCCGCTAAAATAAATAACTCGGCAACGCACACGGCATCGA